>OW964558.2:6000000-6734705 GCA_943138885.2 Tholera decimalis
AGGTACGGGTCGCAGCTAGGGTTACCAGATCCGAAAAATAAGTTTTCCTGAAAAAACCCTTGTTTCGGCAATAATTTTCCTGACATTTTGGCAGAAACTTATATTATTTTACAAAATCGCGCGCGGCGCGTGGAAGTCTGAGTATGAGTGTTAGATGCCTTGTGGCGGGATGCGGGGCGCGGCGCGACTGAGCGAGTCAATTAGTAGTTCAGTACTCTTGCAAACGGTGCTATGTTTACTAGTGTTGTGCGTATTTGTGTGGCAAGCATTTATTTTATAACGAAAAGGCTTACTTTTCTCTTTTTTTTAAATTCCTGAAAACTTCCAACTTTCCCTGTTTCCCTGACAGAGAGCTGAAATTCCGGACATGTCAGGAAAATTCCTGTCATCTGGTAACCCTAGTCGCAGCTATAAAAGTCTTTGGCATTTCTACGCACACGAAATTACTTATTTTGACTTAATATTTTAGATTATTTCTTTATAATTGTATTGAACTATGTATATCGCCCTCTGCTACAGTCCAGTTAGTGTTAAAATTTGATACAGTGAATATAAAAATGAGTTACGTTAATAACTTTGACTGAAAAAGCTTGACGATGAGTCACTCCCTGTAATTGGGACTTTCATCATACATTCTTTAAATATATGAAGTATTTTGTTGTAACTGCAAACATAATTATGTGTAAATCTATAAAGGTCCAGCAAAAAATAGAAAATATAAATATATTTTGTACTCATGAATACCGAACTCTTTGAAGATCACTCATGTTTCTATCTGTTCATCTTTCACAGAAAATTTTCTCCGATAGGTAGGTACTTACTACTGGGCCGACTTCGTCGAAACTTTTTACATAGATAATTATAATATTTATAACTTTCTTGCACTTAGAGACGGACATAACACAAATATTTTATATAGAGAGGTAGCCAATTGTAAAAAGAATTAATGAAATCGGTCCAGTCATTCACTAGCTTTAGTATGACTAGCGAACAGCTATTTATTTTTTACCCGACTGCGCCAGAAGGAGGCTTATGTTTTTCGAGAGTATGAATGTATGTATATATAATTGTTTGGCACGCTCTGTGGCCTGAACGGCTCGACGGATTTTAGCTTGAGAGGTATCGTTAGATTCGTATTGACTGTGAGAGTGACACTGGGTATATAAAAAAAAAAAAACAAAATGGCGGATTTTTGGCGCCATATTATGCCTTCAAAAAAGTTTTTTTTTTCTCAAAACCTATCGAGTCAGTCAATCAGAGGGGTATCAAAATAAAGGGTTTTAAAAGGTGATTACAAAAATATATAAACAACTTATATGGTTAAAAGTAATTCAAAGTGACAAATCGTAAAAACACGTATAAAGAACTAAATTGTCTGCGAAATCTTTCACATCTGTAAACTAAAAAACTGGAAATAAAAAAAAGTAATTAAAAAAATAAAAAAAAACCCGACTGCAACCTTATACTAAAACTAACTGAAAAGCTAATAAAAACAAACCCATTTTAAATTAAATAAAAGTTGGAAGCAGGCGGGGCCCATACCATTATTATAGTTTCAAACTCAAATGGGTCCCGCCTGCTTCCAACTTTTATTTAATTTAAAATGGGCTTGTTTTTATTAGCTTTTCAATTAGTTTTAGTATAAGGTTGCAGTCGGGATTTTTTAATTTTTTTAATTACTATTTTTATATATTAGAAGTCGAAGATTTTAAAGTAATTCTATTTTTATTTTCTTTAATTACTTACGAGTTGTTCGGACCCAGGAAAACTTCTAGAGGAAACCACCGCGACATCCGTCAATCAGCATTGGTCCGCGAATACGGCCCATTTCTTCTGAAAGAGAGGAGGCCTATGTCCCAGCAGTAAGAACGTTACCTATAGGTTGATTATCTTAGAAAAAAGGACGTACAAAACTATTCCGCCTTATCTCCGAAACTGCTGAGCCTATTATTTAGATAAAAAAATGGTTAGAACTGTAACATTACAAGGACAACCACAAGAAGTCCATGATTAAATAAAATAAAAATACTTTTGCTACCCTTAGCGCACTAGTCCGACTCATTTTTGGCTACTCATACTCTACTCCCACCCATACGCACAAAACGTTTTGGGAATACCTTCATTGTGCGTACGGCTAAGGAGTGGAATTCCCTGCCGGAGTCTGTGTTTCCCGATAGCTATAACCTAGGAGTCTTTAAGTCAAGAGTGAATAGGTTACTTTTAGGTAAGCGTGCTCCATCTTCGACCACATCATCACTTACCATCAGGTGAGATGGTGGCCAAACGCGAACCTATTTTTAATAAAAAAAAATACTATTTTTCAAAACTTTCGCTGAATGACATAACAATTAAGCGACACTTTAAGCTTGTGCATCACAAGACCTGATAAATACACAAACAATGAGTGATGACTATTTGTAGTACGCCTGCAAGTTAACAAATGACTGCGGTTTCTGATGTCGTTTCATCAACTATTTCTTCGAGCATTTGGGTTTCTAACTTTTAATGACATAACAATTAAGCGACACTTTAAGCTTGTGCATCACAAGACCTGATAAATACACAAACAATGAGTGATGACTATTTGTAGTACGCCTGCAAGTTAACAAATGACTGCGGTTTCTGATGTCGTTTCATCAACTATTTCTTCGAGCATTTGGGTTTCTAACTTTTAATGACATAACAATTAAGCGACACTTTAAGCTTGTGCATCACCAGACCTGATAAATACACAAACAATGAGTGATGACTATTTGTAGTACGCCTGCAAGTTAACAAATGACTGCGGTTTCTGATGTCGTTTCATCAACTATTTCTTCGAGCATTTGGGTTTCTAACTTTTAATGACATAACAATTAAGCGACACTTTAAGCTTGTGCATCACAAGACCTGATAAATACACAAACAATGAGTGATGACTATTTGTAGTACGCCTGCAAGTTAACAAATGACTGCGGTTTCTGATGTCGTTTCATCAACTATTTCTTCGAGCATTTGGGTTTCTAACTTTTCGACCCATGGGACCGTTGTGCTTACAACCTTTTCAATGATATCTGGAAAAGTTCCCGTGCCTAAAGGCTGCCTATACGGCGCAACCATAACCACTCGTTCACTAACCATGATTCGTGCATTTTTACCTCATATTACAAATTGATAACTCGAGCACTCAATATATCATAGGTGGTCATCGCGTGTTGGCCCTCGCTTGTTTATATCACTTAACTTTTGGTCCGAATATTACAAATAGGTACGTAGATTTTTATAAGCGGTTATAATTAAACTGACTTCTTAGCTTCTACACTGCCGTTGGCCAAAGGCAGCATTGCTGGCAGTCTCTTGGGTACGTTATCAGCCGTCAGAGGTGATGACAAAAATTTGATGCTGTATTTTAGTTAGCAGTTTAGTTCAGATTTACATGAAGTAATAATTTACAGATTGAAAGTGATGCTTAGCTTATTGTCAGACTTTTACAGGCAACGTCAGTTCGAGTTGTACGCAATGCACTTTGTATCCAGTATATGTTCAGGATGCTGTTGCGACTGCCACGATTTTGCAGTGCGCCAGGAATGTTTACAGATGGGCACGCTGACGGCTTTGCAGCAATTCGAAAAATTTTGATTGTCCATTCTTCCATCCTGATTTGGCAAATTTACTTATTCTGCTAACATAAGTATCCAGTTTTATTGCTACTAATAATTATAAACGGATTATCTGAAAGAAAATCAATGCAATTAGAACACGTTACTGGCTCTTGTAATTTATAGCTAATATACCTAGCTCAGGAGTCAGAGCTTCATCATATCTATTCAAACCTTTTAATGCTATATACTTTTTCATACTTCTATCAAATATTAAGAACAACAAACGAATACGTACGTTTCATATCGCGTTATCAGGAATGTTAATGCAGATATTTAGTGCCGTTACCTAAGGATCGTAAAACGTGGTCGAGTCTCAGTCTTCCTTGCAAGGGGCCAGCCAAGATAACTAAATAGATACCGCAAATGATATATAATATTATAAGCAAATAGCTGGTGTCGGTATTTCACAAACACCTGATCACGATGTGACGGCGTGAGGACTCAATTAAATTATAATTGATACATATACAAGGATTCATCGCAATACGCGCTAAATATTGCACAATATTTATTATTTTCTGAACAAGTGCTTGTTTTGCTAGCGGGCTTATACACTGAAAGTTTCTTTAAGGAGCTATCTCCTTATCTGAGAAATAAAGAACGAATTTCAGTCAAGTTGACAAACTCTAACTCTTTGTTATTGTGTTTTGTTATTTTATGTGTACGTTCATCTGTGCGCACTAATAGTTAATCTTAGTTTTAGATATTGTTTCTCAGTAAGTGGATTATGTATGCCATTCTTATGAGAAATAAAGTTATTCTTAAACCTAATGCAGCAGTTATTATAATACCACTATCTGTTCCTCTGCTCTCATTATTCCGATGGGACGACAATCCTTCAAGTCCGGGGTAAGGGGGCGACATCAAGAATCAGCCCAGACTCTTCGAGATTACTGAGCCACGGGATACTATGCAGGCCATCCCTTGAGTTACTTTACTATGAAACGGAATATTTTAATCGAAAATATGTATAGTTTCTCTGAATTTTGTCACGGTCTCGCATTTCATCCGTGATTACGGAAGTATTCTAACGAGATACTGAAGCCCCGGAATACAAGAGCAATAAAGAAACAGGGTGGGTAAGGTCCGTAAAAGTCTGGCACTTCCTTCCACTGAACTCTAAGCGGGCAGTCTGATAAGTGGCAAGAAAAGGGGCGCCCCGGAACGGTGTAGTGATAAGTAGCCACGGATTCAAGTCGCCGACGAAGACCTGTGAGTACTTACCTTTATTACCCACCTGTTCCCATGTGCACGACTAAAATTCGCCTAAAGGACGCAGTTCTATTTATCGAAGGTTTCATCAATCAACATAACAACACAGTCATTTACCTAATGATTTTTACCCAAAAAAATAAAATGGTTAAATAACCCTAGGTGTTGCTACTACGTAGGACTAATTAAAAATGTACTTATTAAGCTACATGCCAGTGTGCTAAGTATCTCCTTCATGCGTTTGGTGTGATGTTATGTTAAGTATCAATGATAAAGTCGAGCACACCGATACTGTAATCGAGCCATCCGGCTTGATGTTGTTGTAGGTAGTTGGATCTGGCTTAATTGAATCCTTGGACTATCAATTAATCTCTTTAATCCCCATTGAACCATTTAATTGGTCTGGATCAAAGTTAATCATAGTTCCAAGAAGGTGGGATTTTATCATTCTAAATAGTGGATTCATGGATAAACATTATTATTATTTTATTCAGTGTTGCTACATAAACATTTTTATAAGTTTTGAATTACAATAATAATGCAACGATTATTTAAATTAATCATATATTGTATATATTATGTTTCTAACATAAAATAGCGTACAATCTAGAGTTGGTACCTACCTATAATGAATCTAAAAACCTATCTAGCTAAAATTAAGTGTGCATGTCTGGTGTTCCGTGACAGAAAGTTTGCAAGTGTCCACTGTTCTTAGATGTTAAATTCCTATTTTATTTTAATAAACTTAATAACAATTTTCAACCTTGTTTTTCACTTAATTATTTCTAATACTCCAATGTTAATTAATGTAATTGGTGTGTTGTTGTAATTGGTTAAATAAATAAAATAATCTATTCGCAAAATGTCGTCATATTTTAAGATGTTTAGGTGTTTAGGTACAATTGTATTGAAATTCATGTTTATTCCAAGAGAAAATGATATCCAACACATCAGTCAACCATCAATGCCAAAGATAAGAGCTCTTGACAGAAATACTAACATTTTAAAAATGAACTAACGGCTGTTTTAATTTGACAAAAGAACTCACCAAACAAAAGTAGGCCAACAGCCCAAAAAAATAATCTCCAACACATCTTGATCACGGTAAACAAAACACTATGTCACTAATCATCCCTTTTTAATTTGTCGAAGCATTGTCCTTAATTTTAAATAAATCTGTTATGTTTCTCTCTAAACACTACATCATTATTTAATTCAGAAAAATAACTTCACTATTAAAACATATCTTCCAGTAAATATTAAAAGCACTCAAATAAAGTAGATATATCCAATATGAGTTCAGGCCACTTATGTATTAACTAACCATTTGCATAAATCGTAATATTTTATCGGAAAAATGGCGCGGAAAACACGCGCGACTTCTCACAACGCCTTCCAATTTCAAACTGATGCAAGGAAAAACTCTACGTACGAGAGTTTTCAGGCATAGTCAATGAACGTTTTTTTTCCGTCAGCGCACTTAAGTATTAATAAGTGATGACATCTTATCACAGAAACAAAAAGAGATTCTCTATACGCCGACTTATCTTTTCAAGTCCTTTTCAAGCCACAAAGGATTTAAGGGATTTATTTTTAAATTGATAAGTGAGTATTTTTTGTTCTGATTGAGATACAAAAAACGAACGTCATAAACACGGCTTTTTTATTTCATCCGGGTTGTATTCTCCATTTTAGCTTTCTCCAAACGATTGTGTAGTATTTTAATAACTTTTATTTTATGTTATAAAATAACTTTTGTTGTTTATGTTCTAAGCTGTTCATATCTTTAGAAGACCTATTTATATAAAAATATGATTATGCTTTGTCGTAGTAACTCGTCCGTCGATTGATAAAAACAGTTTTTGCTGTGATTTTAATTAAGATAACGCAAATTTTATTCTAATTACTGACATATTTAATTCAAGTCATAAACATTATTTATGATAAAGAAGTCAAGTGGGTTTTTACTTGATTTAATGCTAGTGTAGGCCTACACTTTTAAACATATAGGTACTTAGTTTAAATACTGATTATGAGATTCTAAATCCTACTAATATTATAAATGCGAAAGTTTGTGAGGATGTACTTATGTATGGTTGTTGGTCTTTCACGCAAGAACTACTGAACGGATCTCAATGAAATTTGGCAAGCAGTGTGTTTGTGTTATTCCAGGATGCCAACTATGTTGGCATCCTGGAATAACACATAGGCTATTTTTTATCCCGGAATTCCCACTGGATCGGGATTTACGCGAGCAAAACCTCCCACGCGAATGAAGTCGCGGGCAGAAGCTAGTGCTCCATAAAAATATTGCCTAGATTTTTATTTCATGAATTGTTGTAAATTTTTAGCCGATGGGACAGAAAAATAGGTTTTATTCTTCAGATTTCAATGTCAATCGTACAAAATTCAAATACATTTCAAATATAGATAAAAAATGAAAAGGTATTAGGAAAAATTGGCCAAGTGCGAGTCGGACTCATCCGTGAAGGGTTCCATAGCAGATACGTAAAATAGCTTTGTTTTTCATAGTGTTTGTATAAATGAAAAAGTTATATTAGCAGTTTTTTTTAATGTACTATATCTCAAAACCTACATCTTGTTCAAACCAGTTGTCCAAGCAAATCGTTGAAAGTTTTCAGTAAAATCTACAGCATATTTTTTTTAGATTTACTCTCTAAATTTTAAAAGAATACTCACATTTGACCACTTTGGAAGTATCTATCTTTTAACCTGACTTTTAGAAAAAAATGGTTTTAGAAACCTCAATGTCATTTTTAAAGACCTATCTATAGACGTATCTAGGTTTGATGAAAAATATATTTTTCAGTTTCAGCTCCATTTATAGGGAGCCCGCTCTTATTTTATTTAAATTTTGACGACTTACAGAATACATCTACCTACCAAGTTTCAACTGTCTAGTCCTAATAGTTTCGGAATAAAGTTGTTGATATACGGACGGACAGACGGACAGACAGATATGACGAATCTAAAAGGGTTCCGTTTTTTGCAATTCGGCAACGGAACCCTTAAAATAAACTACTAAAGGACGGGTAAGTATAGATGGTATTTCTTCTTTTTAGGGTTCCGTCCCCCCCCCCCCCCCCCTCCCCTCTAACTTCTATAATAATGGAATGAAAAATCTAAACAGATGTCTGTAGATCATAATGTAAACTTTCAACCAAAATTGGTTTGAACGAAATCGGGTCAGCAGTTCTTGAGATACAGCATATTTTCTAAAATCGCAAACATAACTTTGTAATTCATACAAACACTATGAAAAACAGAGTTATTGGGCGTAGTTGTAAAAATGTAAATAAGCCAGTATTAAGAAATTTGTAAGGATTTTTTACTAGTATAGTTACTACGGAGTACGAAACCCTTCATGGGCGAGTCTGACTCGCACTTGGCCAATTTTTTTAATTCTATGGCCGGTTACACTATGCACCTACACCAGCATACCATACCAACTAGATTAGTTTCATAATTTAAAAAATATTTAAACGAAACATAACCACATTTGTTTAGAAATAAAAATCTGTAGGTGTTTTTATAAAACAAGCGTTGAATTATCGAGATATATTTATATGGATCACTATGCTCTAGTCGTAAATCATAATTGAACTATTCTATGTACAAACAACGGGTTTTGGCATCTCTCCAAACTAGTAGAGTAGATTTATCTGAATATTTTTATCGATTTTATGTTTGAAATCATAGGGATTTCTAACATAAAATCATAGAAAGAATGATATAGGTAGTTGCGTACCAGCTAATTTTAATATTTTGTGTGCAGGCTTGTAAGGATTTAGGGTAGCTAAAATATAAATTTTTCTTTACTTAGGAGTAAAGCAACTTAAATAAATAATAATGAATTATGCTATATTTTAGGTTATTTTTAGATATATATAAAAAGTTTTAAAGTTTTTTTATATAAGGTTTTTGTTTAAGTGTATATTTTCTTTCTTAACTAAAATAAATTATAAAAGGTCCTAAAAATGGTTTCTTTGAAAATTAAAAGTCATAAATGTATTTGCCCCAAATCAGTCAGTAACGAAATTGCTTTATTTTATTGGTTGAATAACGTAAATGGAATAGTAGGTAAATAAAGTGGATGGAGTGGTGAGAACCCAGAACCGGATGCAACTAAGTACTGGTGTTTGACATATAGCGACTGCCTATCTCACCTCCATTACTCAGTAACTGGGTAGCGCAATACTCTTTGACAAGACTATTATCAGATTTTCTGGCTGCTGACTACCTGTGACGACTATTCAAGATGTACAGAGGGAGTAACAGCACTATAAATGTATATACTGCGGCACTATACAGTATGTTAGTTTAAACGAGGGACATATTCAAACCTACAATAGTGTATGCTTACATGATACTAACAAAAACATGAACAAAAAAAAACACTGATAAATAACTGACAGAACCATACCAAAAGTCCTCGGGGGGACTCCCTCGGGGGCGGAGTTTACACACGAGCTTCCTTTTTTTGGCAGGATCGGGCCGTGTTTTGCCACGTGATTACTTTAGGTAGTGTTTACAAGTTCATTCACCTCTTGCGCCTCAGTGTACATGATAAATGTATTATATTGGACAATTACGTCAAAAATTTAAGTTAGAAGTTTTTCACATATTTGGGATGAGAATAGAATACTGAATTCCCTCCCTCAATAAGTCCCTCGTTAAACCTATCACACTGTATAGTTGATGTCTGGCAGTTTGAGTATTTGTGTAGCCTACCCAAATGTCCTTACTTTGGTATTGTTCGTCAGATCATTGAGCTCCTTAAGTTCGAAGTTGAGCTACACGATAACTGACAAATGATTGCACTGTCTGGGCAGGTCCGCTCAAATCTGCGTACTCCTTTCCTCAAAAGACACAACAAACATGAACCTTCATAATATGCTTCTCATATGGTTAGATATTATACGAATTGTATGGACTTTAAAAGAGGCGTTGACCTCTGAGTTTGTTTCGGTGTTTCTTCTCAGAGTAGTTAGTTAGGAAACACCAGCCTCATCTAGATAGCTACTTAAAACACAAAAAATGACGTGTTAAGATGGACACCCATCCGCGGATGAACCTCGAATAGCGTTGCTTAAGAGGAGGCTCCCTAAATTGTTTATAATTTTGTATGAATATTCTGAAACAATCACGCATACAATCAAAATGGAACTTTAGTATATGATTTATTGGATCGTTTTCTTTCCATGTCTAGACCAGTTTCGTAATTGGAACATTTTCGCTCGATTCATTCTTTAATCGAAAATAATGTCTTTATTAAAGATTATTCAAAATTAAATCAAGATGAGCGGCTTTTATGTCTAAAATTAAAATTGACAGTAAGAAAATATAGTTTATTATCCAAATATATCATAATAAATTATCAATTACTACTTTAGTTATAAACGAAATAAGAATTCAGACTTACGACACTTAGTTTCGAACTCGAATATGGTAAAAGAGCGCACGCGATATTCAACTTTATTACTGCTACGTTAGCGTTTAGGACACAACGGCAATTTCGAAACCGAACATGGTGAAAGAGTGCACGCTGAATATCGCGTGCACTCTTTACTCTTTCGATTTATTGGATCTTTTTCTTTTCATGTCTAGACCAGTTTCGTAATTGGAACATTTTCGCTCGATTCATTTTTTAATCGAAAATCATGTCTTTTTTAAAGATTATTCAAAATTAAATCAAGATTACTCGGCTTTTATGTCTAAAATTAAAATTGATAAGAAAATATAGTTTATTATCCAAATATAGGAAATTTTTTCTCTAGATCAATTACTACTTTAGTTTTAAACGAAATAAGAATTCAGACTTACGACACTTAGTTTCGAACCCGAATATGGTAAAAGAGCGCACGCGATATTCAACTTTATTACTGCTGCGTTAACGTTTAGTATACAACGGCCTAACCGGGGTGGATGGGGGCGGAACTTGCGTGAAAATTATTTTGGATTGCCTGGTCTTAACCGTTATTATTTAGCCACGAAGTCCTCGAGCCGAGAGCCCTATAGTTTATTTGGGTCACTTAAGTAGCGAGCCTAGTAGCTTCTGCATTTTTCTTCACATGATTCAACTTTTTTTTTTCGGGCTGGGAAAATCATCGAATGACTTCTCTGGGTTAAGCGGAAGGGGGTGCCAGACTTCTACAGACTAAAAACCCACTCTGTTCCTCCAGCTGCCCTTAAGTTCCGCGGCCGCTGTTTCTTGTTAGAACATTTCCGCAACCCCGGCGGGCAATGGCCTTATGACTCATGAGGCCCTGTCACTGTTGCTGACAGCTCTTAGAACACGACGCGCCGCCGACCTGGTCCTTACCGGACGGTGAGCTACCCCTGCTCGCCGTCCGCAAGCACGCGCCTACGGTCACATGATTCACTTAACTTATTTAGAATAGAAGCAAGCAATCCATTAGATAAATGTTCTTCGGGTGGCGGCACGCGCACTGTTTATAAAATGTAGTAAACAACATTGAGAGTTGTTATTATCCTTTGCAATGTATCATCATCAGCTTAGTCTATTCTAAACAAGCAGAGTACTAGTGTTTAACATGGAGCGATATGTTAAATACTAGTACTCTGCTGCATCCATGTAATACTACATTTATTTCAACACGCTTATTAAAGCGTGTTGAAATAAATGTAGTATTACACAATAAACATCCTGTCCTAGTTAAATCAATCCCACCAAAAACATCTTGTAAAAAACTAGCCAAGTCTCGATGGAGCTACTTATTTCTCTATAAAAAGTAATGAAATCTCTAAGCAAAGCCAAGTCTAAGGTTCTTTACAGCGATTTCTTTATTAATATTCTTAGATTTTATGTGACCGGCCGTTGAACATTCTTTATGCACATTTATTTGTTGACACATCCAAGTCAACGGCCAAGTCACATAAAATCTAAGTATATTAATAAAGAAATCGCTGTAAAGAACATTAGACTTGGCTTGACTTTGCTTAGAGATTTTATTACTTTTTATAGAGAAACAAGTACTTAGCTCCATTGAGACTTGGCTAGTTTTTTACAAGATGTTTTTGGTGGGATTTCACTTCTTTTTGCAGAAAGCTATTTTTTACTTGATTAGTGTCTTAGTTTTACATTTCAGACCTTTCATTATTAGGTTTTCATATTAGACATTAATTTTTCTTATCACGTCTTGGCGGGTGAACTGCCGTGCCCCCAGATTAGACTCCAGTTTCATATACATCAATAAAAGGAGCTCATCACACTGAATAACTTTTGTCAAAGTGCATTTCCATAACTCCCATAGTTCAGCTGAACTCTTAGGGTTCTTCATCAGATACTCTAGACCTTAATTTTTTTAATTTCAAAAAGAAAGGGCTAACCACACTAAACAAATTGTGTGAACACAGCATGTCAATAACTTTAATAGTTTGGTTGGTCTGTTACGGTTTCTCCTCAGGGTCATTAGGTACTCCAGATCTTCCATGATCCTAGTTTTGATAGTTTTCCCTTTATAGGGGCACTAAACCCTATCTTTGTGCCAAATTTCAGGTCTCTAGGTTTATGGGAAGTACTAGTTCTATTTTGATGATCTATGAGTCAGTGAGTGTCGAATTAGCACAAATTTGCTTTTGCATAACTTAGGAAATAAATAAGCTACAAACGTGAAATTTTGTGATTCAAGTGTGTGCTATAAAGCTTACTAAATGACGGTAATTTTCAGCGTTCTAAACATCTCCAGAAGTCCTCAAAAGGGGCATGAAAATACGCCGAAATGGTTCCAGAAAGAGTGGTATGACAGTGTTTGCTTCGCGCTTGACTCGGCGGGGGCACTGCCATGCCCCCAGATTTATGTGTAAATAATAGACTTTGCTCAACTCAGCTGTCATAAGTGACGACTCTCGTTTATTTTAACAACGTGCTAAAATAAATAAGTGCCAGATGGTGCGTATCACATGCACTATGACAAATCCGGAAAGAATCGTAAAAGAAATGTTAAAGAATCTAAAATTCCTGTGACCTAAGTCGCGATAAATGGCAATTTGCTTATAAATAACACTTTTATAGTTCTTTTTTCTAGAACCTATTTTTTTTAATATGAGGTCAGCCACAGATTGTTTAGTTGAGATTCTAAATTCAAATAACGTATTGTCATGCAAAACTAAACATAAATAAGTCATTTTTGCCCAGCTTGTCCCCAAAATCACTACCCCTCGCTACCACCACTAATAATAGTAAGTGCTTTAGAATAAGGTAACACAGTAATTTTTTTTACTTTCAAATTAGAAAGGACTTCATTTTCGAGTTTTTTTTTTTATTAACTGGCTGCGTGGCCCGTGGTTACGGGCTCGACTAACGAGTAATTAATAAATAATGACTCGTTAGGTGTTAGTAATTAATTAATTTGGGTAATTTATATCAACATCACCAACATACATACTAACGTTTAAAACCAAGCTAATAAAAATTTAAATATATATCCTATATGCAAATCAAAATGTAAAAGAACGGTCACTAACTGGCTCCTTGAATTAGATTATGCAGAGACTTAAATATCTTAAACATTTTGAAATGTTTTTCGATCAGAATTTTAATTACACTTAACTCATTATATACCGCGTCATTTCACCTTATTAATCACAGACATACACACACTCACGGACAACTGTAGGTATTCACACTCAAGTCGCGAGGACTTATATCACACTCACAAACACACAACACTCTTCCCAACACAAAAAAGCATGCTTACCTTTTTTGTATTTGTTTTAATTTACCTCCTCCCTGTACTTGGAGCTCTATGTTTGTAGTTGTAGTACCTAAATGCAATTAAAATTACAATTTTAAAGGGTGTGAGCCTGGAGATCTGTAATACAGGTCCCGAACGCAGTACAGACTCCAGCTCTCATTAAGGTCTATAATTATCTTGTTGTGACTTATATTCTGTAAACCTATGATATACATTTTTTAAGAGAAATAAATAAAGATGTTATGTTAACCCGCCTTGCGTTCTCGTGGTAGATTACGGTCTATTCCCTCTCACAAAGAGAAGCATATAATAAACAAGTTGTTGAACAAAAACAACTGTTTTTTATATTTCTATGGTCCCAGCAGTGGCAATATTACACGCTGATTAATATTATATTATTATTATGTATGTAGGTTAACATGACATAATTTGTGTGAAAAATGTTTTCGTACAGGTGATATAAAAATATATTTATGAACACTATCGTGATCGACCCACAAAACTGTTAATTTTACATATTTTACGACTGTCTAGAATTACTTCCTACATTTTTCGCTGATTCCCTCGACAGTAAGAAGTCAAAACACGATGATCTGGCGCTTTGCCCATCCCATTCATAAACAACGGTGTACCCTTTATCTTTTGGTTTTATTATAACTTCATGGGTGTACCTCTACCTATCCTAACAGGGCATAGACAAACCGAGCCAGATATAGAGACTAGGCGATGGTCGTCCGTTATTTTTGTTTATGCAAATAAATATTACATTATCGTATGGTGTAATTTTAATCGTAGCTATCAGCACATACATATACATCTGCAATAAATGTATGTTTGTGATGAAACTTGGCATACTGGTAGACCAAGTCACGGCAGCGATGATATACTACTTTCACACGGTTAATACCAATGGCAGAAACTATTTTCTTAAGATTCGTTTCCGCGCAAGTTTCAGCTGTTCCGGCATAATTAAGCTACTATAAATGTTAATTTCATTCGGTCGTAATGACGTAATCTAACTATATTACAAAAAAAAATTAAGACTTACCCATCCATAGAATACTATGGTTGCGGAAGCAAAAACTGTTGGGAAAAGTGCGTTTATATGTCTAAATGTGCTTACGTAATACTTGAACGGCCCCAAATTTGAAGAAGGCAAGTCTTCAAATTTGGGGCCGTTCAAGTATTACGTAAGCATATTTTTTGCAATTATTAACCCACCCCTCCCCCTCGTCAGCAAAAGTAAGCAAAGCTCTTACCCCTCCCCCCCATATACTTACGTAAACATTGGTGCGACTGATTGATTCATTACCAGCAGTTAGAAGTCTAGAAATAAGGAACAGGTTTGGAATAGAAGTCTGTAACATACATAATATTCATTTAAATAAACTTTACTCCCTGTCAGTAAAGTTTTTCAACAATTCATTATCAATTCAACAATTCATTATTTGTAGGAATCCCCGAAAATGCATTTCGTTTTGAAGCATAGACAATGTGTTTTGCTATATGTGTCAAAAATTAAATAATTACTGCTTACGTAATCACCATCTAGATCCCCCCACCCCCCATGTCATCAAAAATAAGCAAAGCAAAGACCCCCACGCCCCCCTATAGTGCTTACGTAATACTTGAACGGTCCCTTTTGACATGACGCATTGTTGTATACTTTTTACCTACAAGTGACGTCACCGGCTCCCATTTGATAATAATAATAAAATAACGACGACTGTCGGATCAGGTACGGGTAATCCAGCGTAACCGTATGTTGGATGACGCTGTACTTGATAGACTACGCCTTGAATCACGGTGCAGCCGTGTCTCATCTGCTTCACCAGTGGCCGCGGTGCAACTACAACCCAGTATCTCACCGTGACCCGACCTCGTCGGTGAAGATGATGATGACGAGGCTATAACCGTGAGTACCCAGTGCAGTGAACGATTGAGGAGTGCTTTGGAATGTGCACTACGGGAGTATCGCTCCACACAGCCTGAGCTTAGACCTCGTCTGCCTCGTTTACCCATGCATAAGAAAATTAGGGCGCTAGTGTGTGCTCTAGATTCACTGCTGTCAAATTATTTTGACAATAGTGAAGACCTCACCGATACTCATTCGATCCTATACTGTGCAGCTGTAGCGGCTTGTCGGGTAGCTCATGTCAAGTTCCCAAAGACTGACAGAGTTATACGACCAGCTGTACCAGCTTGGCAGGGCAGGATCGAGCGTCGTATTGCTGAGGCTAGAGCACTCATTGGTAAACTTATCTGCTTCAGGCAGGGCAACACTCGTCCTCGAGTGATGCGTTTTGTGAGGCGGGTTTTTGCGGGGACTGATGTTAGTCCTCAAGATTATCTGACCCGGGTCACAGAGCGTATCGACTTCCTGAAGCAGAAAGTCTATGCATGGGCAAATCGAATACGCAGATATAAGCGGCGGGTAGAGCGATACACTCAGAATCGCACATTCCAAAGCAATGAAAGGTGGGTTTATAGGGCTTGGGAGCGACCGGACAAAGGTGTGATTGATACTCGCCTACCGGATGATGACGCCATGTGTTCGTTCTGGCGCAGCATCTGGCCGGTGCCTGTCAGTCACACTGAGGGTGACTGGATGAGAGAGATCAAGCGCACGTGCGATCTTATACCAGAAATGGGGGCAATTACGATCAGCCCCCAAGATGTAGCCCGTGCAGTCCGTCCGTTATCCAACTGGAAATCTCCAGGGCCGGACGGGCTGCACAATTTCTGGATAAAATGGGTTCAAAGCTCGCACGCTCGCTTGGCATTTCAGTTCCAGTCTGCCCTAGAGTCAGGATCGCTCCCTCAATTTCTAACTACAGGAATAACCCACCTGCTCCATATATCAGGCAGTATTTCGGAACCTAAAAATTATAGACCGATCACGTGCTTACCGACGGTCTATAAAGTTCTTACATCCATTTTGAGAGACAAAATTAATAATCACATTGATACAAATTCAATCATGTCTGCTTCTCAGAATGGATGTAGGAACGGGTCCCGCGGTACAAAGGAGCTTCTCCTCATCAATATTGCCATAAACCAACAGGTTCGTCGTTCCCGAAGGAATCTGTCGACATGTAGGATAGATTATAAGAAGGCCTATGACTCGGTGCCACATACGTGGCTCATGAAGGTGTTGGAGTTGTACAAAATAAATCCAATACTCCGCACTTTCCTTGAGTCATGTATGGGGCAATGGAAGACGGTCCTCTGCTACCCAGGATGTCGACAGATCCAGGAAAACAGCGAACTGATTAGGATTGAGCGTGGTATTTTTCAGGGCGATAGTCTGAGCCCACTGTGGTTTTGTCTGGCTCTCAACCCTCTCAGTACACTGCTGGAGGGTTCGGGGCAAGGCTACCAGTTGAGAAGAGGTGGTCAGGTCATATCACACTTGCTTTACATGGATGATTTGAAACTTTTTGCCCCCAGCAACTTGCAACTCATGGAGCTACTGAAGGTAACGGAAACCTTCAGTAGCGCCATCAGGATGTAATTTGGGGTGGACAAATGTGCGATCATGCATGTAAAGCGAGGGGAGATTATGGAATCCGTGAGAACTCAACTCTCGGATTCCATACACCTAAGATCCCTCGGCTCAACTGAAACCTACAAGTATTTGGGTATGTCAGAGGCACTAGGCATCTATGTTGCTTATATTAAACAATCATTGAAGGAACGCTTCTTTGGCCGCCTGAATAAAGTACTGAATAGTCTTCTATCAGGCGGAAACAAGGTGCGTGCCTTCAATGGTTGGGTCATGCCAGTATTGATGTACTCTTTTGGCATACTCAAATGGACTCAGATTGAACTTGACGCCTTGGACAGGCGGGTCCGCACAACGCTGACTGCAAATCGAGTACATCACCCACGTTCATCGGTGTTCATCCCGCGGAAGTGCGGGGGTCGTGGCTTTTTAAATGCAAAGACCCTGCACAACCGCGAGATATGCAGCCTTAGGGAATATTTCCTAGAAGCCGACGTGGGTATGCATCGAGATGTAGTAGCGGTGGACAAAGGCCTCACTCCGCTCTCCTTAGGTACCGAGAATTGGCGCAAACCTGTAGTATTAGATACTAATGACCGCAGAGAAGTATAGCAGAGCAAGGAGCTTCACGGACGCTATTTCCGGGCCCTTCATGGGTCTGACGTAGATACATTAGCGTCCGTAGCCTGGCTACGTTTTGGTGACCTCTTTGGGGAAACCGAAGGTTTTGTCTGTACAATTATGGATGCAGTTATGATGACGAATAACTATCGGAAATATATTGTGAAGGATGGTACGGTAGACATATGTCGGGCATGTCACAAACCGGGAGAATGATTCGTCACATTATTTCCGGTTGTTCTCGTCTGGCTAACGGAAACTATTTGCATAGACACAACCTTGTAGCTAGGATTGTTCACCAGCAACTTGCTCTTAAATACAATCTCGTGGAATCAGAAGTACCATACTATAGGTATGTGCCCGACCCAGTTCTCGAAAATGGCAATATTACACTATACTGGGATCGGTCTATCATCACTGACAGGACTCTTATGGCCAATAAGCATGATATAGTGGTAATAGACCGATTAGAGCATCGCACAGTGATTGTTGATATAGCGGTCCCTCATGACGGTCATTCTCCAATTCGGCGTTCTTTGCCTAATTACCGTAACCTTTTTTATTTATCACTGATTTGACTTAAACACATTAAAATATAAAACTCATCAAAGATACGAATTCAATCATTAATGAGGCATGTAACAATTAATGGTGGTTTTCGAGTTAATGAGACTTAAAAATTTTAAGAGTATGGTAATTATAAAAATGTAATATTTATTGCAACGGTAATTAGAAAATATCATCAAGTCTATGTAAAATATGATATAATGAAATGATAATAACACACATTAATCATTTGTACACATATAATTATAATTAAAGAGATAGAATTAACTATGTCTCTCACAACCATAACCAATAGTAAAAAAAACACTTTATCATTGCTATAATTTATTAAAAATTAGACACTTTTAATGAAAATCAGGTAAGGACAAACTAAATAAAACAAATATTGTTTTAATTGGTATTTTTTTAGTTTGTTAAAACGATATTTATTAAAAAGGAAAGTAGGATGGAACTTAAAAGAATATTATTTTAAATCTTCTTGGATATAAGGATAGATCTAGTTTAAAGCTACTCAAAGCTCTTTTAATTTAAAGATTTGTTTATATTAATATTACCGAGTACTTATACTCTATAAAGAATCATCATGTCATACATTTGAATCAGTCTTGTTTTATAGTAATTTTCTATTTAAAATAACAAGCAATCAAAAAACAATATAAAAAACAGGATATAAAAATCAATATTTAAAAAAATGATTCATTAGAATTAGATAAACCAAAAAATAGACCTGTAGTCTTCTTATCCTTAGTACTATTATTCGGAACATTTTTCATTATTTTGAAGGAAGGCATTGTAAGACTAAAATCAACAGGAGATACAGGAGCCCAAAAACTGTCTGTGTCTGATAAATTTACGCTACTTTCCGCTTCTTTGAACTTCTTAAATGTCTTAACCATATCATGTTTAGAAATAAAAAACTTCTAAGACCCAGGAAATACATAAGCGGGCTTCACTAGCCGATTAGATCAAAATTTTAGGTTTGTCTGAAGATTTCTTAGCACTAATAGACCGTGATGTATCGCAATTATATTAGTTTTCGGAAGGTGCAGATAAAATGAATCTGGAAGGCGGGGAAAGTTCAGCCTCTTCTGCCTTTTCTAGATTCAACGAGTAAAATCCATGATGTCTACCATGTTCACATTCAATAACTTGATACATACACTGTTGCGCATTACAACTTTTGCATTGCATGTAGGTTCGGTTTTAATGAACTCCAAATGACATGATTGACTTTCATTGTTCCCTTATACTCCCGTATCTCTTTAGGGATCAGCAGATCTTTTTGAAGAATATCTACTTCTTGTATTATATCTGTAATGACTCCCTTGACATTGGCATTGGCGAGCCTTCTCTTTTCTTTAATTTCCTCTTTGGTCTTTTTAGGTTTTCGCATCTTATAAATTAAATAACTTGATGAATGGTCAGCATATAATATAGACATATTTACGGACAATGATAATGATAATCTACGAAAACCGCAGGAAAACTTTCCATTGGTACGACAGCGCGGCTACAGTTAGTAAACAAGTTTTAATAATTTTCATACAACGGTAATTATAAACATATGGTAATTAGTATACGGTAATTAGAAAACTATAGATTTTCTTAAAAATTACAAAAACCGATACAGTATACAAATACTAGCTTATTACAACGTACGGAGGCCAAAGTACTGTCTCTATTTACATGATCAATTTGGGTCTAACTTAAAAAATCATATATTAAAATAAGTACAACGGCAATTAGATTTTTTTTTAACCAAGGCTACGGTAATTATATACTCACGTGCTTCATTGGTGGTACACTAACGTTAGAGACGTCTAACTGCTGATGGGCCACGGCACCCACTGAGTAGACGTGACGGGTACTGTACTGATGTGCCAAATACTGTTATTTAGGGATGTGCACCGAAGAACAGAAAATGTCACGGCAATTATAACTTTCGATTGGACATGCAGTTACTTAATGATAATTATTTGTAGACTGGTTCTATTGAGTCGATATTTTGGTATGCGATACACGTTGCTTAATACCGTTTATAACGTTGAATGGATCAAAGTAAATCTATACGTTATTAAAATTACAAGCAAGTTTTAACATTAAGTTGGTGTGCGGACACGCCACGGTAATTAGAGAACAGAGGTTATTTGAACATAGATTAAATTGATTTAGTCTTAACTACTTAAAACAGAAGCCTATGTTTTTGTTTACAGCTAGATACGGATGCTATCTAACATATAAAAAAATTGGATGATTGAATATCATAATATTACGGATTATGCAAGCCCGGACACGTAAAACTTGCTAATCGGAGAATGGCCGATGACGAGAACCTCGTGAAAGCCGAGAAAGATAAGCAAATTAAGTATCTTGACTTGGCTCACGAGGTTGTTGACATGTGGGATGTGGATACAGCAATCATTGTGCCGATAGTCGTCTCAGCCAATGGCATAATAGCCAAGACCCTCGACAAACATCTTAGGAGGCTCTCGTTGGGCAGCTGGATCAAGGGCTTGATCCAGAAAGCAGTACTTCTCGACATGGCGCGATTTGTTAGGAGGTTCCTCTCTCAAGAGCCCTGACCACCGGTAGCTTGGACCCTATTCCCGATACCGGTGGGCTACTGTTTTTTATATTTTTAAATGTTTTTTTGTTTTTATAGGATTATTTAAAACTGTAAACAATATGTATATATAATGTAATAAAGGATATTATAATAATAATTTATTTCACCAAAGCCATTACAATAATATAAAAAAACGACGGGTTGCACTCCGGGAGTGCCGGCAGAAGTGAAAACTCGAATATTAACGTTGTGCATTTTTGATATTTTGGAATGGTTAAGGAATAATTTTGCACGAATTGCTTTAATTATCAGTATAAAAGTACTATCATTTATGTGGTAGAATACAATATTTATTTATTGCGCTATCGTACACAAACATGACAATTTATATTACATTAAAAAGTTTGTGCAGGCATACATTTTCGCCGCGCCGTAGAAAGACAGCGGGATACTTCCTCTCCTACGCCGCGCCGGCAGTCTACTCTCCGTCCGTCTTACGAATTTTCGATCAGGTCACGTGTCCTGACGCGAGTTTAAAATTTTTTACCCATTACAAAAAAAGTGCACAACGCCTCTAAAGGAGTTTTCACTTCAATAACCATAACCTGTACGTACCTACGTGCGGTCACCATGACCGCTAAAGACTTTTTTTTACTCACCCTAGCTGAACGCGTGGAAGTAGAGCCTCACCAAGCACTTGCGCCATACTAACCAAAGCACTGTGTTTCAATATCGCTCAATTCATGCCAAAAGTCATTTATAATATGATTTTTTTTATGGAAGAATTTCGGTTTTTTAAAACTTGGATCAGGTAGAATATCTTCAAATGTACTAGGAAATAAAATTACAAAAAATTTTAGCAACTAATTGCTCGAAATTTAAATTAAAAACTATCAAAAATCTACTATAATCGAACATTTTATTAGCTCAGTTAATTTGTACCGATCTTATTTTTTTCTCCTTTATACTAGATGTACTATAAACTCCTTGGCTTTCTAATGCCGTTGGAACCAAAAATTTATTGTTGGTACATTTTGAGTAATTAAAACTTTAACATGGGTACTTTTGAACTATCAGCGAACAGAGATGCGAAAAATGCCGAATAAAATTTTTGCCGAATAACGTTTTTCCATGAATGTAGTTGTGTTTAGTCGTTTGGTGGTAAAAATAAATGTTTTCCTGAAATAAAAATGTTATTCGGGTTATGTTATTAATTTATATTTCGCTATAGTTATATATATAGGGTTCCGTAGTTTTTATAACAGGTAAGTGCGTGTCGTATCCGCTGACTGATCGTTTCGTACCATGCTCTAACTAAAAGCCAAACATGACTACCTAACTAATTTGACTTTCTATACAAATCCTCACCTGATCCGACAATTTGGCACGGAAAGTTTTTTTTAGAGATTTGTATAAAACTTGTCATAGCCAGTGTTTTGAATTTAAATACGGACACAGAGCTACACTACTCAATCGTCACAAGAAGCTAGCACGATAGAACTGGCGCTTAGCGCCATCTATCGACATGTCTATAGAGTTGTTCGAAATTTTCGAGTCAAATACAATTGGTAGACCATTACTCGTAAACTTGTAAAGCCCACTTATGTGTGATAGTTTTCCTTTAAATTTCGTTATATATAGGTACTACTGCCGTGACATTTGAATTTCTAACTACAACCGTTTAGTTGATAGAGGGGGGGACACTTGACTCTAACGACAATTGGTACTTTAAAGCTTGATAAGTCACGAACGGTTTACTTAATCAAAAAACGGTCTTACCAAACCCGTATCTCTTTAGGGATCAGCAGATCTTTTTGAAGAATATCTACTTCTTGTATTATATCTGTAATGACTCCCTTGACATTGGCATTGGCGAGCCTTCTCTTTTCTTTAATTTCCTCTTTGGTCTTTTTAGGTTTTCGCATCTTATAAATTAAATAACTTGATGAATGGTCAGCATATAATATAGACATATTTACGGACAATGATAATGATAATCTACGAAAACCGCAGGAAAACTTTCCATTGGTACGACAGCGCGGCTACAGTTAGTAAACAAGTTTTAATAATTTTCATACAACGGTAATTATAAACATATGGTAATTAGTATACGGTAATTAGAAAACTATAGATTTTCTTAAAAATTACAAAAACCGATACAGTATACAAATACTAGCTTATTACAACGTACGGAGGCCAAAGTACTGTCTCTATTTACATGATCAATTTGGGTCTAACTTAAAAAATCATATATTAAAATAAGTACAACGGCAATCCGCGAGTTGACAGTATGTTTAAAAAATTAAAATAACTATTTAATTATGTAAATCTATTGATATGAAGCACAAAATAGTACAAATGAAGAAAAGATTATTAATTATTTATTTTATTTTCCCTTGAGAAAAATGAGACTTTTTATCTGTGAGTCACGTGATTAGAAACACCAATCAGAAAACGAGACGTCATCGTTCAATATTTTGACAGCTGACTGGTTATCTTTAGTTGGTGCGTAAGACAAAATAAAAAATAACTAACTAACTGCTTGCACTGTCTGGACAGGTCCGCTCAAATTTGCGTGGTTATTTCCTCAAAAGAATACCAAAGACATGAACCTACATGCTTCTCATATACAAATACAAATTGTTTGGACAAGAGACGTTGACGACAAACTCAGAGGGAGTTTGTTTCGGTGTTTCTTCTCAGAGTAGTCAGTTAGGAAATACCGGCCTCATCTAGCTAAACTAAACACGCAAAAAAACATGACGTGTAAAAGTGTTATTTATAACCAATTTACAAATAAATATTTAATTTAATTTCATAACTAACTCTCTCTCTCTTCTGGTTCATTTGTCTTATCGTCCTGTAATAGTTGTTCGATGAGTTCCTTTTTTTGTCTTTTTAAAAAAGCAGATAGATAGATATATTATTTATTGTACACCATAACAGTAAAACAAATGTGGACTTAACAACTAAAAAGGGTGATACAATGGGCGGTCTTATCGCTAAAAGCAATCTTTTACAGACAACCTTTAGATGGATTTGACACAGAAGTTCTAACCACTTCTTGCGAATATCTCTTTTTAAAGGGACATGAATAAATAGTTTCGTTGGCGTTTTTATAGTAGTATTCCCACAACAAGGTGCTGCACAGCACTGATAATAATTTTTCACGTTCATAATAGAGTAATAAAAAAAAAATACCCGAAGTACATTTATGTGCCAAATGCCAGTTGTTTTTTGAACGATGACGTCATACATAGTCACGTGACCACAATGCCACGATTTAGGCCATAGTTTTTTAATAAATTAAAAAAATACTTATATTTTAATTGAAAGGTCAAGTGATGAATAAAATATTATTTTACGAGTACACGTGAAGCGCTTCGAAGCGTTTCAAACAATTTTTACAAAGTAGTCAACTCGCGGATTAGATTTTTTTTTAACCAAGGCTACGGTAATTATATACTCACGTGCTTCATTGGTGGTACACTAACGTTAGAGACGTCTAACTGCTGATGGGCCACGGCACCCACTGAGTAGACGTGACGGGTACTGTACTGATGTGCCAAATACTGTTATTTAGGGATGTGCACCGAAGAACAGAAAATGTCACGGCAATTATAACTTTCGATTGGACATGCAGTTACTTAATGATAATTATTTGTAGACTGGTTCTATTGAGTCGATATTTTGGTATGCGATACACGTTGCTTAATACCGTTTATAACGTTGAATGGATCAAAGTAAATCTATACGTTATTAAAATTACAAGCAAGTTTTAACATTAAGTTGGTGTGCGGACACGCCACGGTAATTAGAGAACAGAGGTTATTTGAACATAGATTAAATTGATTTAGTCTTAACTACTTAAAACAGAAGCCTATGTTTTTGTTTACAGCTAGATACGGATGCTATCTAACATATAAAAAAATTGGATGATTGAATATCATAATATTACGGATTATGCAAGCCCGGACACGTAAAACTTGCTAATCGGAGAATGGCCGATGACGAGAACCTCGTGAAAGCCGAGAAAGATAAGCAAATTAAGTATCTTGACTTGGCTCACGAGGTTGTTGACATGTGGGATGTGGATACAGCAATCATTGTGCCGATAGTCGTCTCAGCCAATGGCATAATAGCCAAGACCCTCGACAAACATCTTAGGAGGCTCTCGTTGGGCAGCTGGATCAAGGGCTTGATCCAGAAAGCAGTACTTCTCGACATGGCGCGATTTGTTAGGAGGTTCCTCTCTCAAGAGCCCTGACCACCGGTAGCTTGGACCCTATTCCCGATACCGGTGGGCTACTGTTTTTTATATTTTTAAATGTTTTTTTGTTTTTATAGGATTATTTAAAACTGTAAACAATATGTATATATAATGTAATAAAGGATATTATAATAATAATTTATTTCACCAAAGCCATTACAATAATATAAAAAAACGACGGGTTGCACTCCGGGAGTGCCGGCAGAAGTGAAAACTCGAATATTAACGTTGTGCATTTTTGATATTTTGGAATGGTTAAGGAATAATTTTGCACGAATTGCTTTAATTATCAGTATAAAAGTACTATCATTTATGTGGTAGAATACAATATTTATTTATTGCGCTATCGTACACAAACATGACAATTTATATTACATTAAAAAGTTTGTGCAGGCATACATTTTCGCCGCGCCGTAGAAAGACAGCGGGATACTTCCTCTCCTACGCCGCGCCGGCAGTCTACTCTCCGTCCGTCTTACGAATTTTCGATCAGGTCACGTGTCTTGACGCGAGTTTAAAATTTTTTACCCATTACAAAAAAAGTGCACAACGCCTCTAAAGGAGTTTTCACTTCAATAACCATAAAAAAATTCGAACAAAAGGCTAATTCTATAAGGTCCGAAGAAATGGAATTACCCTAACTCCTAAACTAGGTGTAAGTTCCTGTGACTTAGGAGTCAGTGATTCCTCGAAAACTATAATAGCAAAATAATTATGCTCCCTTCAGTTAGGACGTTAAATACAAAGCAAATGGTGAGAGATACCAATAACTTATACAAAAAAATTGGCCAAGTGCGAGTCAGACTCGCCCATGAAGGGTTCCGTAGTAACTATAATAATATAATATAATATGTATATTTGACGAATAAAAAACACCTTAAAAATTTCTTAAAACTAGCTTATTTACATTTTTACAACTACGCTAAATAACTTTGTTTTTCATAGTGTTTGTATGAATTACAAAGTTATATTTGCGGTTTTAGAAAATATGCTGTATCTCAAAAACTGCTGACCCGATTTCGTTCAAATTAATTTTGGTTAAAAGTTTACATTAAGATCTACAGATACATATTTTTTTTAGATTTTTCGCTCCATTATTATAGAATTTAGAGGGGGGGACACATTTTACTACTTTGGAAGCTTATATCTTTTAAAGGATTGACTTTATGAAAAAGTGGTTTTAGAAACCCTTATATCATTTTTAATGACCTGTCTATAGATTCCACACACGCATAGGTTTCATGAAAAAAAATATTTTCAGTTCTAGTTCCATGTATGGGACCCCCCTTTATTTTAAATATTTTTTAATTTTTTTCTTTAAATCGGAAAGCGGTTCACAGAATACATCTACCTACCAAGTTTTTCATGTATAGTCCTAATAGTTTCGGAATAAAATGGCTGTGACATACGGACGGACGGACAGACAGACAGACAGACAGACAGACGGACAGACATATCGAAACTATAAGGGTTCCGTTTTTTGCCATTCGGCTACGGAACCCTAAAATAGAGAATGTAATACAAAAAAAAGCAAAAGAAAAACAAAATCTTTACACACTACTTGAATCGGTTATTAAAGAAAGGGAACAAGTTAGTTTTTTTTTACATATGGGAATATTGATGGTAAATAACTCTTTGGGTCAACACTCATACTGTAACCAAGAAAGGGGATAAGTCAGGCCATTCAAAGGCAAAATGAATGCGTGTCACATAAATGTAGTTATGAAACCAAACATGTCACTGACTTGTACCGATTCTTCAACAAACTTTTTTATTAACCCTTAAGTTCCTGACCCCTATATTAATAACGTAACTACCTGCCCGTGGTCATGGTGACTCCTACATAAAACCAATGTTTTTATATAATATGCGTTAAAATATTAAAAAATAAATAGATGAAAAGCATGTCTAGGATTCAAATTATATTATTAAAATAAAAAATAAACTAAAACACAATAATTGCTTTGTTTAAATTACAACAACTTAAATGCAGACATATTTTGCTTAATTTTAACAATCATCTTTTAATAATGAGCTCAATTTAAAAAGGATTAAAAAAGTACGGCAACTTGCACTTTCTTCTCAAAATCTAACTATGTTTCAACAAAATAAATTTATGTAAAGAGAATAAATATGGTTTCTTTAAAAAAATTGCAAGTGGTAAAGTTTACAACTTTTCATGGTAATCTTGACAAATTTTTTTAGTACACTCCAAGCAAATGCATTTTTTGCACATAAAGCTTATGTGAAAAGCTTTTTCTTTCTCTCACGATTAAAGAAATAAATTGATTTTCACCCAAACACTGATTATCATAAATTGATTTCTCTGAAATTGAGTCATCCATAAAGTGGTCAGACTCGAAGTTTCTGTACGTACCTACGTGCGGTCACCATGACCGCTAAAGACTTTTTTTTACTCACCCTAGCTGAACGCGTGGAAGTAGAGCCTCACCAAGCACTTGCGCCATACTAACCAAAGCACTGTGTTTCAATATCGCTCAATTCATGCCAAAAGTCATTTATAATATGATTTTTTGTATGGAAGAATTTCGGTTTTTTAAAACTTGGATCAGGTAGAATATCTTCAAATGTACTAGGAAATAAAATTACAAAAAATTTTAGCAACTAATTGCTCGAAATTTAAATTAAAAACTATCAAAAATCTACTATAATCGAACATTTTATTAGCTCAGTTAATTTGTACCGATCTTATTTTTTTCTCCTTTATACTAGATGTACTATAAACTCCTTGGCTTTCTAATGCCGTTGGAACCAAAAATTTATTGTTGGTACATTTTGAGTAATTAAAACTTTAACATGGGTACTTTTGAACTATCAGCGAACAGAGATGCGAAAAATGCCGAATAAAATTTTTGCCGAATAACGTTTTTCCATGAATGTAGTTGTGTTTAGTCGTTTGGTGGTAAAAATAAATGTTTTCCTGAAATAAAAATGTTATTCGGGTTATGTTATTAATTTATATTTCGCTATAGTTATATATGTAGGGTTCCGTAGTTTTTATAACAGGTAAGTGCGTGTCGTATCCGCTGACTGATCGTTTCGTACCATGCTCTAACTAAAAGCCAAACATGACTACCTAACTAATTTGACTTTCTATACAAATCCTCACCTGATCCGACAATTTGGCACGGAAAGTTTTTTTTAAAGATTTGTATAAAACTTGTCATAGCCAGTGTTTTGAATTTAAATACGGACACAGAGCTACACTACTCAATCGTCACAAGAAGCTAGCACGATAGAACTGGCGCTTAGCGCCATCTATCGACATGTCTATAGAGTTGTTCGAAATTTTCGAGTCAAATACAATTGGTAGACCATTACTCGTAAACTTGTAAAGCCCACTTATGTGTGATAGTTTTCCTTTAAATTTCGTTATATATAGGTACTACTGCCGTGACATTTGAATTTCTAACTACAACCGTTTAGTTGATAGAGGGGGGGACACTTGACTCTAACGAAAATTGGTACTTTAAAGCTTGATAAGTCACGAACGGTTTACTTAATCAAAAAACGGTCTTACCAAACCCCTAATATTTTTGAAAGACCTATCCAACGATATCCCACACAATGGGAAGGACGAAAAAAAAAATTATCATCCCACTTTACATGTAGGGGAGGTACCCTAAATAATTGTTTTTTTTCAAAATTTTATTTTACCACTTTTTCGGCGTTATTAACGTGTATACTCATGCCAAAGTACAACTTTCTAGTACCAATAGTTTTTGAGCTAAACCGCGGACAGACGGACAGACAGACGGACATGGCGAAACTATAAGGGTTCCTTGTTGACTACGGAACCCTAAAAACCGAAATTCTACAAAAAAAAATTCATATTAAAAATGACTTTTGGCATGAATTGAGCGATATTGAAACACAGTGCAAAGCATAGAAAAGGTACATAGATGCACGTCAATTCTCGATGCTGGTTAACGGATAAAACCAAATTAAAAATCTTACCGGGGTCACGGTTACCGCGGGCAGGAACTTACATGCAGGAACAAATTCCTTCAGCAATAAAGGAACTTTACCTTTTCACAGATGGTTGTGGCGGCCAGAACCGCAATCACGTAATGATTAGTTTATGCCAAGCACTTGTGGAAACTGGCAAATTTGAAAAAAATTACCATAGATTTCCAGTTCGTGGCCATTCTTTTTTACCAAACGATAGGTCATTTGGCACTGTAAAGAAAATATTGAGAAAAAGGGATGCATATTACCATCCCATGGTTTGTGAAATTATTTGCAGTGCTAATAAGAATTTTACAGTGAGTATGGTGAAGACAGACGATATTTTAGATTTTAAAGACTGGTGGACAAGGTATTACAAAAAGAATTCAATTTCCATTGAAACACAATCAAGACAAGTACCTCTTACACTCTTCACCGCTAAGTTTATAAGTCTTGTAAACTTAGCGGTGAAGAGTGTAAGTGTAGTGTGTGTGTGCGTGAGTATGTATGTGTGAGAATGTGTATGCATGCGTGAGAGAGTGTGGGTATTTAAGCGAGTGTGTGTGCGCCTATGCGGGTATGTATGCGCGCGTGTAATTGTGCGTGTAAGGGTATGTGTGATTGTGCGAGTATTTAGAGTGTATGTGGTTATGATGAGCACAACATTGATGTACTTTATCCTTGTGAATTTTGATTGACTTGAAAAGGCTAAATAAGTTCTAGTAATACCTAGGTTCTTTTATTAAAATCTAAAGACTCGCTAAGTAGAAGTTTACTACCTAAGAAAAAAAACCTATTGACACGGGCTGACAGTTTCTGTATATCATCGGTGACACTCACTATCACGCTCGGTCTTGTCTTGTCTGATCCAGGCCGTCCCTAGCTACCTTCCCCTAACGACGCCCTAAACCAAGGTCCGTGCCCCACAGAGGGAGCCCTCAGCGCGTAGTCATTTCAACGTTCTTTTTTAGTAGAAGCTACTTGGAAAAACATGATCGCCAGTACCTTGACTGATAATTTTAGCGATTCTTTTTCGAATTCTCCCTGTGTTAAAAAAATAAAATAATGGAGATTTGTTATTCAACCTTGACCATTTATGTTAACCAGTCTGTTGCTTTTTAGTTTTTTTTAGGGTGCCGTATTTTTAGGCATGTTGTGGTTGCCTTTAATTAGCATTGCAATTCTCTGTATAATTATTTGAAAACCCAGTTGGCTATCCTAAATGCAGTTTAGGTTCGACGGTTAGAAAGAGAGGATCGCGGTGCCCTATCTAGCTATAGTACCTCTATGGATAGATAGTGTATCGATCTTCTCTCTGTTTTTAACCGATGTACAGTTGTATGTAACTGAATTTCGAAAAAAATAATTATGTGCGTCTTTTTTCCTTATGGCGGCAGACCTGGGGACCTGGCCCACATGATCTATTTATTATAATTTGTTCGATCCTACAATAAGCCAGCCAACGGTAACTGGTATGGTCGAACAGTCCACGGTACGTGGAGCCTTACCGTTGCTTGCAAACAAACAATAGGGGCTCTTGGGCCCTACCAATACATAATAGGTAAACTTATAGCCTAGACTTACCTGAGCTGTAGAGACGACAAGTTTCGACCTTCCCCAGGCCACGTCCGTGATATGTGTGTAGGTAGGTAATGAGTAATTGAAACGTGTAATGTGAGCAAGTGTTGATGGACGGAGGTTCCCAAGAAGCGCAGGTCCTCACAATGCGGTCCCTGCAGCATTCACAGCACCACTCTGCTTCACTTTAGCACCAGATTGGTAGCTATTTATCATCAATTCACAATTACTTTCTGCAAGTTTCGCGTGCCATTCGGTCTGGTGTCAATACGGCGGTATTGTTCCAAAATATCCCAGGTTTTTCGTCAATTCGGGATTACAATTTCAACTTATCGTTAATCGCGACCAAATTATCGGTTACAACGGGCGATTCAACCAGATATTTCCAATTACAATAAAATCAAAGGTCCCAAAGAGCGGACATTATTCCAACGAGCAAAGGTTATCTGTCAAGTGAAAAATTTATGTCAAGACCACAGATAATTAATTGCCATACCAAAAATATACGTTCGGTTACACATATCGGACGGAACATCTACCCCCCCCCCCCCCCCCCCCGGACGGGCCTACCCGTCCGCTAATCAATTGGAAGCCTTGACAAGGTTGCGACCGCTCTCTTTATGATGGATCCGTCCACCAAAACCTCAGCAAAACGAGGGACCCCGTCGGTGCCAGCCACCAAATTGAGAATGCGCCCCCTGCGCCAATACAAAGGCTTAAGGTTGGCATCCTTAATCAGGACGAGGTCTCCGATCTTGGGCGGGTGAGTTTTATCCGTCCACTTGACGCGTTGCTGGAGGATGTGCAGATACTCTAAGCTCCAACGCTTCCAAAAGTTCTGAGCGAGCTGTTGCACCAACTGAAACCGCGAAAACCGATTTTGGCTCACATCAACAAAGGGGTACTCCGGCAAGGCGACAAGTGGCTGTCCAATCAAGAAATGGCCCGGTGTTAGAGCCTCCAAGTCGTTCGGGTCCGAAGAGAGCGGGCACAATGGGCGCGAATTTAACACAGCTTCAATGCGGCAAAATACCGTAGCTACCCAACGAGCACATTAGTGGAAATAGCAGCCTATTTTGTTACTTTGGGCTGTAAAATAGCGGTTTAAGGGTTCAAAAAGCAGTTCAGAGTTGCATATCTGCATCCATAAACGTCTATAGTTATAAAAGTTACTTAAGGTGCTATAAGCTGAATCAAATACTACCCTAGCCTTCACAGTAGTCCACGGTAGAACTCATTTACCTTTTTTTAAGAGTTACGAAGGTCATTCTGCCACTCACAGCTGCATAGTAGTTTCCATTGTAACTTGTATAGGTTATAGTTATAGTAACCACTATTATACTACTATAAGTTTCATAATAGAAATAATAGAAACGTGGCGAGTTTCAAATTACAATTTAAAGGCTTTTTTTTATTTTTTATTTTTAGCACGTAGCACGATATTAAACGTTACAATTTTTGTTTTATTTATGTATTTAATACACTACACATTAATTAATATTAGTTTATTTACCCTCGTCCGTGTGTCACTGCGGGGTGCCAACTGAAAACCAGCGCTGGGTGTCTTTCGCCCAGCAAATGCTGAGTTGGTAACCCTTTCGGTGTAGACATGCTCAGCGAAATTCTTAATGTAATTTTTTTTTTATTTTTATGTTTGTAATTTTCTGTTGTTGTGTGTGTTTATAACCGAATAAATGGTTTTCAATTTCAATTCAATTTCAATTTATGCATACTATAGTTACAAAAAATCATCAGTGTAACTAAGGCCTTTAGTAGCAATAGTCATTCCTTGCAGGCTCAATCCATTCGCCATTTTACAGCCGCTTTTGTAACTATTATAAAACATTTAATAAAATGGATGCTAAACGAATAAGTACGTAACTAGATCTTATTTATTTATTTATTTATTATATACTTTATTGTACACCTTACAATACACTTAAGGATACAAATAATTAATCTTATAACCTCAAAACAGGAAAATAGGAGCTTTTTGTGGCTGTGAGTTGCACTAGGGGAACAAAAATCACTGGAAGCGTTAGAAGGATGAAAATTAGAGCTATGATTCTCAAAAGGGAGTTATTAGAGCTCAAACTGCAGGTTATGACTACAGTACAATGACGCCATGATTTTTTAAGAAAACTTATAATTCACTTGCAAAATTGAGTTGATATACATTGGTTTTTCAGTTAAATGTGCATTAAATGTACCGGTAAACAATCGGCCACTTGCAAATAGTAAGTTATCGACACGTAAAAATATGGAAATAAAATTTATTCTGTATAACAAATAAAAAATATCACATATCTTTTGTTAATTTTTTAAATATCATAAAAGCGCGTTAAAATTACTCGAAAATTATCTTATATATCTACAGTAAACTGGACAGTGTTTTAAGTATCTTTATATATCTTGCTACTACAGAATACAAACATTTACTTCTTTTTGTTTTATTTTCATGATGGCGACGAAAACACTTTACCAAAATATTACAAACAATATCAACTGAAGATATACAATAAAGAACTATAATCAATTCATTCGTTTAAAGTAGTTCAAAATCATTCAAAAGCTTTAGTATAGCGTTAATAAATCGTTATAGCTATTAAGGAACCTTTATGCTACCGTTGTGCAGGTTAAATGGAACTTTAGGTTGCATAAAATGGCGCCCAAATAGCGCTAAAGCAGCTGCTTTAAGTCTGCAGTAGACGCTCTAGCGCTTTCGTCTATTACCATAAGTAATAATCGGATACGCTCCAAAGCTCTAATGCAGCCCATTTGTGCTAGTTGGGTAGTTCCTCAAAGGTGAGAACGGTGTCTCCCGACAATCTCCGCCAGTGTCCCTTTGCCGCTTTCACCGCTGGCGGGTCAAACAACCAAGTGACCCCTCAGCGGGCCAAACTATTACCAATGTCAACCTGGCTCTCATTAAGGAAGGCGTATACCTCCTTCAAATAGTTACTTGTACCCTTGTAGTTCGTACCGCAATCAGACCTAATCAAAGAAGGTAACCCACGGCGAGACACAAATCTTTCCAAAGTCGCCACAAAGGCCTCTGTCGAGAGGGAGGTTACCAGCTCCAAGTGTACAGACTTTGTTGACAGGCAGACAAAAACGCACAAATAAGCCTTAACAATCTTACTATTTCGAAGTGTGGACGTCTTCAACGAAAAGGGACCAGCAAAGTCCGTTCCGACGCCAGCAAAGGGCCTCGCCTCATTGACACGATCAGCCGGCAAGTCTCCCATTAGGGGCTGCATAGTGGAGGCCTTAGTCCGATAACACGGCATACAACGGAAGACAATGCTACGAATGGTACGACGAGCCGATAAAATCCAAAATTCTCGCTACAGAATGGCCAACAGCGCATTGCAACCGGCATGCGAGTTTTTAACGTGACGATCAGTCACCAACAATTGTACCAAGTGGCCCTCCTTGGGCAACAAAAGGGGGTGACGGGCCCCATAAGGAAGGTTAGAGTGCCTCAACCGTCCTCCAACACGCAAAAGACCCGTCTGGTCCAAGAAGGGATTCAACTTACTAACGGCTCCCGACAGCTTAACCCTACCAGACTTCAAGACCTCGATCTCCTTCTCAAAGTGTGCAGCCTGCACAGAGCGGACCCAAAGGAGGAGTGACTCCTGTCGCTCTTGAGGAGAGAGAACTGGTGACAGGCGCTTGTCCCCTGGATTCCTAGAATTATGGCCAAAACGCCTGATCCATGAGGTGACGTTCAACAATTTGTCGAGGGAGCTGTATCGATTCAACAAAAATTCAGGATCAAACGGAGGATCCTTCGTCCCAACAGCGAACACCTTAAGTCCGGGCAAAGGATCCGACATCAAGACTGGCGTTCGAGGCCAATTGTCCTCGGGGCGAGTCAGCCAGGCCGGTCCCCACCAGAGGGGGTGAGCAATCAAGTGGGGGGCCATGCACTCGCGTGAGGCTACGTCGCCCGGGTTCAGGTCACCAGGCACGTGCCTCCAAATCAAAGTCGTTTCAGAACCTTGAATCTGCGACACTCGGTTCGCAACAAAGACCTCCAAAGAGTGGACGGACGTCTTCAACCAACACAGAACAATTTGACTGTCCGTCCAGGCGTAAGAAGCCCGAATGTCAACAGTTCCACCCAAAGTGTGCGCAACGTGGTTTAGGAGACGCACAAGAATCACCGCCCCTGACAACTCCAACTTAGGGATGGTCAATGCCGTCCGGAGGGGGGCCACCTTGCTCTTGGCCATGACCAGTGACAACTTCACCTGGCCCGTGGCGCTGACGGTGCGCAGATAAACAACAGCGGCATAACCGTGAGAGGACGCGTCACAAAACCCATGAAGGGTGGCAGCATAAACCCCAGGGGGGAGGATGGCGCGTGGCAGCGCGACCTCATTGACCGCAGGGAGCGCGGATACAAATTGGAGCCAGTCTTCGAACAGGGTTTCCCGAAGTGGCTCGTCCCAACCAAGTTCAGCGGTCCAAAGGCGCTGAAGGAAGCATTTCGCCCAAAACAATACCGGGCAGATACAACCATTAGGGTCAAAGGTCCTCGCTACAGTAGACAACACCAGTCGTTTAGTCCAAGTAGGAGGTGACTCCAAGTCGACATCATACGTAAAGGTGTCTTGAACTGGTCGGTACTGAACGCCGACGACGGCCATCATGGCGGGGTTGTCAACGTTCTCAAACAAATGAGGATCCTGCTTATGATCCTCCAACACACCTTCCAATAGCGCTGGCGAGTTGGACACTCATTTACGCAACTTATAGCCAGCGGAAGCCAGAATCTGGACCAACTCATCACGCAACAGGATAGCTTCCTCAACCGTAGAAGCTCCAGTGCAGACATCGTCGACGTACAGGTCCGTTTTAAAGATGGTGGACGCACGAGGGAACCTCAAACGCTCCCGGTCCGCAAGCTCCCAAAGCGAACGAATAGAGACAAAAGGGCTAGATCGAAGGCCGTACGTATTCGTGTTGAGCTCATACACAATCATGGGATCCTGGGGATGTTCCCGCCACAGGATCAACTGATAACGTCTGTCATCCCGGTGAATAACCGTTTGCCGAAACATCATTTTGATGTCGGCCACAAAGACTACTTGATGACGACGAAAAGACGTGATAACGTCACAAAGATCCCTCAACAATTTGGGGCCGGAATGCAGGCAATCATTCAAGGAGACGCCGGAAGAAGTCCGCGCAGACCCATCAAACACTGTGCGCAGTTTACCAGTGGATGGCTTGAGGACCGCGTGATGTGGCAAGAAGAAATGCTCTACTGAGCGCCAATCCAAATCTGACACCGACATGTGTCCCAAGTCTGCATACTCACGCATAAAATCTACATATTTTTGCCGCAGCACCGGGTCCCTGGCCATGCGGCGCTCCATTGCCAACAATCTCTTCTCAGCCGTATGTCTGGATTGGCCAAGAGGTGGTCGCACCGCAACAAAAGGCAGCCGGGTCACAAGCCGACCGGAGCAGAGTCGACCGGTGTTGTTCTGATAGAACAACTCGCACTCTTCGTGTTCCGGATTCAAGCGGGCCACCTGAGGGGGCTCTTCAACCTCCCAAAACCTCTGAACGGCATCAGAGAGGGCTGAGCCGGACACCAACGCTTAACCAGATTCAGGTGGAGGGGGCACTTCCAACACTGGGCCCATAACCGCAAAGCCGAAGATGGTTGAGACCGCCACCAAGCCCCTCCCGAGGGACCATGGGGTCTCCGGCTGCAAGACCGTCGTATTTCCCAACAATACTCTCCCTAGAATATCAGAACCCAACAACAAATGCACCGTACAAGGGGAATCAAACCGGGTGTCAGCCAAATCCAGACCTGACGTCAACCATAGAACATCCAAAGGCAACTGACAATCGGGATGGCTACCCAATATAGTCGGCAGAACGAGGGCAGGAGCACGAAGTTTAGGGTACAGACAACTCAAAGGGGTGATTTCAAACCAGGTCCTTCCCTCAACAGTGGTGACAGCCGTTTCGCCAATTCCCCGAATCTGGCCTGAAAAGTCATTCACCTCCAGGCCAACCTGTCCCGCTAACCAAGACGACAAAAGGCAACCCTGGGCCCCTGTGTCCAAAATGGCACGGACCACAATCGAGTCACCCAAGGGTCCCCAGACCCTGACCGAGGCCGTTGGCAACAAAACCGTCTTGATCGGGGGGGGTCCTTTAGCGGGGCAGGTGTCAATTTCCTAGCGATGCCTGGGCGGCGACCGCTCGCTGCATCCAGGCTGCCCTCGTTCACGACGAGGGTAAACGTCAAATGGTTCGTCCGCGCGGTGTCCCGAGCCGCTCGCCATCGCCGGAAGGGCATATCCCACCGGATGCCTGAATGGCGGAGGGCGCGACTCCAACCGGGGACGTTCCGCCAACGGAGGGGAGAGGTAGTGGTGCTGGTCCGGCCACTGCTGCCTAGCAGCCAACGCGCATTCTCCCCGACGAGGGGAGACCAAATGGCGCTCGCGGGGCTCCCGTTCAACTTGCGCGGGGGGTGGAGAGCGGCGTGCAGAATTGCGGGCCTCAGCCCGGTGCTCGTCTCCGGAATACCCCCCCCTGCGCGAACCCTCCTCAGAAGATGGTCTGCTGGAGCGGTTCGCGTTGACGCACAAAATCTCCAGGTGGGACCCCTTGCAAATTCTACACGGACGGGGGTCGGGGCAGTCCCGATGAAAATGGGCCCCCAAACACAAGAAGCACAAACGGCGTGCGTTGACAATGCGGCGGCGGGCACTTACGTGCAAATTCAAAAAGGCCGGGCAACGCGCCATGACATGCCCCGTTGCCTTACAAAAGTCACAATGATGAGGACTCCGGGCGCCAGCAAAACGGGGGTCGGGGCGAACATCAACAGGCCCCCTAGCCCTAGTCCGTCCCTGGACTCTTGGCCGAGAAGGCGGTGGGCGTGACCCCGTGGCGCCACGAGTGTTATCCAAAAACCGACACTCGTCTTCCAAAAACTTGAAGAGGTCGTCAAAGGGGGAAAGATGGGTGGCACTATCCCCACCATACTTCTGCTCAAAACGTGACCTCAACTCCGCAGGGAGCAACCGCAGCACTATGTGCACCAACAGGTAGGACCAATGTTCCACCGGTAACTTCAAGCGTCTCAAGGCGTTGGTCGCTGAGACCAACGGGTTCAGCAAGTCAGTGCGCAACGTCGACGTGCTGGCAATGGCCGGTAGCCCCAAAATCTGGCCGATGTGAACATCAGCCAGGCAGCGCTTGTTCTGATACCGTCGGGAGAGAAGCTCCAGAGCGGTCGGGTAGGACGAATCCGTCACCGGCAAGTGCTGCACCAAGGCTCTGGCTTCGCCCTCCAAAACGGACAACAAATAGGCCAACTTCTGGGCAGGTCCGAGGTCCGAGCGGGCATCCACAAGGCTCTCGAAGAGATTAATGAAGCCCAGCCAGTGGTCCAAACGACCGTCAAAATGTGGCAGCTCCAGGGTGGGCAGCCTACCCAATAGTCCAGGGCCCTTGACAACGGAGGTCTGAGGCTTGGCCTCCTCAGGCACCCGGCTCCTCAAAATTTCCCGGGCTCGTTGACTTATGACATCCCCCAGGTGGACAATCTGCCTGGTCCATCACCCCCAAATCCACATCCATGATGAACTCATTAAAGCGTGTGAGCACAGCATCAACCGACTTGAGCCTCTCATTCAAGTGCTCGTACCGAGCAAGGGTGAGCTCTTCCAAGTCCAAACGCTCAACCGTTGCTGCTGCCGATGTGAACCATCTCAACTGTGAGGCCAATCCGGCAGCAGACTCCCTGACTGCCTTTAATGAGGCCATTGCAACAAACAAATATCAATACCAACAGGCTAAAATTAACTAAACAAACAACAATGACTTGTTAGCCAACCGAGCAATTTCAACAAAATAAAACTTAAATTCAATTTATTTCAGGTCTAAATCCGACCCTGCACTTATTCCAAGTATGAATCTAGCTTGCTAAGGATGGCTAGTTACAGAAAAAATATTAATTTAATGTATAATATTGTGCTGGATCAACACCAATTAAACACAACAATTGAATATACAATACTGTGCCGGACAATCTCTAACAACACAATCCATTAAATACTATAAGCAATAAATCAATATACACAATTCAAGTCTTGTTATGTTAACAATTGTCTGATTATTATTTAGATAAACTTTTAAATTCAGATCAGCGACATTAAATTATTAATTACAACAAATATACCAAATTATGTACCAAAATACAACCTAATAATTCCTAATTTCACAAAAAAATCTTACTTGTCAATACAACAAAAGGGGCTACAGTACAAATTACAACTACAACTTCAATTTGATAGCCCGGATGACATGGTAATATATTCAAACTTATTAAGTTATTTTCAACAACGTTCAAAACTTCCAATTTACTTAGTGGATCTTATATTATAAGACCACGCTTCTGCTACCAGTTTGTTCGATCCTACAATAAGCCAGCCAACGGTAACTGGTATGGTCGAACAGTCCACGGTACGTGGGCCCTACCAATACATAATAGGTAAACTTATAGCCTAGACTTACCTGAGCTGTAGAGACGACAAATTTCGACTTTCCCCAGGCCACGTCCTTGATATGTGTGTAGGTAGGTAATGAGTAATTGAAACGTGTAATGTGAGCAAGTGTTGATGGACGGAGGTTCCCAAGAAGCGCAGGTCCTCACAATGCGGTCCCTGCAGCATTCACAGCACCACTCTGCTTTACTTTAGCACCAGATTGGTAGCTATTTATCACCAATTCATAATTACTTTCTGCAAGTTTCGTGTGCCATTCGGTCTGGCGTCAATACGGCGGTATTGTTCCAAAATATCCCAGGTTTTTCGTCAATTCGGGATTACAATTTCAACTTATCGTTAATCGCGACCAAATTTTCGGTTACAACGGGCGATTCAACCAGATATTTCCAATTACAATAAAATCAAAGGTCCCAAAGAGCGGACATTATTCCAACGAGCAAAGGTTATCTGTCAAGTGAAAAAGTTATGTCAAGACCACAGATAATTAATTGCCATACCAAAAATATACGTTCGGTTACACATATCGGACGGAACATAATTTATTTATTTATAACCTCTATGAGTTACCAGCTGACGCCGAGGCAAAGACGAGGCTCTCTCGAGTATCACTTGAATGGGTTATATTTGCAACCCTCACACACTTGAGTAGCCATCGACATTTGAAATATTATTGTGCAGCCCATAGAGTTGGTCAAGGCTGAATGTGTAGGTACCGATGTAATAGTAGGTACTCAAAAACTGTACAAATTAACAGCAGAGGACAGTTTAGTGGCCCGATGGTTACAGTTCAGTCTTACGAGTTGGGTACTTGGGCTTACAGGGGTAGCTTACCGTCCGGTAGGGACCAGGCCCGGGTCTGTGGCACGTCGTATTGCACGCGCAACTCTAAGAGTCATCAGCACTAGTGACGGGACCCATAGAGCCATTGCCTGCCGGGGTTGCGGAAATATTTTGACAAGATACCACGGAACCGGATCGCAAGGGCAGCTGAAGGAGTAGGGTAGGTTTTTAGTCAGCAGAAGTCTGACACTCCCTTTCGCTCCACCTAGAGCGAGAGTCATTCGATGATTTTCATATCATAAAGTCAGGCCCATTATTTTGTGTAATTTATATCTTGCGGAAACTGGCAAATCCTCGAACCAAAAATTCGCAGACATGTGACACCCACCAATTACACACACTGAACCCGCGTCGTGTTTGACAGGAGTCATCTGAAGATTTTCCCACCCAGAAAAAAGGGCTATTAATTATATATATTATGATAGGATGAGAGTTTCAAATAATTCATTATTGAAAAAAAAAGAACAAATACAATAAATAATAAAAAATTGGCCAGGTGCGAGTCAGACTCGCCCATGAAGGGTTCCGTAGTACCTAACTACGCAAAATAACATTGCTTTTCATTGTATGAAAGAGAAAGTGATATTAGCGACTAGCTTTTGCCCGCGACTTCGTCCGCGTGGAATAGTTACTTTGGGCTAACGTTAAAAACCCCGACTTTGAAGCATTCTTCATTGGCGCTCCGCTCCTATTGGCCTTAGCGTAATGATATATAGCCTATAAGCCTTTCTCTATAAATTGACTATTTAATTAAAAAATAACTTTTCAATTCGAACCAGTAGTTCCTGAGATTATCACGTTCAAACAAACAAACAAACTCTTCAGCCTTATATTATTAGTATAGATAGCTGTTGCCCGCAACTTCGTCCGCGTTTCCGTCGTTTTTCGTAAAAAAAAAGTAGCCTATGTCCTTCCTCACGGTTCAGTGATTTTGATGTAACAGACAGATTAACTTTCGTAATTTAGTAGGGAAATATAATATGTCAATCTATAATACTGTTTAAAAATATCGCAATACGGAACCGCACAATATTATTGTTAATAGCTGTGCCCGCGACTCCGTCAGCGTGTAACTCCTTGTGTGTTATTAAGTTAATGTATTGGTAATATTGTTTAGATCACTTTCACATAAGGCTTAAGTACCTATAGAACGAAAATACTTCAGCGCAAAGCTTCCGGGTAAACTATGTTGATAGTTGACCCGTCCGGCACGTAAACATAAAGATTTCTAGAACTGCTAACCCGGGAAAGAGCGACGTACAACTGACCATGCGAGAAACAACTGACACCGAGATCTACTCCAGTAACACGAAAAGTCTGCCCTTGAGCCTTATTAATTGTCATTGCATAACACACCGATACTGGGAATTGCGTTCTTTTAAATTGGAATGGAAAATTATTTGGTATTATGGGAATTCTGGGAATAAAGACGGTTTCTCCTGCACCGCAACTTGTTAAAATTTGAGCCTCGAATTATATTTTGTCGCAACTGGGTTACTTTGAGCCGAGTTCCATTGCAAAGTTGTGGTGGTCTTAAATTTCGGAGCAGAATAATCGGAATGCCAATTTTTAAACAAATTTCATGAGAAGGAAGACCGGGCATATTTAAAGAATTAAAAAATTGTATCGGGTCTTCTTGTTCATCGACCATTCTATTTATTGAACTATAAACTTTGTTTTCCTCCTGTATATTCGACAGTATTTTGTTATTAATCTCAAATGCCTCGTCGTTGCGAGGAGTTAAAATAGATCTTTCGCATAGCCAAGAATTGTTCCTATTTAATATATTTGTTACGTCACCGTAAACCGACGATATAAGATGTGGTTGGGATTGCACTATACAACATAACTCAGGCGTCAGAATAAGTTTTCCTTGGTGTAGTTGTGGATAGATACCTTCACCAATCTTTAATAATATATCAGAAAATTGACAATCATCCGGGTTATCTCCAGTTCTCACTCGCATGTTTGTAGTCAAATGCACCGATTGTATATCACGCTACAAATAAGAGCTTTTCAGGCAAGCCCTAACCTCATCAGCTCGGGTTCCCCGTCGTATTACCGGTAATGTTTGTCGGAAATCACCACAAAATAAAACCGTGATACCGCCCATTGGTCGATCAGTTTGTCTTATATCCCTTGAAGTTCTGTCTACCGCTTCTTCTCCTTTTCGATGGGCCATCGTACATTCATCCCATATGATTAAATGTATGAAGCTCGCGCTCGGACGCCCCGCCTTTTTATACCTTCGGCCGCGAGAAGCGTCGAGCGCGGCGACCGATTCTCAAATATAATCCTTATGGCATGATTCAGTATTCACGCGCGATGGCTTATTATTAGCGTATTTCATGTATAACTTTGGTGTTTCTATACCGATTTATATGATTCTTTTTTATGGAATAGTTAATAATGTTATCTTTTTCAATTAGGGGAGACTGAGAGTGTTATAAACGTAAGAGTAGACAAATATTATAATCAGAAAGCTTCGAACTGCTAAGCTATCGGGAGTTACACGTGTTATTGTGAGTCAACCATAAAAGATAGACATATGCTGTCGTGGGATATTTTTTATATAATTTTAAGGACAAACATTATTTAACATTTCCGTCATGAAATGATTTCTGTGTAGCTTTAACCATTAAGGTTGCACACGCGACGGAAGCTTAAAAACCGGTCAAGTGCGTGTCGGGCCACGCGCAGTGTAGGGTTCCGTAGTTTTTATAACAGCCAAGTGCGTGTCGTATTCGCTGACTGATCGTTTCGTACCATGCTCTAACTAAAAGCCAAACATGACTACCTAACTAATTTGACTTCCTATACAAATCCTCACCTGATTCGACAATTTTGCACGAAAAGTTTCAATTTTTTTTAGAGATTTGTATAAAACTTGTCATAGCCGGTGTTTTAAATTTAAATACGGACACAGAGCTACACTACTCAATCGTCACAAGAAGCTAGCACGATACAACTGGCGCTTAGCGCCATCTATCGACATTTCTATAGAGTTGTTCGAAATTTTCGAGTCAAATACAATTGGTCGACTATTACTCGTAAACTTGTAAAGCCCACTTATGTGTGATAGTTTTCCTTTAAATTTCGTTATATATAGGTACTACTGCCGTGACATTTGAATTTCTAACTATAACCGTTTAGTTCATAGAGGGGGGGGACACTTGACTCTAACGAAAATTGGTACTTTAAAGCTTGATAAGTCACGAATGGTTTACTTAATCAAAAAATAGTTTTACCAAACCCCTAATAATTTTGAAAGACCTATCCAGCGATATCCCACACTATAAGAAGAACGAAAAAAAAAAAATCATCCCACTTTACATGTATGGGAGGTACCCTAAATAATTGTTTTTTTCGAAATTTTATTTTACCACTTTTTCGGCATCATTAACGTGTATACTCATGCCAAAGTATAACTTTCTAGTACCAATAGTTTTTGAGCTAAACCGCGGACAGACGGACAGACAGACGGCCATGGCGAAACTATAAGGGTTCCATGTTGACTACGGAACCCTAAAAATGGAGTAACTTCTCCCGTTTTCCCAACATTTCCCTTCACTGCTCTGCTCCTATTGATTGTAGCGTGATGAAAAGTATACTATAACCAGCTCAGGAGTATGAAAAATAATTGTACCAAGTTTCGTTAAAATCCGTCGAGTAGTTTTTGTTTCTATAACGGTTATACAGACAGACAGACAGACAAAAATTTTACTGATTGCATTTTTGGCATCAGTATCGATCCCTAATCACCCCCTGATAGTTATTTTGGAAATATATTTCATGTACAGAATTGACCTCTCTACAGATTCATTATAAGTATAGGTTGTAGAAATGTGCTATATCTCAAAAACTATAACTGACTATCTCGTCCAAACCAATTTTCATTGAAATGGGGGACCCATAGGGCCATTGCCTGTTGGGGTTGCGAGAAAGTTCTAACGGAATGCAAGAGCAGCTGAAGGAACAGGGTGGGTTTTTGGTCAGTAGAAGTCTGACACTCCCTTCCACTCCATCCAGAGCGGGAGAAGTCATTCGATGATTTTCATACCGTAAAAAAAAGACAGGCACATTACTTTGTGTAATTTATATCTTGTCGAAATCTTAGGACCTAAAATTCGCAGATGTGACATCCACCAACACACACTGAACCCGCGTCGTGAATTATTGCCCCGACGTTATATACTAATGTACCTACTTACATGTAATAATTATATAAAAGGACGTTTTTCTTAGCTCCTCTTGCGTTTATGGCATTAGTCTAGGTCGGGATGGTTATGTCATTATGTGTAAGTGGAAAGGCTTTGAAAAATCATTGTATTGCTTTCAGAGTCTTGGGAGACTGGCGAAGTGTCCAAGATTACTTTTGGGGATTGCCTGGGAAGAAAATTAATTATAGCTATTGCGCAGAAGATTGGAAATGGCTTGGCAGAAAACTCTAGAAACTTATCTTTATTTATTAGTAATGAATGGCCGGATAATCAACAGCAATAACAATTCATTAAATTGATTAACAACCTATTTTTTATATCCAAGTTTTACCTACGAACTTAAATTACATTTACAACCTTAAGCGGTAAGCCCGATTTACACTTCAATAAGTACAGTAGCCAGTTAAGAACTCAGACAGTTAAGTAATAAGTAGTAAGTAGCGTCCAAACGTAGTCGAGTGAGTAGTCATAAGTTGCCCGAGAAGAAGAAAAGAAAATAACACGTGTTCGCGGCCGCAACCTACAAATTTATGGACTATACTAAATTCGCCCGTATGTAGACGGGCGAATTTAGTATAGTCCATAAATTTGTGTTGGAGGGGTGCGGGAGACGCGAGAGAGGAGGCTACTTCGCACTGGACTCGCCGAAAAATAGGATCGCGATCTATTTAACTCAACTTAATTAACAACTTACTATTTAACTCGCTTTTGCCGTTCAAACTGTAATAACAACTTAACTCGCCGATGACGCAAGTTAACTCGCTACTGTACTTATTGAAGTGTAAATCGGGCTTTATAATTCCAAATATTACACTTATGTGCTTGTCTGTCTAAAGTTTTTTGTTGGAATTTATTGTTATTTATGTTACTTTATAATAACGATAATATAGGTAATTTATATTATCATGATTATGATAATAGTTTAAAACAGGTGACGTCAGTGAAATCTTTTTCGCTACAAACAACACAATAAAACTCTTTGTTGCAGGTGTCTATAAATCATTCATATTCATGTATAAATCCATCAATCACATGTCCGTCGTTCGCTTGGTAGTCATATGTAGTTTTTCCAGCCAGCCGTCTTTCCCAAATCAGTCCAGCCGTCTTCGAGTAATCGAACACAGCTAAAAAAAAGATTCCGATGAACTAAGAACCTCCTCCTTTTTTGAAGTCGGTTAAAAAGGAACTATTGTGATCATAATATATTCTATTATTACTAATTATAATATTTACCTTAACCAAGGAAGACTGTATCACTTTTTCCTGATCCTTTAAGTCAAGTATAATAATACCAGTAAATAATAAAATTTTACATATCATTTGCTGACGTTACTTTTAAGCTAAACTGACTTTTAATTGAGTTTAACAAGATAAAAATAAAACGGGGTCCTCAAGGACGTGGGCCTCGGGGATCGGGGTACTCAGGGAATAATCCATACTTTACCGTTCTATGTTTTTTCTATGCCATATTCAGGGAAGAAGAAAAATAAAATGTATCATTTAATAGCAATATAAACATCTTTATGGATGTCATAACGTGGCAAAAAGGCTTGACAATTATAAATGATTAAAACCAGTCTGTGTTCCCTCGCACACTTACGGCTGCAGTATACAACGTGTAACGGAAACCTCATATCTATCCAAACCAAAAGGACTGAAGGCAACATCTGGTATGCAGTCTATGCACAGTTTCAGCTCAAAATAAGTGACTCAAAGAATTGATACCAAATTATTGGTTTCGTATGATTCTTGGATACCAATCATAACAAACGTGTCACAGCACTACGAGGGTCAATAACTCTCCTCGTCACTTGCCAATAACACGATAATTCTCTTTGTTCTTCTTAATCATACCACAAGCTCTGCTTAATTTGGGACTAGATGGAGTTGTGTGAAAGTTGTGGAATATTATTAAAAATTGAAAAATTCGGTCTCTGGTATCCCTGTATTGAAATTTCTAATAAGTTCCACACATCTATAATAATATTATAAAGCTGAAGAGTTTGTTTGTTTGCTTGAACGCGCTAATCACAGGAACTACGGTTCTGATTTGAAAAATTCTTTCAGTGTTAGATAGCCCATTTATCAAGGAAGGCTATAGGCTATATATCATCACGCTAAGACCAATAGAAGCGGAGCACTAATGAAGAATGTTTCAAAATCGGGGGATTATTTTTCCACGCGGACGAAGTCGCGGGCGGAAGCTAGTGTAGACATAAGATTATAAAACCCTTGGCATGTCGTTTGTTATCTTCCAAAGAAGCCGTGCACTCGGTATGTACCTATATACCCTTTAAATTACACGTTGTACACACTCTTTAACACTGCCCCCGACATCACCTACTACTCTGACATAACTCAATAAGAAAAGTAACATTTGTAACACGACTATTGTATACCTCTATCTATCTCCAGATTAACGGAGCTCGTAGCCAATATCAACATTCGGAACATAATATCGAGATTCCACCGTGCTTAGGAAAGTACCTTCCTACGTTAAGCCATTTGTCGCGGGCCGCGGCTGTCATTAAACATCTGAAATGAAATTAAATATTTTGTAAAATTGGTTATAAATAACACTTTTACACGTCATGTTTTTTTTGCGTGTTAAGTTTAGCTAGATGAGGCCGGTGTTTTCTAACTGACTATTCTGAGAAGAAACACCGAACATACTCAAAGGTCAAAGTCTCTTTTAAAGTCGAGACAATTTGTATTTTTATATGAGAAGCATGTAGGTTCATGTCTGTGGTATTCTTTTGAGGAAATAACCACGCAAATTTGAGCGGACCTGTCCAGACAGTGCAAGCATTTATCAGTTATCGTGTAGCTCAACTTACTTTGACAGTCGTTACGGGTCCAGAAATTCTGACACGAGTCTTACTGAGGGGTATCGTGTTACCCAGTTACTGAGTTGTGAAGGTCAGGCAGTCGCTCTATAAACTATCTATTCAGCTGCATTCGGTTCGTCGTGAGGTCGGTCCGGGAAACCGACCCCAGCATCGTTGGTAAATGGCTAATCAGATGCAGTGGATCTGCAGGCTAACTAACTTAAAAACTTCTAATCTCGTCATCATCCTTACTATCCTATCCTATCCTACTAATCACTAATCACTAATCATCACTTCACTTCACTTCACTATCATCACTATCATCACTTCACTTCACTATCACTAATCACTATCACTAATATCACTAATATTATAAATGCGAAAGTTTGTGAGAATGGATAGATGTTTGTTACTCTTTCACGCAAAAACTACTGAACGGATCTGAATGAAATTTGGTGAGTAGATAGTAGGCATCCTGGAATAACACATAGGCTACTTTTTATCCCGGAATTCCCACGGGATCGGGATTTATGCGGGTAAACAATCACACGCGAACGAAGTCGCGGGCAAAAGCTAGTAATATTATAAATGCGAAAGTAACTCTGTCTGTCTGTGTGTTACGCAATCACGCCTAAACTACTGAACCGATTTTAATGAAATTTGGTACGGACACAGTCTAGAGCCTGAGAAAGGACATAGGCTGCTTTTTAATGCGAAATAAAGGCTGTAAAGGGTTGAAATAGGGGATGAAAGTTTGTAAGGAAATTACGTCATTTTTAAAGCTAAAAGCTTGAAACTTATTTTTTACACTTTTGATTAGATGTTAATACATACGACATTCAAATTATGTATGAGTTTTATTTTCAAAATAATTAGTCTAAAAAATTAAAAATACTGCTGAAAGTCACTATTCCGCGCGGACGAAGTCGCGGGCACAGCTAGTTATACAATATAGTACCCGCGCATTATTTTTTTCTTCTGTATCAAATCTTTCCAGGGGTGTCTATTAAAGATCTGTTTGTAAATATTATAATTAAGATGGCCGCTCTGTATACATTTATTATGGGGCCCGAGTGCGCGTCTCCTTTATAAGGAATTATCTCGCCGGCTGATCGATTCCATGCGTGACCGGAGGGCTGGCTCGTTCTTTGCCCAAAGAATAAGTATTGCCATACAACGTTGCAATGCTGCCACCGCCAATCTTCTGGGTACGTTTCCGGACGACAGCTATGTGGAGGAGTACTTTGACGCCTAAGCTTGTTTTTTTTGTTTTTTATTTATGTACATAATTAGGTTTAGCAGTATGTTTTTTTTTGATTTCAATGTTTTATTCTGTTATGGTGTACAATAAAATTACATTTTTATTTACTGTAAACATAAAAGATCTCACTCTTTTTAGTTGTTAATTCCGTATTTATTTTCTGTTATGATGTTAAATAAAGAGTATATCTATCTATCTACCTATCCATCACCTTAATGGAACCGTAGCTTAAGCCTGTGGTTGAATAATATCGTAGAGTGTTGACCAGAATATTTGCGTGGTTTGTTTGCGTCCAGTAATCGAGGTTCGAGGGCCTGACGCTCAGAAAGGCCATGATTAATTGCCTCTGACGCAATCTGAGACAAACATACTATGTGGGCTTCCTTTTTGGGCGGACAAATTGGGACTTAATTGAATTGGGTTGATGTTTTATGTTAACACTAGTAATCACGTGGGACTTCGCTCCTGTGGCCTTTATCTCGATAAAAACATAACTACCTTCTTTTACAGTCGAGTAGAAAGTAGCCTATGACCTCAAGCTTCAAGCTACTTCTATAACTACCCAAAACCATCCAGTACTTTCTAAGATTAGCACGTTCAAACAAACAAACAAACTTTCTCGCTTTAAAATATTAGTATTTTTTTATTGTTTATAGGCTTGCGTTTGACCACCATCTCACCTGATGTTAAGCAATGATGTAGTCGGAAATGAAGCACGCTTGCCTAGAGAATATACTATAGACACGATGCAGGGAGTCTATTTTATTATCATATTCATTTATCGTTTTGGTACACAATGTTTCATATAGGATATTTTCTCCAAATATTGCTCTCCTTGATGTATATAAAATCTATTGAACTTATAAAAGACATGTTTCAAAGATTATTATTTTCAAAATCTTTAAGTGCGTCAAAGTAATCGTGCAATAAACCTCATAGTATAAGACCATCTATGAATTGCATGTTACCCTTGCGAGTGTCAATACAAAGACAGCCAGACGATATATTATTCAAATTGAAAACATACATACCTACATAGAATGATAAACATAGTAGTGTCATAAATTTAATAATTTTACAGTTTTTGTTTTGTCCTTCATTTATTATCTTGCAGGGGCGCTTCGATCCAACATAGGCTAGCCCTTTCTATTAGGTACCTACCCTTTGGATGACTTTAAGCATTCTGATAAGGACCATTGCGAGCAACTACAGAAGATAAGTTTTTAAATAAAAGATTTGGTCACTCCGGGGTCTTAAAATGTAATTAATAAAAATTAATTATTATCTTAAAAATTGTTTTTGTACTCTTAATCCATATTAACTATGCCAATTTTGAACAAAATCCAAAACCAGAACTTTGGTTTTTTGTCAGCAAAGCACTCCTAAGTACTAAGAAAACCAAATATTTTCATTCCCATCTTTCAAACTATACTCAAATGATAGAAATCTTTCTTAAATGATATATTGGTATAGTCTTTCTTAAATTCCATATTAACTGTGCCTTCATATTTCTTCGTACTCGTAATTTTGGAAAACAGTTTTGTTAATTGTGTAAAAGCTTGCCTTTGACCATCTCACCTGATGATAAGCGATGACGTGGTCGAAGATGAAGTTCGCTTTTCTAGAAGTAACCTATTCACTCTCGACTTGATAGCTCCCAAGGTGTACAAAATTGCTTTATGTATAAAAAAAGATAACTAAGTAAATAGCTAACTGTTTATAACTCATACACATGCGGGCATTATCGTAGTTGTTTTTAGTTCAACTCAAATGGATTATGAAATGGTTGCAGAAATTCTCGTTCAAGTACCTACCTATTCACTCTACTTTTTTCCGGATGGGAAAATCATAGAATGACTTCTCCCGCTCTGGGTGGAGTGGAAGGGAGTGTCAGACTTATACTGGCTAAAATCCCACCCTGTTACTTCAGCTGCCCTTAAGTTCCGGGGCCGCGGTATCTCATTAGACCTATTGACTCTACTTATCTATACTATAATATTATAAAGCGGAAAACTTTGTTTTGCTTGAACGCGCTAATCTTCGAAAGTACTGGTTGGATTTGGATGAAATTTGGTATGGAAGTAGCTTGAAGCTTGAGGAAGGTTATAAGCTACTTTTTACGCAACTGCAAAAAAGGAGAGTTATGTTTTTAACGTGATAAAATCCACGGGAGCGAAGCCCCGCGTGAGTACTAGTCCTAAATAAATGCACACTGACTGTAAATAATTTATCAAAGCGTTTAAAGTTTTGACACGCCCACTAATGCAATATTTGTAATAGATTATCCGCTGAAAATATAAAGCGAAATTAATTACATTTTTAGCTTTGAATGATTTCTCCATTCGTTATAATAAATTGAAAATTTAGTGCAATATATTACTCAATACTCAATTATTTATTGCATTCCACTTCTTAATCTCAATCTTTTTAAGGTTCCGTAGCCGAATGGCAAAAAACGGAACCCTTATACATAGATTCCTCATGTGTGTGTGTCGGCCTGTCCGTCCGTCCGTATATCACAGCCATTTTATTCCGAAACTGTTAAGACTTATACACATGTGAAAATTGGTAAGTAGATGTATTCTATGAACCGCTTCCCGATTAATGTAAAAAAAATAAATAATTAGGGGAGCGTCCCCATAAATGGAACTGAAACTAAAAATATATTTTTTCATCAAACCTATACGTGTGTAGTGTTTATAGACAGGTCTTTAAAAATGACATTGATATTTTTAAAACCATTTTTTCTTAAAGTCAATCGTTTAAAAGATCAAAGTCGTAAAAAGACACTTCCAAAATCGTAAAATTTGTCAACCCCCTCTAAGTTTTACTTTTTTTAAATTTGTTACTTAATACTTCTAATAGTGTGTCCTGTAACAGCGGCGGTGTCGTTGCCAGTCCTAGATGTGCGTAGATGAAATAAATAAGTTTACAACAGTCCCGGAAAATAAAAAGGTTTTTGCAGCCGCGCCGCACTTCGCCGAGCTCAGGGGTGCTTAAGGCACAGTATAAATAAATACTTTAGGTTAAGTCCTTTCAAAGGTTGTCTGGAAGATATCGCTCTCAGCAATAAGACCGGCATTGTAACCAAATTTTTATATTGTTATTAATTTTGTTTCAATTATAGGTGTACAATAAAGTATATAATATATCTATCTGATGTTTATAACAGAGTAGGTATCACTCAAAGCCATCAACACTGGCTCTAAAACAGAAGTCACGTCCGGCCAAGTGCTAAACACGCTGTTTATTCACAAACATGGCGCACGTACATATTTGTGTATTTTTATTTTTAGATCATACTTTACTATGTTTAAGTGAATCAATATGTCATCAGTACATACTGCTTAGGTACGTGGTATTTTGCCCTTTATTATCGACTTTGTTAATCGCTACCGTTAAATGGACATTAATTGAAATTGAAAAAGAAATCCAGTGATAAACACACACTACAACATACTATAGAAAATTACAAACATAAAAAACCCAAAAAAAGTCGCTGAGCATGTCCACACCGAAAGGGTTACTAACTCAGCATTTGCTGGGCGAAAGACACCCAGCGCTGGTTTTCAGTTGGGGTGCGGGGGAGCCCCAATCTTATCCTACGTTGTGTGGCGAGCAGACTCGACTGTTTATCAATCAATCAATTAACGTTTATTTCAGACAGAATCCGCAGTGTTAGTAACAATATTAATTAATTATCTATTAAGTACTTATAATAAATCTGTAGAGAGGTCAATTCTGTACATGAAATATATTTCCAAAATAACTATCAGGGGGTGATTAGGGATCGATACTGATGCCAAAAATGCAATCAGTAAAATTTTTGTCTGTCTGTATAACCGTTATAGAAACAAAAACTACTCGACGGATTTTAACGAAACTTGGTACAATTATTTTTCATACTCCTGAGCTGGTTATAGTATACTTTTCATCACGCTACAATCAATAGGAGCAGAGCAGTGAAGGGAAATGTTGGGAAAACGGGAGAAGTTACTCCATTTTTTAAGCTTCCGTCGCGTGTGCAACCTTAATGGTTAAAGCTACACAAATCATTTCATGACGGAAATGTTCTCTTTAAAATTATATAACAAATATCCCACGACAGTATATGTCTATCTTTTATGGTTGACTCCTCAGACCAAATTTATTTGGTCTGAGGTTGACTCACAATAACACGTGTAACTCCCGATAGCTTAGCAGTTCGAAGCTTTCTGATTATAATATTTGTCTACTCTTACGTTTATAACACTCTCAGTCACCTCTAATTGAAAAAGTTAACATTATTAACTATTCCATAAAAAAGAATCATATACCTAAATCGGTATAGAAACACCAAAGTTATACGTGAAATACGCTAATAATAAGCCATCGCGCGTGAATACTGAATCATGCTATAAGGATTATTTTTGAGAATCGGTCGCCGCGCTTAACGCGTCTCGCGGCCGAAGGTATAAAATTTCGTTCTATAGGTACTTAAGCCTCATGTGAACGTGATCTAAACAATATTTCCAATACATTAACTTACGCTGACGGAGTCGCGGGCACAGATTTTAAAAATAATATTGTGCGGTTCCGTATTGCGATATTTTTCAGTATTATAGATTGACATATTATATTTCCTTACTAAATTACGAAAGTTAATCTGTCTGTTACATCAAAATCACTGAACCGTGAGGAAGGACATAGGCTACTTTTTTTACGAAAAACGACGGAAACGCGGACGAAGTCGCGGGCAACAGCTATCTATACTAATAATTTAAATAATTTGACAGGCCCGTTGGTATAGTGGTCAGTGGCCCTGACTGCTATGCGCAAGGTCGTGGGTTCGATTCCCACCTAGGACAAATGTTTGTGTGATGAGCACGGTCATTTGTTCTTTGTCTGGGTGTAATTTATCTATAATATGTATGTATTTAGAAATATACAACGTGTAACGGAAAGGGTATATACATACCATGGGCACGGCTTCTTTGGGTGATATCAAACGATATTGGAAGGGTTTTTTAATCCTATCTCCTTTCTCGCGCCGACAAAAGAACACCGCCTTTACGCTAGGCTTCTACAGTATTACGGAAGAGATTTATCGTGATATTTGCAAGTAACGTGGAAAGTTATTGACCTACGTAGTGCGGTGACACGATTGTTTTGATTTCAATTTAAGAAACTTACGAAACCGAAAATTTGGTATCAATTTTTAGAGTATTTTATTTTGAGTTGAAACCCTTCCAATATCGTTTGATATCATCCAAAGAAGCCGTGCCCTTGGTATGTATATACCCTTTCCGTTACGGGTTGTATATGTATGTTGAAGGAAGGAATGGTGAAGGAGCATTACCTCTCCCTATAACTTTTCCCCTTCTTTCTCAATTATACATGTAATATTTATTAGTATATAATTTTGGTATTGTATGTATTTTATATTATTATGTTCAATTATATGTTTGTACACTGACAGCCCTTAATCTGTCTCCTTTAAGTTTGTTAACCGACTTCGGATGTTTGTTTCTTTTTTTTTTTATGTTTGTTCGGGCATAGCTCCGTCGCTTGCCAACCGAATTGAAAAATTATTTTTTTGTTGAAAACGATATACTTCCCAAATGGTCCCATGAAAATTTTATCGAAATCGGACAAGCCGTTTCTGAAAAATTAACAAAAGTCTAAAAAAAATATTTACGTTGATGATCTTTTCGTTTACTCTGCATTGTGTTTTTTGTTCGCGCATAACTCCGTCATTTACGAACTGATTTGGAAAATTCACTGACCCACTAAAAAACGCGAAAATAAAAACTTTTTTGCAAAAAATAAAACCGACTTCCATATCAAAACACTACAAAGCCAATAAAAACTTTTTTGCAAAAAAATAAAACCGACTTCCATATCAAAACACTATAAAGCCAAAAATAATTTTAATTTCGGTAGTCGGTGTTATTGGTTTTGTATTTTCTTTTTTTTTCACACCGCCTCCCGAAATTAAAATTATTTTTGGCTTTGTAGTGTTTTGATATGGAAGTCGGTTTTATTTTTTTGCAAAAAAGTTTTTATTTTCGCGCTTTTTAGTGGGTCAATTTGTAATTAATCTAGTTATAAAAGCCAAAATGTCAACTACAAAAAAGTAAAAACGCGCGAACAAAAAACACAATATAGAGTAACCGAAAAGATCATCAATGTAAATATTTTTTTAGACTTTTGTTAATTTTTCAGAAACGGCTTGTTCGATGTCGATAAAATTTTCATGGGACCATTTGGGAAGTATACCCTTTCCAACAAAAAAAGAATTTTTCAAATCGGTTGGCGAGCGACGGAGCTATGCCCGAACAAACATAAAAAAAAAAAAAAAAACATACAAACAAACATCCGAATTGAGAACCTCCTCCTTTTTCAGAAGTCGGTTAAAAATAATTTTAATTTCGGAAGGCGGTGTGAAAAAAAAGAAAATCCAAAACCAATAACACCGACTACCGAAATTAAAATTATTTTTGGCTTTGTAGTGTTTTGATATGGAAGTCGGTTTTATTTTTTGCAAAAAAGTTTTTATCCATCCAAAGGTTGTCTGTAAGAGATCGCCCTGTGCGATAAGACCGCCCATTGTACACTAGTTTAATTTTTTTGTATCTATAGAAATATTGTAAGGTGTACAATAAAGTATATCTATACTAATATTATAAAGCGGAAAAGTTTGTTAGTTTGTTTGTTTGTTTGTTTGTTTGTTTGCTTGAACGCGCTAATCTTGGAAAGTACTGGGTGGATTTGGATGAAATTTGGTATGGAAGTAGCTTGAAGCTTGAGGAAGGTTATAGGCTACATTTTACCCGACTGCAAAAAAGGAGAGTTATGTTTTTACCGTGATAGAATCCACGGGAGCGAAGCCCCGCGTGAGTACTAGTAATAAATAAATAAATAAATATGTTTATCAGTTGTCTAGTACCCATACCACAAGCTCTGCTTAGTTTGGGACTAGATGGCGTTGTGTGGAAAGTTGTGGAATATTATCTATACTAATATTATAAAGCGGAAAAGTTTGTTAGTTTGTTTGTTTGTTTGTTTGTTTGCTTGAACGCGCTAATCTTCGAAAGTACTTGGTGGATTTGGATGAAATTTGGTATGGAAGTAGCTTGAAGCTTGAGGAAGGTTATAGGCTACTTTTTACCCGACTGCAAAAAAGGAGAGTTATGTTTTTATCGTGATAGAATCCACGGGAGCGAAGCCCCGCGAGAGTACTAGTTAATAATATAAGGCTGAAGAGTTTGTTTGTTTGTTTGTTTGAACGGGATAATCTCAGGAACTACTGGTTCGAATTGAAAAAATATTTTTTAATTAAATAGTCAATTTATAGAGAAAGGCTATAGGCTATATATCATTACGCTAAGGCCAATAGGAGCGCAGCGCCAATGAAGAATGCTTCAAAATCGGGGTTAAATTTAACGTTAGCCCAAAGTTCCACGCGGACGAAGTCGCGGGCAAAAGCTAGTTATATATAAAATATAAAATAAATATTAATAAAAATAATTAGTAAATACAGACAAACATTACAACACGGTGTGGAACTGCATCCACCTCTGCAGCATAGGGAAATCCAACCGATCTGCGAATACACTGAGGATTCAGATTCTCAGTGAATTATTATAATTATTGCAAAGGCGGGACAAGTGAAACGAGTGAATGCTTAATAAACACTAACTTTATTTAATAAGAACTTATCTATTTATAACATCGATTCAATATACTTTTACTTATACGCTACACCTCCATTCAAAGAGAAAAAAAAATACATTTATATTTTTTTAAGTACCAAAAGAACATAGGTGTACGTACGACATAATGCATTACCTACAGTAGAATATACCGGTTAGAAACAGTAACAATAACAAGCGAGTGCTACTCACTAGGATATCTTTTACATTCTTCTAACTTTTACGGTCTTCTATCTTTTACGGTCTCTGAATGTGTAGCTGAGTATAATGGGGACTATTTTTTTTTGCTCACCAGTTGGCGCCACTGTTGACTAAGGTCCAGAGGTATAGCTGTCAATGGCGACTTTATAAGATCGGTGCGGAAACAAAGTTTTAAATCTTGAATCTCATTAATTAATTATAAATAATATCTAGCTAGAGTAGCTATGCCGCAATGCTGTGCAGTTCCGTTTTGTTTGGAAAGAAAAGGAGGGCACATGTTTCCAACAGATAAAACTGTTCTAAAACAGTGGCTTGTGGAGTTGTGGCGATTCGCAGGAATAAATATAGGTACTCCGACAAAACATTCTCGTGTTTGTAAAAAACATTTCTACCCCGAGGATTATGTGTTACCCAAAGAATCAAATACAGAAAATCGTAAATAATTTTATTATCTTTCTTATTCATCCAGATTTGAGTAACTTTTACGTTCGCATTTCTTATAATCTTCTGTTCACAAATTTTCAGCTACTCTTAAATTGAAGCCAAAAGTTGTACCTAGTCTATTTTCTTGGGACTGAGAGTAAGACAGTGAGGAATGAAAGGAAATTAAAAGAAAACGTGCAGAAAGAGCTCGTTCGTTCGAAATCGTTTTGTAATACTATGTTTTCCTCTGCGATTCCAACAAAGTTATTGTTTCGGTCATGGTCTTGAAGTCTGTAAAAAGAAATTGGCCAAGTGCGAGTCAGACTCGCCCATGAAGGGTTCCGTAGTAACTACGCCAAATAATTTTGTTTTTCATGGTATTTTAATGAATTACAAAGTTATATTTGCGGTTTTAGAAAATATGCTTATCTCAAAAACTGCTGACTCGATCTCGTTCAAACCAATTTTTGTTGAAAGTTTACATTAAGATCTACAGCATATATATTTTTTAGATTTTTTCCTCATAGAAGTTAGAGGGGGGACACACACATTTTACCAGTTTGGAAGCGTATATCTTTTAAACGACTTTATGAAAAAGTGGTTTCAGAAACCTCAATGTAATTTTTAAAGACCTTTCTATAGATAGGTACCTACCACACATGCCGTTCATAGAATACATCTACTTACCAAGTCTCATGTGTGTAGTCCTAATAGTTTCGAAATAAAATGGCTAAATGCTATTTATTTATTTACTATATACTTTATTGTACACCTTACAATATTTATACAAAAAATTAAACTATTGTACAATGGGCGGTCTTACTGCTCTTACAGACAACCTTTGGATGGATAAACTTAAAGGAGACAGATTAAGGGCTGTCAATGTACAAACATAATATTAATTGAACATAATAATATAAAATACATACAATACCAAAATCACATACTGATAAATATTACATGTATAATTGAGAAAGAAGGGGAAAGTTATAAGGAGAGGTAATGCTCCTTCACCATTCTTTTGAACGCTGATAGCGTTTGAGCATGCCTCACGATTTGTCAAAGAAAGAAGTGGAATGCATACGAATACTTAGCTCTAGATTTTCCGATGATCTCAAGGACCTAGAATGTGTGTCACAGAGGAACTGAAAACGTTCCTTAAGATAAAAAGGGGTAAAAGGATTAAAGAGCACATTATAAAGTAGAGAAAGTCAGTGAAGATTCCGGCGAAACTTAATAGGAAGCCAATTGAGCTGAGCACGGAAATCAGAAACGTTGTCATACTTGCGCAAGCCAAATATAAACCTAACACAGAGATTTTGAAGTCGCTCTAGCTTGTCCAATTTATTGGTCTTGGGTCAAGTCGAGATAGCTGGCATCAGCATAGTCCAGAATAGGGAGAAGGAGAGTTACGACATACGGACGGACGGGCAGACAGACAGGACGAAACTATAAAGGTTCCGTTTTTTGCCATTCGGCTACGGAACCCTAAAAACATAGCTGTTACCTCGGTAAACAAGCATTCTTTTGGCAAAAAATAAGTTTGAAAACAGTAAACAAACTAACCTCTGAATTAGCTGCTCTTTGAGGCCGCTTATTTTTGCGCCTTTTTTTCTTAATTCCGCTTTCAAAGCGTTCACATTCATCGCCAAATAATCCATATTTGCGATAATTTCATGAAGGAGATCATTTATCAACAGGTAAATTAAAGAAATTATAATTTATGTCACGAAGCCCGCTAAAACCAGTATTTGAAATTTTTGGACCTCACGTGACACAAACGCCAGTAGTAGTGATTTGCTTACAGATCTTTATTTAAAATGTGATGTTCTATTACTATGTGATATTTTTGAAAAAATTCCGAGATATGAGTTTGATTCATTATAATTTGGAACCATGCTTTTATGTTTCATCTCTATAATTAAGTTGGGATGCTATGCTGTTATACACCAAAGTGGAGCTTGAGTTAATATCGGATGTAGATGTGTACCAAATATTGGAAAGTGGAATTCGTGGGGGACTTGCTGAATGTTCAATAAGATATGCGAAAGCTAATAATAAATATCTTTCATCTAACAATGAGATGGAAGCGAGCACGTATCTCATTTATCTGGATTGTGTTAATTTTGTTGTGGATTTGTCATTATGCAAAAAATTGCCGATGAATAATTTTAAATTTCTAAGTGAAAACGAAATACTCCATTTCAATATTGTAAAAATGTAAAAAATAAATAGCAAATCATCGATTAAAATAATACATCGATTTGTAATTCATTATATTCATTAACAAGAGTGTTTAAAAATAGTTTGATATTGCTGAAAATACATAGAATACTATAATTTTACCAAGAAAACTTTTTAGAGCCTTATATATTGAATACTTCTCTGAGACAAAAAGCTCAATCAGATTTCGAAAGAGATTTTTTTTCTTAAAGCAAAATAATTCTATTTTTGGGAAAACAATTGAAAACAAACGTAAGCAAGTCGATGTTCGGCTTGTGCAATTATGGAAAGATAAGTCGAATACAACAAACAAACTGCATGGAGCAGAAAAATACATAAGTGCTCCAAATTTTAAAAACATTCAATTAGATAAGACAAAAATTATTTTAGATCGTCCTATTTATGTTGGATTTTCTATTCTTGAAATTTCTAAAGCTCATTTATACAGTTTCCATTACTCTGTTATGAAAAATATGTATGAAGGTAATATAAAACTGTGTTATACAGATACCGATAATCTTCTTTATTATGTAAAAACTGATGATATTTATAAGGATATGAAAAATATATTCAATATTTTGATACGAGTAATTTTGAGGAGAATAATATTTATTATATGCCTAAACGTAACATGCAAATACCCGGCTATTTTAAACACGAAATGGGATGAGAAGTCATTTCAGAATTTGTTGGTTTACACGCCAAGTTATACTGTATAAGAACTGAGAAAAAAGAAATAAAAAAGCAAAAGGAGTAACAAAGCCAATAGCAAGAAACATGAATATTAAAAAGTATAAAAGTTTTAAAACATAATGAAAGTTTAAGGGGTGATATGTATGTTATGCGGTCAAAGATTCATCAGATTTTTACACAAAAAATAACTAAGACGGATGAATAAAATGAAACATTACACACGTCTACTCTGCTTAAAGGGACGAAATAAAAAATAACAGTGTTGTTGAAAAAATTTAATATATATATATGATTAGTAAAAAATATATAAAACAGCAATGACATGTAAATTAATTGTAACACAATTAGTACTTCAGAATTTTACAATCACCTCAAATGTATGCTCGCAAGTATAACATTACATAACTAATATTATTTACAATCAACACAAAATTTTGAACTCCACGAAACATTATAGTAATATCATAATTTTACAATCAATTACAAATTTTGTATTACACAAAAAAGTAAGAAGACTTAATTTACGATAACAATATTACTTAATTTAAAAACGAAAGTACAGTATCATATCTTAGCGTAATTTATAATTACCCCAAGCTAATGTTTCAATATTATTGTCTAAAATATGTCTTTTTGTGTAATTGTATGATAAACAAGTCTTATTTAGTTTTTGTGTAAAAATTGTGTGTTTAATCGATTTAAATCTAAGCATACGGGATCCTGCCGTTTTGCCGAAAAGATTTTGCCAAAATTTCACTACCCAAACAAATTTTAGCAACCTTTTTTATACCAATGCAATGTTTGGAATGATTTTAGTACGCACATTTTCATTTGGTCAAATTGTTACTTGGCAGAATATTATGAAGGATAATGTCATTTAGGCATTTGGTCTTTAACATTTGATTTGTTACAGCAAACAATCTTTAGACAGTAAACGTTTGGTCAAATAATTGGTTATGGCAAAATATAAAGAAAGAAAAAAATAAGGGAAATAATCCTACCGTTTTGCCGAAAAGATTTTGACAAAAACAAAATGGGTAGGTTAGGTTAGGTTAAAACTATGACCTCTTACGCACGAGCCGAGCGAGCGAAGCGAGCGGTGCCGCGGCAGCGGCCGGCGAGTGCCAGAAACGACTTGCATTAATAGAAAAAAAGATTTGACTGATTTGATTTTGCGTTAAAACTGTTATTCCAACTGAAATATTTGACTAAACAAAAAATGTTAAAAGTACTAGTTGGTAAACAAGTTATAGTTTAAACGTTCAGTCCCCAAACATTAGGTTTGCGTTACAATTTTTTGTGAATAGATTTTTTGCTAAGTAATAATTTGGCAAATGAAATTACGCGAAAAATTTTTTGGGAAGTGAAAATTTGACAAATTCCTTTCGGTCAAACAAGGGAGACCCCTAAGCATACTGCAATATTGCACTTTTTTATTAAATAGAAAAGACTTATAACTATTCGTTGTCAGCTTTTTAGTGACACTTTTATTTACCCCTTTTGTCTTCGTTATAATCTTATTCTCTACATCAAAAGCATACATTTTAGACCGTAAACCTACAAATTCTTTTATAATGAAAATATTGAAAGATTATGAAATTGTGGTTTAGCGATTAGATCTTGAGCACCTAAAGCTTTACCACGGTTCTCCCAGTGTATAACTAATTTTACGTTAACCCTTTTTTCAATATTCTCCATAGTCTTACCAAAGACTGAATTATTCATTAATTTTAAAAAATATTTTTCAAAATCTGATTTTGCTAACGTTCTAAATTTTGTATTGAGATCTATGTACATTTTTAACCAGGGACATTGTTTAAATTTTAAAACTCTATGAACTTTAGTTAATTTTACTCCCATTTCTATGCACTGCTTTAAATTTCTGTAATGAATGACATATTTTAAATTATATAAAAAGTTTATTATCAGAGCACCATTGTTTTAAACATAATACATTTTTTAAAGCACATATAGAGCTATGATAAATACAACTATACAAATCTTCAGAATATTTATATTGATCATACAGACTTGGCAAACTAGGACAACCTTTATCTTCTAAATTAATCACATTATTATTATTTAAAATATTTTTTAACCATAACACTTTTTCAAGACCTTTAATATAAATACATTTATCTCTTAACAAATCTAAAATTAAATATTGATAATTTGAATAAGGTATAAACCCTTCACCCCAACATATCTTCCTGTTACGTTCAATCCATGCAACTTGCCGTCTTTCTTGTTTTGTCAAAACATAAAATGGAAATGGTGGCTTGATTAAAAACATCTGTAATTTGTCACTACACAATATAGCAATTTCTTTCAGCACAAATTTATTTGCTTCCGTTTTAAAGCCTTGAACGTCTACAATGGCAGTCATGATAAACGACGTACTATATTGCTCAGAGGTTTGTATTCCCAAATAGTGTTTATGGGTATTTTCATCGTTGTATGCAAGACTGGATGATTTCTGTAACAAAACAGTTATCATATTAATATCAATTAGTTTACACTTAATCACAAACACCCTCACACACGTAAGGAAAGGTTCATGTAATTAAAATAGACAGAAAGAAAAGTAAGTTTATTAATAGAATAAACACTTACCTCCGTTGTCATTGATGCGAAGAATAATTACAAAATGTAGTATTGGTAGATACTGTTCGCTGATGTGGAACGAGTGTGGATTGAGTGTTGCAACTGCTTGGTCTTATATAGCGCCCACAAAGGTATTTCTTATCTAAAACAAATTCCTAAGTACTACGGAATTGATAGTAACTTTGTGAGTAAACAAGCTTATCTCAAATTCCTTCGTGATGCACAGATCCTTTGTGACTCCTACGAAATCATTGCAAAGGCATGTTATTTAATATTTCAAAATCACTATAATTGAACATTCCTTGACCATTGAATAGATTGGTATCGTAATAATCTACTAATAGCAGACCATGAATACACTAGAGGTACAACAGTATCTGAAAAAGATTCACCCTAGTCTAGAAAGTAATGTTTCTGCCGCTAATAGGCTACCCATTTATACTCATGTACCAACGTATATAATATGCAATTTGGATACGGATGATTAACCAGGCTCACACTGGGTAGCATTACATATCGATACAAACGGCATCAATCAATATTTTGATTCTTATGGTCGAGCACCTACAAGATCCCATCTTGAGTTCTTAGAAAGGAATTGCAAAAGGTGGGACTGGAATGATGATAGGATCCAGAAAGATAAGATAAGATAAAATTTATTTGTACATAAGAAAAGACACGCAATACATAAGTGAAAAGAAAAACAGTAGGTTGTACAGAAAATATAAAAATTAATGTCAGATTTCCGGCATCTAAACTAGGTACGCAGACCTGTATCTTAGGAGTCGGAGATATTTCGGCATTGGCAATAAATAATACGATCGTGACATTTCGGTTACAATATTTCTATTGTCAACAGCAAAAGAAGGTTGTGTGTGTGTGTGTTTGTGTGAGTGGATGTGTGTATATGCGTGCGCGGGCGACGGTGTGCTTATATGTATGAATGTGAGATAGTATGATTCCATAGGAGTATAAATAAACGGCCGATACGATAAGGGGATTCCTATGTTGGATTGCAGTTTCAAAGAAACGCTTGGAGACGCGTTTCATAAACTGCTGGATAGTGGGCATCTTGAGGTCTACATGAAGAAGCTCATTTCGAACATAAAAGGGGGCTCCCGTGACTCTACTGAGGAATCGGTTTTGGAGGGTCTGCATCTTGTGGAGGAGGTGGGGCTTTGCGTGTGCGAAAACAACGCAGGCGTAGGTCATGATGGGACGGATGACCGCAGTGAAAATACGCAGCTTACACCTGAGTGATAATTTGCTGCGGGATCTAAGAATGAAGTAGCGTACCTAGAGCGAAAGCGGCGCGCGAACGTTTATCCGCGGTTTAGAAAAGAGGATTGCCTGGTTTTTGTCTGGATTGACTTCGATTCTCCATTTCCGGAACCACTTCGCCAGACTGTTTGCGGAAGTTTGGAGAGTGCGAGCGATGGCATCGGATTTCAGATCGGTATAATAGATAGCTGTATCGTTGGCAAATAGGGCTAGCTGGGTACTTTTATGCTTGGGGATATCGTTAGTGAATAGCGTGATAACGAGAGTTGGTATAGCTTATAGATTAAGCCATTGTGCTAGACTTTGTCGAACGCTTTCGCTCCCGTTATTGCGCCCCGTTGGAAGCCGGCGCTGACGTGTTCTATGATGCGGTGGACTTGTTGGATACATGAGTTTTCGGTTCTGAATTCGAACTGCCCATTGGGTATTAGACTCTTTGCTTCGGCAAAATCTTTGAGCCGCTTATATATAAACCTTTATTTGTGAATGAGGAATGTGTTTTATTGATTCTGTTTTGATGATTCCGAATAGTAAGTAAGCAATCGTTTATGAACAATAAAAGTATACAATAGAAACGCCAATGCAATCCTAATGAGAGTGCGTGGCCGGACGCACGGACAATAGATAAGAAAAGGCGAACAATGAAAGTCGATAACGAGGGTACGGGTGTCACCGGAAATGAAACAGATTGTTGTTAATTGATTTCTGTATCTCCGGAACCATGCATCCTACGCGAAAACGGATTGCAGAAACGTGATCAGCGGACCCCAAAACTTTTTTTTTTTTTTTAGGTTTGAAACGCCCTGGACCGCGATTGCGCCAGAAGCGGTGGTGCGCCAGAACCGGTGAGCCACGGGATTGGTGCGCCAGAACCGGCAAATCACTATACTAGCGCCTCTAGTGGCAAACTCATGCGATAGCCCCCATTGACCCAGAGGCTACATGTTCATAGCTCAGCTGTTCAACCACGATGTTAAACATGATCCAGTCATTCGCATAATTATATTCATGGTAATTAGGTTAGGATTGCTAGCATAGGAAAGTATTAAATAGGTACCTACTAACCCATGAGTCATGTCAGTACTATTATAACATTATTATATGTAATAAAAGCGAAAGGTATTCTCACTCACTTATCCATCACGAAATATCAAAAACCGCTTGACGTATAAAAATGAAATTTGGCGGGAAGGTATATTTAGTAGTGTCCGCTAAGAACGGATTTTTGGAAATTCAACTCCCAAGGGGGAGGGAAAGGTAGAGAAAGATTGTATGAAACTGCTTCTTCTTTCAAGTTAGAAGTCTAAAAAATGGTACATGGGTCAATAGTTATAAACAACAGTTTACTGAATAACACAAACAAAAAACATCAGTATTAAAGTAAGGAATGTGTCGTGGTCAGATTTAAGGCCGTATACAGAAAGAAAGCTGGTAGCCGGCGCCGATCTACCAGCGCTTATCGGCGTTGGTCCATTCTGATGACAGTTACATAAATTCTCTCTGCTTCAATCTGCTTGCTTTATGTAACTGTTACCAGAATAGACCAGCGCCGATAAGCGCTTGTAGATCGGCGCTGGCTACCAGCTTTCTTTCTGTATAAGGCCTTAGTATTGATCATTTCATGAAGTGTTCAATCATTTCATGAAATGATTGTGTTTCATGAAATGACCAGCTAAAATTTACGATATCGTTTAAACGTCAACGTTTAATGAAATGGCAGTCAACGTCAGGATGTGACCATCGGTCGATGTTCTATTTCATAAAACACAACCATTTCATGAAATGATCGGACACTTCATGAAATTATCAATTCTAAGATCTGGCCACGACAAATGCAAATCTATGGGTCATCAATAGTCATCATAATTCACCGGGTCCAGTGCGGTTTGGTGAATGTTGCATTTTTCAGTCATCGGTTCATTTTTTCAGTCGCCGGTTTCCTCTCGATGTTTTACTACGCCGTTTTAAGAATTAAGTAAAGTTTTAAGAGTGGTGTTGATGATAATTACACTAAGTACTGTGCCTGCTTTAATTCGAACCCACGACTTACAACACATAAGCCGAACCTATAACCACTCGGCCTTCACCGCTGTTCTTTGAAAGGGACATATGTATAAATAAAATGTGTTTTCTGTTTAGTGAGCATTATTTTAAGCATATTCCATATTATATTTTTTTACTATACCTACTATTAATACAAGAAGACATGGTAACAAGATTTTTTTTAAAGAGAATATCGTGATAGATGGATAGAGCTTTGCAATTATGCACCATGACCACCATCAAACATGAATCCCCCTCCCCCCCTCCCAAAACCGTACACCGCAAATAGAAAATCTTGAAAAATTTTGCAATATAATCAGACTCCAAATATTATCACCCGATTTGCCAATAAAAATAGAAGACTTCCATTTGTTGAATAATGAATTGAAATTAATTAATGTGTGCAATAAAAATTGCATTTTGCAATAAAGAAAACTCATTTACTCGACTTATTTTATTGTTAGTGACAAACCCCCCCAAATTCCAGGCTGCGACCGTACAATGCGGCCGTTCTAACTTGGCGAACGTGAAGTTAGGCTCTGCGAACTTTAACGCTTGTGCACTCGTACAAAAATAAAGGTTTTAAAAAAATAAATGCAATTAGCAGTTGTTATTCCTGTTAACAATTACTGTTATAGGCATTTATTTATTTAAAACCTTTATTTTTGTACGAGTGCACCTGTAGTTAATGTCATTATGAGATGCATAACGCACCTCAATTTGGGTAGAAGCAATATTACGTGTGTAGAATTCACATTACCAGCAATTTTGTTAACCCCTCCAACAAAGCTAATTTATATGCTTGTGTCTGGAGTGAGTTTACAACAATAGTGTAGTGGGTGGGGTTCGAACCCGCGACCTCTCGGTCACAAGCCCGATACCTTAGCTTTTAAGCTATTGATGCTTCGTTTAGAATACAAAACGTTAAATAGTTAATCAATAAGGCACACACCTACTTCCCTCTTTATAAACACGACGGACTCTATATTGCAGTTAGTATTTACCTACGTTTTGCACACAAGGGATTAGTTTTCCTCCCCAACTCAACACAACCTCGATCTATGCGGAACTGCCATGAAAACAGCCCTTCCTAACCCAGTACAGCCTTTATCGAAATGAATTCAGCCTTGAACATCGGCGACGTGTTGCAGCAAGGGAGAGAGAGTGCGCGATGGAATTTCACAATCAAAAGCCCGTTCCATTATCGGACTAAAGCCCGATTTACACTTCAATAAGTACAGTAGCGAGTTAAGAACTCAGACAGTTAAGTAATAAGTAGTAAGTTGTAAGTAGCGTCCAAACGTATTAGGCGAGTGAGTAGTCATAAGTTGCCATCCCGAGAAGAAGACTAGTCGCGTCGGTTATTGTTTTTTTCTGTGCTGTGATTGTTTAGTTCCTCCGAAACAGTTGTTTTAATCCAGAAAATGAACGTTGAATTACTCAATACCAATTTACGCGCTATAGTGACAGAATTAGTATCAATACTTTCAGAACACATTGAAAATGAAATAAAATAAATGAAATAAAATGAATGAAATAAATACGTGTTCGCGGCCGCTACCTACAAATTTATGGTCTGTACTAAACTCGCCCGTCTACATTCCAGCCAGTTAAGTTGGCGGGGTGCGGGAGACGCGAGAGAGGGGGCTACTTCGCACTGGACTCGCCGAAAAATAGGATCGCGATCTATTTAACTCAACTTAATCAACAACTTACTACTTAACTAGCTTTTACCGTTCAAACTACATTAACAACTTAACTCGCCAATGACGTAAGTTAACTCGCTACTGTACTTATTGAAGTGTAAATCGGGCTTAAGGGACGAACGGCGATGCCCCATCGTTACATAGTGGACATTCCACCCATTCCATATTGTGGAATATTATTATAGTTAAGTAGTGGAAATCCCGGTTTATTTGCTGAGTACCCCGGTCCCCGAGGCCCAGGTCCCGGAGAACCCTGAATATGATAAATATGATTAGATTTTTTTTATGAATTAGATTGATCTGGTCGTCGATCTGACTGTCAACCAGTCAGTCGATCCGTCAGTCGATCTGTCCGACGACCAGTCAATCAACCTGTCCGTAGACCTGTCGGTTGGTCTGTCCATCGACCTATATGTAGGTGAATACATAATATAGGTCCTAACTATTGTATAGATCGTTGATGGTCGTAGAGCTTTTGAAAGCGACTATATACATACTTATAACATATTAGTTTTTGCCCGCGAATTCGTTCGCGTGGGAGGTTTTTTCCGCGTAAATCCCGGTTCCATGGCAATTTCGGGATAAAATGCCTAGCCGTTGTGTTATTTCAGAATGTCAACTATTTACTTACCTTTCATTGAAATCCGTTCAGTAGGTTTTGCGTGAAATAGCAACAAACATACTCTCACAAACATTCAGATATATAATACTAGCGTCTGCCCGCGACTTCGTTCGCGTGGGAAGGTTTTCCCGCGTAAATCTAGATCGCATGAGAATTCCGGGATAGAAAGTAGCCTTTGTGTTATTCCGGGATGTCCAGGAGAACAAAATTTCACTGAAATCCGTTCAGTAGTTTTTGCGTGAAATAGCAACAAACATACCTACATACATCCTCACAAACTTTCGCATATATAATACTTTTGAAGATTAGCGCTTTCAAGCAAACAAACAAATAAACTTTTCCGCTTTATAATATTAGTATAGATTAGTCGGAAACTTACACTCGACGCAAATTTCATCAAATATTAAATTAATTAAACTTTTTTTTTTATTCAGTTAAGTATTATGAAGAGCATTATCCACTGTCATATTATGAGCAATTTCATATTTCTTACTGCCGCGGCCGTAATACGAGTATTTTGTGGGTAGTTTCATATTACTTGCTTGTGCACGAGTACTACGTTGATTTGTCATTTAGTATGGAAAATTGTACTGTCGTAATGTGGTGTCAGGGTAAGTGCTCACTGTCAGCGAACGTGCTAACATTTTTTATAAAGAGATCCAGCTATGTGGGTATAATTCACAAATTACTAGCATACTTGTTAAGGTGATACGTAAAAAATAAGACATAGCTCGAGGGGCGTAGCTTAACGGAAGACGCGGGGAGCACCCCCGCTAGAATACATTGCAAACTCGAGCGCACGCTCGCGGTGAGTTTGCGATGTAGTTTGTGTGTTTTGATGTTTTAGAATAGAGAAGGCACGGAGTCGCCAAAATCAAATACATTTCTTTTTAATCTGAATTAAACTAACTTATTCATTATATTGTTAGGTATTTAGTGTTTTACTTTATTTAAGAATGACAAAAAATAATATAACGTGTGTAAATGCACAGACCGTAACAGTAAATGATCATATTGACCTAAGAAAAAGAACTACTAGTGTAGTAAACAAATTCTTACTATGATTTTATTTAATTAATTTACTTAAAATGAGTAGTAACAAAAAGTTGCTTCGAAACTACGCTTTTTAACACGCTTTTATTAGGTCGACCTGTATGTAACTAACTATGTAATGGAATCTAAGGCAACTACTTTAACCATCTTCCAAGGGTCGTAGCGTAATGAAAATTAGCAACTGTATGTAGTTCTGATGACAATACAATAATATGGTACTCTCGAACTGATCTGATGATGAAGCCGGAAGATATGAACTGGAACTTCATGATGGAAAATCGTATCATAGCTGTTTTGAATTTCTTAGAAAAGTCTTGTAATGAACTTTGACCACGATTAGGTTTCAAGGTCTGATGATGAAGCCGGAAGATAGGCAGTGGCATTCCATGATGGAATATCGTATCATTGTCGTGTTTGTACTTGTGAGAAAAGCCACTTAATGGACTTTGAACACGATCAGGTTTCAAACAGGATCAGGTTTGAGGATAACAAACCTAAAGAAAATCCGTTATCGGTTTTCTTAACCTTTTTGTCAACTTTTTGTGATGTCACTTTCAAATCCTCTGGGGTGATTGACCGTTTAATTGTTCACTACTCGTGGGAATAATATAAAAACAGAAACAGCAACACAAAGAAAACGGAGGCTACAAAAAAAAAGGAAAAGCGCGAACAAATTTTTTGTTTTTACGTGCACTTATAAAAGCGTGTTTTTCTAGTGATTTTTAAACTATTAATTTATTATTAATTAATTAAAGATTATTCATCCAATTAAATTTTTTGATGGATATTTTCTCACGAATAAAAGTCAGAGATTTAATTAAAAATTACTAAAATCTATAACTACACTATTTTCTTGGAATACATGTCTGTCGCCTTCATTTAATATTTCATCAGAGACATTTCCCCCGCGTGTTTTATTTTCTTTGTTTGTATCCTTGCCCCTATTTTTATTAATTACATATTCTGGATCACGGATCTCTCATGTACCGAGGATCTACCAGTCATATCATTATTTTCAATCTCTATTTCATATGGTAGAGGCTCATCATCTTCACTGACCTCTAGTGAATGCACTAAATCATCGTCGCGTATTTCCCTTTCCGTGTCCAACTGGCGACATCGGTCTCGCGAAATACACACGCTTTTGTATTACTACACAATTCAACCAACCCGTGCTCAACTCGCGTCAAATGAGTACGTTTTTGCGGTCAAGCAACGTTAAAAGAGGTTTTACAAAATAGTGTGCAATTGAATTGAACACGGTTTTTTAACTGGTCTGTTCGAAACAAATCCGTACTGATTTAGCGGGGTGCGTCTCATATCATAAAAAGTTATTTGGTATATTTTCATTTCAATAACGTTCACAAGATAGTGAGTTATACCAACTGTTGATGTAATTTCTTTAGACATAACATTTATATACTCTAAAACTTATTTCGTATAACGTTATTGGATATAACGTTTATTTAATCGAAAATCATTAAGCCTATCGTTTAAAATATATAATATTGCGAGTAATTTGATTGAGCGTGCTGCGGAAGCGGCGTGACAGAAACGAATTGCTGCGAAACCGATTCCACGTCTGTTCCATGTCTGTCCTACCCCTAGAGTGTTATTTAAAAACGCGTAGGCGCGGAGGTGCGAGGCGGCCCGCGAGGTGAGGAGCAGGTGGTTTTAACACTCGCCGCCGCGGCTGAGGCTAGTCGGCGAAGCCAGCCAGCAAGCCGCAGCCGCGGTGGTGAGCGTGAAACACATCTGCGAGGATAAGCTTGCATGGGACCGCCGGAGCCCTGCAGCACCGGAGCCGTGACAGAAACTATGCCTCTAGTTTCTGTCACGGCTCCGGTGCTGCAGGGCTCCGGCGGTCCCATGGTCAGTAGAGAAGTCTCTTGGTTTAAAGAGCATCACTTTCAGTACTGCTCGTTGTCAGTTATGTTTAATTTTTAAATAATTTATAAATATTTGATATTTAATAACAGGGCTTTACCTATGAATTCGCTGTTTTGCCGTACTGGCAATTTCAAATTATAATATTAAATCATATACTGTCCTCTTAATCTGTATCATGGATACTGTGGAGTTTTTTTGCCGGTTTTTCTCCCTAGAAAACGACCAATTTCAAACCATGCACTAACTTCTGACGTATTGTAAGTGCCCATGTGGGCCTATCTGAAATAAATATGTTGAGTTTGAGTTCGATAATCATATTGTTTTGGCTAATAATTATAATTTCAAATTAATTTTATTTTATAATTTGGAATTCTTGTTTCAAAGTTTGGCATAACCGTGCCCCTTGTACCTACGGCCCACAACCTCAACGACGTTTACAAAACGAACTCTAAAAATGAATGCACCACCCGTTATTAGTTTGCTCGTGTCCGATCTGGAAATTTCGACTTGAAAAATGAACCCTTTGGTTGTTGATGACGAATTAAAGGCGATTGTGGGAGCTGATGACATCCAATCTGCGGCTGAATTAGAAGCAGCTTTCAACGCTAGTATCAAAACAATATTGGTTTACTTGCGTCAAATTGGCAAGGTAAAAAAGCTTGACGTCTGCCCCACGAATTCAGTGATCATCACCGCGAAGAACGCATCGAGACGTACCTTGCACTGCTTAACAGGCACACAAACGAAATAATCTTGTTGCCTGCGGTGAAAAATGGATCCTGTTCGACAATCGTAAGCGAAATTGATTAGATCCTGGATTAGCATCTAAATGTTTTCCTAAACGAAAACTGACCCCTAGAAAAGTGTTGGTCCCTGTTTGGTGGTCTAACCCTGGTGTAATGAGTTATCTACCAAACAGGATGAGCATTACTGCAGAACTGAACACAATTATGGAGAAGCTCGCACATCTCCAACCAGCTTTGGTCAATCGCTCGGCTCCGCTGCTCTTGCACGACAACGCGCGTCCGCATACTACACAGCAGACGGTCTACAAGTTACAAGAGCTGGTGTTGGAAGTTCTCCGCCATCTGTCGTACTCACTAGACCTTGCACCTACAGACTTCTACTTTTTCCTGAATTCTAAACTTCTCGGAAAAAAATCAACATCATAGAGGCAGTAAAAATGCCTTTGCAGAATTTGTTGCCTCCCGTCCAACTGATTTCTTCAAGAAGGGTATCAATAAGCTACCAGTGCGTTGGAAAAGATGCATCGATTGCATGGGTGATTACTTTGATAAATAGAAATAAAATATATAGAAAAAAACACGATGACTGATTTCATGAATAACGGCAATATCATTGGTAATGGCTTTCAGTATTAATATACCAGACGTACTACAGGGCACCATCCTCACTTGGTCAATGTACCACTTTGTCATACTATGTAATTCTCCTCTACATTTATTGTGCGCACTTTGTCGGTCGGACTTCGGTCGGACTTCGGTCGGACTTCGACCGGTCTTCGAATCGGTTTGGAGCTCTCTGTCGGCTTCTGTGTTCTTTTCCACATATGACCCGTCTGCCACCTTTAAAGTAAGAGTGAAAAATCTCCGGCAGATGCCTTGCCACCACGAATTTTGGCCCTGGCAACGCACTTTCTTTCTATTTCATTAAGAAAAAAGCAGAAGAAAAATATTAGTTTAGTCCTGTCAAATTAAGATATTCCATAGACAATTTTAGACTCGATTAAAAAATTGGTTACTAAAAATACGTCAATTTACGTCAGACGCTGACTAATTTGACAGAAATAAACTAATATTTTCTGTCCTTTTATAATGAAATAGTAAGAAAAAGATGCACTGAACTTTAGTTTAGTTTGTGAACAAGACAATCCGCGCCAATGTATTTCTTTTTATCTTAATAGGAAATAAACAGTTTACTGACTAATTTTTTTCCAAGAAGTTAGTAGTTAGACACTGTTGATCATCCAAATTTAAAAATTATAATGGCGACTCTAATCTTCTGTTTTCCGAATCACATGTAATATCCGAGGTCTGCTCCGGCGCTGTGATTTTGTCTCTGTAAAATAAAACTGGTATGTAAATATTAAAAAATAGGGAACCCTCATAGTTCGTCATGTCTGTCCGTGTGTCCGTTCGTATGTCACAGCCATTTTATTCCGAAGCTATTAGGACTATACATGTGAAACTTGGTAGGTAGATGTATTCTGTAAACCGCTTTCAGATTTTATAAAAAAAAATATTTAAAATAAAGGGGGGCTCACCATACATGGAACTGAAACTGAAAAATTTTTTTTTTCATGAAACCTATCTGTGTGTGGTATCTATAGACAGGTCTATAAAAATGACATAGGGGTTTCTGAAACTACTTTTTATAAAGTCAATCGTTTAAAAGATATACGCTCCCAAAGTGGTAAAATGTGTACCTCCCCCCCCCCTCTAACTTCTGTAATAATGGAATGAAAATCTAAAAAAATATATGTCTGTAGATCTTAATGTATACTTTCAACCAAAATTGGTTTGAACGAGATCGGGTCAGCATTTTTTGTGATACAACATATTTTCTAAAACCGCAAATATAACTTTGTAATTCATACAAACACTATGAAAAACAAAGTTATTTGGCGTAGTTGTAAAAAATGTAAATAACTTAGTTTTAAGAAATTTGTAAGGTTTTGTTTTTCGTCAAATAAATATACATATTATATTATAATAGTTACTACGAAACCCTTCATGGGTGAGTCTGACTCGCACTTGGCCAATTATTTTCCGTCATTTTACGAGCATGATTCCTCAGGCGTTCCAAATGTCGGTTTTTAGGGTTCCGTAGCCGAATGGCAAAAAACGGAACCCTTATAGTTTCGACATGTCTGTCCGTCTGTCTGTCTGTCCGTCCGTCCGTATGTCACAGCCATTTTATTCCGAAACTATTAAGACTATACATGTAAAACTTGATAGATAGATGTATTCTGTGAACCGCTTTCCGATTTTAAGAGAAAATTTAAAAAATATTTAAAATAAAGGGGGCTCCTCATACATGGAACTGAAACTGAAAATATTTTTTTTCATGAAACCTATACGTGTGTGGTATCTATAGACAGGTCTTTAAAAATGACATTAAGGTTTCTAAAATTACTTTTTCATAAAGTTATTCGTTTAAAAGATATACGCTTCCAAAGTGGTAAAATGTGTGTCCCCCCTCTAACTTCTATAATAATGAAGTGAAAAATCTAAAAAAACCATATGTTGTAGATCTTAATGTAAACTTTCAACCAAAATTAGTTTGAACGAGATCGAGTCAACATTTTTTGAGATACAGTATATTTTCTAAAACCGCAAATATAACTTTGTAATTCATACAAACACTATGAAAAACAAAGTTATTTGGCGTAGTTGTAAAAATTGTAAATAAGCTACTTTTAAGAAATTTGTAAGGTTTTTGTTTTTTTTTTTTTTCAAATAAATATATTAATTATATTATATTTATTATAGTTACTACGGAACCCTTCATGGGCGAGTCCAACTCGCACTTGGCCAATTTTTTCACCTTTCGTTGTCTTTTATACTTATTCCCCATATCGGTAAACTAATGTTATATATAAACATTGTTCACTTGTCAAATATAGATAAATAAAATCAGAAAACAAGACTAAACAATAACTATTTCGATAAAAAATTATAATCACGGTTGCGGGAGGAATCGACACAGGTCTATCACTGACAAAGGCCGCAGGCGAACTGGGCGGGCATAAGAAAGTGACAGAGTCTATTACTTCCACGTGCGAAAAAAAGAGAGCGCAACAATACGCTGGAACCAAAATAAAACAACGTAAGCGCCAAACCAAATAAAAATTGTTTAAAAATAAATTAAGCTATGTATCAAAAAATATTTTCAGACAGAGTTTTCAATTACCTATTATGCACATTTTGAATGCAATTTTGAAATGAAATTCCTTAGGATTTAGAATTATAGTGAACAATAAAAAAGAATAGAGGTCTTTTCGGAATCAAATTCGACGGAGCAAATTTAACCCAATTGCGTTTTCCTTCGGTCAAAGTATTAATGAAATAGTCAATAAACATATTACCAAAAATAAAATCCATACTTGCTGGAATAGTGAAATAAATGTTGACGAAAAAACCCCTAATTTATTTTGGTATCGCCTTAACCCCTCCAACTAAGCTAAATATGCTTGTGTCTGGAGTGGGTTCACGGCTATAGTGTAATGGGTGGGGTTCGAACCCGTAACTACAAGACCTCAAGTGAGTCACAGTGAGTCACCATAGCCGTTAATTAGGCTATTAACGCTTCAAACGAACAACTATCAACGAATTCACTATCTAGTACATAAACAAGAAAAACTTCAGAGAAAATTGTATGTAAATGATATCTAATAATAATTCAAAGGTTGACTGGTAGAGAATGTCTTGCTGCATTAAGTCCGCCCATGTAGCACAATCTATACTAATATTATAAAGCTGAAGAGTTTGTTTGTTTGTTTGTTTGTTTGCTTGAACGCGCTAATCTCAGGAACTACGGTTCTGATTTGAAAAATTCTTTCAGTGTTAGATAGCCCATTTATCGAGGAAGGCTATAGGCTATATATCATCACGCTAAGACCAATAGGAGCGGAGCAGTAATGAAGAATGTTTCAAAATCGGGGGATTTTTTTCCACGCGGACGAAGTCGTGGGCGGAAGCTAGTTGTACATAAAGTTTAAATAAATAAATAAATAAAACTGTAACAATAATGGAAGAAGATACAGACGTCTTACTACCTCGTTCAGATGCCAGAGCATGTACCTACCTAACAATATTTTATTACAATCAATACACATAATTATTACGATTTCCAAGCAACTATCAATTGTTTCTTCAACTCATGTACCTACACTTACTGGCACAATTAACCACCCACCTTCGTACATCGTTCGTCACCCTGCAGATTGTTGACGTTAAGCACCCTTATCTGATGATTTATTCTTCGTTATTTCCCCTTACTTTTCCCTATTTTGACTCATAATAAATTGTGTCACGAAAGCGTTTTTACAATTTAGTAGTGGTTTGACATTGTTGCAATTACGTTATTTTGCTGACTTTGTTCTTTTCTGCCATAGTATTTCGATATTAATAATAAGAACTAGCAGTTTACTAATAACTAGTACTCACGCGGGGCTTCGCTTCCGTGGATTCTATCACGGTAAAAACATAACTCTCCTTTTTGCAGTCGCGTAAAAAGTAGCCTATAACCTTCCTCAAGCTTCAAGCTACTTCCATACCAAATTGCATCCAAATCCACCCAGTACTTTCGAAGATTAGCGCGTTCAAGCAAACAAACAAACTTTTCCGCTTTATAATATTAGTATAGATTACTGTAAATAATGTAAATATCTTCACAAAGACATGTAATTCAATAAATGTGTGTGTTTCCCGACAGCTACAACCTAGGAGTCTTAAGTCCAGAGTGAATTGGTTACTTTTAGGTAAGCGTGCTCCATCTTCGATCACATCATCACTTACCATCAGGTGAGATCAGAGAGTATTTAACTCTAATCTTTGGGTGATATAGTGGTCAAACGTGAACCTATTTTCAATAAAAAAAAAACCGGTCAAGTGCGTGTCGGGCCACGCGCAGTGTAGGGTTCCGTAATTTTTATAACAGCCAAGTGCGTGTCGTATTCGCTGACTGATCGTTTCGTACCATGCTCTAACTAAAAGCCAAACATGACTACCTAACTAATTTGACTTCCTATACAAATCCTCACCTGATCCGACAATTTTGCACGAAAAGGTTTAATTTTTTTTAGAGATTTGTATAAAACTTGTCATAGCCGGTGTTTTGAATTTAAATACGGACATAGAGCTACACTATTCAATCGTCACAAGAAGCTAGCACGATACAACTGGCGCTTAGCGCCATCTATCGACATTTCTGTAGAGTTGTTCGAAATTTTCGAGTCAAATACAATTGGTCGACTATTACTCGTAAACTTGTAAAGCCCACTTATGTGTGATAGTTTTCCTTTAAATTTCGTTATATATAGGTACTACTGCCGTGACATTTGAATTTCTAAGTACAACCGTTTAGTTGATAGAGGGGGGGGACACTTGACTCTAACGAAAATTGGTGTTTTAAAGCTTGATAAGTCACGAACGGTTTACTTAATCAAAAAACGGCCTTACCAAACCCCTAATATTTTTGAAAGACCTATCCAACGGTATCCCACACTATGGGAAGAACGAAAAAAAATAATTATCATCCCACTTTACATGTATGGGAGGTACCCTAAATAATTGTTTTTTTTTTTCACAATTTTATTTTACCACTTTTTCGGCGTCATTAACGTGTATACTCAGGCCAAAGTACAACTTTCTAGTACCAATAGTTTTTGAGCTAAACCGCGGACAGACGGACAGACAGACGGACATGGCGAAACTATAAGGGTTCCTTGTTGACTACGGAACCCTAAAAACGGTAATATTAATAATAATTGCAGTCTAAAGTCTTGTAGCCTGTAGACCTTGAAAAAGATTTGCTCCAGGTTTGATCTTCTTTACTATTCGTATTTACGTATTTGTACATCCCGCAATGAGAAGAGAAACGAGTTTGATAACAAGGTGGTGGTACTAAAATTATTTGCTAAATAAATAGTGGCTGAACGCCAGACCGTCTTTAAACTGGAATATCTCGGTTCGTTTATTATTTAAATGTACCTATTATACCGGAGAGCAGTTGTGGCACAGTGGTTACAGACACGACTTACAAGGTGTAGTCGTGGGTTTGGACCCAGGCAGGCCACTCCTAAAGAAAGGAAAAGACAATATTTTCCTTCCTTTAGGAGTAAGGAGAAAATTTGCATTTTCTATAACAAAAAATCTGAAGAAATGTGACATCCACCAATCAGTACAGGGCCAAATTGACTGAACAGATCTGGATGAAAGCACAGAGATAGATGCTAATGCACAGGCTAGTTATTCCGGGAAAATGTACGATTCCCGTGGTGACTTTTATCAAAATTTCCACTCGAACGAAGTCGCGAGCAACAGCTAGCAAAATAATAAAAATAAACGTAAATTAAAACTGAACTTAATCAAGTATATAGCATAAGAAAATAATGCTAGTTTACCGTCTTTAGGTATTGGTGCTAACATCTCTACCTTTCCCTTTATGGCAGTTGCTCACCACCAACGATGAACGAGTTAGCATGTGAAAACGAGTTGGCGAGCAGCGAGCAGCGAGTGTTTGGTTTCGATAGTTTAGTCACTGAGCTATCATCTGGGTGATCTCTCAGTGTGAGTTCTAAACACTTCTAACCGTCAAGTAATCGCTGAGCGAGTATTATCTTTGACAGCTCTTGTCGCTCAGCGACAAAACTAGTGAAGCGAGTCGTCGCTGGCAGTGCGAACAGTCAGAGTGCAACTATTAATATATGCATCTCTTTCGTTTACACAGAATGTAGATCTCTCATTGTACGTTTCTTGAGCGAGTAAATCACCGATAGTTAGTCGTGTACTCGCCGGCAGTCGGACAACTGGCTAAAAATACAATGGCAAAGTTTTTATTTGTAAGCCACTAGCTGCCGCCTGGGACTTTGTGTAGAAACTCTCATGCAGCAGTTCGATTTATTTTTCCAGAAACCCCGCCAAAGTTTCATCATAATCCAATCGATGTTTTAAGAACGCATATAGGACAAACATACAAAATTTTGTTTTTATTTATATAGATACCATAATTTCTTAGCTAACATAGTCATAAAAATAAGCAATCAATGTAATTAGAAAACTACAGGCGGCACACTGCTTACCAGAAAATACATAAAAGTCTTAGTGGAAAAGTCATAAATTAATTTGAGTAGGTAGAAGGCCGCACATAAAATAATACATTTCCATTTGTTAATGGAAAAGCTCTCATTTCTCTAAGTAGGACATTTGCACACATACAACCCAATAATTTTGTAGATTAAAGAAATAAAGTAATTTAAAAAATCTAAAAAACCCTACTGCTGGACTAAAATGGATGAAATAAGCACATTTTTTTTAAAGAAAAATATTTGTAGGTAGGGTAGAAATCTTGTTAACCCCTCCAACTAAGCTTAATAGCGTCTACAACGCTACGTAGGTACAAACATACACAGGTACTCATAGACTGATAAATACATTACCTTTGCGTCGAAAAATTAGAAAAATTAGCCCTACTTTTCATAAATATGTTAATAATACTTATAGAAATAATTATGTGGAAACATTAATTGTAAGTTAATCTACTTTAATGTAAGCTTATTATATAAGACAAAATGTACAATTGTTGGTTGCCTGTAATAAAAAGAAATATTTTTGTAAGGTTCTTTTAGCTTTGATATTTTTTTCCCCAAAATACCGAACGCTTATCTTCAGCACATTTCGTATGATAATAATATACCTGTTGGATGTCATCCGCGCTGGAGTGGGCGAAGGGTTCTGTCAGATTAACTGAATAAAACCACCCGTGGTCCCTCGCAACTTGTACCGGGGATTGCGGATACACTTAAATATTCTTCACCGCGGCCTCGACTAGTGACGACCCGCCTCTCGGGCCTCATCTGGTGAAGCAGGGGGAGTGAGGTGTTTGACTCCCTCGCGTCTATAAGGTACACTAGCTGTGCCTGCGACTTCGCCCGCGCGGAATAGTGACTTTCCGCAGCATTTTTAATTTTTTAGGCTAATTATTTTGAAAATGAAACACATACATAATTTGAATGTCGTATTTATTAATATCTAATCAAAAGTCTAAAAAATAAGTTTCAAGCTTCCAGCTTTAAAATTGACGTAATTTCCATACAAACTTTCACCCCCTATTGCAACCCCTCACAGCCCTTTTTTCGCATTAAAAAGTAACCTATGTCCTTTCTCAGGATCTAGACTATGTCCGTACCGAATTTCATTAAAATCGGTTCAGTAGTTTAGACGTGATTGCGTAACACACAGAGAGACAGAGTTACTTTTACATTTATAATATTAGTAAGGATTACTGCTATAGCAGTCGCGCGGTGTCGAATCGACCGCACTCCGTTACCTTTTCGTTCATATCATCCAGATTTCTTGTCATAACTATTCCTTACTAACAGTCATCCGGAGCCCCGCTCTCATGGACTTTCTCACGAGAAAAACATTATCATATTTCTTTTGCAGTCGAGTAAAAAGTATAGCTACATACCTACCAAATTTCATCCAAATCCACCTAGTACTTTCGAATAAGAATAAGAATATTTATTTGCATAAAACATGGTACATTATAGGTCTTAATATAATTACATAGATCATTCATGTTTCGCCATTTATTGGCATACAAATATTTAAACAATAATTTATTCATTTTATATATTATTATACACATGCTTACTTAATATAAATTCTATAATTAACTATTTTTGTATTTTTTTATGAATGGTAAATAATATTATTAGTCTATAATTAGGTAATCAGTAATAACTTTAAAAAAAAATCAGTAGCGATATTTAACTGTTACCTTCTTATCAAAAAATTCCTTTTCACTATAAAAACAATTATCTATTAGCCATTATTTATACTACGAAGATTAGCGAATTTAAGCAAACAAGCAAACTTTTCAGGTTTATATTAGTAGTACCTAGATATATACCTAGGTAGATTTCTAGTTGCTTATCATTTGTTAACTATGTTCAAATACTATTGAATTCCTTCCTTCACCGTGCTTCTAGAACGGAGCAGAATGCATTAGTGCAGCAGCCAATCACTCAACCAATGCGCCAAACGGTCATCGTAATATTGTCGTAATAGTCATTCCAAAGATATCATACTGCCTTGACGGATGTTCTAACAAGATATTGCGGCCCCGAGCCAATCGAAGGAACAGGGTGGGTTTTAAGTCAGTAGAAGTCTGACACTCCCTTCCGCTCCATCCACAGCAGCAGCAGTTTTTGATGATTTTCCCACCGAATAAAAAAATAAAAAGTTTAATCCTCAATAAACATGCTAGGGGAGTGCCATAGACTACATTTAATCGCAAAGAAATGCGCTTTGGGAGGGAATCAAACCAACTAATCACATTCAGCAAACAAATCGCGCCTACAAATATTTAATAAATTGCTTGTCAGACAGTCAATATAGCAGATGATATATTGTGTAGGAGTTAAGATTTACATAGTGTGATTATTTTTAGATTAAATAATGCTCTCTCCCTCTCCATGGTTTCACATATTATTATCTGAGGACAGGGGCGGATCCAGCCCTCAAAAAAGGTTGTGGGCACAACCACCCGAAAAGCGGCCAAGTGCGAGTTGGAGTACAAACTCGCTCTACTCGAATTTTGAATTTGTTATTTCCTTTTTTACGCGCATCAGGACTTTGGCTCTAGGAATGGGAGTAATCATTTTCGTTAAACATGCTCTGGATGATCTACAAATAACCAATATCATATCAGCATATACACTTCAAACAGGATGCACAGAAATAGAAAAGGCACAATTCTGGGAAGACATGTACGACCTCATCCAGAGCATTCCAGCAAATGAATACAAGATTATTTATAGGGGGGGGGACCTGAATGGACACGTGGGCATACCAGGGATATCACAGGAGATAATGTACATGGTGGGTTTGGGATGGGCGAGTTAAACAAACAACGAGAAGAAATACCTACTAGAATTTGCAGAAAGACGCACTTACACTAATATATTTCAAAAGAAACCAGAACACTTAATCACTTATTAATGTGCGGGTAGAGCGTCACAATCAAGTCGTAATATAAGATAGACTTCTAGGTCTGACAAGACCATCAAACGAAAGTTTAAAGACTGTAAAGTGAACTTACATCACACCTTCGCATACTCGTGTCTGTGTACGAGCTGCCAAAACCTACAAAAATTATGGTAGATAGAACACCAAAAACTAAGTGGAGATAGCTGGATGGTCCAGGGGAGACACTAATGAGCGTGATAAAAGATTATCTGGAGACCGATTTGGAAGTAAGTTATGACAACACAAATGATATCTGGTCTAAGTTTGAAACCTGGTACAAGACAAAAGCGGCAGGGATCCTAGGAGTCTCCAAATGTCAGAATAAAAGAGACCCCAGTGAATAAAAAGATATTTTTAAGAACAGCAGCAGAGTTCTAAATTAGAGGAAGATAAGGACCGATATAAAGTGGCTAAGCAGGATGCAAAAGATGTATAGCACAAGAGGTCACCAAAAGCAATCAAACGATCTACGAAAGTGAAGAGTGCTAAAAATGCGGACGAAATACTGAAATTAACAAAACGCAAACATAAAGCATCCATGAACATAAAAGTAAATAAATAAATGAAATTTAAGGACCACAAGTAATTACTAGCAAAAAACACATAAATTAACGAGAGATGGTTCGAATACTAAAGCTATTGAAGGAAGAATTTCCAAACGAAGATTCAACGCCATGTGCACCCACACATGGTCCAATACCAACTATAAATGAAGACGAGATGAGTAAAATGAAAAGCCGCAAAGCCATAGGTCCAGACAGGAAAGACTAGACCCAGTAACTGCAGCTTGGTTAGCAAAGCTATGAAATATCGTCATGATTACAAATCGTATTCTAGAATCTTGGCGCCCGAGCTATCTACTGCCGTTCTACAAAAACAAGGGCGATGCTGCGCAGTGCGAAAACTATAAAAGTATAAAATGGACCGCTTACACACTCAAAATATGAGAAAAAATCATAAACAACCGTCTCAACAAGATCTGTGTAATATCCCCAAACCAGTTTGACTTCACAGCATCCAAGTCAACCACGGATACTATACAGGTAGTTAGAATCAAGACGGAAAATATAGAATTAACCACAAGGACCTACATCTGCAGGAACGACGAACATATGGAAGCAAACCCTGGAAAAGTACAGTCTGAGACTTATCAGGAGTAAAACTGAGTATCTAAAATATCCTTTCAGCGCAAACACTACTCCAGAGACTATTCACATTTGGTACGACACCCATACCCACAGTAAACCAATTTAAATGTCTAGGCTCCTATGTTAACAAGAGATGCAAACGTAGACGCTGACGTCACTCACAGAGTCAGCGCCGCATAGCTGTAGTGGCTCACTAACCTTTGTTTTGTGATCCCCGTATCCCAATAAAAACCAAGGGGAAAGTATACATAACGGCCGTGCGCCCGGCGTTACTCTACGGTACCGAATGCTAGACAGTCAAAAAGACGCATAAATAAAAAGTACATACCAACTAGGGCATGCATTCCGGAATTCCGGAATTTCGTAATTCCGGAATTCCGTAACAATTTTTCTGGTATTTCAATTCCGGAATTGAGAGGAGTAATATCGGAATTCCGATATTCATAAATTTTTAATATTTTTTCTGAACGCAACCAAACTAGTCTGTGGTACTTTCCACAAGCCGCTATCTCCGACCTCCGACTAGTAAATAGTTATCTGTGGCGTTATAGCACTAGTGCAGTAACGTAAAGTAAAAAGCATGCGTTTCTAATACACTGCATTATGGACCTAATAGCGGTTCATAAAGAGCCACTTTTTTATAGTTGATAGGCTTTCGTTTGACCATAATCTCACCTGACGTTAAGCGATGATGTGGTCGAAGATGAAGCACGCTTGCCTAGAAGTAACCTAACTCTTGACTTAAAGACTCCCAGGTTGTAACCATCAGGAAACACAGACTCCGGCAGGGAATTCCACTCCTTAGCCGTACGCACAAGGAAAGTATTCCCAAAACGTTTCTTGCGTATGGGTGGGATGTCCACCATGTAACGATGGCGAATCGCCGTTTGTCTTGTAGTCTGATGGTGGAACGGGCTTGGTAGAATAAGACTGTGCACTTTACGAGCAAATGTGTTGAAAAAACATTAAATTGATTGTTCTTTCAAAGAAACTTATATTTTATTACTTAAAAAAAAAAGATTACTAGCAATGTGGGTAGAATTCACATTACTAGCAATCTTGTTAACCCCTCCAACTAAGCTAAATATGCTTGTGCCTGGAGTGGGTTCACGTCAATAGTGTAATGGGTGGGATTCGAGCTTGTGACCACAAGTCCGACACCTTTTTTTGCCTTTTTGCCCAACATTAGGAAAAGCAATATTTTGGAAATGATTATAAGTAGTTGACATTTAGGCTTTTGTAACTTTTTTTTTTTTAACGTGTTAAAATTATCAAATAAGTCCTCCCACTCCGGACAGGGTGGGAGGGACTGTCAGACTTTTACTGACTAAAATCCACGGTGTTCCTTCAATAACCCTTTACATACCGGGGCCACGGTAACGGGATGAGTCCCACGACCCCGGCGGGCTTCGGCCCTCTGCAGAGGGGGCCTCGTCATGTTGCTGACGCTCTTTGAGGCGCGTGTGGAATACGACGCGCCGTCGATCCGGGCATGGTCCATGGTCGGACAGCGAGTTGCCCTTTACTCGCTGTCCGCATGCCCGCGCCTACGGTGGCCGGAGATCGTCGGCCGACGTCCGACGCCGTGGGCGTCTACCACTGCGGCTGGGCTGGAGGGAGGACGCCATCCTCTCCCTCACGCGGCCCGCCTCCTCCTTCGAAAGCATGACTGCTTCGCAGAAGGAGGCGACCGCTTCCCACTCCCTCTCGCCCCGCAGCATGGCCTCGACCAAGGCCGGGCGCGAGAGGTCTCCGCCTATTGTCGCCGTGAGGACACGTCGGTGCTCTGCCCAAGCTGGGCAGTCCTGCACCGTGTGCTCGACTGTGTCCTCAGGGCGACCCTCGCAGTGGACGTACGCCAGCGTCGCCGCAGCAGCCAAGCCCGTCCACCGCCCCGCACTCCACTCAATGGCGGTCACTCTCGAAGGCGGTCAGGAGACCGCCGACGAGGTGCTCGCCAGGGTGAGGAGGGCGGTCAACGCGAGAGGCACGGGCCTGAAAATTAGTAAGGTCCGAAAAGCAAAGAACCAGACGGTAATTTTAGGCTGCGACTCAAGAGAGGAAAGTGAGAGAGTGCGGGAGAGAATAGAGAGCAGCGGGACCGGATTAAAAGTGGCGCCCATGATGAATAAAAACCCCCTCGTTGTCCTTAAAGATGTGTTCACAGACAGCGAGGACGAGGACATTGTCATGGCGCTACACACCCAGAATAAGGAAATTTTCGAGGGCCTACCTGAGGAGGACAGGGAAATAGTAATTAAATACAAGAAACGAACAAGAAATCCACATACCGCTCACATAATCCTCCAGGTCAGGCCTAAGATTTGGCAGAGAATGACGGAGACTGGAGCCCTCTATCTGGACCTTCAAAGGGTCAGAGTGGAGGACCAGTCTCCGCTCATACAGTGTACGAAGTGCCTCACCTTCGGCCATGGCCGCAAATTCTGCACCGAGAGTGTGGACAGGTGCAGTCACTGTGGAGGCCCGCACCTGCGCGAGAAATGCGCCGAATATACCGCGGGAATTGAACCGCAATGCTGCAACTGCTCACACTCTAGGTTGCAGAATACAGGTCACAACGCCTTTAGTGCCGAGTGCCCAACCCGAAAAAAGTGGGACTACCTGGCGCGATCCAACACGGCATACATATGACTCACACACTCAGTCGACACAGAACACCCACACACATTGATACAAAAATATATAGTAAATATATATGGAGATATCAAAACACGCACACAAATACCGGACCAAGCACACACACGCAGATATAAAAGTATAATGTAAATATACATCGATATATCAAAACATGCACACAAACACTAGACAAGTACACAAATAACCTAACAGAAAACAGCCTAAGAAACAATTCCGAAATAAGAAACGACAATAAATATATATATTAGATTATATATATATTATTGACAAGTAACATAAGAAATAACGTCAAAGTTAAAAACACTGAGTCATAATGTCATCATCCCACAGATTGAATAATATACATCTTGAATTAAATCGATACCGGATGGAACCATAAATTAAGTCAAGAACAAATTGTTTAATAGAATAAGAAACAAATAATTGTAACCTAGAAATAAGTGTATAGACAGAAAAGAACTAGTTAGAAGATTAGATACTAAGATAGAACAAGGATAAATAAACTGTAAATAGCTTAAGAAATAAATAGTAAGCTATATAGATATTACACTGTACTGTAAGAAAATAGAAATCAAGATAATAAAAAATTATGTAAAGTTATATATAAAGTTAGTTATATATAAAGTAGTATATATAAAGCAGTTATATATAAAGTAGTAATATATAAAGTAGTTATATATAAAGTAGTTATATATAAAGCAGTTATATATAATGTAGTAGCTCTATATAAAATTGTTAAGCAGATAAAACTTGTATATCATGGTTGCAATAAATGGTCACGTATATAGTAAAATTATTACCCCAGCAAACAAAAAGTAAAGTAGTCAGATTAGCGGGAGTCCCACCCGGCCATGAAAGAAAGGTGATGGATGAAAGAAAGATATAGAATGAGGCATGTCAGTGCGAGAGGCATACAAGCGAGAACTGGAATGAATGTAGTAACTAGAGTAATAAGGTCCTGATGTTCTCACGATCGGGGAAAAGCAGAAAAAAAAAAAAAAAAAAAAAAGACCCTCGCAGTGGTGACACCCAGGCGTCTCTTCCTTACCCATCAAACACAGGTACCTCCCGAAACTTCCGTGTCCGGTGAGGACCTGCGTCATGCGGTAGGTCAGGACGCCGTGACGCCGATCTAGCCACTCCTCAAAGAGGAGTCTTACCGCCGCAATTGCGGCGTGCCCGAAGTCCGAAACCTTTTTTTTTTTTTTTTACTTTTTTTTTTAGCGTGGTAAAATTATCAAATAAGTCCTCCCACCCCGGGCAGGGTGGGAGGGACTGTCAGACTTTTACTCGACGCCGTGGGCGTCTACCACTGCGGCTGGGCTGGAGGGAGGACGCCATCCTCTCCCTCACGCGGCCCGCCTCCTCCTTCGGAAGCATGACTGCTTCGCAGAAGGAGGCGACCGCTTCCCACTCCCTCTCGCCCCGCAGCATGGCCTCGACCAATGCCGGGCGCGAGAGATCTCCGCCTATTGCCGCCGTGAGGACACGTCGGTGCTCTGCCCAAGCAGGGCAGTCCTGCACCGTGTGCTCGACTGTGTCCTCAGGGCGACCCTCGAAGTGGTGACACCCAGGCGTTTCCTCCTTTCTCATCAGACACAGGTACCTCCCGAAACTTCCGTGTCCGGTGAGGACCTGCGTCATGCGGTAGGTCAGGACGCCGTGACGCCGATCTAGCCACTCCTCAAAGAGGGGTCTTACCGCCGCAAGAGCAGAAGCGAGCAATGTCAAGAAATCCGTGCCAGCTGCGCCACTGTCGTCATAGAGTGACAAAAAATTACGTCATGATGGACAATAGTGCTGTGATGGTATTGACTTGGTTTTATCGATTGTTGATTGTATTTATGGATTTAAATAATAATAAAAGCCGTAAATGTGACACAGATTATTACATTTATGTCATAAAGGACAAAGCGGGTTGAAATAAAACGCAACACAAGTATGGTATAATAATCTTTATTCAAATTAAAGCCTATGTTAAAAAATATTGTCAGTTTTCCATGAGCTTTATCGATATAATTTCGACCTCACTACTATTTTGTGGGTTTAAAGGATGAATTCGAAGCTTGGCGCCGAGGGCACGCTTTTGCTTTTTTGATGTGGTAGTCAAAAGGTTAAAAGACTGATATAATTATAAATCTTGTTTGAATTGAAACAAACTTTAAAAGTTTTCGGAATTCCGGAACTGGTTCCGGAATTCCGGAATCAGATTTCCAGTATTGGAACTCAGTTCCGGAATTGAGAACCTTGCGATATTGCATGCCCTAATACCAACGAAATGAAAATGCTTAGGTGGGCGGGAGTTGTAACTAGTCACGTTAAAATACGAAACATCGCTGACAAAATAACGGAGAATCGACTACGCTGGTATGGTCATTTCAAAAGACGCCAGAGGACGACGTTGGAAATATTGCCCTAAAACTTTTTTTTTTTTTTTTTTTTTTTTATTTAGAATAGGTTCGCGTTTGACCACCATCTCACCTGATGGTAAGTGATGATGTGGTCGAAGATGGAGCACGCTTACCTAAAAGTAACCTATTCACTCTTGACTTAAAGACTCCTAGGTTATAGCTATCGGGAATCACAGACTCCGGCAGGGAATTCCACTCCTTAGCCGTACGCACAATGAAGGTATTCCCAAAACGTTTGGTGCGTATGGGTGGGATGTCCACCATGTAACGATGGCGCTTCGCCGTTTGTCTCGTAGTCCGATGATGGAACGGGCTTGTTGGAATTAAATTGTGTAATTCCATCGCACACTCCCCGAAATGTAACCGATAGAAAACCGATAGACTTGCAACTCGTCGTCGATGTTCAAGGCTCTGGAGCTTTGATTCGACCAGTGCATCGTTGCCAATGAGTCTTTTGGCCCGCTTCTCGATAGACTCAAGCGCGTCCAGTTGGTATTTAGCAGATCCATCCCAAAGATGAGAGCAGTACTCCATACACGACCGAACCTGGGCTTGATAGAGATTGAGCAACTGTTCGGGTGTGAAGTACCGTCTCACCTTTGCTAGGATTCCCAACTTTTTTGATGCTAGTTGAGCCTTAGCCTCGATAAACGGGCCAAAATTGAGGGTAGAAGTTAATGTTACCCCCAGAAGCTCGATATGGTCAGTTATCGGCACAGTTACACCTCGGAAAGTAGGAGCCGGTTCAAATTGGCTCCTTTTTGCGGAGAAGAGACACGCCTGGGTCTTAGCTGCATTAAACTTGACCAGGTTGGCATCGCCCCATTCGGAGACAGCCTTCAAGGTCAAGTTCAAGCGCCCGACCATGTCCTCACGGAGAGACTGGATCTGTGACCCACCAGCTCGCGCGCTGGACACATATCTCTCAGAAACTGTGCTGTCGTCTGCATACCCAAAGGTACCGGGCATTAGCAGATCGTTAATGTGCAGCAAGAATAAAGTTGCTGAGAGAACAGACCCCTGAGGGACCCCGGCATTAATTGCCAATTGGCCAGACGAGCAGCCATCAATGACCACTCGAATGGACCGATCCCTCAGGAAGTCTTCAATCCAAACGCAAAGTTGGGTGGGTAACCCGAAAGAAGGAAGCTTAGCAATAAGGCTATCGTGCCAGACCCTGTCAAAAGCCTTGGAGATGTCAAGGGAAACAGCAAGTGCTTCCCCTTGCCTCTCAATGGCCTCACTCCAGATATGAATGGCATACGCTAGAAGATCCCCAGTTGACCGGTTTTTGCGAAAGCCGTATTGCCGGTCACTGAGGATGTCGTTGGCTTCTAGGTATGCCAGGAGCTTACTATTAAGTACACGCTCCATACTCTTACAGAGTATGGACGTGACTGAAATAGGCCTGTAGTTGGCAGGGTCAGCACGACTGCCCTTTTTGGGTACAGGCTGTACGTTAGCCAGCTTCCATGCTTTCGGCACCTTTCCAGTCTCTAGCGAAAGGCGAAACAGGCGTAAACTCCCGGAACAAAAACGTGGCAGGGGGAGGCCGCCCACCGTTGACCTTGTGGTCACAGATAAACAGAGACCTCGAGAAATCCCAATTGCCTGAAACGACAACCTAAGACAGACTGTTCTGGCGCAAGAAAGTGAGGAGACCCAACCCCAAATGATCTAGAAATAGGGACGAAAACAGGTATTGTTTTTTCTTCGTTTCTAGTAGCCAGTAAGACAATATAGGCACACTAGACTAGTAAATAGATACCTATCTTGATGCTGTCTCAGGAGTCGGAAGTAACGATGACCAGCTAGTGAGAAGCACCAAGAGAGACTTAATTCGCTAATAGGCTCGTACTTGGCGTTGTAGTAAACTACGGAACTTTACACTGCGCGTGAGCCGATACGTGCATGGTCGGTTTTTTTAAGGCTTATCATCAGTCTTTCGATCTCAATAGACCGTGAAAGTGTGACGTCACAAGTCTATTAGGGTTGTGGGCATGCCCATCATGCCCACAACGGTGGATCCGCGCTTGTCTGAGGATCGTGTTCAGCATCAAGATTACATCTGGAACGGATGATCTACTTCCACCGGTTCCTATCAAGCGCTTCTTTTACAACAGTGTAAAATTTGGAAGACCCTTTCGCTTGATCAGTCCACCTTGTTAGTTTACAACCACATGATCTTATGCCTTCAGTGTTCCAAACCAGAATAAACTTGCTTCTACAAAATTTTTAAAGTTTTCTACACCTCATCAAAGCTTAGACTTTGTTGTGAAATTTATTTTGCACATACGGAAAATGTTTCCATTTGTTTTTAAAACCTTATTAGCACTAGTAGGTACCCACCTACTAGACAAATCATCGTTAAATATTTACTATTATTGAACAAGAAATTATCCCGTTAATGGAGATATATAAAGTTACACAGTAAGCGTTGTTACTCGATTTTATTATCTGTAATAATTTCATTCATGTAATTTACGAATGTAAATCGGTCAGCGGGAACAAAAGAATACAAAACCATGGTGGTTTACGATGCCTAGTGCCATTATAGGAGCTATCAAAGCGACAATATAACGATTAACGACCCATTAACTTGTTGTTTGAAGTTAGCTCTTCAAAGTTATTGCTATGACGCCGCATTTTATTTTCTTGATATATAATAATATTCCACAATTTTCACACAACGTCATCTAGTCCCAAACTAAGCAGAGCTTGTGCTATGAGTACTAGACAACTGATAAACATACATATATATTTCTAAATACATACATATTATAGATAAATTACACCCAGACAAAGAACAAATGATCGTGCTCATCACACAAACATTTATCCTGGGTGGGAAGCGAACCCACGACCTTGAGCATAGCAGTCAGGGCCGCTGACCACTAGACCAACAGGCCTCATCACATCGGTTAGGTCTCATCACTCTCATAATAAAGACTAATGTCTCACCATGGACCTATCACGTGTATTGGACCTCTTTGTATTGGACAACCGATGAGACAACCACGAGAAATTTACTTTCAAGGGCATCTACGTTGGTAAGATTAATAATTAATGAAAACTTTCTGTTATCTTTTTATTATTAGTACGTTCCTTCGTTTTTGAAAGACATACCTTATTATTATGGGGTGGTGATCCTAATGAATAATTGACCCAGCAGGTATCGTGTACACGTGGGTTTATGTGCGTCGTTTAAATTAACGCCATCTAGTAGCGGATAGAAAAACAAATTTTCAGTGCTGCCACCTTCTGGTAATAACGAAAACGTTACTATAGACAACGAGTTGTTGTTTTCATTTACTAACATTTAAACATTTATGTATATATTATTTTAAACTCTTATATTAGTAGTGATAGGATATTTTGAAATAATAGGGACTATGAATAAACTTTGCAAAATATTATACATAACAATAAAATTACAAAAATGATATGCCCTATTATTTTCATTACCTGCTATTTTGTCTATGCCTTGCTCTATTATTTTGCGCCTGCGCTCTTGATGGTCTACGCGACGTACCTAAAATCATTTTGTGGAAAATTTGAAGTTTGTTGTTATTTGTGACAACTTATAATTCATAATTATTTATGAAAGCTCCGTGCTAATTACCATTCCAGGCGCGGGGCAAGATTTCACTGTGGTGGTTAGCCTGGATGCGTTCAGACACTATACTTCGAGCGGTGTACGGTAGCCATCTTGGAATCGAACAAAGCTTCAGATGTGTAGTTTGTCTGTTTATCAATAATTTTTGTGCATTTTCTTGTAAATAGTTTGTATGTTTAGGATATGTACGGAACGTTCGTCCATATGTGTAAATAGCTATGGCTGCGACAAGGAAATTACAAGGTAATTTGTTATGTTATCAGGTTAGAGATTGATTGACCCCAACCGATGTAGGTACGTGTTCTAGAGCATTATTGTCAATTGATGGGACCTCTGGCGTACTGGAGCCAGTGGTGGTGAGCTGAATATGTGAAACGTGTGTTAGTTACACGCGTACAGATCGTAGCGCGTACAGGTGGTCCGTTAATCTAGACAAACTGCCGCGTTTCTTACGATTATAGTACTACGGACATGATTTTATTGTTATGAACTATCAACATCGCTAGCCAGTCGATCGTTATCAGGCCTACCCTCGATACTAATAACAAAACCGCGAAACACTGAATTGTTTTTAAGTGATACCTTCGTGAAACAGGTTTTTTGCAATAATGCAATGATGTGGTTTGCAGGTGAAATAGACAGGTGTTTAAAAAAGGTCACGGAGGGTGTGGAGACGTTTGATGACATCTGGCAGAAGGTACACAATGCGACGAACAGTAACCAAAAGGAGAAGTATGAGGCCGACCTCAAGAAGGAGATCAAGAAGCTTCAGAGGCTACGGGATCAGATCAAGTCGTGGATCGCCTCCGGGGAGATTAAGGATAAGAGTACACTTTTAGAATATAGGAAACTAATAGAAACAGTGAGTTGATATCTTTATTATTACATGTTACAAGTTATTTATTCTAACATACATTATTGCTAATATTTGAATTCAAGATTGAGCCTATTATGGATGAACTTTCTGTTATCAATACTATTCTTATTGACATTCATATCAATGTCATATAGTTGTACACAAGTAAAGTCTGTTGCTACATGCTAAATATTCCTTTGATATTTAACTTTAAATGTAATAATTACCTATTAAAACTTTTCTTAAACTTCGTTACTAGGTTACAATAAGTGCATTAAAACCGCCTTGTGTTTCTAAATGTGCTCTGTTATGTCCCCTCTATGCTGTCAGGACCTAGCATGAAATCTTTTATTTATTTATACCTTCACAGTATAATAGTTTACTCATTTTTTTTTTAATAGTTGTTGAACTGGTTATAACTATTCTGCCAGTACATGTTTCATGGTTTTTTGTTGATAACAATTATCCTGTAAAACTGGAACTGCACTTCAATCAGTTAACTATGACCTTTGGCTATACAATATTGAAAAATGTTAAGTGACTGAAATATTATCCAATCCAGAACCTAAGCGTACTTTGCACTCATCTTGTTGAATAAAAAACTCTTTATAATTAAAATATTATACCAGTTGCTGTTGACCCGCATAAACCCCCTCTTTGACTTCTTCCAGACACTGATTCTGTCTCTTTTCAATTTATATGACCTATTGGTAGTCTATATTGTTTACTCTGTCCATGCTATGATTTTAGCAATAAAACTTTAAATAGTCCAGAATGTGGCTACATGTACATAGCTTCTTCTTTTTTTATCTTTAAATATACCGTTTGCCAGTAAGTACTGTTTTAGGGAAACTTTAAAAGCCCTTTTTCTTATATTAAGTAAAGTAAACTGAGCCATATTGAGCACAAACATTTATAATTAACATACATGATTGGCCTATAATGGTTCCACTGCTAGGACACAGGCCTCATCTCTTTGAAAGGGGCTCGAATCGCAGACGAGAGCCCCTTTCAAAGAGATGAGGCCAGGACGGTTTTGATACAAGTGCAGTTACTTTCCAAAATATTTTGTAGAAAAGACTCCATCACTCCCTCCAAACCTTCCCATAGCCCAACCAACATAAGTTATATGGGCCGTCTCGTGGGGTGGCTGCAGACATAGCTATCTTGGCAATCTTATTTTATGCATCCGCAGGCGCTTCTTGATCCTTACAAGCTAGCCATGTCTCCCCTTGTACTTTCTCCCATCTGGACAAGTAACTTGCGACAACTTCGTGCTCTTATATAATCCCTGAAGGATTGATCTAAGATAAATAGCTTAATAAATTTAAGCAGCAGGAAGTGCGTTGGCGAGCGCCTTTCCCATTCTCTTCAAGACTGATCTAACCCTCGGTAAATATGTTCTATCCTAATTCTAGAATTCTGACAATACTAACTTTATAATGACGACATTTCCTAATAGTGGTTGACTGATGTTGTATTTTGCAAAAGCTCTTTTATGTATTTAGCAGCATATAGATTAGAGATATGTGGATAAATAATATTTATTGTGCATAATAATATTTTTTTTATGTGGAAGGGCATTCCATTAACAAGATTATTATTCAATAATATAATTATATTATATTGCACTGTTTATTAATCAGCCACTGTCGAGTTAAATAGCTGAAAGTGTTTTCCGATGGCCCTGAGACTGAATCTCTCTCCTCACCCAGTTATTTAGGTTGTATTCTTTTGGCTATTTTTGTCTTGGAGTCTATTGGAAGATTTGTATATGTATGCAGGAGAATCTCAAAAATGTTACCCATATGATATTTTCCCCTTCTTGAGTCATAAATTCTTATTTACCACACATTTATAAGACATATAGACATTACAATGTAAAATTAAAATCAGTTCAACTTTAATCAAAAGTTCATTGAAAAGATTCAAACATCAACTTTTCGATTTTAATAATGCCAATTGATTCTGTGCATGTCTTGTTTTATTTTTATTATTCTCATCAATTCAAATAACCCGACCATCCAATAGTCATTTTGTAACACGGAATGTTAAAATGATAAATGATCTTTATTTTGCAAATTTGTTATTAAGAACACACTTTTACACGTCATTTTTTTTTCGTAAATTTAAACTAGATGAGGCTGGTGACTACTCTGAGAAGAAACACCGAAACAGACTCAGGGAACAAACGCCATAGACATCTATATGTAGAGATGCTCTAGTAAGGTCCGATGAAATTTGTAACAATTTCTGATCAGTATCGTATAAAATTATGAACTTAAATATCCAGACAAATAGAGGCCTTAAGCCATCTTCCTACTCTTACCCAGTTACTTTGGGTCGGTGCAACACGTTTTCTTCTTCCATTCTTCGACAGGCCCATTGGTATAGTGGTCAGTGGCCCTGACTGCTATGCTCAAGGTCGTGGGTTCGATTCCCACCTAGGACAAATGTTTGTGTGATGAGCACGGTCATTTGTTCTTTGTCTGGGTGTAATTTATCTATAATATGTATGTATTTAGAAATATATATGTATGTTTATCAGTTGTCTAGTATCCATACCACAAGCTCTGCTTAGTTTGGGACTAGATGGCGTTGTGTGAAAAAGTTGTGGAATATTAAAAAAAAAAATTAATTATCATTCTCCTCGACGTCAAAGCTTCATTTACTTCTCTTTCTTTCATATCATTCCTCGCACAATCCATCTATCTTGTCTTTCCCTTTGGGTCACATGCGTATCATCCGTCCTCATCACAGGCCTTAAAAGTAATTATATAACAACTTTAATTGTTGTCAATGAGATATAATCCAATACGATTTCAATATTAAGTAATTTATGTAATCTTACACACACCCCCAGGTTTCATAACAATACGAGTGTAGTGATCTATCTTTTAATCAGTGACTAAATGCTTATCAGCAAGATAAAGTTGCATTTCGAAATACTAGCTAAGGAACAAGTATAGCAACGCTTTCAATATGCGTCCCCAGAGGCTTAAAGTTATACGAAGTTCATTTATTATTATGTTTAATAACTTAGTTAGCATGTTGTCCCTTGTTAGTAGTTTGTGTTTTTGTAGCACTGAAAATTAAATTTTAGTTGTATATCTATGGTGGTCAAATATATTAAATCTTTTAGAAATATTAATGACAATATGTCGCGAATGTAGCAACTACCAAAATCTCAACAGCGCGACTTCGTTCATGTGGGAGGCTTTTCCCCGTAATTTTCGATAATTTCAATCCGATAAGAAGCCTATATGTTTCCCCATAACATCCACTATCTTTCAGTGAAAGTCACATTAAAATCGATTCAGTCGTTCCAGAGATTAGTCCGGGCATACAGACAGACGGACAATTTTTTTAAAATATGTTTTTGTATTAATATCGTATGTATAAATAATACGCACTTGAGAAAGCACATTTATTTTGAAATCACAAAGACATGATGTATAGATTAGTACTGGATTTCAGACTTTTCGAGTGACCGGTCGATCCGAGTGGCCATCGATGGCTGCGCATCGGATTTTATGGCTATTAATGGTGTTCCTCAGGAGTCTGTTCTCTCTGCGACTCTATTTTTGCTTCATATCAACGACCTATTTCAGCTGGGAGCTATTGGGTACGCGGATAACAGCACAGTCTCAGAGAGATACTTGTCCAGTGCTTAAAGCTGGTAGGGACAAACTAGCCACTCTTAGAAAGGCCATGGTAGAGCGAACGAATTTGACCTTAAATCTCGTTTTGTCTTTCCTACGCTAAAAGGAGCCAATTTCAATGGTCCCTTACTTTCAGAGGTGCATCTGTACCTATTACCGACCGCCTGGAGCTCTTGTGCATGGAGTTGAAGTCTGACCTCAACTTCGACTCAACCCTTGGGTCTAAAGCTGCAGCCAAAAAGCTGGGAATCCTACAGAAAGTGAGGCGATACTTCACACCTGGACAGCTTTTGAATTTATATAAAGCACAGGTCCGTTCCTGTATGGAGTATTGCAGTCACTTGTGGGATGGCTCAGCAAAATACCAGCTAGCTGCACTTGACTCGATCGAACGCAGAGCTAAAAGGCTCATAGGTGACGAGGTTCTGGCAGGCAAGCTACACAGCCTGGCTCACCAGCTAAACGTTGCTTGCCTGTCTATCTTCTACAGAATGTACTTTGGCGTGTGTGCGCAGGAGCTTCACGACCTAATCCCTTCATCCCCTTTTACTACCGGACAATCAGACGTACTGCAGGATCCACACAAGCGCTTTTCCTCAACATATATTCTGCGGACAGCCAAGGTGTGGAACTCTGCCGGCTTCGGTGTTCCCTGCCACATATGACCGGTCAGCCTTTAAAGCAAGAGGGAATATCTGGGCTCGCTCGTTCGATCGTAGACCTCATCTTACACTCACCATCAGGTGTGGTTGAGGTCAAGAGCGGGTTCATTCGTAATAAAAAAGGACAGTATAATACTGTTGTCTTGTCTATCGGTTTCTCGACAAACTTCTTCTAAACCACGTTCGTGATTTTAATCAGCGAGGTTGAGGGGTTCTGTACATAATTTGCAATCGCCCGTAGCCGGGATTGGACGCTAGTCTAATAAATACAAGGTTCGTTACTGCGAAACAGTAGCACAATTTAGTGAAATTGAGGATCATAGACCTGACTTATACATAGTGCGAATGCTGTTCTCCTGACTAAACAATGGCCCAGCTACTGGCGTGTCCAAAATTCCCAAATACGTGTATTTTTATAGACCTAATAAACGCCACTGAATTTACGACTAGTGTGGCTACCTACTGGGTCCAAAATAATATATAAAGTAACTAGATACTGCTCGCAGTTTCGCTCGTGTGAGAAGTATTTTTTTATCAAAAAATGTAGGAACTACAAGGCCTAATCTATCTCTGTGCTAAATTACATCAACATCGGTTAAGAAGTTTAGACGTCTTGCGTTACAGACACACAGATAGACATAGTTACTTTGGCAGCTATAAAATTAGTAGGAATTGTTTAGCCATCGATTTGAAGAAGAATAATAATTATCCTTTCTTACTTAATTTTTCTGTTACTCAATTCTCTCTCAGGCTCTCTCCATCGAAAGCCTCAAATAATGTGGGATCAGATCTTAATCGATACGATACGTTATCCTGTAAACAATCTCCCATGCATTAGATACAAAATCTGACACAGATAAAACTGATTTAAATTCAGCGTCAACAATCGTACACGGACCCAACAACACTTCAAAACTGTTTACGTGTTTATTGATGACCTTATTATAATGATTACAAAGAAACTTTTAAAAATGTCATCATAAAATAAATATTGATTAATTTGAATTAGTCTTCTATATGTATAAAAATCAATTGCTGTTCATTAGTCTCACTAAAACTCGAGTATAGTTGGATCGATTTGGCTAATTTTGGTTTTAAATATTCAGGGTAACTTTAAAAGGTGAGAATATATAGAAAGGAAATAGTCAGGTCAGCTAGTAATTTATTTTTTTCTATATTTCATCTTGTGTCTTGGGAATTAATTTCAAGTTATGGACAAATCGATTTGATATTTATTAAATAAACAAACAAAACAAAAACTTAAGATGCCAAAGGTAAAGTGTAGTGTTCGTAGATGTTAATTGTGTCGAAAACAACAGGTTTATTAATAATCATCACATACGAAAGGTTAAAATTTGAATATAACCAATTTATATCCCTAGTTTTCTTTTTATTTCGTGTAATGCAGGGCTATAAGTGTACTCAATGTTTTGTTTTGGTTACAATGCAGGGTTATCTGTGTACTGAATGTTTTGTTTTTTTTTTACAATGCAGGGCTATTCGTGTACTCAATGTTTTGTTTTCTGCCTAATTCAAGTGTTTTTCTTTTAAATTCTTGTGTGTGCAAGCATGGAAATAATTGTCGCAACTATCCACTCGATGTATTTAGTTTACTTCTCTGCTTATTTCCTAAAGCAGAACATTATTCACTACATTAAGTTGTAATACTTGTTGTAGTCAAGTTAAAGTTAGCTTAAAGCAATTGCGACTGCTCTTAGAGGCACATACGCCATCCTGGGCTCGTCGCCGTCGGCGTGAGTAGACGAGCTCCGAGACCACGCGTCCTAGGGACGTATCCCACTCATCTGGTAAGCAAAGAATCAAGCTGCCATGAGCTAGGGCGAAAAGATCCGCGGGGTGTCCACTAACAGGGAAGTTGTCAAAATTACAAAGCAAAAACCTGCTTGAAAATTGGCCTTCAAAAGAATCATCGGGAGAAAATACCAATTGGCATAAAATAACGCAGTTTATAATGCGTTAATTTTCTCTCCTTAGCAGTGGATACCCTGTTAGAAGTGTAGGTACTCAGCTGGCCCCATATGGGCCACTGGCCACGTCAAGTTTAGCTCCTGTATTTAAACATCTTGCAGTCTTTTCTACAATATGTTAAAATTCGGGTAAGTGTTAACTCTGACTATGGCTGATGGACCTTGTGTAGTTAGCCCTTCTATTACAAAAATCTATTGAGCTAGGGAGATAGGCATGAGAGACATTTTTAGACACTTGGAACCAACCACAATTTATATTAAACACCTGTATATAATCTTCCCTTTCTGTAAGATATCTTCACCTCAAATAAAATCTTTCACTAAGGTTAGCTTTATTGACTACTAGCTGTTGCCCGCGACTTTCTTTCTCTTGGAAATTTCACACACTTTCCCGGGTTGATTAGTAGCCTATGTGTTATTCCAGGTTCTGAACTATATATGTGCCAAGTTCTGTCCAACTCCCTTAAGCCATTTTTTCATAATTGAAACAATCATTCTTAACTTTCAAATTTTAAATTTATATTGTAGGATAGGTGTATCTCTCTTATTTTTTAACATAGAACTTCTACAACTTAGTACACATTATTTTTTGTAAGATTTAATGAGTTTGCATACACAGAATAATTATTCTCTTCAGTAGGATTTTAGTTTTGAAAATTAACAGTTGTTTTAAACATGCTGCATTTCCTGTTTTCAGCAAATGGAAAGGTTTAAAGTTGTGGAACGAGAGACGAAAACGAAGGCGTATTCCAAGGAGGGTCTGGGCGCGGCGCAGAAACTGGACCCTGCGCAAAAGGAGCGAGAAGAGATGTCCTCGTGGCTTGTCTCGTCCATCGACGCACTTAATTTACAAGTGAGTACTTCGAATACACGGAGGCGTGAACAAATGCAGTGGCTATGTGGGGGATGCGAGAACAGGGCCATGATAGATAGATATACTCTTTATTGTACACCAAATCAGGACTTAACAACTAAAAAGAATGATACAATGGGTGGTCTTATCGCTAAAAGCGATTTTTACAGACAACCTTTACCTTTACTTACAAAATATCAGTATTAAATAGAAACCGAAAAATCAAAAGTATGGTAACAGAAGCATCAATTAATTTATCTTATTACTAATAAAATTACTTCCCGAATTTTCAAGATATTTTAATCTTACCTGGTATTTGTGGTACAGGAGTGAGCTACTGAATTAAAATACTGCCCCTAACCAAACAAAGATATAATCCGAGCATCCGATAAAGCACCAATACTTGAGTATCTCTTAATAAATATAAACAAATTCGGAGCTGGTTTTAAATTTTTTTTATAAGCTTTTGTATAGACATTGGTGTAAATTTGCTATGCTTACTGTTCAGATAAAAGTTGTGAGTATCTGACAGATGTGTCCATACTGTCTTCAAATCGGGTCTTATTGTTCTTTTAGACCAACTTTTCCGACTTAATTTTGTTCTTACTTGCGCACACTTCATTTGTTGCCACTCCGTGTAGATAGACAGCAGTGCTTTTGCAACTGGCAATAATCTCACAAATTATATTCAAGTTGCAAATGTTTTCATATTCTTTACCATCCACTATCACCATTGATGTACAAAATTAAGGTTACCAAATATAGACAGAATTTCACGGTTTTAAACATTTAATTAAAATGAAACCATGAAATCTGTTTATCGGTCGCATCCTTCGTGCCGCATCGGTTCGGTGCCGGCGGCTCCGCGATAACACGGTCGTATGCCGCGGGGCTCAACAAGTGTCGCGGTGCGTCGCGCCGGTATCACAACGCGCAACCCTCGACCGCACTGGTGTGTAGACTAGACTTAGAGACGTGCCGGACGATGTTTACTGTCTGTAAACTGACATGACCACTAACAATGTCATTAGAACTTAAAACGGGGTATTTACCGTATATATTTATTGCTTTTCCGATATTTCGGCACTGTTGCAAGCGTCGTCAAGGATGAACTCTGAAATTTTATGGATGGATGTTTATGAGCAGACGCATCTGTGTACCCTCTTTCTCGTTCGTTTTTTGTGATCGACACCGCTACCACTGTCAAATGTTAAATTTGATTCTGTTCCTGACACAAAGCTCAGTGTCCACTCGCTATGTTTTTTGGGCACTTACGGGTTTTACACAGTTGAACCGCTAGATTTCAGGCCCTCGGCAGTTGAAACTCATCCTCCCGGTTGAAGTTCTTGTATTTGGTAACCAGTCTAGTGGCATTCTGTCGTGAAGAACATGGCAAATATCCCGTTTTAAGTGCTAGTGATGATGTTCAGAGTGTCTTCACATGAAGCGTATGTCTAGCGCAGGCGTTTACGTCGCGTTGACTCTGCGTTAACGCGTATGCTGCGCCGGCGTCGCGATGACGTAATACGTCGCGATGACGTAATACGTCGTGTTGACGCGGCGCTAGCATCGCGTATACATTCGACGTATGCCTCCGCCGGACCAACGTCGGATGCGAAGGCACCCTTACTCCGGTTTCTGTGTCTTTCTTGTGGACTTGCTAAGTTACCGTTAACATTAGTTTATTGGACATTTCAGGAAACCCCAGAGTAGTGGCCATGTGCTTTAGTGAACTGCGGTGTTATGAGTGAAATAGCCACAATCACCATGATTTTCTGACTAGGATAATGTTCAGCATGATATGACACACACACATAATATACATTTTGACAAAGACGTTACTTACAGATTGCTGATTCTGTGTAATATAAAGTGAACTAGATGTTTAGTGAACCTTGTAAAATTTTATTCCTAAGATCATTGTTGAGATGTAGCATTGAGGTATAATCTTACCTTATGTTAGTCATTTAACCATCGTCGATCTTCATTGATCCTGAAAAAGTATCTACATGATTGTCTATGCTATGGCTTTCTTACCTTATACACTAGTATCTGTTACTATGACCCGTCAACAAAAGCTATGCATTGCCCTCCATTTCAATTGTATTAACGTTGACCGTCTCTATTCCAGGTTGATCAATTTGAGTCTGAAATAGAGTCACTGCTAGTGGGTAAGAAGAAAAGATTGGACAAAGAGAAACAGGACAGGATGGAAGAACTAAAACTCAAGCTAGAGAAGCACAGGTTCCATATAAAGAAGCTAGAGACGCTGCTAAGAATGCTTGACAACATGTCCGTAGAAGTTGAACAGGTTGGTACTAAAACCTTCTCTTATTATTCTATTAAATTTCAGGGTTAAATCTAAAGCAAAATGGCTTGGGTTCAATCCCCAGGGTGCAGTGTTATTTACTGGCAGGAATGTTCTATTGTAAACCAACACACGGGCAATCAAAGGAACAGGGTGGGTTTTTAATTAATACAATTCTTTGCTCCACCCAGAGCTGGTTGGGGTGCTGTAAAAAGAGTTTTCTCAGCTACAACCCTTTGATGGCAATAAAGCGTGTGTGTGAGTGTTGTGTTTGCAAGTGAAACGTGGGTGTTCGATACATCTGGAACTATTTGGAGTAATGATTGCAGTATCTTACACGCCAGTGTGTAGATACAAGATTTTATGCTTCATTCGGTTGGCATTATCTCTGTCATCTTATGTCCTGTCAACCACACAGTGAAAATAGCTATCAACCACACTGCAAAAATGGCTATCAACTACACAGCAAAAATGGCGCCCAACACTCAGGTTGCGTCTGTATTGTTTGGCTAAGAGACCGATTCCGTATATGAATTTACACTTGTCTGTGGTACGTGTAAAGGCGTCAATTGCCAAACGATCAAGTTATAATAAACGCCTACGTGTCTGTTCAAACCAGTGAACTGTATGCCTGAGTCAGACCAGTCTATCTAGGTTAGCAAAACAGTGAACTTATTGAGGCAGATCAGTTATGTGATGACTAACATAACGAAATTTGATATATGTATCAATACACCGAAGTGGGCTTCTATTTTAGTTAAGTACTATTTCCAATCTGTCTATGAAAAATGTCTGGGAGTTTATGCCCAGCTGTGGGGTTATTTCAGCTGTAATGATGATGTCTTTGGGTACTCAACTACCCTAATGATTTTTTCAGTTTGCTCCTAAAGACATAGATGGCAATATCTAACTTTGATAATATTTGAGAAAGCCACTTCTTTTGTATTCCAAATCGGTTTTGGAAATGAATGTCCAAACGGAAGTATTCGTTTGAAGACGCTGTTGGCGCAGTGGTTAGATGATTGACTGCTGCGCTGCGTGTCGCGGGTTCGATTCCCACACCGGAATAAATGTTTGTAATTATGGTATACAAATATTATTTCCTGGTCTGCGTGTTTGTAAAAACGCACCCACCATACAGGAGAAATCCCTAGTACCACCAATATGATAACATTTTTATAATTATATATCTGTCCTATAAATTTTACCCCTTTCTATAAACTACCCACTTATGTACCTAATCTGTTTTATTTGCATATGTATGTGCACCAAAAACCAAAGATTTATGATCAATCTTTCTCAAGTCTAAGCAGGTGTACCTTACATTGCAGATAAAAAGGATAAAGGACGACGTGGAATACTACATCGACTCATCGCTGGAGCCTGGCTTCGAGGAAAATGAATACATCTACGACGATATCCGTGGCCTCGATGACATAGAACTCAGCGGGGTTGGCCTGCCTTCCTCCGCTACCACCGACAGCAACAATAGCAATGACTCTGCAGGATCTCCTACTAGTATGCTCTCAGGTATGTACATGTCTAAAATCTTATCTTAATTTATTTATTATTTATTTATTATATACTTTATTGTACACCTTACAATACACTTAAGGATAAAAATCATAAAACTAGTGTACAATGGGCGGTCTTATCGCACAGGGCAATCTCTTACAGACAACCTTTGGATGGACAGAAATTATAGGAATACTTATAAAGAAAATGGCTAAGCATTCTTGCAATAATCCTTACTTTGGTATTGTTCGTCACATCATTGAGCTCCTTAAGTTAATAACTGACAAATGCTTGCACTGTCTGGGCAGGTCCGCTCAAATCTGTTTCCTCCAAGAGCACCACAGACCTACATGTTTTAAATATGATTGGACCAACACAAATTGACTTTAAAAGAGACATTGACCTCTGAGTTTGTTTCGGTATTTCTTCTCAGAGTAGTCAGTTAGGAAACACTGGCCTCATCTAGCTAAACTAAACACGCAAAAAACATGACGAGTGAAAGTGTTATTAGAAACCAATTTACAAAATAAATATTTCATTTCATTTCATTATCTAAGCCTTTTCCCATCCCCTAAACAAATTTAGATGTAAAAAAAAAACCTGTTTCCAATTTTGTTAGGGCTAGCTTCTAGTTTAAACGGATGCAATTGAGTACTAGTGTTTTACATGGATTATCAGGGTCGTGGGATTGTTCTATAGAGACGCCGCAAAGGCAACTGGAAGAACAAGAGGGGGGTTTTGGTCAGGAGGAGTCTAAGGAGTGGAACTCCCTGCCGGAGTCTGTATTTCTTGATAGCTATAACCTAGGCGTCTTTAAATAGGTTACTTCTAGGCAAGCGTGTTCCATCTTCGACCACATCATCACTTACCATCAGGTGACATGGTGGTCAAACGCGAGCCTATTATCAATTAAAAAAAACCGTCTGATACGCCCTTCCGCTCCACACAGCGGGAGGAGTCATTTGATTTGATTTTCTCACCGGTAAAAAGTGTTACGTGGAGGGGTAGCCTATTTGACTTCCACAACCCAGTGGCGGGACAACACGATACCCATGGCAAAACCAGTGTCATATTTATGGCTTCTGTTTACGAGTAACGACTGTCAAAGATGTATAATTGCAGTCGGGACCGTCGTCTTAACGTGCTTGTCGAGGCACGGAGAAATCTCGTTATTTAAGACTAGCTTCTGCCCGCGACTTCGTACGCGTGGGAAGGTTTTCCCGCGCAAATCCCGATCCCGTGGGAATTTCGGGATAAAAAGTAGCCTATATGTTATTCCAGAATGTCAACTATCTACTTATCAAATTTCATTCAAATCTGTTCAGTAGTTTTTGCGTGAAAGAGTAACAAACATCCATCCATCCTCACAAACTTTCGCATTTATAATATTAATAGGAATTAGTAGGATAGTCACCCATCCAAATACTGACCTCGGTAAGCGTTGCTTAACCCGTCGACCAGAGCAGCTATTATTATTTAGCCACGAGCTCCTTATTCGTAATCTATGTCTCATGTATATGCGTGCTACAAATCCGGCTAACGTAATTTACAGTCATAAGTAACCTAGCATCTATTTCTTTTCTATACAAAAAATTGCCTTTGTGCTATTCAGAAGCCCACCGTTTTGAAACCCTGTGTGCGTCGGTACGCGACAATGCCCAACCCCTCACAAAAAACGGCATAGCAACATAACGCCTCGTCATTTTCAAATGAAAAAAGGATGACTAGCGAACTCTTAAAGAATTTAACATAGAATTCTTTACTATATACACAAAGTTAAATGAAATGGAACCAATTTTTTTTACATTAAGGTTATTGGCATGTCATTGGTAATCGCAGTAAGATATCGCATGCTAATGTTTCGACACAAAAGAAATCTTTGTATAAAAGACTGTTCGGTTATTGAGTTGCAAAGCGTGAAAGAGGTCACCCAACCCAAGCAGCGGTATTTTTGTCGCTACGCAAATGCGAGTCTAATCACTCGTTACAGAATCAAACGCATAGAATTTACCTGAAAAGATTGTATGCAGTATCTCCAAACGAAATGGGTTTTAGCTAATCTATGATTTTCCAGCTGTATGCATTGCAATGATACCGTAAAGTATTTTTTTAGTTTGCAGTATGAAGGCTTTGCGACCCATTCTCATACCTACCAAGTATACCCAAAGAATTCATTACAATCGGTCGAGCAGTTTCGGAGGAGTGTGACCACAAGCACTGTGACTTTATTATTATACAAGCTGGCCAGGCGAACTACATACCGCCTTGTATATATATTTCTCACCTTATAAACATACCCTGGACTTGCAAAAATCTTTTAAAACCAAAATTAGCCAAATCGGTCCGTCCAGCCGTTCACGCGTTTTAGCGAGATTGACGAACAGCAATTGATTTTTAAATACACAGATTAAAAACATCATTTTTTCTTCTGTTTTCAGGTACAAGTCCAGTTACATCACCAACGTTAGACATACACAACCACTCAACAGACTCTATAGACGTCGAAAAAAAGAAAAAAGAAGAAATTATAACCAAAGTAAGTAATAATACAAACATACAGACGTCCATACCATTACACATAATATTTATTATAATCATTATCTTTCTAATGTACTGCTATGTGGAGTTTTGATGTGGATTTTCCAAATTGATTGATCAATTATGATTAGTTTTGGGTTCAAAAAACGAATATTTCGTACTAATTTTCGACTATCGAATCTTAGTCGTCTTTATCTTTACGATACTATCGTTGATTCGTTACATTAGTGTGTCCTAAGGTTTACATGTAAAACTTAATGGTTTTTCTTGTAAACTTTAATGGTATTTTATTCATACCTTCCTAATCTTATTCCTAACTTGTTATTGCTTTACGTATTTATGCCTCTAAAGGCCTCCAACAGTGATATACAAGAACTATAAAAAAAAACTTATTCTATTGCCCCAAAAGAAAATTATGATTGGCTTCAGTTTTATAAATACAATATTTACAACATTCCAAAATTTTTTTATTTTCAATAACAAGCTGTTGAACAGTCAGACTTATTCTGCAAATATTCTGACAATTAAGAGATCATCCAATCAGCAATGAATTGGTCAAGAGATTATTTAATTTAATAACTAAATTAATGCTAATTATCATGTCTAGAACAACATGGGCGTAATTAAATAACACCAATTTTTACATAAGAGTCGCATGCCTATATATTTTTTGTTATAAATTATAACAAATGTTTTAGCCTTCTGTAAAGATGGTGTGCTCACATACGCCCTTTTTGTTCTAGGTGTGCGATCTCTCTTTTTCACCGACGATTCATACAAACTTGGTAAGTGCTCCATTTTACAATATAATTATGAATTAAAAAACATATTTTTTTCCAAAAATAAGTCATAGAACCAATGAACAGAGTAGTGAGAGCTATTTTGTTAATGTGGACATACCCCGGGATTCTAACTGAAATTCCGGGATTCGAATCAATTTAATTGTTTTTTTTTTTTATAAACAAGTACAAAAGAAAGCTTGTCTTGTTGTATTGGCAGTTCAGTTGTAAAACAATATTTGACATTGAACATCTATCCAAAGTAGAACAACCAGTAATATGTACCCTTCGGAGACGTACTACAGGGTATTATCCACACTCGGTCGATATACTGTCTAAGCGCTTCTTCTCTACATTTATTATGCGCACAGCCAAGGTGTTAAACTCTCTACCGTCTTCTGTGTTCCCCACCACATATGACCCGACAGCCTTTAAAGCAAAAATGAACAAGCATGTTCTGGGCTCGCTCGTTCCATCGTAGACCTCATCTATCGTTTACCATCAGGCGTGATCAAAGTCAAGAGCGGGCTCATCCGTAATAAAAAAAGGCTTGTTTGTTGTTCATAATTCCTTAAGACGTGAGTAACTTTTCTCAAAGTGATTTCTTATTTTTTTAATATAATAATTTTTCGAATCCCGGGATTCCGGGAGTGTCCATATTATGACAACGTATCGCAAGTACAAATATCTCGACCTACTCTGATCACTGTTTATAAGAAAAAAAAAACTATATCCCCAATAAAACAGAATTCTATGAATCAAAACTGAAAATATTTCAAAATAGAAATTTCAATATAGAAAACATACCACATTTCTTGATAACTTCTGTTTTCTAATTCCCTTTTGTACTTGTATTCTATGTGCCAATATTGCAATGGCTTCAATATAGAATACAGTAAATCTTCCTTTCCTAAATTAGTTGATTGAAACAAAACCACCTGACCCATCCCCAGAAAACTTCTTGGGAATACTTATACTTCTTAGCTGTCTAAGGAGTGGAATTCCTGTCGGTGTCTGTTTCCTGATAGCCATAACCTGGGGGTCTTAAGTAAAGAATGAATAGGTTACTTCTAGGCAAGCGTGCTTCATCTTCGAACACATCAAGTGATACCAGATGCAGGTCAAACGTGAGCCTATTATCATTTCTTTTAAAGAGAATTATCAATCCTGTTAACCCCACCAACTAAGCTTGTGTCTGGAGTGAGTTCACGGCACTAGTGTCCTTTCGGTCACAAGTCCTACACCTTAGCCATTAGGCTACTGACAACTTCAAAATACTCCTAAGAGTCTCCAAAAACTTCTCAACGAACCCAAAACCAATCTTGTGTTGACGAAAAGTGGTAAATGATATTGTGTTGATATTTGCAGCCGGTAAAACCACTGCCGCTGCGCGCGGTGAATGCGGGCGCGGTCGGTAACAGCACGTGTAACGTTAGTTCCTTGCTCAATAACTCCGCTGCATCCACCAATAGGTCAGTCCACTGACACAAGTCTATTTATTACCACCTTTATGTAATTTACCCCCACATTTTTTGAGGATTATTTCAATGAGAGAGTGATTAGCGATCAGCTTTGAAAGCTAGAGAGTGTAGGCGTCTTTTGGACTTGTTTAACCAGGTTTAAAGCGGGCACAATACTTACGAAGTAGAAATTTGATTTTGGTGGTCGTATGCCTGATTTACAAATTAATCAAAGATAGAAATAAACTGTAGTTTCAACTTGTAATACTACCCGAGTCGACGAGGAATGAAGAGACGCAATAGATTTATAACAAGTGCGGCCTCGGAACGCAAGGGTCACCAGAGGAATAGGTTTAAGTTAGTAAAATTTTGACACTCCCTTCCGTTCCAATGAGAGATGGGGAGACGTTTGATGATTTTCCTCCCAAAAAAAAAAATCTATTTGAAACAAAGAAAGAACTGAAAATCTCGCGAACAATTTTAGTCGCCTGTCTTTATATTTAAAAAAAGCTGAAAGTAACTTAGTATGCTAAAGATTTCATTACCTCGGCTAAATTGTATGATAAAATGGATCATTTCCACAAAAAGATCCTCTAAAAACACATTAAAGACTTGCCATAAAAAGTTTATGATCTCCAAAATTATCTTCACACTTCATTCTATTGTTTTATTATAGCAGTTCGGTTGCTATGTGACTCATCGTAATGCATTATATTTTCTTTCATTGAAATAGTCCTCAACACACTCGAATATGTAGATAAAAGATTTAAAATTCACATAAAAATGAGAGCACAAAAAAAAACTTGTTTAAAGTTATTTTTTGTTCTCATTTCATTACGCGCATGAATCAAGCTCATTCTAGAATAAATAATATATTTTCTGATTTTAAATTAGTTGATTTTTTATTATAAAATTGAGTATTTTCTTGCAATAAGCTTAGAAAGTTACAGTTTAATCAAATTTGTGACTTGAAATGCGTTAGTATTTTTGTTCAATTAAAACACAATTATTTGCACATCTAATCACGAAATCACATAAGTAATTTACTTGTTAGAATTATTGTATATTTTGTAACTCTTTCGATACAAAATTACCGCCGAACATTGTAACCTAAGCTTATTGTAAAGGGCAGTTAGCGACATCTCTTCAAATCTCAATGAAATATCTAGCAGACGTATTCGAGACGCTCGGTGCATTTCATATTGATCTATGTGATGCAGGAAATACGTTTCATAGTCCATTAGTTGTTGGCACGCTATGTGCATACTCATAATTTATACATGCTGTTATTGATTTTATGTGATTCTATTTATAAAAGATAGTGTAAGTGACTTGTGCAGTATCGGGTCTGCACGTTTAACTGATAACAGTCTTCTTTGGTATTCGATGTGCATTCCCAGTGTTTAGGGAGACAAAAGGATTTGTGCAGTGTTAGTAAACATAGGATTGTATTTAGAATCAACAAGTGTCTCGTGTTCCAAGGGCAGTTTTTAAAGGCAGTTAGTTTGTTGCGTTTATATTGACGTGGTGTTAAACTACATGTTTTATATGAATTTAAAACGGGACATTTATCGTGTGTATTTATTGTTTCGAGTTTTCGTTGCAAGCGCCATGACCACGGCTCTCGAAGCAATAAATATAAATATCCTGTTTTAATTTATAATGATACTGTTAGTGGCCAAATCAGTTTAAAAACTTTATATTCAATTCAGATACTCAATGCTTCAAGATTTTCCGTATACAGCGCAACAAGTGGTTGAAAGTTTAGCGTTTTTCGTGTTATGTGTGGCGTCATTGAGATGAAGGGGTGTTTCTGGCATGAGGTCGGTGGTGTGTAGTGGTGTGTTCAGTTGTGGGTGTATGTGCAGTCTAAGCAACAACACGGGTGGCGTGTCGGGCGCGAGCACGCCTAGCAAGCAGCCGCCGGCGCCCAGTCCGCCGCACCATCACATCCGGCAGCTCAGCTCTAATGCCACCAACAGTAACACTAACAACACCGGTGAGTCCTTAAACCTACCTCTATTGCTTAGTTGTGTACTAAAATTCGGTTTCTAAAAGCCTAAGCCCCGCTCTGATATCAATACCAACAGTAACAATACCAGTGAGTCCCATCACCTATCTCAATTGTTTAAAGTTGTGTAGTAAAAATTTGTTTTCTAAAAGTGTAATTAAATTAAGCATGGAAAATTAGCTGATTTAATTTATTTTCATTTAGCATGATTTTACATCAATCAATTAATGCAGGCAACAGAAATTAAATGTCCTATTACAGTAATTATAAATAAACTAAAAACTAATTTTTACTATATTATACTTAAAGTTGTGTAATAAAATTTATTTTCTGAATGTATAATTAAATTAAGCATGGAAAATTAGCTGATTTAATTTATTTTCATTTAGCATGATTTCACATCAATCAATTAATGCAGGCAACACAAATTAAATGTCCTATTACAGTAATTATAAATAAACTAAAAACTAATTTTTACTATATTATACTTGTTGTTGTTGTGTAATAAAATTTATTTTCTATAAGTGTAATTAAATTAAGCATGGAAAATTAGCTGATTTAATTTATTTTCATTTAGCATGATTTCACTTCAATCAATTAATGCAGGCAACACAAATTAAATGTCCTATTACAGTAATAAATTATAAATAAATTAAAAACTATTTTTTACTATATTATGTTATTCATTTGATCCACTCCCATAGTTAACTTTTTACATGCCTAATTCTGACACATTATAATCATGCAATGTCCCTGCATATCTTAGCTGCCTGTAGCTGTGTTTATTTTATTATGTGAGCAGAAATAAACGAGTTATTATTATTGTCATGTGGACACGTAGCAGTGTCCAAACAAGTTAAAAAAAAGTAACTGTAATGTTATTACACTACATTCATGAAACTTGGCACATTTATTGAAGTTCCTTTAAAATTTTAAAACAGACTAATGCAATCTTATAGTATTAAGTCCAGTACAAACAGGAGGTACACTAACTTTCAAATGTTTTAGTCTGTATGTAAAAAATAGTTGAATCAAATCTTGTGCTTGAATTACATCCGAGTTAACACAGAACTTGGCACGCATGTAAATCTCGATTCTTTTGCTGGTGAAATTGAGAACGACGCATTATTCAATATTGAACTAGGCTCTCATTTCACATTAATGTTTTTGATGGGATTTCTGTTTATTTTTGACTGACAGTTCATTTGTATTGGTTGACTAGTAATAGTTATTTTCTTCTTTTTTTTTAGACCTTGATTAACTTATATTTAGGCTTTTAGAAACCGATTGGGAATAGTGAGTTCATACCTCTCGATGTATCAACTGCTATTTTATGGTACTTGAGTTGTCATATTTTACGATTCTTTGTGTATATACATTGTACAACTTGTTAATATTCGTACAGCTGTTAACCCAAGTGTGTTTAACATTTTATTTTATGACTAGTTCTGTAAATAACTTAACTATATTTTGTTAATATTGTGTCGTTGAGTTGACACAGTCATTGGTATAATTTATGTGTTTTACTTTGTTTACTAATACATTTTTAGGTTATGTTTATGTTTTACGGAATGCATACGCTGCGTGGTATTACGTGATTGGAATTCACGTTTTCGGATTTTAGATATTTACTTTGCTATAGGTATTGGTACTGTTATCAATTTGTATTAACTTCATTTAAATGTTATACCATATTGTCTATTTTTGTCCAAGGCAATGAGTTAGAATCTGACATTTATTTATTTACTAGCAATCGTGGACTGTATCACTATAAAAACATAATCCTCTTCTTTAGCAGTTAGGTAAAACCTTCCTCAAGCTTCAAGCTCATTCCATACCAAATTCCATCCAAATCCACCCAGTAATATTAGCGCATTTAAAAAAACAAACCGTTCCGCTTTTTAATATTAGAAAAGATTAATTAAGGGAAAATTAACATTTGCGTATCAAAAAAATAACCATAATGACGCATGTGTGGATTGTAAACATAATTTTAATTTGGGTCCAAAAACCCCTACTTTTGTGACTAAGTTTAGGGAAAGAATCTATCATTGACACTAGGTCCGGTTGAAAACCAGCGTCGGGCACTAGTTGTCTGGCATTAGCTGAACCGAGCCTTTTTGGCGCAGTCGCGAAGCACACTTAATTAGTTATTTTCGTGTAAATGCAAATATGTACTTAAATTGTTTATTTTTTTTATTTGGTTTCTTTCCTTTTGTAAACTTTGTGTTGTGTGCTTTGTGGCATGTGCCAAATAAATACTTTTCCTTTCTTTGATGAAAATGCTTACTCAAGTGAAGATGTCACAATTTCCTGGCGTTTCGTGCGTCATCCGCAAACTTTGTCTCGTTTATTTAAGGATTTGGCAGAAAATATGAATTCAGTGAAATAAGTAAGCACCCTGACACATGTGGCTAACAATAATACTTGACAAAACAATTATTTCGTGTGATTGGCAACCCGGATACAGAAATGGCACCGTTATTGCCTTCAGCAAATTTAATATATGGTTCCAACTTTACCAAATCCATATATTATATTAATACATGAAGCAAAAAGTTTGTACCCCTTTTTACAAAAATTTAAGACAGGAATATGAAAAAAACTTTTTTGCAAAAAATAAAACCGACTTCCATATCAAAACACTACAAAGCCAATAATAATTTTAATTTCGGTAGTCGGTGTTATTGGTTTTGTATTTTCTTTTTTTTTTCACACCGCCTTCCGAAATTAAAATTATTATTGGCTTTGTAGTGTTTTGATATGGAAGTCGGTTTTATTTTTTGCAAAAAAGTTTTTATTTTCGCGCTTTTTAGTGGGTCAGTGAATTTTCCAAATCGATTCGTAAATGACGGAGTTATGCGCGAACAAAAAACGCAATGCAGAGTAAACGAAAAGATCATCAAGGTAAATTATTTTTTTCGACTTTTTTTGATTTTTCAGAAACGGCTCGTCCGATTTCGATAAAATTTTCATGGGACCATTTGGGAAGTATACCCTTTCCAACAAAAAAAGAATTTTTCAAATCGGTTGGCAAGCGACGGAGTTATGCGTGGACAAACATAAAAAAAAAAAAAAAAAAAAAAATACAAACATCCGAATTGAGAACCTCCTCCTTTTTTAGAAGTCGGTTAAAAAACCACGGTAAAATTTTATATGGAGGAGTGAAAAAACTAATTTTAAAATAATGCATTCAGACCGAAATTATTTAAATCACGGTGGATTTTCAGACCACTTATTTAGTACACCATTTTTATCGCAGTAGTTCCCAGCACAATACCATTATTTTATTAAATAATAATTCGCTTCTGAAACCGCAAATTCCGCCTGAATCAACAATTGTAACCCAACGCTTTACTCGCCACCGCGCAACTTCCTCTACGGACGATAACAATACAAACAGACCCAAAGTTAGACATAATTAAAAACACACGTTATCATTACAACTGAACGCGATAACGTACGCTTCCATTGTTTACAAAATAAACAAAACATTTATCGGCGCGAATGAATGGAACACGGCGAGCGACGGAGTTATTACCAAAACGATTAATCGTACATTGGCATACCGCCAATATTAGTAAAATTTGCTCAAAACTGGCGGTAAGCCAGAGCGATGACATGGCAGAGTAGCGACTCAGTCACCAGGCTGTATCCGACGAGGCCTGTGCCTAACTTTAGAATTAATTAAGAATAACATAATAACAATGGTTTCCCGCGCGAATGTACGATAAATATGGACCATGGTAAAGATATTGTTGTCGAGTGTGTTGCGTGTGCATGTTTTTCACGAAATATTTTCTGTGGCGTTTGTGAAGTAATACGGGAATCTCGACCGCTGCGTAGTTTGGTGTTTTGTGTGGTTTCCGTGAACTTCAATGGCGGTTATATAATTTTTTTTTGTTATGGTGTCTGTACTGGTTTATGGGAAACATATATTGTTCTATTCTTCTTGACTGTTTTCTTGCGAGGTGAGCGTGTAGATCTCTACATAAGCGACGTCAGATTTTTCTAAATATTTTGACCTGTATATAAACCGTATATATTATTATCATTACTCGATTAATCACTATCTGATGCAAAAAAGATCTCGCAAGTGGTCCTCTTTTTGTTCCAATTTTGACAGTTGTAATGTCAAATGTACTACCCGCGTTTTGAGTTTGTAAACTTGACATTGTATTGCAATCTGTGTTTACTGTGTCTAACAAACAGACATCTGTTTTGTGAAGAAAAGAATCTTGTAAAGTAAAACTAAAGGTGTTTTAGTAATATTTTTTATTAGAAACTGTTTGGCATCGTGTTAGAGATACCTTACCTACGTTTGGCACGTTTCACTAATACTAATATTCATTTTTGGCTCAGTGCTTTCTTTGTTTACGATGCTTGTGCTTTTGTCATGGGTTTGCCTGTAAATGCGGACAGTTATAAATATGGGTATGTTATGTATTTGTTGTGTATGTGTTGTTTTCCTTTATTATTTATCGTATTCCTTCCGAAGTCAATATTAATTCGAGAGCGGCGTAATGCGATGTTTTCTTACATAGTTATTATTCACGTTACGGCACGTCACGTTATTATTGTTTATCGAAATATCTACCATGTTAATGAATTTGAAACTAGCAAGCGCTCATGATCACGGATGAACTCCATAATAATTATAATACTTCGTTTTAAGTTCTAGTGATACTGTTATTGACCACGTAAAAACTTTATGATAATAATTCTGGCTATTACTTTCCCCACTGTTGGGTCAACCTCTCTATGAGAGGGAATGGACGGAAATCCACAATGCAGGCCCAGTACGGTTTGGCGGTTGTCACATCCCCCTTCATCCCCCCTTTTACTACCGGTCTACCAGACGTACCGCAGGATACCATCCACACTTGGTTGATATCCCGTCTTGTCGTACTAAGCGCTTTTCTTCAACATTTATTGTGCGCACAGCCAAGGTGTGGAACTCTGCCGGCTTCTGTGTTCCCTGCCACACATGACCCCTCAGCCTTTAAAGCAAGAGTGAATAGGCATTTTCTAGGCTCGCATTTGATCACCACCGAACCTGATAGTAAGCGATGATGTGGTTTTGGGTATATTTGCATTGTGTGTACAGCTAAGGAGTGGAATTCCCTACCAGAGTCTGTGTTTCCTGATAGCTATAACTTGGGTATATTTAAGTCAATAGGTGTGTTTAAATTTTGGTGTACAATAAAGTATATTCTATCTATCTAGTACGCGATGTACAACTATATTTACAAAGCAACAAATCGTTCCTATTGAATACCTTTATTGAATGTGCTACTCCATTATTATTATTTATTGCTTCACATACAGACACATCCGGTTGTAAATCATCTTTAAACATTTTGTATCCTCGCGTATAATTTTATAGCGTTGCCATAAAATATTGTTACTTTCAAATTATTTAACACGTTGAACGCCAAGAAAAAAAATGCATCTACCCGTTCAGGCCGCGTCGTTCAGTGCTGCCCGACGTTTAATATCTCCATAATTAAATAATTAATGACTAAAGTTGACTTTTGTTAAGATAGATATAAGTACCTATCTAATTTTTTTTTGAAGCTGGCTTCTCGTCAAACCAACAATTAAAGAAACATTTAGTCTAAATTTGGATAGAACTGTGATTTTTGCTTGGCCTAAAGGGAAAGCTCACTGTCGGTCAGCTCTGACCGCGTTGCCGTTCAACGTGTTAATGCAATGCCATCATATTTTTATATTTTAGGGTCGTTTAGATGTCCTTCAGCCATTTTCGCCTTTTGTCATGGAAGCGACATTTTTAATTTAATTATTTCTTTTGATACTGTATTACTTCGGATATTGCCAAAAATTAAATAGTCAACAAATTAAACAAATTCTGGTTTCAAACTAGTATGTTATTATTAGGATAGATTATTGACAGTTAAAATGTACCTATGCTGAAAGAGAGGAGGCCTGACCCAGCAATAGGCTGAATTATTATAAATTATAACACGTATATTCTTAAACATGTACTCGGAGAAGTCCGTAATATCATAAATGCGAAATTCTATCTGTATGTCAAAGTTTACTCGTGATAGTATTGTTACCCTTTCACGACTAAATCGCTTAACCAATTTTGTCATGATGATGGTTGAAAATAATTATTAACATAAAAATATTCATATACTTACCTATAATCAATATATTATAATTATTATAGCTGGAATAGTAATTGCCATATACGAAATAGTACAGTTTGATACAAGTGGAGAAAGTTTGTTATTGCGGCCGAGGCGGAGTTACGCCCGAGCCGCAAGGCGAGGGGGTTATGGAGCCGAGTACTGCAGTAACGTCCACGTGTATCAAATGACGTTTTTCAATACACTCTCGAAGAAATAAAATAATAGAACGAAAAGTATTTTTGTCATTAAAATATTTAATTTTCCCCGCGCTTTACTTTCGCGGGTTAAAGGAGAAGCAAAGGTATGAAGCAGCAAAACAGCCTGATATTAAAATAAAAAATTTTTTTTTTATTTAGAACACAAATGTTAAATTTTTGATGAAAGCAAAATTATTTTATCTATCTTCTATACTTATAATAAATCTGTAGAGAGGTCAATTCTGTACATGAAATATATTTCCAAAATAACTATCAGGGGGTGATTAGGGATCGATACTGATGCCAAAAATGCAATCAATAAAATTTTTGTCTGTCTGTCTGTCTGTCTGTCTGTATAACCGTTATAGAAACAAAAACTACTCGACGGATTTTAACGAAACTTGGTACAATTATTTTTCATACTCCTGAGCTGGTTATAGTATACTTTTCATCACGCTACAATCAATATGAGCAGAGCAGTGAAGGGAAATGTTAGGAAAACGGGAGAAGTTACTCCATTTTTTAAGCTTCCGTCGCGTGTGCAACCTTAATGGTTAAAGCTACACAGAAATCATGTATGACGGAAATGTTCTCCTTAAAATTATATAAAAAATATCCCACGACAGCATATGTCTATCTTTTATGGTTGACACACAATAACACGTGTAACTCCCGATAGCTTAGCAGTTCGAAGCTTTCTGATTATAATATTTGTCTATTCTTACGTTTATAACACTTTCAGTCACCCCTAATTGAAAAAGTTAACATTATTAACTATTCCATAAAAAAGAATCATATAAATCGGTATAGAAGCACCAAAGTTATACATGAAATACGCTAATAATAAGCCATCGCGCGTGAATACTGAATCATGCTATAAGAATTATTTTTGAGAATTGGTCGCCGCGCTCGACGTGTCTCGCGGCCTGATGGTATAAAAATTGGCCAAGTGCAAGTCAGACTCGCCCATGAAGGGTTACGTAGTAACTATAATAATATAATATAATATGTATATTTACTTGACGAAAAAAAATACCTTACAAATTTCTTAAAACTAGCTTATTTACATTTTTTACAACTACGCCAAATAACTTTGTTTTTCATAGTGTTTGTATGAATTACAAAGTTATATTTGCGGTTTTAGAAAATATGCTGCATCTCAAAAACTGCTGAACTGATTTTGTTCAAACCAATTTTGATTGAAAGTTTACATTAAGATCTACAGACATATATTTTTTTAGATTTTTCACTCCATTATTATAGAAGTTAGAGGGGGGTGGGACACATTTTACCACTTTGGAAGCGTATATCTTTTAAACGATTAACCTTATGAAAAAGTGGCTTTAGAAACCTCAATGTCATTTTTAAAGACCTATCTATAAATATCACACACGCATAGGTTTTATTAAAAAAAATATTTTCAGTTTCAGTTCCATGTATGGGGAGCCCCCCTTTATTTTAAATATTTTTTAATTTTTTCTTAAAATCAGTAAGCGGGTTACAAAATACATCTATCTACCAAGTTTTACATGTATGGTCTTAATAGTTTCGGAATAAAAGAATAAAATGGCTGTGACATTCGGACGGACGGACAGACAGACAGACAGACAGACGGACAGACAAGTCGACACTATAAGGGTTCCGTTTTTGCCATTCGGCTACGGAACCCTAAAAAGGCGGGGCGTCATTGACATATTATATTTCCCTACTAAATTACGAAAGTTAATCTGTCTGTTACATCAAAATCACTGAACCGTGAGGATGGACATAGGCTACATTTTTTTTACGAAAAACGACGGAAACTCGGACGAAGTCGCGGGCAACAGCTATCTATACTAATAATATAAGGCTGAAGAGTTTGTTTGTTTGAACGCGATAATCTCAGGAACTACTGGTTCGAAATGAAAAATTATTTTTTAATTAAATAGTCAATTTATAGAGAAAAGCTATAGGCTATATATCATTACGCTAAGGCCAATAGGAGCGGAGCGCCAATGAAGAATGCTTCAAAATCGGGGTTAAATTTAACGTTAGCCCAAAGTAACTATTCCACGCGGACGAAGTCGCGGGCAAAAGCTAGTAAATAATAATGTTTATTTCTGATATTCTGTTCATAAACACAATTTCAATTTTCATTAAATATAAGGCCTTAAAAACCATGCGCCTCTTTGCTGTGAAAAAAAAACATTCACCGCCTAATATAGGGAATTGAATTGAAAAATGAAAAAAAAATAATCAACGAGTGTGAAATACATTGCATGTTGAACCTAATCGTAATGCGATGAGAGCCAGCTTTCGAGGAAAGTGTATTGAAAAAGTTATTGACCTAGTAAATGGCTCTTAATACAAGCCATTCTTAACTTGGATGCTTTTTAAAATTTCAACTTTCTTTTAATAATATATGCATAGGTGCAAGGATGATCGTTTCAATGAAAAAAAAATACAGGCGAACGAATTCCAAAATTAGTCGGTGAGAAAGCCACGTACGTCATAAGCTCAAAAAAAAGCCCAAGTATGGGTCGGACTCAGGGTTCCGTATTAGCATTGTATAGATCAGCGAAAAATAACTTTATTTTTTTCATATTGCTTGTATACATGACAAAGTTATATTTGCGTTTTTTGAAAATTTACTATATCTCATAAACTGTGGAACCCTAATTAATATCAAACTCCTTAAGATATTTTCATATCTAGGTGTCGCTGAAAACACTACTGTGGCTTTTTCTTGAACACGAGTCACTTTATTATAGACGCATATCTTTCTAACTAGAGTAGGTTATTCATTTTGTTTTGTTCGCTTGTATGCGTCATGTCTGGCGCAAATACTCTTTTTCTTTTTCCTTTCAAATTAATTATTCTTTCGTATATAAAACTAGTTTAGCCCGTGACGTCGCTCGCGTGGTAGTGAGAATTCCAGTATAAAAAGTAGCCTACATGTTTGTAGCCTCTATCTTCCGGGGAAACTACCTTTAGAATCTGTTCAGCCGTTCCAGAGATAAGCCCGGACTAACAGAAAGACTGACAGACAGAAACATATAAATTGTAAGTATCGTTGAAATAACTTTAGCCCTTGAGAAAACACGGTTATTTTGAAATAACAGAGAAGCATTTTTTTTGCTAGATAGAGGTTATTTATTTATTAATTCATTTATTTCAGGCTACCAAAGGCCCATAGAAAAATATGCATTTTTTTTTATTGAAAATATGTTCGCGTATATGTTAATGCGAGTGGTCTGTAACGTCGTGTTGCGCAGTCCACGGAATCGCCGGAACACAACTTACACCGTCGGCCAAAATTCTTCCTTCATGAAGGACGACAGATGTTCAGTAGGAACTCTCACCACAATAGTACATTTTGATAAAAGTGGAGAAAGTTTGTTATTGCGCACGAGGCGGAGTTACGCCTGAGGCGTAAGGCGAGGGGGTTATGGAGCCGAGTACTGCAGTAACAAATGTCCACGTCTATCAAACGACGTTTTTCAATACACTTTCGAAGAAAAATACTTGCTCCGAAAATGACGACGCATTTTTATTTGATTTCCATTGAAGAAAATTATGCAAAGTTGCCATATATTTTAGCTTCGATTTAGATGGCAACAGGCTATCGCAAGCATTTTGAGCCTCAATCACAATATCTGGCGGCGTAGAATCTAAATTGTTCTCATCAAAACTTAAATTCGACATACTCACGCAAAAAACACAAATTAATAAGATTTAATTTACTTTTCCCCGCGCTTTACCTTCGCGGGTTAAAGGTGAAGCAAAGGTATGAAGCCGCAAAACAGCCTGATATTAGAATAACATATACTTTTTTAATTTAGAAAACAAATGAATGTTAATTTGTTGATAAAAGCAAAATTATTTTATAAATAATAATGTTTATTTCTGATATTCTGTTCATAAACACAATTTTAATTTTCATTAAATACAAGGCCTTAAAAACATGCGCCACTTTGCTGTGAAAAAAAAAAATCAACGCCGAATATAGGGAATTGAATAGTTGTTTAATGTTATCTGTGGCAAAACCTGGAATGAAAAAAAACCCTCGTGTGTGAAAAATGAAAAAAATCCACGTGTGTGAAATACATTACATGTTGAACCTAATCGTAGTGCGATAAGAGCCAGTTTTCAAGGAAGTGTATTGAAAAATAATTAAAATTCGTATTGTGACAAGAATCCAATCCTTCGGTCCTCAGCGAGACCTTGGTCTTAATTCTGATGTACTCTACAATCTCCTCCAATGAGATTTTACCAACATCATTGATCTCCTCGGCCTTCGTAGAGTAATGCAGCCTAAACACGTTATTTAATAGAAGACCAATTTATTTTCAATAATTACTGTAGAGACCAGAAGTCCTGAAGAAAATTTAACCATTGATAAATATAAAAAATGCTAGTTTGCCTATTCTTTTAAATCAATAAAAGCACATACAAACTTAAATAAATTAGTTGTGTTACTTTTCAGTTAGTTTGATATTTTAAATCTTTCACGAATGATATTTTTACCTGTTGAAGGCCATAATTTACCTTTAGCCATACTACAATTTGGCAACCAATCCTACTAATATTATAAATGCAAAAGTTTGTGAGGATGTATGTATGTTTGTTGTTCTTTTACGCAAAACTACTGAACGAATCTCAATGAAATTTGATAAGTAGATAGTTGACATCCTGGAATAACACATAGGCTACTTTTATCCCGGAATTCCCATGGGATCGGGATTTATGCGGGAAAAGCCCCACGCGAACGAAGTCGCGAACTAAAGCTAGTAGCATATATGTTATAAACACAATAATAGTCAAAGTACATGAAAGTCGCGTAAGTACTCAACCTGATTGGTAAACAATGAAATTCTAAAGCTGTTTGAAGCTTTAAAAGTGAAAGAGAACTAATAGAAACTAGGTCAGCAGTGTATCGATCCACACGGGTCGGCTACACAATTATAAATCACCCTTATTTGCAAAGCGAAAGTTTACATACAAACTAAATATTAAGCCCGGTTGCACCAGCTACATTTTTATTTATTATATTTATGGTGCTTATAATAATTTGGCAGTATAATAATCATAATTTATAAATACTGGCTTTAGTATAGTTTTGAAAAATAATAAAATGAAACGATTAACTGTGTCTGAGCTAGGCAGGTTATATTATCAATCAAACAATCATTTATTTTTGTGAACATAAGTAAAATAGGTGGTAAAATATATGACATTAGTAACTATCTATGTTCTGCCGTAAAAGCATACAAAAATATTAAGGGTACATTAATTTAAATTAAATTACATTATAATAAATTAAATAAAAAATTACGGATTAGTTACTAACAAGGGCAATTATCTACTTTTTGTTTGTGAGGATGTTACTTTTTTACGCAAAATCTATGGAATGGAATAACACAAAGGCTATCTATATCCGGGAATTTCTACGAGATCGGGGTTCACGCGGGTAAAACATCTCACACGAACAAAGTTGCGGGCGCAGCTAGTGATTTTTAGAGGCATGAATACGAATTGTAGGTTGTGGGTTCTTTGTTACCTAGCCAGGCACATTAATTTGTGTAATTTTACAGTGAGTAAATCGGTATGTCCTAGGACCGATAAGTCCGAAGTCATGTGGGTTATAACTAGAATCTGCCGTAACCCGCAACCTATTGCTAGAATATATCGATGTCTGGTTTTTCCGATTTAGTACTGCGAGCTATTTAAAATCATAATGGTATGCTTAATGATTGTTCTTACGAGATACCACGGCCTCGGCACAAGGTCAACTGCAGAAACGGTGGGTTTTTAGTCAGTAGAAGTTTGGCACTCCCTTCTGCTCTAACCAGAGCAGACAATTCGATGATATCCTCTTCAAAAAAAAAAATTCATAAACTCGTGCCTTCACAATTATCTTTCAAGTCAAGAGTGAATAGGTTAGTTCTAGGTAAGTGTGCTCCATCTTCGTTCAACGCCAGCCAAAAAAAGATCTCCAACAACGAAGTCCAAAGTGTCAATTGGCCCCGCAATCAAACAATGCATCATTCAAATGAGTCACGCAAACCACGTAAATTGATCATTTATATTTGTTTGTAAACATCCAATTTACGTTACCGCATTACAGCCTACTATTTTACATAAACGTATGTAAATGTTACGTAATCACCGAGTACACACGTCAGAGAATCCTTGTACGTTTGGCACCGTGAAATGTATCGATAGTGCCCTTACGTTCGATCGTAGCCGTTGTACTAAGTCCACGTGATGCGCGCGTGCGTCTGATTGTTAGTAAACAGCGCCGTGTGAAGCGTAATCGATTCGATCACGTTCTAAGTGTGAGAGACGTTTGGAGCTCGTGGTTAAAAAATAACAATCGTACGGGTTTATCTACACGGTTAGCAACGATTGCCAAGGGCGATCCGTGGATAGGTCTTCAACATAACATATCTAAATTCCACTCGGCCTTCCATTTGTACCTACATCTTTGAAAGTCGGGTCGTTGATAGTCAGAAAAATTTGAACTAGTTTTGCCAAGGATTATCGTTTACATACAGTCGCTCCATGTAAAATACTAGTGCTCAGCTGCACCCTGTTAGACTGGAAGCCAAACCTCAACATAGTTCTGTTAGACTGGAAGTCGAACCTCAACATAGTTCTGTTAGACTGGAAGCCGAACCTCAACATAGTTCTGTTAGACTGGAAGCCGAACCTCAACATAGTTAAGAAAAGGCAAATGAGTGTCTCTCACACTCATCATCTATCATCACTTTAGTTGCTATGGTAACATACACTCACGTCTATTATCCTTTGAGTGTACACAGAAACTACTGAACGCCATAATACGGTCCTTAAAAAAGTAACAATAGGCACGACAAAGGAGAAATTGGAAAAATAAGATTATAAGCTAGTTTTTACTGTAGAAAACGTGAGACGATAAGCATCGTTGGCTCAAGTCTACGACGGATTACGTATTCAGCTCTGCTTTACGGAATATTTAAAAACCCCGTTTTTGAAAATTACGCAGCCGGAGGCGTATGATATTTGCCATTGGTGATATGAAGGAGTACATGAAGCTAATATTTTTATAATAATGTTTAATTTTGAAAGTGAATTACCTATAGTCGAATATCGAAGAACTATTTACTATGAAGAAAGTAGAAACGACGCATCATCGCTTACTACAGTTCACATCATGTTTTTTTCACGTAATCCCTTTGTGCTTTCTGGTACACGCGTCGGTTGTGGTAACATAACACACTGCCATCTCAATACGTAACAAAAACTCATAGCTATAAGACTCCACCAATCATGACACACAATCAAAAAATACTTACGTGTCCTTGTTTCTTTCTGCAGATAACGAACTAGGCAGCCAGTCTGCGGTCAATCTGACGTTCGGTAGGCACGTCGGATTGACTGGCGCGTCGTCCCTCCCAGCCTGGTTGCCTAGACTGTTTATATATGAAATTGTAAAAAAGACATTGTGTCCTGTTGAAAAAATACACGATTTGAGAATATTTCAGGTATTTATGTACACTGACGTTTTTTTAAAGCTGTTTGTACGATGTTAGCTAAGTGTTTGATGTGTTTTCTTGCAGAAGTAGTGGAGAATGGTCCGGTGTCGACAACACCCGCGCATACAGCCACGCATCTACCGCCTGCGCCCGCGCAACCTCCCCCAGTGAGTACTAGCCTTACTTAGAACTTAACTATCACAACTTAGGAACAACTTAGATAGTCAAGCTGTACCTAAACCTTAAATTTAATTTGGCCCTCTAAGCAGTTGCAGCCCAGTAAAATAGGTCATTATCGGCCCCAGGCATCTTTATAAAATTTATTTCATCACGGCATTCAGTGGTTGATTACAATGAAAGCATACTCCATCATTGTAAAAAGCACACTGGCTTCCTGCCTGTGTGATTTTTTTAAATCCGCAACTTGCGTTCTTTTCCAGTAATATAAAATGATTATAACAAGACAAATTCCTGATTTGATATACAATTAATTTATATGAAATATGAACTATTTCGTGCCTAGAATGTTCCACTTATACGTTCCTCACATTCATGTTTTCCATTGAATTTCGTCATGCCTTTATCGAACCTAATTTTACGCGGCGATAAGATTGCTTAACACAAAGACTTACTAATAATTCATTTTATGTAGAAACTAGATTTTCTGCACTAATAGTGTATTTGTAGTGTAAATATATCTCCTTTAAGTTCTGTGTATCCTAAAGTTGTCTGTTAGAGATCGCCCTGTGCGATAAGATAAGATTTTACACTAGTTTATTTTTTTATCTGTCGAAATATTGTAAAGTGTATAATAATGTATACAGTGATTGTAAATAGATACCATAACAGATAGAAGTAACCAGGTATCGGTCATAGTATCCAGAAACTGAATTTGCTCAAAATGTGTCCTACTTTAATCCCTTATCAGAAACTAGTACTCACGCGGGGCTTCGCTCCCGTGGAATCTATCACGGTAAAACATAACTCTTCTTTTTTGCAGTCGCGTAAAAAGTAGCCTATAACCTTCCTCAAGCTTCAAGCTACTTCCATACCAAATTACATCCAAATCCACCCAGTACTTTCGAAGATGAGCGCGTTCAAGCAAACAAACAATCAAACAAACTTTTCGGCTTTATAATATTAGTATAGATGAATTCCAATCACCCTGTTAAATAAATATTTGGTGGAGTAATAGCATGTTTCGTCCCCCAGACGTCAAAAAGTTCGTCAGTACCGCTACTCGGGTCGAGCGCGAGTGCGAGCGAGAGTGCGGCGTCGCCGCTCACCGTCAACGGGCCCAGTCAGCTGCAGCATCACACGCCGCAACATGTGGCTAACAAGTACGTATTTCACAGATACATTGCGTTTCAACTGCTATTAGGAAAAACTTAGCGCCATATTGTGACGTCTTAGCTGTCAAATCGAACCATTTGGGTAGAGTGAACAAAACAAGGATTTATTAAATTATTTACAAATATTGAGCGAAACAAAACTAGTCCCCTTTCCATATTTTGGTGGCCAAATGCGAGCCAATCATAAAAATTTAATAATTTTGACATGACTTCTGGGCCTTTTCGCCGTGCGTTCTCTTTACTTTCAGACGTATTGGTGCCAACAATGAAAATAAAAGAGAAAAGTATGTTTAAAAAATATATATTTAAATTTAATCTGAGACTCGGTTAAACAAAGTAAAATAAGCCATTATTATTTTTCGCCATTAAGTTTTCTTTGCAAACCGTACTGTTTGAGTGACATTTGACAGATGAAGGTAATTGTTGATCTTAAAATGCCGCTGGATTCCATGTGCTTTTAGTATAATATAGCTTCGTATATTATACTAAATCCAGCGACATTTTGGTGTGACTAACCCACGGGTTCCCTGTTTAAAAGCTCACAATATGCCTTGAAAAGCCTACAAACTATTACTAAGCTTTCACTGTCCGTCCGTCCGGCTGTTTGCCTCTGGCGGGCTCTCATGAACCTCACGAGTAAGCGGAGAATACATTAACCAAAGGCACGGTAGCATACTTGGAAACTGCAAATTTTTAAAGTAGAGTTACGATAAAAATTTAGGATCTTTTGTATGAAAACATACAAAAGATTTTTTTTGTTTATTTATCCCATCGTTTGTAATTTTTCATAAGCCTGATTTGGTTAAACAATTCAAACCAATTTTGATATTCTACAATGAGCATATTCTCGCCATCTCTATTCGATATATTTCTGAGTAGACAAAAAATATGCATAAATACCAACAACCGTCGGATTGCGAGGAATGTCAGTAAATCTAAATATCAAATGTTTATATTCGCGCCACAGATGCGCCAAATTAAGTATTAATCCTAATAGGTATTATTACTCACAGTCAAACTGCTTTGTAGGAAACTGTAATAATTTTCAGATTGTATGTGCAAAAAATTAATAAATGACTCGTTTGTATCGCCATCCCGTTACAAACAACTTTCTCCCTTGTATTTATGTAGGTCAGGAACAGTAGAGTATGCCAGACAGAGTGTGTGTTGAAAATAGGTCACTGGGGTAGAACAGAGAGCAAAAGGCTCAATATGTTTATTTCTTCTCTTCAAACAAAAGCCGTATCGATGTCGATCTTTGAGTATAAGTGACGCTTGCGGAGGTCAGTTCGTAGATGGGTAATCTTCCATTTTCATATCTTGACTTATCGAACAACGCTGTTCAGGACTGCAATAGGCCAGCCAACGGTAACTGGACGTGTCCGGAACTTTTCCACGATACGTGGAGTCATAAACGTTGCTTACAACAAACAAGGTTACACAAAGGCCTACCTCTACTAGGCTTCGGCCTACAACCATTTGATCCAAAAATTACAAATAACACTCACCTGAGCTGTAGACGGCAACCCGGATCTGTTTGATCACGTCCAAAGTGTGTATGTATGTGATATGAGGTGAGTAATTGTAACGTGTGATGTAAGTTACGGGTTCTAGGACGGTCATAAGGCGTCGATCTCCAGATGGCGCGGTCCTGACCAGCATCACACCTAACTCGTTTCCAGCAAGCGCGCGCTACGCGTGGTAGGCAATAAGGCGATGTGTTCCGAGAAATATCACTGGATTCTTGTTAATCCGAGATTACAAGATTCAATCAATCACTGAACACAATTAATCTGTTCATATCTCGTGAGATCCAATTCGATTTCCAACAAATTCCGCGTGCCACGAGGTGACGCAATACGGCGTATGATTCAACAATATTCCGGGGTTTTCGGCAAGTGGGGATTTCACCTTCAAACAACAAATAATTCGCGACCCAATTATCGGTCTCAACAGGCGAATCCAACGATATTTTACCAATTATATTAACTCAACTGGTCCCAAACGCGGACGACATTTTTCAAGCGCAAAGTCTAACTGTCAAAGTCAAGTAATGTCAAAATCAAATTCTTTATGTCAAAAGGGTGCGTTTGTTTTTTACTCGATTAATATTTCCTGTCTGAAAAACTACTTTAATAATTATTAACTATTTACATATGACTTTACGTTTACATGGGAATCGATATTCCTTGTGTGGTTTCTCCCAATGATAATGAGTTGAACCCCTGTGATTTCCGGAATAATTCGGAGCGAGAAAGCTAGCCTTTGTGTTGCCCTATAACCTCCTTTATCTTCCAATGAAAGTCCCAATACAATCGAATTATCCCTTCTAGAGATTTAAGTCCGGACAAACAGACAGACACAAAGTAAAAAGTTTATGTTTTAGTGTCGTTTAAATAACTGTAAGCCCTTGAGGTATCACAATTATTTTGAAATCCACAGACAGACATTTAAATTTTAGTTATAATATGTGTTAAGAAAGATGTGATTTCTATCTTAACAATTAATTAACTAAAACGTAGCAAAAAAATAATCTACTTATCGTCCGGACCCGTAACGTATACGTATTGTATGCTTCCCATATGTACAAATCGGTAAACGGTATCGCTCACAGTAACCGGGTCGCGCAGTGAACTAGTTTTATAATATAGGTCACAAGTAACAAGGCTATTAGGTCAGACGGTTCGGAGGTCAGATAGAATAGGATCAAGTGCAAGTGTGCACACGAACGTAGTTGGTATATAAATATAATGGTGCTGGTTATTTTGGAAGTTGTGTATTTTTATAGAGGGTAGGCAGATGTATTTGAATGACAACAGAACTGTGTCTTATTATTTTAGGGTCGTTATTTTAAATTGTTATTTATGCACCGTATTACATTATGCATATTGATTTATTTGTTCATAAATGTTGTATAAGAATAAAGCAATGAAATACAGCGAATGGATGATATAAATGGCCCGCTATTAAGCTAATTTTAAGAAAAATATCTTGAGCGTATGGTGTATTTTCTACTTTTTAGTGTTGCCTTTTATCTTGACTTGCGCGGGTGTTACTGTATATGATTCTTGCGAATAAAGTGCAATGTAGTCAAGGACTGGATCCGGCTAACTATACGGGCCTATTTCAGTCACGTTCATACTCAGTGGGAGTATAGAGCGTGTGCTTAACCTCTCAAGTGTCGCATGTTGAATGTACTTTAATTAAAGTTTTGCAAGTCCTTCCAAAGGTTGTCTGGAAGATATCGCTTTCAGCGATAAGACCGCCATTGTAACCATAGAATTAAGAAATAATGTTAAATAGGTATGTTAAAATTTTGGTGTACAATAAAGTATATACTATCTATCTATCTATATATTATACCTTCCTGGCTTCGTAATGAGTTTATCTAACTATTTATATCATTCAATAAGCAAATCAAACTGACCTTATCTCGCAGTGATGTGATATGTTTTCACTTTTATAATTTTCACTCACATTCGAAGTCATACACACGAAAAAACACATATTCACGAAAAAAAAAACACGATAACACAATAATGTATAGGCAATATTAGCACAAATTATTCCACTTAGACACTGTAAAAAGTAATAAACTATTTTTACAACGAAAAAGTCTGCGGCGCACGGTGGGCTGAAATCAAGCTTTCGTAGACTTAGGGTTTAACGAAAATTGATGAGCAATTTTCAACCGACGACAAAAAAAAAGGAGGAGGTTATCAATTTGACGCGTATATTTAAAAAAAATAATAATAACGGCTTTGCGATCTACCACTAAATACAAGACATTTTTCTTCTGCGATTTTTGTATATACCTAATATTTTTAAAGTTATAACGATTTGAATTTATTTTTGTATGGAGAAATTTGATTTTATATGAATAACTTTTAATTCTCAAGAGTTCTCAAAAAACGGCTTTCGGTATTCGATTGTGCTATTTTTAGGCAAATTATCCGATATATCACTTGCTTCGATTTTCTTCGATTCTGGAGAAAATTGTTTTTCATTCCCTTTTCCACACCACCCGTGAGGTAGAGAACTAAGCGCGTTTTTTTTTTATCAGTAGTGTTCCCAGAAGGCCTAATCCACTCATACGCACACTCTTACTCACACACGCACTCACAAAATTATCACTTAGAAAATTTCACCAGATTCTAATTCAAATTCGTTCTCTAAATGTTCCACATTTACAAATTCTATATTTCCCGCTCATCATCTTCAAATGTTGGAGACAACAGAAGCATGGCTTTCGCTTCTTCTGAAAATGGTTTGTGTTTCCGTATTATTTTATGACGTTTTGATGATATATAAGGATCTAAACTAATTATTAAATTATTCAAAATATCCTCATTATTAGCTCTTCTGCAGAATTTTCTTGAATGGTGTTGGCGATATCGCCTAAAGTCTTTATTTCTAGATTCAGCCGCTTCGATGATAGCTGCTCCATGAACAAAAACTTTATGCACACTGGAGGACATGTGATACCACTCATATAAATCTACGTATAATTTTATGGTGGCTTCCGTATATTCTTTAAACTTCACTGTGTCAATTTTATGACCTGAAGATATTGTTTCTAAAATGATTGAAAACCGTTTTATTAAGTTTTCATCGACACCAGTAATTGCAGCAGCAATCTGTATTTGAGAAAAATCTTCGATCGGTATTCCCATCATTAGTAGTTCCATGTCCTTGCTTTACAACATCTATTAAAAGGCCTGTTTGATTTTTAAAAGCTTCTTGAATGCTTTTTTTTTTCTATTTTCCATCAAAACTTTGTTTTCACCTTTTGCAACCCATGTTTTGAAATCCAGTCTATATATATATATATATATATAGGCTATGTGAAGAATGCATTCCATAAAACGTATCCATATAAATGTAGCGATGATAAACCATATTTCTGTAGGTGAAAGGTGAAGGGCCTTAAGTCACATTTTATAAAGTATTCAGTAGAGCTCATTAAAGATGTCCATACCCAAAATTTGACATTAAAATCGACAGAGTATAAAAAGTAATTATCGTATCATTGTCGAATAAAAAGTATGATTATGATGGGTACTTAAGCTATTATATTGAGATATTTTTTTAACAAATATAGTTCCTTAAGGCTGTATTATCGGACTTAAGGTTCTTTAACTTTGAAGCTTTACTAGATATCTTATAGTATGACGGTACTTACGTCTCTCCTGTATCGATAATGTGTAGTAAATTTTATTATTTTATAAGTTAGGTACGATAAAACATCATAGAAATATATATTAAAAAGTTTTAATGACATTAAAAATGAAATAACATTATTCATAATATGTTTTATTTAATAAAAATAAAAAATCTTTGTATTTTAAAATCTTTAATAAATGAAATTAAACAAAACACTTAATGTTATTCTGGTAAGTCACATGCTGTACCCTCGTGGGCTAATGTATTATAAAAATTATGAAAAATGGGTGGAATCTATTGCAGAGCTTTCTGTGAATCCTGAAATTTTTTAGTGCTTATAAGTTTGTGGCCTAATCGAATAGGCTGCAATATAGGCATGGCAAAGTCTTCTAGGGATCTCCTTCTATTTCTTATTAACCCTTCGAATCACGGCAGGCCGCCGGCGGCCAGCTTAAGTTGACCTCTAAAATTATTTTTCCTTTTTTCGATTTTAGAGGTCAACTTAAGCTGGTTTTTGTGGCCGCCGGCGGCCTTCCGTGATTCGAAGAGTTAAGAATAAAGTTGCTGAGAGAACCGACCCCTGAGGGACCCCGGCATTAATTGCCAATTGGCCAGATGAGCAGCCATCAATGACCACTCGAATGGACCGATCTCTCAGGAAGTCTTCAATCCAAACGCAAAGTTGGGTGGGTAAACCGAAAGAAGTTAGCTTAGCAATAATGCTATCGTGTCAGAGGCCTTAGAGATGTCAAGGGAGACAGCAAGTGCTTCCCCGTGCTTCTCGATGGCCTCACTCCAGATATGAATAGCATACGCTGGAAGATCCCCAGTAGATCGGTTTTTTCGAAAGCCGTATTGTCGGTCACTGAGGATGTCGTTGGCTTTTAGGTATGCCAGGAGCTTACTATTGAGTACACGCTCCATACTCTTACAGAGTATGGACGTGACTGAAATAGGTCTGTACTTGGCCGGGTCAGCACGACTGCCCTTTTTGGGCACAGGCTGCACGTTAGCCAGCTTCCATGCTTTCGGCACCTTTCCAGTCTCAAGCGAAAGGCGAAACAAGCGCGTCAAAATTAGAGACAGTTCAGGCGCACAAGTTCTAACAACAATTGCTGGTATCCCGTCGGGGCCACTAACTTTGTTCACGTCAAGATTACGCAGCACTCTACGGACGTCCTTCTGATGGATACGAATGTCCGACATACACGTCCCGCATCCAATAGGAGCAACAGGAGGGTGAGCGCCACTACTATCTAGACGTGAAGACTCCGCAAAAAGAGCGGCAAACAAGTTTGCTTTTTCCTCAGCGGAGGGGGCCAGAGACCCGTCAGGTTTAAGCAGTGGTGGTAGTGAGGGGTGACAGAAGATCGATTCGACCGACTTTGCCAGGGACCAAAAAGCTTTGCTGCCAGCAGGGTATGAAGCAAGTTTGTTCCCGATTCGGCTAACGTGGTCAAACCGAGCCGTCCGCAAAACCTTTTTACAGGTCTTGGCAGCCCTGTTGAAAGCTCTCTTCTTCTTAATCACGTCATTTGCTTTGCAGTTTCGAGCATCGACCCATGCTAGGTACGCCGCGTGTTAAAGCGCTACAGCGCGATCACATTCGGCGCCAAACCAAGCTTTCGATCGAGCTTCGCCGGACATTGTTAGGTCATAGAACGGAATGTAGTACTTCATTCTCTGTCGCAAAACATCCGCCACGGCGGCTGCGCACTACGATGAATCATTTGAAGAGAAGCAAGTAGGCTGCCAAAGATAACATGCAAAGAAAGATCGCATGCCATCCCAATCCGCTGACTTGTATCGCCATATCCGCCGTTTGCCATTAAGGCTGGGATCGGGCGGGTAGTAGACGGATATAGACTTCACCAGACAGTGGTCGGAACTACCTAACGGTGAAGATGTCGTTACCGAGTAGCGGTCTGAACCTGTAGTCAGCAGAAGGTTCAAGCAATTGGCTGTGTGCGACTCAACATCCAGCACTCTCGTTGCTCCCTGGACCAACTGAGTGAGATTTAATGCAAGAGCAAGATTGTGCATCTCTCGCCCAGCATTACCCGTGCACTGGTACGGGAAGAGCCACTCCTGGTGATGGGCATTAAAGTCCCCCAGTAACACGAACTGAGCTGAAGGGTACCGCTGCTGGGCCGCATCTGCCGCCTCACTGATGTACTGTGTGAGCCTGGTTGTCTCCTGATCTCCACTGTGCGAGCGGTAGACACAGGCATAAATAATTTTGTCCACGCCCGTGTCCACCAGAGCCCAAAGCGTCGAGAACCTGGAGTCCTCAAGGTTACGGAGACGCCGATAGCAGATGTCGTCGCGGGCGTACATGCATATACCCGCACGTGGTTTGAAATTGTGCTCCAAGGTGAACCCTGGGTATGAAAGATACGACACGTCTGACGGTCTTCTGATCTGCGTCTCCGAAAGAAACAAAAGAGCAGGTTTTTCAGTCTCGAGGAGGTGGTGGACTGCAACGAGATTTGCAGACCCTAGATATTGCTGAGGTGCACTTGGATTGCAGCCGTGAGTACGTCTTCGAGTACGTCTAGTATTGCACGAAACACAAATCAAACTAAACGGAGGGAAAGCATGGCCGGTGGCGCGGCGGGAATCGTAGGTACGATACACCCGCGCAAATCTAACCCGCGAGCGTAATGGTAAAGAACAGTAAGTCCCACATACAATCATTTAACATTTATCTATATTTATTGTTTAAATAGTGAACAATATTAAGTGACCATACGATCATTTACTTTTTCACGTCTAGGGACTTAATGTTATTTATAATTTTACATCTCCGAAATTAGCGGCTCTAGGAATTTATGGCTTTTACCATTTGATCAATTGGGGTATTCTGAATAAGTATCATTTAAAATATAAAAATGTCAAAAAATGGACTTAAGGTTAGCTTTCACCTACAGATTTGTACAAGTCGGTATCAATGTTTTTAGTCAATAACAAAGACAAGTTATTCATTTCTGTAGGAACAGCTTTACATATGTCACATCGTTGAGCTGAAGTTTCACAGAGGATTGATGTTGCTTTACCATCTATCATGGTAAGCAATAATGAATGTGAGACTTTTATTTCTCCAATTTCTGTTTCCTTCAATTCATTTATCTCCGTTTCAATTTCGGTTTTCTCTCTTAAAATCGTTGATTTATTCTCTTTTTCAAACTTGAAAAATATTGGACGACACCAATATGCTGAATTTGGTGAGTCGTTTTCCCAGATAATTTGTTCCTCGGAAACAATTTTTATTGGTACTAAACTACCCATAAAAATACTTGAGTCATCAGAAGCACTGTCCTCTTTGTCATCCGTTGTCATTTTTTGCTTATAGTTTGCTTGATTCGAGGCACCATCCATTCCCCATTTGCTTATCATTGTCAACTCCTTACAGTCTGTGCTATCAATATTGATTGCTTTGAATATCCTTTTGGCGGTTATATCTAATAGAGGCTGCAATTTTATTCTAGCAGTTGTATCTGTTAAGGTGATATCATTCTTTGGCGGGTAGCATTCTTGTTTTGCATTTTGCACCTTGTAGTAGGAAGGGAACATGTCGACATTTTTCTCTTTGATACTTTTCTTAAAGTTTTGTATTGCCACTGTTAATTTAAGGGACAAAACAAGTCCCAAAGCTTCATCTGGAGTAAAATTAGGTTTTTCTTTTTTACCTAAAAGACTATCTTTGGCTTTTTGCACATCCTGTGGATTTTTAAGTAGGTGTTCGAGTATTTCAGCTATTCCTTGATTACCATCCTCTCGTAATTTCATAATATAAGCATGAGATATTTCCTCTGTAGTCATAGTTGTATGAATATGTTCTGTACGTCTCTTTTTTTGCTTAGGCCCTAATTCACAAAATGGTTTTCTTGGACTTACATTCGTTGACGTGGCAGTAGACACTTGGCTGGAGATTCATGTTCAATTGATGTACTAGGAACAGAGTCTTGGTTTCTTTCAAATGCACTTACAATTAAATCAGGCCAGTTTATTTCCGATGATAACCATTCGCTATTATTGTTGCTAAACAATTCCTCTTTGCTATGAGCATTTTGCCATCTCCTTTGCAGATTATAGCAATATTTTGCACAAAACGCTTTTAGCGCTTTATCGTTTTCATCACTTAACACAGTGGGAACTAATCTAGATTTAATAGCACTATATTTAACACTATTATTTTTAAAACTTCCACATTCCTTTAATAGCACAACAATATCAATATTTGACACCAAATCGAACATTTTTACGAAATAGTATTAGTATTCCGAAAATGTGAGATAGGATAGTGCGTTTATTACGATATGTAACAACGTACTGAGGATGGTCGTTTTTCAAATGTAACCGTGTTATTTTTTTACCTGCTATTCCTCATCCAATCACATTATGACACGTCATCATTTTGCTGCGCTCAATGGACGCCGCGCGCGCTAATGAAGGTCACCGCGCTATTGAGTATTGTTAAAAACAAATGACGTCATAAGGGTGGTGTGAGTGAGTATCGTGAAAAATAAATGACGTCATAAGGGTGGTGTAGAATGTTTACCAATAATTTGATTGTTTGCTATATTTCTGTAATACAATATTAAAACATGTCAGATTAAACCAAAAACCGATTAATATTTCATACAAAGTTTAGGGGTCTATAACTCGAAAAATAATAGGTATAAAAAAAATCACAAATAACAAAAAATATTTGTATTAGTACAAAAAATTCAAAAATACTCATTTGAATCCTTAAGTCCCCACTTGACGATTCCAGCCCACCGTGCGGCGTCACAACAAAAACCACAGATGCGTTTTGTAAACATTTTTATTTCGTTCATTTTGGCGGCGTTCCCTTTAAAATGTTACTAAAACCGGTCAAGTATGAATCGATTAGTCGTATGATACAGCCACATCGTGTTACTTGCAACATAAACGTAAAATACCATCGTCCAATGCGAGCGGTGACGTTATGTACTATTGACCAAACTGTCGCATGCTCACCTTAAAGGCTATAATCGCATAGCACGGCTCACAACTCGATCGCCTAATGCATGTATTTTGACCAATAGGATGCACGAAGCGTATTTTAGTAGTGTTCGTAATAGTAAATATTAATATAATGTTACACTTCCTGTACTCACAAAATACATATTGTCTCTAATTTGGCAAAACCAGAAAGGGATGTGGTTTGTCACTAGCTGCGTTTCCACAGAAATATTTTCTTAAGTGAGCATGCGTATCTTTGGTCGATAGTACAAACGGTGTACCGTTGACACTTGAGGGGTTAATAGTAAGCTCCTGGCATACCTAGAGGGCAACGACATTTTCAGTGACCGACAATACGTCTTCCGCAGGAACTGGCCAACTGAACTGAACTGAGAGCGTATGCCATTGGAGTAAGGCCATTGAGAAACACCGGGAAGAAGTACTTGCTTTTTTCCTCGATGTCTCAAAGGCTTTGATAGGGCGTGGCACGATAGCCTGATTGCCGAACTTCCTTCTTTCGGTTTATCCTCTGAACTTTGTGTTTGGATAGAAGAGAGTTCGGTACATTCGAGTGGTTATTGATGGCTGCTCGTCTGGCCAATTGGCTATTAATGCCGGGTTCCCTCAGGGGTCAGTTCTTTCAGCAACTTTATTCTTGCTGCAATTTAAAGATCTGCTAAAGCCCGGTACCTTTGGGTATGTAGACGACAGCACTGTTGCTGTTGTTTGTCTAGGTAAACGTGCTTCATCTTCCACCACATTATTGATGGTACCTTTGGCTATGTAGACGACAGCACTGTTGCTGTTGTTTGTCTAGGTAAACGTGCTTCATCTTTGACCACATTATCGATGCTACCTTTGGGTATGTAGACGACAGCACTGTTGCTGTTGTTTGTCTAGGTAAACGTGCTTCATCTTCGACCACATTATCGCTTACCATCAAGAGATGGTGGTCAAACACGAGCCTGTACATGGTAATTGAGTAAAAATTGTGTGTATTTTTGCAGTGGACGAGTAAGCGAAGCGTCGAGTACGGCGGCGTTAAGTGCGGGGAGTGGCGGTACTCCGGCGCACGCGCACGGCGGCACGGCGTCGCTCAAGAGCATGGCGCAGGAGGCCGTGCAGCGCGCGGGGCTCGACCAGCCGCACACGCAGGTACGCTGCACTACTATCACGTCTAGTATAACTAGTTAAGTGCGGGGAGTGGCGGTACTCCGGCGCACAAGAGCATGGCGCAGGAGGCCGTGCAGCGCGCGGGGCTCGACCAGCCGCACACGCAGGTACGCTGCACTACTATCACGTCTAGTATAACTAGTTAAGTGCGGGGAGTGGCGGTACTCCGGCGCACAAGAGCATGGCGCAGGAGGCCGTGCAGCGCGCGGGGCTCGACCAGCCGCACACGCAGGTACGCTGCACTACTATCACGTCTAGTATAACTAGTTAAGTGCGGGGAGTGGCGGTACTCCGGCGCACAAGAGCATGGCGCAGGAGGCCGTGCAGCGCGCGGGGCTCGACCAGCCGCACACGCAGGTACGCTGCACTACTATCACGTCTAGTATAACTAGTTAAGTGCGGGGAGTGGCGGTACTCCGGCGCACAAGAGCATGGCGCAGGAGGCCGTGCAGCGCGCGGGGCTCGACCAGCCGCACACGCAGGTACGCTGCACTACTATCACGTCTAGTATAACTAGTTAAGTGCGGGGAGTGGCGGTACTCCGGCGCACAAGAGCATGGCGCAGGAGGCCGTGCAGCGCGCGGGGCTCGACCAGCCGCACACGCAGGTACGCTGCACTACTATCACGTCTAGTATAACTAGTTAAGTGCGGGGAGTGGCGGTACTCCGGCGCACAAGAGCATGGCGCAGGAGGCCGTGCAGCGCGCGGGGCTCGACCAGCCGCACACGCAGGTACTAATAATCACCCGGGCCCCAACGACATCATGTCATATGGGCCGAATCACAAGGAGACGGCTGCGGATATGCCTCGCACGTCGGTATACTACAAAATCCACAAACACCCAGACCAAAAGCTCTTATTTTGGTGTTAATCGCCAAATCGTTAAGCTACTTAAAGTTCTAAGTTGAGCTATGCGACGGGCCCACTGAAAACTGCGCACACTCATTTACACCACACAATACCACCCCTTAACCAAAGGTCTTTACTTTGGTATTGTTAGTCAGATCGTTGAGCTCCTTGAAGTTCAAAGTTGAGCTATACTATACCTAACAAACGCTTGAACTGTCTGGACAGAGCCACTGAAATCTCTGTGCTTCTTACCTCAAAAGATCATCTCAGACATTAACGTAAATGGTTCTCATATGATATATCGTCAAAAAAACCTTTGAGCTGGTTTCGGTGCTTTTTTTTTTTCAGAGTAGTTAGGAAACTTTGTTTACCACTCTATTCTAGTAAGTATCTTTCTAAATAGGCCTAGAGACTTACTGGAAACGATACACTGATCGAGTCAAAGCTCCAGAGCCAACATCGGCGACGAGTTGCAATTTCGGGGAGTGTGTGATGGAATTGCACCAACTAATCTCTCTAACCCTGTTCCATCATCGAACTACAACACAAACAGCGATGCACCATCGTTAGTTACATGGTCAGGAAAATCAACGGAAGAGGCAGTACTAGCCCTAACAAACCTTGCTGTAAGGAGTCTAGATAAAAAACAAAAATGTATGGGATTTTTTTTGGATCTCGCGAAAGCTTTTGATACTATCTCTGTCCCTATCCTTATAAAAAAGTTGGAAAGCATAGGAATCAGAGGCGTATTTTTAAACATCTTTATCGACTATCTTAGAGATCGCTCGTAAGATTTTATTTTATTTTATTTTTATTTTATTTTTATTACATGGAACAACAAACAGTTACATTATAAAAACTTACAACTAGTTTAACAAAAAATGAAGTTTTGACTATAATGGAACCCACTACGCTGTCCACAGATAAACATTAGAGTTTAGTGATAGAGAATATCTAATCGCTAGGTAGCGTTAAGTGCAACGTTTATATCAATTTGTAACAATTAGTCAGTTAGTAAGATGTAAAGATAGGAAGTTATATTAGCAAAGAAGAATATATTGATTGTGGAGTCCCTCAGGGTAGTATACTTGGCCCAACTTTATTCATTATACAGCCTGATTTTTTAGTCACCGTCAAAATTTTTTGTAGGCATTAGGTATCATTCACTAACTCCATTTTTGAAAAAAAAATTGATACCTTAAATTTTTTTATTAAATCATTTTCTCGAAAGAATTATCCGCTCTGCGTGGTCACTAAGTTAAACGTTAATAATACTACACTTGCCGCGCAAACATTCAATGAAAAGGGCACCAGGCCCCCTGCTCCCCCCGCCCGCTACACCCGCGCGACACATCTATCGTCAGTCGGCCACGCGCACCCGCACGCGACGCACGCGCTTAATTCCGTGTTCCCGCGCATCCCGCCGGCGGCGCTATCGTGAACTTGTTTACAATGTATTCCTACTACGGTAGGAATACATTGTTTCTATTCCTTACATGGATTACATTTTAATCATAGTGAACATAGCACAAACTTTTTGCTAATTGTAAAAAGTATGAAGGGAAAATTTGCAACTTGGTTTATTATTGTGTTATTAATGAATTGCAGCGGCGCGTGGAGCTTTTATAGATAACTTTGTGATGTGATATCTCAATATTTTTGTATAGAGTGATACTAAAAAGAAACACGTACCTATTCAATGATTTTTGCCAAAGATTAATATATCAAAATTTGGATGGTTGTAAGATCATTTCCTACACACTTGCTAACCAAGGGTAGATATCTGAAGATGAGACTTATGGGCTGAGTTCTTGCGCATGATGAGATTACAATAGAAATAAAACACTAGACAGGTTTGGTTGGTCACATCATTAAATATAATTATACGTTCTTTAAACACGTGATGGTGGTTTCGTTATTACTGAATTTCACAGTTTTAAATAATCAATTACACTTACAGTCTGGGTTTTCTTAATTACCCTTGAACAATAGATTTCAATTCCTTAAACAATGGAACGGGTTCCGCCAGCAGTACCGCATCTGTGTGGTGTGCTTGATCAAAACGTGGCATTGATTTGTTCAGAACAGAGCCGCATCATACGTTCAACGACGTATTTGGTGAAGAACTCTCTCTATATATCTTCACAACATGACCATCTTGTCTTCAATTAAGTTAAAATATGTGAATTAACTCTAATATGGTACCCTAGAACAAAAAACAAAGCATCGTGGCGTTAGCTTTAAAATGGATGCTTCTAAAATATCTGGCTTGGCCTAATTTCAGAAATATGCAAAGGTTTTCTACTCACGGACATATTCCGGTTAATCCATTCATGGATTTTATATTTAACTCGAGTTGTGCTTTTTTTCGACATTAATGGGCTTTTACTCCAAATAAAATCTCATACACTACGCCATCTATGATTACTGTCTTATATTGAGAGAGTGCATATCATTGCCATCGGTAGATGGCGCCAGCATATTGCTTTTCCATAATTATAACTTTTTTTTAATGTTACACGGTTAATAAAAATCTTCCTGTATACATAAATGATTTTTGTGATATCCACCTCCCTAACTGAAGCATGTTCTAATCATCCCTTTTATTATGTTTCAGAACCTAAGACGAGGGGCCCCCCTGGCGCAAGCGCACATTCCTCCGTTATTAGGCGTCGCGCCGCTAGGCCCGCTACCACTTAACTCTGTAAGAATAACCTGGTTTATTTGCTTCTATCAGTATGTTAATATGTAAAAAAAAAATGTAGGGCTCAAGTATTTAAGTACACTAGTGACCTTAATTTAAATTATTTCTAAAACATTATTGTATAAAAATATTAACTTTTATCACTACCTGACCAACTTTAATTGTGTCAAATTTCGTACTCTTCAGTCTGCATGATTTTCGTAAAAAGGGGTACAACGTTTTAGCTTCACGTACATAAAATATAGATTACATGGAATATTAAAATATTAAATTTGGCATAGCTAAAGATATGGAGTAGTGCAAAAAAGTAATTAAATTTATAATAAAATCAATGAATATTGTTCGAATATCGAGAAATTCATGGTAAAGTGTGTGAGAAATCTCCAATTCCTCAGGCCTCACATCCATAATTCTCAATCGAGTTGGATCAACTCCATTCCGAATTTTAAATTTGTAGACGAGTTGAAAACTTGTGAAACTTAAATATTAATGTAGTGTCTGATAAGTGCCCAACTTATTCTTAATTAAATCATTTTTTTTTTAAATATTTATTCATCATATTCATTCATATTATTTATCACATTTTATCATATTATTTATTTCAGGCAGTTATTAAACCCATAACATTCATAAACATAAGTATGACATGTCAAAAACATAGGTATTTAAAATTTCTATATTATATTATTTATCGGAATTATACATATGTATTTATTAAACGTTCTAAAGGTCGTGTGTATTGACGATTCTTAGAACTTTTAATTATTTAATAAATAATATGTATGAATAATATTTATGAGAAAAACGACACTAACAAATCTTGCACACAACAGGTCTTAGCTACGGTAAGCTAAACCTTAGCCTTATCAAATTAATGATACTGATATATTTGCAGGAACACCAGCTACAATTCCAAATGTTGGAATCGTCGTTCTACCATATGCCGCATCCCTCCGACTCAGAAAGAACGAGGGTATACCTCCCCAGAAATATATGCCCTACGCCTATATATTACAATCAGGTCAGTAAAAATGAGAGTAGCATTTAGCTGAATCATACGCCCTTATAATAAAGAATTAAAATAAATACATAATTAATATTTTATACTAATATCATCACACTTAACGCAAAATTCGCGCTTGGTCGTGGAGTTGCGAATATCAGCCCTTTATACATACATATCACCACTGCTATCATTTGACATCCACCAACCCACCCACTCCCTCTCATAGAGAGAACCTGTGTAAGAGTATTGGGAACTTATTAGGCTGAAATATTATTGATTGTTATACATGCGAAAGTTTATATGTTTGTAAGTAGTTTTTTTTACCTAATCGCGTCAAAACGGATTAACAGATCTGGATGAAATCATTTGGATCTGATTCTTCGGAATTATCATTTAGTATAATTAAAACCACATAGGCTTCTTTTATCTTTTTACTCGTAGCTTATGCAACTGGATTTGTGACTTTTTGAGTGAATGGTCGATCCGAGTGGTCATCGATTACTGCGCATCGGATCTAATGGCTATTAATGCCGGTGTTCCTCATGGGTCTGCGACTCTATTTTAGCTTCATATCAACGACCTGCTTCAGCTGGGAGCTGTTGGGTACGCGGATGACAGCACAGTCTCAGAGAGATACTTGTCCAGTGCTAGAGCTGGTAGGGACGAAATAGCCGCTCTTAGAAAGGCCATGGTAGAGCAAACAATTTTTTCAATTTGACCTTAAATCCCGTTTCCCAATGGGGCGATGACAATCTGGTCAAATTCAACGCTTTAAAAACACAGGCTTGTCTTTTCTCCGCTAAAAGGAGCCAATTTGAATGGTCCCTTACTTTCAGAGGTGTACCTATTACCGATCGGCTGGAGCTCTTGGGCATGGAGTTGACGTCTGACCTCAACTTCAGCTCAACCATTGAGTCTAAAGCTCAGACTGCAGCCAAAAAGCTGGGCATCTTACAGAAAGTGGGGCGATACTTCACACCTGGAGCTTTTGAATTTATATAAAGCACAGGTTCCTGTATGGAGTATTGCAGTCACTTGTGGGATGGCTCAGCCAAATACCAGCTAGCAGCACTTGACTCGATCGAACGCAGAGCTAAAAAGCTCATAGGTGACGAGGTTCTGGCAGGCAAGCTTCACAGCCTGGCTCCCCGGCGAAACGTTGCTTGCCTGTCTATCTTCTACAGATTGTACTTCGGAGAGTGTGCACAGGAGCTCCACGACCTAATCCCTTCATCCCCCTTTTACTACCGGTCTACCAGACGTACCGCAGGAAACCATCCACACTTGGTCGATATACCGTCTTGTCGTACTAAGCGCTTTTCTTCAACATTCATTGTGCGCACAGCCAAGGTGTGGAACTCTGTGCCGGCCTCTGTGTCCCTGCCACATATGACCCGTCAGCCGTTAAAGCAAGAGTGAATAGGCATTTTCTGGGCTCGCTCGTTCGATCGTAGACCTCATCTTACACTTACCGTCAGGTGTGATCGAGGTCAAGAGCGGGCTCATTCGTAATAAAAAAAAAAATCTCAGCGGCATTTTCGAACTAACGAAATAAGTCGCGGAAAACTATTATACACTAGTACTCACGCGGGGCTTCGCTCCCGTGGATTCTATCACGGTAAAAACATAACTCTCCTTTTTTGCAGTCGCGTAAAAAGTCGCCTATAACCTTCCTCAAGCTTCAAGCTACTTCCATACCAAATTGCATCCAAATCCACCCAGTACTTTCGAAGATTAGCGCGTTCAAGCAAACAAACAAACAAACAAACTTTTCCGCTTTATAATATTATTATACATATAAGTTACAGATATGTCAAAAAAAGATGTTTCCACTGAAATTAGTTAACACTGAAAGTTTCTGTAAAAACAATGACATACAATAATCTTACATCAATATTTTTTTTTAATCCTACAACTTTCTCATGAGGTACACCAGATAATTGATACGCTTAAGAATACTAACAGTACAGGCTATGACAACATAAACACAAAGATAATTAAAAAGGTGTCTCATCTCATTGCACCCATACTTAGCCATATTATACATCTTTGCCTTGAACAGGGAGTGTTCCCCTCAAAACTAAAAACGACTGTTATAAATCCCCTATTTAAAAAAGGAAATAAAGATGACACATTATCGACCTATTGCTTTAATACCAGTTATTGCCAAAATTTTGAAAGGGTTATTTATAATCTATACTAATATTATAAAGCTGAAGAGTTTGTTTGTTTGTTTGCTTGAACGCGCTAATCTCAGGAACTACGGTTCTGATTTGAAAAATTCTTTCAGTGTTAGATAGCCCATTTATCGAGGAAGGGTATAGGCTATATATCATCGCGCTAAGATCAATAGGAGCGGAGCACTAATGAAGAGTGTTTCAAAATCGGGGGTTTTTTTTCCACGCGGACGAAGTCGCGGGCGGAAGCTAGTAATTTATATAACTACTTCGAAATCAACAACATATTTGCTAACGAACAATTTGGGTTCCGAAGAGGCAGATCAACATGTGATGCACTGTTTAATTTTTTAAAGAAAATAATGAGTGGACTAGATATCAAAAAACAAATTACCACGATTTTTATGGACATGTCAAAAGCATTTGATCATGTGGATCATCAGATACTAATAACTAAGCTAGAAAAATATGGAGTAAGAGGAAATTCACTTAATCTTATAAAATCGTACCTAACAAACATATTTCAAATAACACGAATAGCAAGTGATACAAGGTTTGAACAGACTTATAAATCAGATCCAAAAGTATTTCATTATGGAGTGCCCCAAGGAAGCATCCTTGGACCTCATTTGTTCATAGTTTATATAAATGATCTCCCAAGTCATAAACCAGCAAATGATACTATTTGCAGATGATAGCACTGCCATTTTTATTGACGATGACAAAGACGAATATGAGACTAATATAAATAAATAAGCTTTATAGCTTATTTGCAGTTAATAAAGAAGTTAATAGCACAAAGTTCTTAGGTATATATATTGACCACGGACTGGACTAGAAAATCCAGGTTGATCAGGTTTGTAACAAATTAAACCAACAGTCCTATGCAAGGGCATAAAGGTATATGTTAATAGGAAAAGTTGTAAACGAAACTGCGTTACTAAGCGCTTACCATGCATATGTGGGTTCCACGCTAAAATATGGTGTTTTGTTCTGGGGTAATTCCTCTAATAGAGAAAATGCTTTTAGAGCACAAAGAAAATGTGTGAGAAGTATGAGCAGACTTAAACAGACTGACTCGTGCAAAGAAGTGTTTAAGAGATTTAGAATTTTAACTCTGCCTTCATTAGACATTTATGAAGCGGCAGTAATGATATAAGGCGATTTTAGTAAAACTGAAACACTAAAAAGTGCACGACATAAAAATGAACTGTCGGGAATTAGGTGCAGAACATTTAAATTTAAATATAGTATATTTGGAATAGGAGTGCAAATTTATAATGAACTACCAAATTTTGTTAAAAGTATTTCATACCTCAATATTTTTAAACTTAAGCTCAAAGAATTCCTGATAGATAAAGCTTATTACTACATAAACGATTTTTGAAATGACAAAAACTTGGTGTAAGGCGTCGTTTTTAATTGACATTGAATTACTATTTAATTTATATTTTTATTTTGACTCATAATTTAATAACATTGAATGTATAATTTGACTACCTAATGTATAAGAGTGACTAAATCAAATAAGTATATTTCTGTAATATTAAATTCTAATCACATATGAATATTGTACACCGTATAGGTATGTTACATTGATACAAACATAATAATTATAAGATCTATTTTTGACATGTAACAAACAATAAATGAATTTGAATTAATTAAATTATGTATTGTTAACACTTGATTTTTCCCACGGGTTTTTTTTAATCGACTTGATGTCGACTGATAAAGATTAAATCTTTTCCTTATTGACTTTATTAAGACTAAGTAACAGAATCAGACTTGGTGTACGTGACTCATTTCTAGTCGTAGTTGAAAATGTGGAAGCTAATATTCGAATTTGTTGCTAGAATGAATTGCCAATTATTATTTATTTATTGACTTACCAACTACTTGTTCACTAGTTACATTTTTTTTTTTGTTATTATTGGATAATTCTAGTGTTATAATTAAGATAGATAGAATATTCTTTATTGTACACCAATAATTTAATTTTACACCTAATTCACAATATTGTTTAACTTATGGTTACAATGGCGGTCTTATCGCTAATAGCAATATCTTCCAGGCAACCTTTGGATGGACTTTATTATACTTAAATATGTAATTAAGGCAACTAGGCCCATAAAATACAATCAACAAATACAAAATTTAAAGTTCGTGTCATGACGCAATGCCAACTTCTCAACCCTCAAATTCCAGTAGGTCTTAACTCGCATGTATTCCACAATCTCCTCGATACTTTCGTGGCATAATGCAGGCTAAAGTCGTAGTTTTCTTTTTCTCTTCTCCATCTTCGTTAAGCCATCCTTATCACACTCCCCTTTTAAGGGCCACTAATTATTTACTCAATTATTTATACTAACTTTTATACAATATAATGTTTACAGGTGCTACTCCCGCACTCGGACTCGGTGGAATTCTTCCAGCGGCTGTCGACGGAGACCCTATTCTTCGTGTTCTACTACATGGAGGGCACGAAAGCACAGTACCTCGCCGCCAAAGCGCTCAAAAAGCAGAGCTGGCGCTTCCACACCAAGTACATGATGTGGTTCCAAAGGCACGAGGAGCCGAAAGTCATCAATGAGGAGTATGAACAGGTACTACACATTTATCAAGTAAAACTTACAATATTGCTAGTTCTTTTTTTTTCTTTTTTTTTTATCTTCGGCCACCAAAATTTTGCTTTTATTTTGCTACAGCTAAACAAAGTAATTTTATAAAGGACTTATATAAACTATATGTCTTTCAGCTCTTTTGAGTAATCTGATATCAAAGTCCTAGAATTAGATAGTTTTTGCATATTTCTTGTGTCTGTACAAAATCCACTAAATATGTATCGATAATACGAAAATGCGCGAATTTGACAATAATGCTGGATGTTATGAAGTCAAGACGTTTTTTTTTTAATCAGTATAGGGTCGCGTTTGACCACCATCTCACCTGCGGGCCTAGACAAAATCCATTTTCTGTAAGCGTTAACGCCAACGGAAAAATTAAATTGTATGGAGTTGACATTTGCTAACCACATGTCACGTGATTGTCACGTGTTAGTAAATGTCAACTCCATACAATTTCATTTTTCCGTTGGCGTTAACGCTTACAGAAAATGGATTTTGTCTAGGCCCGCTGATATTAAGTGATGATGTGGTCGAAGATACGTGACGAATACGTATGTTGGTCTTGTCAACAAATACAATGATATCGGATCTTTTTCACCATGTCTTCTTTGTTTCCAAGGCCGTTTGGAGTTATAACATGGCGGCTTCTGATTCGCCTTGTTTCGCTTATTTAAAAATACATATTCAAAATTTGACGACATAGATAAGAATTTAAAAAATATTTTTCGAATTAAAACTAGAATTTTTCAATTACTCATTCCTTAAGTTATCTAAATAATACATTTTTAGAATTCTTCTTATATGGAATAAAATATCCTAAACCGGGTGTGTTGTGAGTGCTTGAGAAGGGTCTATAAACCAAAAAGATCTGTTTTATCTGTACAGGTTGTAACATGTATGCGTTTGTCATTCCAGGGCACATATATCTATTTCGACTACGAGAAGTGGGGCCAGCGCAAGAAGGAGGGCTTCACGTTCGAGTATAAGTACTTAGAGGACCGAGACTTGAACTGAGCGTGACAGTGTAGTGTGCCGCGCACTTCATTCCTTGTTGCAGTATTGTACTACAGCAGCCGCTGAGGGAACCCTGGCCTGAGGCCGCGAGAGCTGTGGCCCGCTACCGATCTGATACTGTGTGATTCCGTGAATGATATTGAATGACGTGTTGTCTGCTACATATTGTTTTGTGTGTGAGATTAGCCGTAGTGTGACAGTACCCGGGGAGGCCATGTCCCGCAGTGGACAGCTATAGACTTAATGATACTGTCAGTACTACATGTCACACAGCTCTCGCGGGCGAGGGCTCGACGCGCCGCGTACATTCAGTAAATTCTAACTTAAACAAATAGTGTATTTGAACATATTCTGGCAGTTGTGTAAAATGGAATAATTTGTGAGGACGAGATGTCAGTTAGTAACGAAGCCGAAGTGTGTAAACTGTACACAAGAACGAACAAGCGAAAGATAACGTGAAGATTAGTTTCAGCCATACAAGGTTGTTAGTAGCGAAACATGTGATATTGTTATAGGAGCCCGGGCCGGCCTCGACCGCGCCGTGCCGCAGAGCGCCTGAGAGCCTGCGAGCCACCGCACACATTACATGTTAACGTTCAATCTCCAGTAAACGGCTAACGCACATTTTAATTGTACTACTTTTATTGGAGCATTTATAAGAGCGTTGAGCTTTAAATTATTATTTAATAAAAATTAGCAAACTTAGTATACGAAGGCGATTTGTTAAAGGATAGTCGATTCGAGGACGTCCCGGGTCATTTGTTTTTTAACTTGTGTATAGACATTGGAATAGTTCGAAATTATTTTAAGTGCTAGCTCGCGCGCACCACGCTTCTTGTATTTGTGATCTTAATTTTTGTAGACTGACTAGTTTTCTTATAATTGTGATCAATGTGACGGCTTCAGAGACGCGTGGTGCGTGCGGATGGATACCTAAATATAACTACAATAAGGACCTCCAGTGTGATTTCATTAGTTTGCTAAGTAATACACTTTTTCACCTCTAAAATTATGTATATTTTAGTTAGTGCATTTAAATTTGAACAAAAGTTAAATTATGTAAGAGCATGCATGTCACACTGCCAATGTATTATATTATTGGATAGTTATATGGTATATATAAATTGATAAATTGTACTTATTTATTGTTTGTGATAAATTAATCGTGATGCACCGGCACCGCTTTGGTATCGAGGTGAAAGAGTATATTATGGAAGGTAAAGTGAACGCGAACGCAATAGTGCTACTGCCAGATGAGAAAGTTCCACCAACCAACACGACTTGTTTTCCATTGTTCGGACCATAGTGTAATTTTGTATTTAAATGTAAATCATAATAGTGCACACGCGTCGCGCAGCTCAATTAGATTCGCGGGCCGTGTCCGTGTTGGTTGTGCCGGCGGCTGGCGGTGTTCCAGAGTGTTCCAGAGTGCTCCAGAGTGTAGTATGTGTTTGCGACGGCGAGCGACGCCGCGGCCAGTCCCTAGTTAAGCGGTAACTGCGCGCGATCTCGTTTATTACGTGCGTAATGTTGATAGTTTTCACTTTTGTAAAAAGTCTATCGTGAGAGCAGATGAAGTGGTAAATAATTTAAAAAATTATCTGTACAGTTCTATTTGTATAGAAATAATAAATAATGATTAAAAAAATTAAAACAACGTTGTGATTTCTTCCTGAACACTTAGTTTTAGTGACGCGATTTTCGCATTTCTTTTTTTATTTATGTTTTATTCAAAGAAATGACTGTTTACTTTTAGAATAAACTAAGAAAATATTTAACAAAATTTGTTTCGTTTGAGGGTCACTCTGATTCCCAGTACTTTTTTGAAAATTATTTCGCTGCCCGGCAAAAAAAGTGTCATAACGTAAAATTTACTGATTCGAGATAACGAGACTTTTAAGATAGTATGTTTATATACACAAACATACTATTTTTGTAAATAAATTTTCAGTTATTTAACTCCTATAATTTTTACATTACCAATCAAATCTTTATCATTAAATATCTTAAAAGTCTCGTTATCTCCAATTAGCCATTTTCATGTTATGACACTTTGCCGGGCAGCGATTTGTACAAAATTATCTTGGAACAGTTTAAATACTAGTGTTGTAACTGCACAATCTGTTGGAAACCACATACGGTAACCGCTAATTATAACATTACCAAAATACTGATATATTCTAGTATTTACAAGCGGTTATAAAATACCTCTTGTACAGACGCCAGCACATCAAGCTATAATAATCTGTCAAAGGAGGTCGGCGAAATTAGGCCCACTAGCAGTGTAATAGCGGACACAAATGAAATGTATATTTAAAAAAAAACTTTTAATAGTTATTTATCGTAACTTTTATACAACTTTTAATCAAACACAATAAAAAGAATATATGGCGGAAGTCATTCTGAAGAAATTATTTGTTAGCCATGACATCTGCATTTCCTAATTCCAGGGTTGCCAGGGGTTTAAATAGTATAATATTGTATGTCATGATTTCTCATTATTTTGTATGTTATTATTAAAAATAGATCCATTTTGAAAGTCTTAATATATCAGTTAACGCATTACGTAAATATTTTAGTTAATTACAACGTTTTTGGTCCATAATAATTGTGGCTTTGTATTGATTTCGATAGTGGATTTAAATGCTAGAAGCCAAATTATAAAAATTCAAGAAACGTTAAATGAGCTGAAAAAATCAATCAATGTAATTCACTCCGCGAAGGCGCGAAGTCGTATAGACTCATGCGTTTATACTCTTACGCCGCTGTGAATACTCCTACTTTTTAGATGATTTATTAATTATTTATGAAAATGAATAAAAAATAACTTAATTCATACTACTTTTAGTTTGAATTAAGTTCTTTTTTTAGTCATTTTCGGTTTTATTTCTCATTAAACTTAAATGTTTTTGCTTTTCATAACCTAAAAAACGTTTTTGTTATCTCTGTTATCTCGGTATTCCCATAATCAATATTGATATTGATGTTTTTATAGTAAATAGTGTTTATTACCAGTCAATTTAGTATTCATATTATTATTGTCTGTTGAGTTGAAAAAGTGGGCCGGATGAAGTATGGGCCGTTGCCGTCCTTTCTTTAATAGATTTTCAATTTTATTGCTAAAGAAATTAGATTCAAGGTGGATTGGGAAAATTTGACAGTTTCGCGTAGCTTCATGTGCTGGCGTCTGTACAGACGCCAGCACATCAAGCTACAACAATCTGTCAAATTTCTTTAATAGATTTTCAACTTTATTATTAAAGAAATTAGGTTCAAAGTTGATTGGGAAAATTGGACAGTTTCGGATAGCTCCATGTGCTGGCGTCTATACATTATTGTTGACAAGGCACAGTTGAAGAACAATTGACTGCCGCGCTGCGTGTCGCGGGTTCGATTCCCACACATTGTAAAAAAAAAAATGGAAGAATACGAAATCTCATAGAGACAAGAACACAATTAAGGCGACAGCTTACTGAAAGAGGGGAGAGTTCGCATCCCATACAGCCTAGCCTAATGAAAGTTTTTACATGAATTAACATGTATCGCAACAGTAGTGTCAAGAAGAAGAATATGAAAAGTCAATCGTAAGTATGTATTTCCAAAAAAGTGGTCAAGTGCGAGTCGAACTAGCCCATGAAGGGTTCCGTAGTACCATGTGCGTGTGGATTGAGAGATCATTTCGAAAAACTCTTCCAATCCCAACCAAATTATAAGAGGATTTAGGAAATAAAAGTGAAAACTTCATGGTAAGGTATAAAATTTGTGAAACCTAAACAAAGAAAGTTAGAACTCATTAACTGGATCTCTCAATTTGGACAACTGAAGAAAAAGCCATAATGCGTATCCAAGAATATACTGCCTATGTGTTTATAATTTGCATTTTAATTAATTGTGAAGGATTTGTGAAAGCTGCTAAACAAAATTTCGATAAGTTTCAAAGCCACGTTTAAGATTTATAACGGTTTATACGGATCTCTCAGAGTGGACAATTTTCAATTGAGTGATCTTGTAAAACACGACCTAATACTGAAAAAGTATGAATAATTATCATGTTTATTGCAAATTATGCTTCTGGCAAAATTTGTGCAACAAAAATCGTGATTGAAATCTTACTGGTTCAAGAGAAAATGAAAATCTTGTTTTTTGTCGATCGTCCCAACTGAGAGATCATTATTTTGAACTGTATTTAATAAACCAACATTTATAGGTAGAAGCTAGATACATCAGAAATTGTGAAAAAGGTTGTACTAAAATTTGACGAATCAGTCGTCCCTGTAAGTGTTATACTTAAAAAGATAAATAATTTTTACAATCCTTAAGGAAAACTTTTTGACATACTTTTTATTTTGTCCCATTTTTTTTTCTACTATTCATCTTCTTCTATTCATTCACCCTATTCATGCTAACATTGTGTATATTTTGTGCGTAAGAATTACTTAGAATTAGAATTACGAACTTAGAATTCCTTAGTAAAAGCACTACACATACAGTACCTAACTTTGCAGAAACTTGTCATTTAAAAACCTAATTTTTATTATTTAAATTATGTAGTGAAACCAGACACAAATTACTTGTATAAAAACGTTTAAAGTGCATCATAATTTGAATTGCATCGGTAATGATTCCGACCGGCGATATGGTCACCCTACTCAACGTTTTCCTCAAGGATTGTAAAAAATGATTTATCTTTTTAAGTATAACACTTACAGGGACGACTGATTCGTCAAATTTTAGTACAACATTTTTCACAATTTCTGATGTAGGTATCTACCTTCTACCTATAAGTTTTGAATTACCATTAAATATAGTTCAAAATAATGATCTCTCAGTTGGGACAATCGACAAAAAACAAGATTTTCATTTTCTCTTGAACCAGTAAGATTTCAATCACGATTTTTGTTTCACAAATTTTGCCAGAAGCATAATTTGCAATAAACATGATATTTATTCATTTTTTTTTTCAGTATTAGGTCGTGTTTTACAAGATCATTCAATTGAAAATTGTCCACTCTGAGAGATCCATATAAACCGTTATAAATCTTAAACGTGGCTTTGAAACGAATCGAAATTTTGTTTAGCAGCTTTCACAAATCCTTCACAATTAATTAAAATGCAAATTATAAACACATAGGCAGTAGATATATTCTTGGATACGCATTATGGCTTTTTCTTCAGTTGTCCAGATTGAGAGATCCAGTTAATGAGTTCTAACTTTCTTTGTTTATGTTTCACAAATTTTATACCTTACCATGAAGTTTTCACAATCATTTCCTAAATCCTCTTATAATTTGGTTGGGATTGGAAGAGTTTTTCGAAATGATCTCTCAATCCACACGCACATCGTAGTACCTAGCAGTTTCAGGCAGTTGTCCGATTACCGACGAGAAAACGAAAAAAAAAAATACTTGGCTCAAGAAACGCACAATAAAATATACATTCCGAGTAAGTTGCTCTCTGACTGTTCACACTGCCGGCGACGACTCGCTTCGCTAGTTTTGTCGCTGAACGACAAGAGCTGTCAAAGATAATACTCGCTCAGCGATGCTCGCTTGGCGGTCAGAACTCACGCCTAGAGACCAACTAGCGGTCCAGCGGGTGTGCGTTACCCCTGCAAAATAATGTCGAAAATAGTCATTTAAATCTTATAGATAATTAGTTGCCCAGCTGTAATTGTTAAGCACATTTTTAAATCTGTTACACATATCGTTTTTTTAGTTATTACTCAAAAACATATTCTGCTGGGGTAACGTTTGAAACGTTTAAATAATGGGAATATTGAAATAAATATTAGCTGTACATTTAGTTGTCTAGACGAGGTAAATGTTACACGTTATTTTGTATTTGTTCTTTCTTCGGCTGCGAAGTTATTCAAGATTTTTCTGGAGTAACGTTTATGGTTTTGCTGGATCTCTGAAACGGATAAGCGGATTCTTATCATCTTTTGTACATGACTTCTTAGGAGTTAGGTTTAATTTGTTTCGCAATAAAAAAAAAACAAAATGACGTAGGGGAAGGTGGGGCAGCTTCATACAGTTTTTATATTTCGTCTTATAGAATGCTCTCGGGTATCGATATCTATATCGATTCATCAATAATCAATAGTCTTACTATCTGACTGTATATAAAAAACATGAAATTTGTGTAAATACAAGTGTATGTACGACTTTTTGTAACACTTGAAAGAAAAAATTAAAAATGTATGAATGTACCCCACATGCGGGGCACTTACATACAGCCTATGGGGCAGATTCATACATGTGAAAAAATACACAAGTTTTGCGTGAAATGTTTATTTATTTTTCAAAATCAAAGTTTCAAAACACAACGTTCATGAAAACAAAAGCAATATTAGTCTCTATTACCAAATAATACTTACATAATCATATTATAAAAAAGACAAATATAGTTAGTTTTTATTTTTATGGCACCGAGGGAACTAACTTAACCTAACACACATAGCAAACAGAGTGATACTTATCCAGTTCTAGAGCTGACAGGGACGAAATTGCCACTCTCAGAAAGGCAACGGTAGAGCGCATGAATTTGACCATAAATCTCGTTTCCCAATGGGGTGACGACAATCTGGTCAAATTCAATGCTCTGAAAACACAGGCTTGTCTTTTCAGCGCTAAAAGGAGCCCATCTTGAATTGATCCCTACTTTCCGAAGTACATCTGTGCCAGTTACCAATCGCCTGGAGCTTTTGGGCATGGAGTTGACGTCAGACCTCAACTTCGGCTCAACCATCGAGTCCAGAGCTCAGACTGCAGCAAAAAAGCTGGGAATCCTACACAAGGTGAGGCGGTACTTCACACATCGACAGCTTCTAAATCCTGTATAAATCACAGGTCCGTTCCTGCGTGGAGTATTGCAGCCACTTGTGGGATGGCTCTGCAAAGTACCAACTTGCTGCATTGAACTCGATCGAGCGCAGAGCTAAAAGGCTTATAGGCGACGAGGTGCTGATGGACAAGCTTCATAGCCTGGCTCATCGGCGAACCATTGCTTGCCTGTCGGTTTTCTACAGATTGTACTTCGGGGAGTGTGCGCAGAAGCTCCATGACCTGATTCCTCCATCTCCCTTTCACTACCGGTCTACCAGACGCATGGGTACCACCCACACTTGGTTGATATAACGTCTTGTACCAAGCGCTTCTCGACCACATTTATTGTGCACGCAGCCAAGCTATGGAATTCTCTGCCGGCTTCTGTGTTCCCTGCCACTTATGACCTTTCAGCCTTTAAAGCACGAGTAAATAGGCATCTTCTGGGCTCGCTCGTCCCATCTTAGACCTCATCTATCGCTTACCATCAGGCGAGATCGAGGTCAAGAGTGGGCTCATCAGTAATAAGAATAAAAAAGTCTTTCTGATCAGTCACATCACTTTTTAAATATCTACATCCTATTGCTTAATAATTCTTATTTATTAGTACTTCATATTTGGCTGCTGATTTCCGAAATGAGAGTTTGTTTTCCAAAACTTTAGCGATAGCTTTAAACATTGCCTCTTCGTTCACCTCTCCACGCCTAGTTCCCTTTTTCTTGTAATTTCTGACCATAATCGTTCTGCAAAACAAAATTGTGGTATTACTTCAATTTTACAAACAAACTAAAAATGGGGCATATTCATACAGTATGAATGTGCCCCGTATACTCCTGTATGAACCTGGGGTAGGTTCCCAAGAAAATGGAATCAAAATATTTCTAGAAAAAAGGCAAGCATATATAAAATTATTCACAGATTAATTCACAAACTTGACCCTATTATCTTTTAAATAAAATAGAACTGAATAATCTAGAGAGCAGCTTTTATTAAAAAAAGACGTTAAAGTGAGCTTTTAAAAATACTTATGCCTGGCCGAATCACGTTCCGTGTCACACCGACGCGCGTTTCACACCGACTGCTTTCAAACTCCGTGAGCAACCACACACAAAAGTAAGCTACGCATACACGCATAAGTTATTCTGTTGATGTGCGCCTAACATTAAGCCTGCAATACATGTTGGCCGAGCGTAGGCCAACGCGAGCGTTGGCAAATAGGTACAATGCAAGAAATAATGTCCACACGTTTGACAAGTTCGACGAACGCCAATGCAGACGACCAATGTAGAAGAGGGTCTGTAGAGCTGCCCACACGTTGGCCGAGCGCAGGCGAGCGCCTTAGATTTGTGAACAAAAACCGACACCGGCACACGGCAAGTGACACCGAGCGATAGCAAGACAAGGTAAATATACCGTCTACATGTTGGTATTGGTCTTCACTCGACAACGCTCGGCCAACATGTATTGCAGGCTTTAGATATATTTGGTGTATGACGGTGCCCCTTGTATGAATCTGCCCCACTTCCCCCTACCGTTTAAAAGTTATTTAATGAAATATAAAAACACTTCTTTAGGTCCTAACACTAAATATGAGCTCTAAAGACTTACTTTGAACGTTATTTTGTAGCTTTTAACTACCTTCAAATGTATATGAAGTTACATTAGTATTCTGTAGGTAATTAACATATTATGATGATATTCAGTTCTCCACGTTCACGGTCACAATGCGCACGGAGTTATTTGGCCACCGATAAATCTGTATACGGTTATATTAAATGTTATATCAATAATTAGTTGCTTAATTCAGTTATTTACCTGTAAAATTTCAGAGTAGTACATACAACAATTAACGAGATACTTAAATAAAAGTCATTAGGAACTTCAAGAACGTGGTAATCCGAGCAAGTTTAGGTGGTTACAAAAAAGCGACCGTGTAGAACATTATGCCATCTTCTAAAATATGTACGCTATAATACGCCGATGTTCCAGGCTCTGGAGCCTTGTCTCGACCAGTTTCTCGTTGCCGATGAGCCTTTTGGCCCGTTTCTCTTTAGACTCAAGTGTATCAAGCTGGTTTTGAGTTGGATCTGCTTCCACCGCCTTTAATTCGTCGTTGTCAACAATGGATGCAATGGACAGACCGCGAGGCTCGTTCTTCAACTTAAAATTTCCAGATTTAAAATGATTGAACCAATAATGGACCGTGCAATTTCAGTCCCGTACACGTCGTTAATAAATATCGTTTTGTTTGCGCATCGGTATTTCTACGTAGGAACTCATACGAAAAATTTTACGAATTTTCAGTTTATCCATGGCGCCAAAACTACCATAGTTTCACAAAAACAAAAAAAAATATATCTAAAAGCAAATTATTGAATTTGAAATTAAATTAGCACGTCTTTAGAATCAAATTTATTTGAATTTCGAATTGCGCCTCAATCCACAGGGTTTACTAAGTATATAAAAATATATGTATGTATATATATATATTTTTTTTTTAACAAGTTTAATGAATATTGCTAAGTTTGTCGATTTCCAGCAACGTGGGGTACCTACCTACGTCATTTCCCGATAATTTTATTTCGTGCGATATTCCTCTTGCAGTCATGCCCCAACATTTATGAACCCCGAACCATGGTAATACATTCTAGGCGTCCTGGATATATTGATTAACGTCCCCGCAGGTATTTGGGAGTGCAACGTTACCAGCTATCGATTTATCTACTCGTCTCTTTCTTTTATTATCGCTTGACAGTAGTCCAAAGTTTGAACATTACACTTACTTATCACAATATTCGTAAGATGTGCCAATATACGGATGCCCGATATTGATATCTATGAATATCGCATATTATGCTATTAATATTATTAAAAAGTTTGTTGTGTTGTTAGGAGCGTAAATAAAAGGATTGAATAGTAAAGGTATGGCTTCTCTTTCATACAAAACTTAACGAACGGATTTTAATGACATTAGGGACTAAAATACCTAGTTAATAATAAGATGACCAATTATTGAGGTTCTAGATTTTTACATGAGAAGTCGCGGGACATATCTAGAATGACATACTATTGTAAATATTTGTCTATTTTTTTACAAATTTAAACAATTTGCGCAGTAAGTTTATTGGTGAGTCGAGTTAAGATTTAGTATGATAGAACTAGCTTAGCTAAGCTTAGTATGTCTATGCAAAACATCACGAAGACGTTGGCATGTCTCTCTTTTCCTCGCGGGGCCTACTTACAGAGAGAGAGAGAGAGAGAGAGTTAAGTACTTCTGGTCATCAGATCTTTAGATAATGGGTCACATAGGTGATGAAAGCCTAGTGTCTCCATCGCCGGGTAAAGGCCGGTTTCCAGCAAGTACATGGTGGGATCTTATGAAGTTAGTAAAAACTGGTCAAGTTACAAACTGAGCTTCCCTGAACACGTTAGTGCAACCGAAAGCACTGTGGGCTTTCTCCTTCAAATTTGGTGCAGCCCGATTGGGTATATAGTTATAGTATTGGGTAGTAGTAGCCTCCATCTTACAGTAGTTTGCAGCCAAATAGCATTCCTGCAATTAAGGTCACCAGGCTATTGAACGTCCGTATAGTATAGCTATTGACGTCCGTATATACCTATTGCACGTCCGTATATATTGTGGTTATTAATGATAGGCTCGATTCTGACTACTATCTCACCTGATGGTAAGCTTCATTTATTGTGTACTCGGCCAAGGTGTGGAACTGTCTGCCGGCTCCTGTATTCCCTATCATATATGACCTGTCTGCCTTCAAAGTAAGAGTGAACAGACACTTCTGGGCTCGCTCATTCCTTCTTAGACCTTATCTTTATTAATAGTATGCTCACATTTGACCACCATCTCACCTGATGGTGAAGCGATAATGTGGTTGAATACTAAGCACGCTTACCTAGAAGAAACCTATTGACTCTTAACTTAAAGAGCCCTAGTATAGCTATAACAGATATTTAATACAGTTCCACTCTATAGCTATAAAATGAAATTTCTCAAAACGTTTTGCGCGTATGGGTGGGATGTCCGCCATGTAATGATGGCTCATCGCAGTTCGTCTTGTAGTCCGATAATGGAACGGGCTTGATGGAATTAGATTGTGCGAGTCCATGGCACGCTCCCTAAAATTTAACCGATAGAATTGCATCGTGTCGCCGGTGTTCAAGGCTCTAAAGCTTTGACTCGACCAGACCAAAAGTAAGGGTCAACGTTACCCCAAGAAGCTCGCTATGATCGCTTATCGGCTCGTTTTCACCACGGTATGATGGAGCCGGTCGGAAACACCTGGGTCCAAGCGGCATTAAACTTAACCAAGTTAACATCAACCCATTCGGGACAACCTTTAAGGACATATTAAGCGGCCCATCATGACTTCACGTAGACCGAATCTGAAACCCACTAACTAGCATCGGTGCAGGATATATATCTTTCAGCAACTGTGCTGTCGACTGCATAACCTTAAGTACCGTGCATTAAATAGCTATTGAACGTCCGGCTATTATAATATAATTTATTTCCACAAAATTATATTGATGACATATTGAACGTCCATATATAGCTATGGAACGTCCGTTTATGGCTATTGAACGTCCATATATAGCTATCGAACGTCCGTATTTCGGGCACCCTAATAGATAGGACATGGTTTTACCAGGCAAGAATACCCGAATGCGAGATTCGCAGTCGAGAGATTGTTTTACAAACTGGCTTCTGTAGGTCACGTCCGGGAGTTAGATGCTCCTAGAGCTGAACGATATTAGGCAGACGCGGAAGCAGTATTAATTCCACAACACTTTTCTTACATGTGGAGGTTCATCTCGGATGGACCGAGTCAGCGAAACAAATATATCCCGCACTTGAGTCTACCTGGTATTGTTAAATTTTCGTAAAGAAGATGACGGGAATCGATTTCTTGCTTGTATTTTTCAAGCGCGCATTCGACTTTCCTTCTTATGACAATGTTTTACTGCGGTCGGTTCTTACATTGATACTCACGTGGCTGATCATGTATTGAGGTAAAATAAAGTCAAAAAGCTCAAAGACACAGTGCCCTATCCAAACATACTATGTAGTTCGGCAATACAATACCCATTTGGGAGGTTTGGCTCTTGCGCACATGCTGACAGCGCTTTACCGTGGGGAAATGCGAGTCCATAGAAATAGGTAGCTCTATTCTCGCAAATGGTTGACTTAAAATGTCCGAAACCTAGGAAGACTTCAGATACGCTATAGATAACAGTCTAATTATTGTGGTTTGGGGAGTGTTTCTTTTGTGTCGGAATGAGCATAGAAAACCGTATTGAATGGTAAGCGTATGTTTCTCTTTCACACAAAACATATTTTTCTAGTGTCTTTTCTCTATAGAGTTAGTTAGTAGTCAAGTTCTTCTGGTCATCCATCCATCGTTATGAAGGCCTAGTCTCTCCCTCGGAGGAAGGTCGGTGTCTCGGCGAGTACATGGTGGGAACATGTGAAGATAGTAAAACTGGTCGAATCGCAAACTGGACTTCCCTGAAGACAAATGCGCGATCACTGTGTGATTTTGTTCAAATCTGGCGCAGACGGATTGGGTACAGTGCTTCCATCTTACAGCAATTAGGATTACCTTAAATAGTATCGTCTTCCTGCAATTAAAGCCGCTAGGCTACTGAACGTCGGGCACGCCGCAATTGCGGCGGTAAGACCCCTCTTTGAGGAGTGGCTAGATCGGCGTCACGGCGTCCTGACCTACCGCATGACACAGGTCCTCACCGGACACGGAAGTTTCGGGAGGTACCTGTGTCTGATGGGGAAGTAAGAAACGCCTGGATTTCACCACTGCGAGGATCGCCCTGAGGACACAGTAGAGCATACGGTGCAAGACTGCCCCGCTTGGGCAGAGCACCGACGTGTCCTCACGGCGGCGATAGGCGGAGACCTCTCGCGCCCGGCATTGGTCGAGGCCATACTGCGGGGCGAGAGGGAGTGGGAAGCGGTCGCCTCCTTCTGCGAAGCAGTCATGCTACCGAAAGAGGAGGCGGGCCGCGTGAGGGAGAGGATGACGTCCTCCCTCCAGCCCAGCCGCAGTGGTAGACGCCCATGGCGTCGGACGTCGGCCGACGATCTCTGGCCACCGTAGGCCTTGGCCTAGGCGCGGGCATGCGGACAGCGAGTAAAGGGCAACTCGCTGTCCGACCATGGACCATGCCCGGGTCGACGGCGCGTTGTGTTCCACGCGCGCCTCAAAGAGCGTCAGCAATATGACGAGGCCCCCCCTGTAGAGGGCCGAAGCCTGCCGGGGTTGTGGGACTTATCCCATTACCGTGACCCCGGAACGTAAAGGGCTATTGAAGGAACACCGTGGATTTTAGTCAGTACAAGTCTGACAGTCCCTCCGGCCCTGCCCGGGGTGGGAGGACTTATTTGATTATTTTACCACGTAAAAAAAAAAAAGGCTACTGAACGTCCGTATAAAGCTACAAGACGTCCGTATATAGCTATTAATAAAATAAGGTTTGGATCTTGCGCACGTACCGATTGCGCTTTATCGTGCGAAAATGTGAGATAGATACATCTATCTCACATTTTCGCACGATAAAGCGCAATCCTCCTACCTACCTACCTCTATTCCTCTATTCTTTTAAAATTGCATTTATCAACACTAAAGTAAATGTCCGAAACTTATGAGGATTGTAGATGCACTATAGGAAGAAGTCTCATTACTGTGGTTTGGAAAGTGGGGAAGTAAGTCTGAGTAACTAATAATATCAAAATTTTAGCTGCTTTTCAGAGTTAGAGTTAGTGGTCGTTAAATGAAGCAGCAATAATGTTAATTTACAATTAAAAGCTTTTATGTTCCTTCTTTTAATATTACCGATTGAAAATGTGTCACACATAAATCCAGTATATTAAAATACAAATCAGAAACTCTGTCAAGCATGAGGTGAGCGAGCTGGCAACGTCACAAGTGCGGACGCTAAATACGCAGATTCGCAGTCAGGAAGTTCCCGAGATATACGGCTGTGAATATACACGCTACAGCAGCGCCTCACCTGCGCTGGGATTTCTTCGGGAACTTTTTATTATATTTTTGCAGCCATTTATCAACTTTTTTGGCTTCTATCGAATTTTGTCCTACGGCTAACCAGGACCGATAGGACCTAAGTGCCACCGACCAAAAAAGTATACGCCATATGCCGGTGGACGCCAGTTAAATGTACTTTTTTTCTTCAGAGGACGGCTATTTGTCTGCAGGGCCTACAAGGGCGAGCAATGCCTTGGTAATACCTGGGTATACGAAGTACATATTTAGCCCAGTAGTCAGTGACCACAGGGCAGCTTAATAACAGGTGTGCCGCTGTCTCATGTTTCTCCATGCAAGTTCTACAGTGGGCCTTCTGCCCGCAACTTCATTCGCATGTGAGTTTTTCTGCCTAAATGTCTACGATTCTATTCATTCTGTCGACTGTGGCGGAGAGATTAAACTCTCCTTTCATGATTCACTTTATGGGAATGACTATCAACCGGGGCACGTTTCCCATAAATTGATGGTCCTTACCATAAAGCTAGTTATAATTTTATTTGTTAATATTATGTACTAACCCTAGCATAAGCAGTATACTAACACATCTATGGATTTTTAATTATCCGAAATAAAGAAAGAATTTGAATTTCAATTTATAACTAAATTTATTTTGATCCGTCCAGTAGTTCTTGCGTCCTCCAACCTCACAAACTAACACATTTATAATGAGACATAAAATAAAAGACCAGTAATAAAAATGAAATCATTTATTTATCGCTTCCTCTTTTTCCCGCCATGTTTGATCTTGTTGTTGGGCTTGCCCTTGATGCGCCTGCGCACACCGGCCGCTTCCTCGGTGTCGTCGTCTGAGTCCGCGCCGCGTTTCTTGCCTTTAATGTTCTTTTTGTCTTCAAGCTCTTTCATTTCCTGTGAAAATTGAAGAGGTTATCAGCAGTCTGATTGGGGAATTCATAAAGTGGTATCCTTCACGATAGAAATATGTCAATATCTAATCTTTCATATCTATATCTATACATATAATAATACAGTAAAAAAGTGTGTCTGTACATTTAAAGAAGAATGGTCAAAATGGACTACGAAAAAAAGTTCTTGTTACCAAGACGGAACTATCACCGTAATGTAGTATAAGTTGAATGTAATTATTAGATACCAACAGTTTATTTTTAAGAGCTGGGAAAAGAAAGATAATCGTCTCTAAAAATATGACTTTGCTTTTTAGAACGCAGGATAAAGTATCTTATTTTTGAACGCATCTATAATTCTTATCATTCCTAGAGAAGTCCATCTTTTTTCCAAAGACTAAATCGATTTTATTTCTGACTCAAACTGAATTTGACACAAATCTTTTATTTTAAATAACCGTGTAAATCCATGACAATTATAAAACTTAGATAGGTTACTAATATAATTAGATTTTACTTAGAGCTAAATAGTTTATACAATGAAATTAAAAACTAATGATTATTCTTATAAAAATCGATATTACAGTAATCGATCGATTGCTTACCTCCCTATTTTTTGTCAAGTAAACAAAAGATTGACAGATTGATTGATTAAAAATTCTATTATTATTTGTTTTGGAGGTTAATTGGTCGACAAAAAATGTTTTTATTTCTTAGAGTGAATAAAGATAACCTAAACCCATCATATATGGAAAAAGTTTGATGTATTATGTGAAAGTATGCACATATAGGACCACGATTAGGCATTATGGAAATATACAGTCTTATCTGACGTGTGCGCTACATAATTTAAACTGTAATACCTCTAACTTAAAATGCTACAGATTAAATAATATAACCTCAAAAACCATATTACACAATTACTTGATACTCCCAGCTTTTAAAAATATATTGAGTGCCTTGCTTCTTTCTATTTACATAGACAAATTAAATAACATATGTTTCATCAAGTTACGTTTTATTAGATTTTCCTAGTCCAAGCATGCTAGGCAGATGGCCATTGTTCTTTTACACAAAAATAATAGAGGAGGTTAAGAAACGGTAACGGCAAAAAAATAAATAAAAAAGCCTGTCTGCTTGTCTGTTTGTACACGCTAATCTCCTGACCTACTGGACGGATAAGCTCCTTTTTATCCCGGAATTCCCACGCGAATGAAGTTGCGTACAGCAGCTACTGTTTAATAAATCTTCTGGTCCATTACGTAAATGCAACACTATTGCAATGTCAAAATGAATGCTTATGTCGACCTATTCCATTTAAATTTGTATGAATCTATCGAAAATTTTTGATCCGTGCAATGTGATTCATAATTTAACGCAATATTTTTCGATAGATTTATTATCGAAAGGTTAGATCATATAGATCTCGCGAGATATATTACAATCTAAATTCTAACGGATTTTCAATTTTACGGTGACATATAAGTAACGTACGATCTTCGTGAGTCGCTGGGCTTCAGAAACTCGTTCTTGTAACACCATGACCTCGCTTTCCTCTGTCTTGTATAACGGCAGCTGCTTGCCGATCAGTTGCTCGATGCGCTGGTACAGTTCCACGTCATACTGAAATTATTTACAGACGATTAACATGCATATGTTAAAGTGGTACCCAACTGATAAGGCGCGTCGTGAATCTTCGTTCGCACAGAAAAGAAAGTATGGCCCCGAAGATTAACGAAAGAACGCTTAAAACTTACAATCAATCTTAGATCACTACTATAATGTTCACAATATACTGCAGCTGTTAGTTCCGTCTCACTCACGCGTCACGCGCTAACATGACGGCTGCTGCCGACCAATAGCGGTAAAGGAAACGAAGCGCGGTGCGAAAATTTATTTTCTGCGCAGGTACATCGGTAAGCCATATCAGTTGGGTACTACTGTAGCAAGTTACTGAGTTGTAGAAGTCAGATGGCGCTCGCGCCATATAAAACATTAGTACTTGTACTGTATTCAGTTTGTATCATATGTAATGACTGTAACACTGTTAAATGATAAACGATCTTTATTATTTGCAAATTGGTTATGAAATAACACTTTTACACGTCATTTTGTTTCGTAAATATTAACTAGATGAGGCCGGTGTTTCCTAACTGACACCCTGAGAAGAAACACCGTAACAAACTCAGCGGTCCGTCTCTTTTAAAGTCCATACAATCTATACTGGTTTAATTATATGGGAACCTTGTAGGTTTCAGTCTGAGGCGGTCTTTTGAAGAAAGATGCTAACAGATTTGAGTGTGTCTGTCCATACAGTGCAAGCATTTGTCAAACGACGTATAGCTCAACTTAGAACAAGGAGCTTAACGATTTGACGAAATAACCTACATAGTTCACATATTCACAATCGTTTATGAGAATTATGTAGATTAGTCTTTAATGGCCTTTTGAGGAACACACAGCTTTGAGTATACCCGTCCAGTCAGTGCAAGCCTTTGTCAGTTTGTAAGCTCAACTATGGACTACTAAGGAGCTCAACGACCTAACGAACAATGCCAAAAAAGGGACATTTGAGTAGGTCGCGAAAGTACTCAAACTGCCAGACATCGTCGTAAGATAGAGAAAATTAAAAAAAAGTAAATGGAAATTAAAAAAAAAAGTAGTCTCCCAAAACACAAGCTCAAGCTTAATTTGGGAATCAGTAGTTTTGGATTAATATATTTGAATGAGCCACTTACATAAATCAAAATGTGTTTACCAGTGCTAATAAATAATTTTTATTTACTTTTTAGTACTCAGCTCAAGGGCGGATCCAGCTTTGGTGCCGGGGGGGTTCACATAATCGTGGTCAAGTCACAAGAAGTTATAATTTGTATTTCCTGACTCCGCTGCCACTTGGCCATCCACTGCCGATATTCGTTTACAACGACAGAAATGGAGTATAATCTAGTAACAATGTTTAAAAATTTTAATTAGTAGTCCACCTAGGTCATGGACCCAGCCCAGGGGGGTGTCATGACCCCATGACCCCCCCCCCCCTGGATCCGCCCTTGACTTAGCTGCATCTGGTTAGCATGGAATAGGGTAGTTTCCTAAAATATTTTATATAGATAGTCCGTCGTATTTTTACACGTAATTTAAAAATGAAGACGATACAGTGAATTGAAATTTTGCGTGACGTCACGCTGTGGTATGCGCACGCACTCTGTGACGTCAGTAGCCCCCGATCCTGAACTTTGAAGCTTGATCTTTGTAATTTTTTATTGATATGAAAAGGCAAAAAAAAAACGAAGAATATTTTTCAACCAACGACAAAAAAAGGAGGAGGTTATCAATTAGAAGTTTAATTTTTTTTTATGTAGATCACCGATTACTCGAAGAGGGCTGAACCGATTTGGAAAATTATTTTTTTGTTTGAAAGGGTATACTTCGAAATTGGTCCCATTGTCACCAAGTCAGGATCTGATGATGGGATCCTGGTGAAATCGAGGGAACTCTTCAAATATTATAGGCACACCTATAGTGATTTGAGTATTTTTTATAGTAACTTGTATAGTTGCATTCGAAAAGCACCATTTGTGAAGTGGACCTGATGATGACCACAGATGGCCACTGGAACTACTCAATAATAATATAAATCAAGGAATAATAAGTATTACATGTTCGCTCGATTACTTGAATGTGGTTATTAAGCACAATATGCTCGTCACAATGCATACGGTGAAGTGAAGCTGATGGTGAAGTACCAGGAGATCTCCTCAGCAATTAACGGCCCAACATTGGGAAAAGCTATATTTTGTAAATGAATGTAAGTAGTTGACATTTAGGCTCTTGTAACTAGGTAAATTAAAAATCGACCAACTAAAAATAGTGAAATAGAAACTTTTTACTAAAAAATTAAACCGATTCCCTAATTAAATTCCCGAAAAATAACTTTAATTTCGGTAGTCGGTGTCTTTTGTTTTTTATTTTCGTTTTTGGCACCGACTTCCGTAATTAAAGTTATTTTTCACTTTGCAGTGTTTTTTGGAAGTCGGTTTATTTTTTTGGTAAAAAGTTTTTGTTGAAAATCTATCTAGCGAACCACATAAAATAATCATTTTGTAACACAGAAAACTACCCTATTCAGTATAGTTGGGAAAAGGCTAACGAGATTTTACCATCATCGGATAACGGAAAATTGTTTGTGTGAATTAAACTTTAGCTAAATACTTAAAATAGCGGAATTCTTGTAGAATGATTACATTTTCAACAAGTCGGGAACTTTTTTAATTGTAATTTCTGCTTATTTTTTACCGGTTTGGACACCCATCCTAAAGCTTGCAGCTCTCAGATTATAAAACAAAAGGCAGATGGAGCGCACCGAACTCGCGAGTGGCCCCACCAAAGCTAATACAAATTCAAAAGTAAATACAAACACGCGCCACTGCTAGACGCGACTTAGGGCTGAGTCACACCGGAATGGCAGCGGCCGGCAGCGACGCGGCGAGCACTTTCAGTGTGAAATAATTTTAAACTTTAACTACACACATAAAAGACCAGTATCGCTTGAAAAGGTCGCGAGGCCGCCCGCGGTGACGCTAGCGGCCGCGCGCCTCGCGCGTCTTGTTGGTGTTTCCGCCCGCGGCCGCTGCCATTTCGTTGTGACTCGGCCCTTATCCGACGCAACACGTTACGACTGGTTCGTAATTTTAGTTAAAAAATGCCCTCTTGTGTTATAAAACACTGTAAAAGTTGTTCTCAAAAACAAAAAAAGAAAATGGAATATCCTTTCACAAGTAACTATTGATTATTTGGCTTATTTAATTTTTTATCCACATAATAATTTTACATGTGACTCGGAAAACAAAACTGCAACAGTCATTCGCCAGTGTTGTCAGTATTTATTAAAATGAGTTTGCCGTTTTTAGTGGTAAAACTACAGTTAGAAGGTCACGGTCTAGAGGTTAGTGATGTAACGAAAGTTGAATTTTTCAAAATCGCAAATGCGAATGTGAATATTAGTCTGAATCACACGGTTTTTTTTACAAAAAAATCTCAAGATTAATTTTCTTACAAAATACTTTTTATTTATTTATTTATTTACACTTTATGCACATAGGTACAAAGGCGGACTTAATGCCGTAGGCATTCTCTACCAGTCAACCATGAGTAGTGAAGAGATAGTGTGTGTTTATGTCAGGTTTTTAAGGGTTCCATAGCCGAATGGCAAAAAACGGAATACTTATAGTTTTTTTTCATGTCTTCAGTTTCATTCCGAAACTATTAAGTTAAAAATAAAATGTTTTGTATGATAATCTAGGTTAAAAACTACCTGTGTGCCAAATTGTATCCAAATCAGTACAGTAGTTTTTGCGTGAAAGAGAAATAAACATTTATACATACATATTTACTTCCATTCTCACAATATTTCACATATACAATAATTAGAAAAGTAGGATATAATTATAAAATTAACAATATATAAATAAAAAAATTAATTGTGATATATTTATCCGTACCTTTTTTATTTATTGTAATTTATTTAGTGATTAATAACTGTTATTTTGTCCTTATATTACTTTAGTATTTTATGTTACAAAATAACGTTGCCAATATTACAATTTATTAGAAAAAATGAGGGAGTTTTTTTTTTCAATATCTGGTAACTTTACACGCACACAGATGCACGTGTACGCACAGTTCAGCGGCTCGTTGTCACGCACACATAACTATAGAAGTGGGGCCACTCGCGAGTTCGGTGCGCTCTATCTGCCTTTTGTTTTATAATCTGAGTTTCAGCTAAACAAAAGCCTTTTAGTTCAGGTATTAAAATTAAGTATTGGTGAGAATGTCACACATGCGTAATGCCAGATAGGGTTTCTTCAACATACCTGTGACACAAAGGTGATCGCTTTGCCGGCACGACCCGCTCTTGCTGTGCGTCCTACGCGATGGATATAGTCCTTGCTGTGCAGCGGTATGTCCAAGTTTATCACCACGTCCACGTGAGGGATGTCTAGACCTCTGTAGGATAAGTGTATTGGTTATACAAGGCTGTTGTACTGATCAGTTTACCAACTGATCTAGCGCTTTCTTTTGTTTCGCAGACTACGTAACTTTTAAGAGCATTCAAATGGAACATTTTTATTTTTGTATGAAAACCTGATGAAGTAAAAGATGAATTATTAAAAATCATAGAACTAAAGTTATTGTTCATGATGTTACTAACACAGTTGCGAGGTTGTTAGTGTTTTACCAATAATCCTGTATATAACGTGTATACATAATGTTATAAGGTTAATAGAAAATGCGCTTCTGCACAATTATATAAATAAACTAGCAGTTGCTCGCGACTTCGTTCGCGTGGGAAGTTTTTCCGTGTAAACCCCGATCCCGTGGGAATTTCGCAAAATCTCGTCTTAGCGAGTATCTACGTACTGAAAGGGCCAAATTTGCCAAAATTACCATGTAAAATTTGCTTGTAGTTTCTGAGATCTCTTACTTTTTTAAATAAAATTGTTTATTTCATCAATGGGTACATGATGTTAGCAAAATGTATGTTGTATGTATTACAAATCGACAAATTTTTGGGTGACCAGAACGAACAGTAGTTTTGCATTTAGAATATGGCAAGGCATTTCTTTCAGTTGTAGTTTCTGAGATTTCGCGAAATACCACTCCCTGATTAGTGAGTGGTATTTCGCTTTTATATATATAGATTGCTCAAGAGGTGATTGAGTAAAGTCAAAAGCACAACACATTTCCCTAGTGTGAGTAATTCAATGTTAAAGTAGCAAATTTATTTTATCTTCATAAAACTGGAGGTTCCTATCATAAATGCAGGATAATGTAAAAGACAGGATGTTATAAAATCTTAGAAGCAGGCGCGGTCGGAAAGGGGGGGGGGCATGCCTCCCCGCAAAGTCGTATACGACAAATTGAAAAATCTTCTAAAAATTTGCAAAATAGGACGTCCCAAATATTATCACCCGATTTGCTAATAAAAATAGGAGACTTCCATTTGTTTTATAATGTATGCAATAAAATTTGTATTGACCAATAAAGAAAAATAATTTACTCGACATATTTTATTATCAGTGATCCCCCAAAATTGCAGACTGCGACCGCACCTGCTTCCAAGTACAACTGAGTTTAGCACAATCGACATCCTACTCCTCAGTAAAAGTATGTTCAGGCAGCAAATCTATGCAATTATTAAGGATCGGCAGTCGACAGTATGATAAATTGTAATGTATATATATTTACATATCTCTTGCTCTGTAAGTACACCCTTACACCCCTGAATGCCGGGGTGTATGACTATCATTACAGCATAGGTTTTGGAATTTGAAAAAAGAACTGTCATACTCATACTGCACGAAGAATATTTTTAAAAAGTTAATTTTTTTTTTCTCGGTATCGATTAATTACTCGAATCGGAATCTAGACAATTTATTTTATAAAGATTTTATTTTAAATATGGAACTATTTGTTTCCACATCGTATGTTAGATGGAATCGATTTAAAAATCAAACTGGCCAGCAAGATTTGACGCGCTTGCGTGCGTGAAAAAAAAAGGCAGTCTATTAGTAGGCGCGAAAGCATCGCGAAAATAATTAATTTTCTTGTTTGAGTTCTTTTTCAAAAGTTTTAAACATGTCTAGTGACGAAGACATAGATCTAACGCCCGATTTTATTAAAGAAAGGGCAAAAACAGTTGTCGAAAATATATTACCGCCGAACTCGAAAGAAAGATATGTAAAGGCATACGACGAATTTATGAAATGGCGGTCAGAAAAAAAAGTGAAATCTCTTTCTGAAAGTGTTTTTATATCATATTTTGATGAATTATCTAAGAGGCTACAACCTTCCAGTTTATGGTGCTTTTATTCCATGCTAAAATCTACAATGATGACAAAACATGACGTGAATTTGAAAGATTTTTCTAAACTTACTGCTTTCTTGAAAAGGCAGTCTGACGGCTTTAAAAGCAAGAAATCGAAGGTATTTACTGCAGAAGAAGTACAGAAATTCTTAAATGAAGCTCCGGATGAAATTTATTTAGCAATAAAGGTACCTACGTATTTACTTGCCCTTTTTAATAAGTTACCAAAATATTTCACAGAAATACTATGCGAATTTGGTGCCTTTAATACAACTTATGTCTTTTTTACAGGTTGTTCTAATTTTTGGGATATCGGGAGCCTGCAGAACCGTGGAATTGACAAACTTGACAACAGAAAATGTAGAAAAACATAACAAATTACTACTCATAAAACTGCCTAACACGAAAACTAAAATTGACCGGTCATTTGTTGTGCATGAAGAATTTGCAAATTATGTTGAAAAATATCAAGCTCTTCGGCCTGAAAACGTGGATACAAATCGTTTTTTTCTTAATTACAGTAAAGGAAAATGCCACAGACAAGTAATAGGAAAAAACAAATTTACAGGCATGCCAAAGCAAATAGCCACATATTTAAAACTGAGTAACGTAGAGTTATACACCGGGCATTGCTTTCGCAGAACATCAGCGACTCTATTGGCTGATTCGGGAGCCAACCTCACTCTGTTAAAAAGGCACGGCGGCTGGAAGTCCAGCAAAGTGGCCGAAGGTTATATCGAAGATTCGATGGCAAACAAAAGCAAAATTACTTCTAAAATAACAGAAAATATAAACTTAAAATCACCACGTCAAAGCACATCATCTGAGCCATTTTTTAATGAAGAAAATAGTACCAGTCAACTGCCGCCATTTACGATGCAAGAACCTCAAGTCACTCAAACTCAAGTCTTATCATCACAAACTCATATTCAAACTATAAATATACCTAAAAAGAACGTGACCATATCTCTTACAAATTGTAATAATTTTACTATTAATTTTAATTAAATACACATTTTTTTCTTCTTAATAAATGTTCATTGAAACCTGCTGTCTTGTTGTTTACTTACCTCACAATCGATATGTAAAGCAGAGTATTTATCTCGGGCGTAAGCATCAATTGCATACTCGGGTTAATTAGCGCCTTCGCTTCGCTCAGGCGCCAAAAACCTCGTATGCAATTGATGTCATACAGCCCTTGGTTAATAATCTACTATTGTTTGCCACATCACACATTATTAACATGTAATTTTAGTTTATTAAGCATATAATGTTATGACTCTCTAATTTGCTGTGGAAAATGTAGTGGGTAGCATATTTACTATATTTTAGTATGCAAGTCTCATTATAACCGTGTGATGTGTTAAATCATCCTATGACTGCCTCCCGATCTGGGCGAAGTGGGAGGGTGTGTCAGATTTTTGTTCCGAGGCCGCGGTAACTCTATCGAACAATTCCGCAACCCCGGGGCTCTGCCCAAGCGGGGCAAACCTGCACTGTGTGTTCCACCGAGTCCTCAGGGCGATTCTCGCAGTGGTGACACCCGGGCGATCCTCCCGCCGAATCCGACACCAGTAACTCCCGAAACGACCGTGTCCGGTATGCACCTGCGTCAGGCGGAAGATGACGACGCCATGACGCCTCTTTAGCCACTCCTCAGAGAGGGGACTTACCGCTGCTATTGTATGTTTTTCCCTAAAATAAATAAACTGCAAACTCACCTCGAAGCCACATCAGTACAAATGAGCACGGATCGGCTCTTATTTTTGAACTTGTTGAGCGCCGCGAGCCGTTTGTTCTGCGACATCTGTCCGTGCAGCGGCACGGCGGCCAGCCCGAGGTTGCGCAGGAGCAGCGCGCTGCGCAGTGCGCCGGCGCACGTCGACACGAACACTATGAACGAGTTGCCCGACATCTCGTTGAGGATGTGGACCAGGTATACGTCCTACAATTTATGGTGATTTAAATACATATAATAATTATTTATTATACAGAGTTGATACGACAGAGGGGCATTAAATTACACTACGTATACTATACGTGTTTAGTGTTAATTTGATACAGTTAAAAAATAAAAAGAGCCAATATTTTTTTCCAAATAAACTAAATAGCTTACAAATCAGAGTAAAACGCAACCACCCTTTGTAAATAAATGTGACTGACCTCAAATACATAGGTAACGAAGTGGCAACGTAGCGCGGCGTGTGTTATCTCTTGTCTTGGTCAGATTTATTGCTTTAAGGGGCATCTCATCAAAATCATTTGCGACTAAACTTTTTTTTTTTTATTGAAAATAGGTTCGCGTTTGACCACTATCTCACCTGATGGTAAGTGATGATGTGATCGAAGATGGAGCACGCTTACCTAAAAGTAACCTATTCACTCTGGACTTAAAGACTTCTCCTATTTAATTGATTTTTGGTACAAAGCTTGAAAATGGTACATAGTATACGCAGTTTTAAGGGAAGCCCCTCGGTCGTATCAACTCTGTATACTTTATTGTACATCTTACAACATACATATGGATACATTGTTTTCTTTTTTATTGATAATAGGTTCGCGTTTGACCACCATCTAACCTGATGGTAACTGATGATGTGGTCGAAGATGGAGCACGCTTACCTAGAAGAAACCTATTCACTCTACACTCAAAGACCCGCAGGTTATAGCTATCAGGAAACACAGACTCCGGCAGGGAATTCCACTCCTTAGCCGTACGCACAATGAAAGTATTCCCAAAACGTTTAGTGCGTATGGGTGGGATGTCCACCATGTAACGATGGCGCATCGCCGTTTGTCTTGTAGTCCGATGATGGAACGGACTTGGCGGAATTAGATTGCGTAATTTCAACGCACACTCCCCGAAATGTAACCGATAGAAAACTGATAGACTTGCAACTTGTCGTCGATGTTCAAGACTCTGGAGCTTTGACTCGACCAGTGCATCGTCGCCAATGAGTCTCTTGGCCCGTTTCTCAAGCGCGTCCAGTTTGTATTTGTAATAAACCTTGTACGATGGGCGGTCTTATCGCACAGGGCAAACTCTTTCAGACAACCTTTGAATGGGCAGAACTTAAAGATTGATTGATTTTCATTCATATTATGAATAAGAATTATTCCGGATGAGCCCACTCTTGAACTCAATCTCGCCTGATGGTAAGCGACGGATGAGGTCTACGATGGAAAGAGCGAGCCCAGAAGATGCCTTTACTCTTTCTTTTTTTTATGTATGTCAATAAAAAAATCTTTGGGGGTTCATTGTGCATAACGCAGTTTACACAGCTAAGAATAACCCATTGCCCATTGTACACTAGTTTTACTTTTTGAATCCATAGAAATATTGTAAGGTGTACAATAAAGTATACAATGAATATATAAATGAGAATGTTTAACAGCTGCATGTAAGCAGTATTTAAAAGCTATGTCATTTTAAATTTGAACCACGGTTGTTGTAGATCCAGAATTTAAGAGATTGACATCAGCGAATTTGGATGTGGATTCCAAGTTCCGAGGATGTCGTAATGAAAAAGGTTTATGAATTTTTGATTTATATTTCTCTGTGCCTCAGATTCAAGATGTAGGTAGGTGTAAGAAATTGCCAGGCGTCCGTCACTCGCTCAAGGCTACGCGTTATATGCCTACCGCTTCGCGTATCGCCGTCGGTAGAACCGACAGAGGGCTGTCGCACGCCTGCCTGAGCTTTTTTAAATAATTTTGACAACGTCATAATGGATCGGCCTAAAAACAATTGATTTTCCTCCGCTTTGCTCCTGTTTCCCTTTTGATTACTTATTTATTACAATTATTTACGCGGTTTCGGATATTTTCGACATCAACAAATAAAAAGTAATTGTTTTTCTACAACATTCGTTTTATTATCTATATCATCATAGGTACAACCATAGAAATATAATATTATATCTATGGGGACAACCCTAGCATATTCACTCGATGACGCATTCGCACGTGGGTCGCGCGGCGGGCAATACAATCTCAACTCTCTGTGTGCGTACTTATGGTACATTTCTTCTAGCTGCAAACAGCTGGTATTATTATTAAGATTTTGTAGGCTATTATAGCGTAGGTATTTTCGCTTTTGTATGAGAGTGATGTATCTGTTACGAAGTAACTATTTAGTAATCTGTGACATTGCTCCTGGCTGTCATTTGTAGTCGTCAGTCTCGTTGTCAGTCGTTACCGGAAGTCGAGAAGCTAGAAAATCTGACACCAGTCTTACCAAGGGGTATCGTGTTACCCGGCAACTGGGTTGTGGAGCTCAGATAGGCACTCGCTTCATGTTTAACACTAGTACCCAGCTACATCCAGATAGACTAGAATCCCTGGACTGGTCAGCAAATGATGATGATTTGTCATTGATTGGTCTTCTATTCGTAAGAAAAAGAATACAAACTATCCTTACCTTATACTTAACAGGAATAAACAGATAGTACTGCAGCAGTTTCTCAACAGTCTGATATTTGGTGGACACCTCAACTTTCACGGGGTCTTGCAAGGAGGCCCGTTGTAGTTTCTGCACCTTCTTGGTCATTGTGGCTGAGAACAGGTAGGTGCGTCTCTCGCGAGGAATCACACGGAGGATCTTGTCTACTTCCACTTCAAAGTCCATGTTGAGGATGCGGTCAGCTTCGTCCATTACCTTTTGGAACAGAAGAGGAATATTTTTAAACTCCGACGCAAAAACACCCCTCGGTGTTATAAGTTTAACGTCGATGTCTGTGTTCTGTGGCATCGTAGCTTTCAAACGGAAGGACCAATTTCAATGTGTTTTTTTTAATTCGAAAGCCAGGTTCCTTGCGGTGGTTCTTATCTGTTTGATAAAAATCGGTACAGCAATTTGAAGAGTAACAGCTCTAAAATCTAAAATGATGTAAGGCATTTTTAGCATAAAAATACCTTACATCATTTTTTAGAATACTTAAATATTTTTTTTAGAATAAATAGTCTAGCAGTTACTTTTTTTGTTTCTGAAAAGGCTTTAAAAGCTACGAAAGCCGTACCAAAATCAGATGGACAGAGGACATTGTACAGTAAAAATTTATGTGGAGATGGAGTGCAGAAAACTAAAATTTTTAATAATAACACATTGAAGTAATTTAAATGATGCTCATATTTCAATCACTCGGTGATCACTAGTTAACCTATATAATAACAAATACAGTATTAAAGTAAAAATGGCCCAATGTTTAGAGGCGCGAGTTGTAAGTCGTGGATTCGAACTTAAACAGGCATGTTATTTTGTGTTATTTTCATGCTAGCAAAACAGTGAAGTAAAACCGGCATGTCCTATGCTGAAAATCTGTAGACTTTCAACATGCACTAACCCGCACTAGGCCCGCATGGTCCAGGATTAGAGCCAATTCCCTCTCATGGAGAGGAGGGCCTATATCCATTATAAAGTTGCGAAAGTTTGTGAGGATGTATGTATGTTTATTGCTCTTTCACGCAAAAACGACTGAACGGATCTCAATGGAATTTGGTAAGTAGATAGTTAACATCCTGGAATAACACATAGGCTACTTTTTATCCCGGATTTCCCATATCCACCGGATCGGGATTTACGCGGGAAAAATCTCCCACGCGAACGAATTCGCGGTCAAAAGCTAGTACTTCATAGAACGAACCACATAATAAAAGGTTCGTAATGTCAACAAATAGGTTACTTGTGTTTTGTTAATAAATACTTTATTGGCATCAACTCACCAAGAACTTGAGGGCCTTCAGATTGAATCCCTTAGTATTCTCCAGGTGATCCACGAGTCTTCCAGGAGTGGCGATGATGATGTGTGGCTTCTTGGACAGCATGAGGGATTGAGCCACCATGTCCATACCACCCACTATCACGGCACATTTCACTCCTATACTTGCTCCTGAAAGTTTAGTGAATGTTTTAGGTATCTGCAGATTTTGGAAGCTGGAGTTTTGGAAGGAAAAGTTATAGCTAAGTTTTTAAAAAAACTTATGCGCTAGCTTCTGGTATTTAATCTCTTTAAAAAATACAGTGATATATATAACGTAATTACTAGAAATAAACACAACTTTGTTGTTCCAAAAAGGAAGGCTGAAGGAAATAGGTGATTCTTTTAAATGCCAGTGTTACGTTTTTATAATAAACTACCCTGCCATTTGCAAGAACTGAGCCTCAATAAATTTAAATTAGTCATAAAACGTAAGCTTTGCCAGAAAGATTTTTACACAGTTTTGAGGATAATAAAAAGGCTTGGGATTGAGCTGCTCCAATGATATACAGGGAACATTAATGTTGTTTACAATCACAATTTGTTATATTTTATTTTTATACAAATTGACATTACATTTTTTTTTCCTATTTTTTTTTTAATCTTACTAAAACATAATACTTTTTAAAACATAATATTTTATTTTACTTTATTTTGACATGAATATTTACTTTGTAAAGTATAATATTTTTATTTTTTTATTTTTAGTATTTATGTACTTAAATGCAAGCATTATGTGGATTAAAAAAAAATCCATTTATTATTTAATTTATTCTTTCTTTTTCTCTCTCTTACCACGATGTCTGGCAGTTTGAGTACTTTCATGACCTTCTCAAATGTCCCTTCTTTGGCATTGTTTGCCAGGTCATTGAGCTCCTTAGTAAGTCCAAAGTTGAGCTTATAGACTAACTGACAAAGGCTTGCACTGACAGGACTCTAATCTACTCAAATCTGTGTGTTTCTTTCTTCAAAAAGCCATTTCAGACTAATCTACATAATCCTCATAAACTATTGTGAATATATGAACTATGTAGGTTATTTTATTCAAGTTAAACATGATTATCTGACAGTTTGAGTGCTTTTTGCGGCCTACCCAAATGTCCTTATCTTGGTAGTGTTTGTCAAATGGTTAAGCTCTTTTTTTAAGTTGAGCTATACATTATCTGTCAAATGCTTGCTGTATACTCAAATCTGTGAGAATCTTTCCTCAAAAGATCGCCTCAGACAGTAACCTATTACCAACATTGTCCCATATATTTTTAACCAGTATAGATTGTATGGACTTTAAAAGAGACGGACCCCTGAGTTTGTTTCGGTGTTTCTTCTCAGGGTAGTCAGTTAGGAAACACCGGCCTCATCTAGTTTAAATTTACGAAAAAAATAACATGTAAAAGTGTGTTCTTTAATAACAAATTCTCTTTGGCTTGGCAAAGGCTCTTGTTTGACCACCATCTCCACTGATGGTAAGTGATGATGAGGTTGAAGATGAAGCATGTTTCTTATCTATAAGCAACCTATTCACTCTTGACTTAAAGATTTGATTAAATAACTTACCAAGTGCCTCAAATTGTTCTGAAATTTGGAATGCCAATTCTCTGGTAGGTGTTAATATTAAGGCAAAGTACCGTTGTGGGTTCTCTAAAAGTGCTTGTAAGATTGGGAGGGCAAAGGCACCAGTTTTTCCAGAACCAGTCTCGGCTAAGCCTATGATGTCCTTTCCCTGTAATGCGACTGGTATCGATTCTTTCTGGATTTTTGATGGCTTCTTCCATTTTAACTCTTCACAAGCTTCACATAATACGTCTACAACTCCCTGAAAATAGTATTGTGATTTAATAACATAACCTCAACTCGTAACATTTTTATCAAATTATGTTAACGTAACATAACTAAGGAATCGGTAGAGTTGTGATTATAGCGCTAGTCTCAGATAGTCACAAGTATTTAAGTGTGTTATTAAAAATAACACATGCATTTAGCACAAACTTACCAAATCTTTGAACGTCGTGTTATCTTCCTCTTCAATGTCTTCCGCCGCTGGCTCTACTGCTTGCTGTTCGTTTTCTTCATTCTCAGATTGCTGGCTATCGTCGTCACTACTCTCATTGTCCACGTCCGGAGTCATTTTCAGATATTATAATAAACTTCACAGGGCAGAAACATGTGTATCAATACGCATATAATTTGCTGTCAAAAGGAAATGTCACAAAAGGAAAGTTCAAAAATCAGTTTAGGGATGGGAGCGAATGGAGCAATGAATCCAGCACAGAATCCAGTTACGCCTTTATTTTCCTCTTTTTGAGTATTTCATGTGTTTTGTTTATTTGCTTGTATATAATAAGATTTAAAATATCAAATACTTGTTAATCACTTCATTGTAAAGGAAATCGAGAGAAACGAATTAAGGAATAAATATCATTATTGGGTTTTGGAATAATAGCAGGTCGTTCAAATACTTTAGATTTCGAAACATGATGTTCTATTTATATAACATGATATTTTTAATTAAATCAAATAATTATATTTTAATAATTTATTAATTGACGCTTCTAGAAATGTGTTAATTATTATACGCAAATAATTTTACCATTTAAATTTAATTTATATAAAATAAAATATGTTTTCGAACGCATCAATAAACTAAGCGTCGTGTTTTTGAGGTTATCTGCTAGTTGTTATTATTGTTTCTGACAATATTTCCTAAGTATTACACATAATCTGACGATAAATTATGGCAAAGCATCATCCAGATCTTATCTTCTGTAGAAAACAGCCCGGCGTGGGTAAGTAGAAACACTTAAAACATGAAATGAAAACCTAAGTTCAGTATTTGATTTCACACTGTTTGTTACAGCTATCGGTCGCTTATGTGAGAAATGCGACGGTAAATGCGTGATATGTGACTCCTACGTACGTCCCTGCACCCTGGTGAGAATATGCGACGAGTGTAATTATGGATCATATCAGGGACGGTGTGTAATCTGTGGTGGGCCCGGTGTTTCGGACGCTTATTACTGTAAAGAATGCACTATACAAGAAAAAGATGTAAGTACCCGTCATAAATTTGGTTCTTAAGCCCTACTCAATTGCTGTTAGTGCAATATGTTAGTGATTGTAATGGTTCTTCTTAGTGAGTCCATGGAATTTTTTTTAAATATTAGTTTGGCTCATTAATGAGCTACGTGAACTTCGCTTGCTGATGCAGACATAATATCATCAAGTGTACAAGTGAAAGGGCATGCGGTCAATATCTGAGCCATCTGTAAATTCCCATCAGTAGAGATTATGGACAACTTGGGTTAGCAGTCTGCTAATGTACAGGTTTATATTATTATGTTTAATTAGTATTATGTATGATGTTGTACACTGATAGCCCTAAATCTATCTCCTTTAATTTCTGTCCATCTAAAGGTTGTCTGTAAGAGATTGCCCTGTGCGATAAGCCCGCCCATTGTACACTAGTTTTATTATTTGTATCCTTAAAAGTATTGTAAGGTCTACAATCTATACTAATATTATAAAGCAGAAAAGTTTGTTTGTTTGTTTGTTTGCTTGAACGCGCTAATCTTCGAAAGTACTGGGTGGATTTGGATGCAATTTGGTATGGAAGTAGCTTGAAGCTTGAGGAAGGTTATAGGCTACTTTTTACGCAACTGCAAAAAGGAGTTATGTTTTTACCGTGATAGAATCCACCGGAGCGAAGCCCCGCGTGAGTACTAGTAAAGTATATAATAAACTAATATTATAAAGCGGAAAAGTTTGTTTGTTTGTTTGCTGGAATGCGCTAATATCTTCGAAAGTACTGGGTAGATTTGGATGCAATTTGGTATGGAAGTAGCTTGAAGCTTGGGGAAGGTTATAGGCTACTTTTTACCTGACTATGGCAAAGCCAAAGGAGGGTTATGATTTTGACAGGCTATGTATGTATGTATGTATGTATGTATGTATGTATGTATGTATGTATGTGTGTATGTTCATCTGTTCCCTCATAGCTCCAAAGCTGCTTATCGGAACTCGACAAATGAGGTATCGTTAGAACCGTCTTGACCGTCCACTAAACATAGGCTATGTGACGTGTCACAAAACCCAATGTGGCGCCCTCTAGGGCCCAAAAAGTGTTGTGTTAAAAATTAAAAATAAGATAAACACATCGTGTTTGGTATCATTTGAAAGGGCTTCACTTGTACTTATCAAAAATATTACTTAAATTTAACGTGGCGCCCTCTAGCGGTCAAAAAGTCATGTGTAAAAAATAAAAGTAAGATAGATATACCGTGTTTGGTATCATTTGAAAGGGCTTCACTTGAACTTATAAAAAATAAAGTAAATAGTATAGAAGCACAGTGATTTAACACCAAAATAGTTTAAATAATAAAAAGTAAAAAAACTAAAACCCGACTACGACAAAACTCGATGCTAAAAAGGATGAAACAAGATTTTCAGAATGCTGAAATAACAAAGGTTACTGGAAAAACAAGAACAGAACAAAAATAAAAGCCGTAGTCACACGTTATATAGGATATCAACCGTAACAAAACAATTAATAATGTGACTTGTGACTACGGCTTTTATTTTTGTTCTGTTCTTGTTTTTCCAGTAACCTTGTTTATTTCAGCATTCTGAAAATCTTGTTTCATCCTTTTTAGCATCGATTTTTGTCGTAGTCGGGTTTTAGTTTTTTTACTTTTTATTATTACTCGACTGCAAAAAGGAGAGTTATGTTTTTACCATGATAGAATCCACGGGAGCGATGCCCCGCGTGATTACTAGTAATAAATAAATAAATGAAGAAGTTGTGGTTAAGCGAAGTATTTGTTTCTAACCAAAGCTTAATTTGCATTCAACGACATTGATGGAGGCACAAGAAGTACTTTTCTTGGGTTAGGGTTTATGAGATCTTAAATAACATGAGGTTTCTCTAAATAGAATAAAAAAAAAAACAACATAAACCAAGTTGCAATGGCTGTGAATGATTCGCCATGTAATTTAAAAATTCGTATGGGACACTTTTTTGTACAAGGCACAAGTAAGCTCGAAAATTAACATAATTTGCTGTATTCACTGAATTCACCAAGAACACTTATTTGCTTATAAATATTGTGTGCTGGGTATGAGCTGTCCTGCGTCTAAGAAATGATGCAGGACTGATATAGCTTGCATTATACCTTGAATAAAGTATTCAGGTGCGTTTTTGTGATAACTTTGACCAACTGGGTAGTCAGTTTGTTTGAAGCTTCAAAATTACATTTAACTTTTTTTATTGAATGTCATGCACTATAAGGACATGGTTGGTGTAGTAGTTGAGCAATTGGCTGCTGTGCTGCATGTCGCAGGTTCGATTCCTGCACTACAAAAACTTTTACATGGCCTGTTTGTAAAAATGCACTTGCCATAAATTCATTATAAAAAATAAGAAAACTCATTTTAGTAGGTCTATAGATACAAATTTTTTAAATATGTTTTTTCTTTTACAGAGAGATGGCTGTCCAAAGATTGTGAACTTAGGTAGTTCCAAGACTGATCTGTTCTATGAAAGGAAGAAATATGGATTTAGAAGACATTAGCAATGACTTACCTAGGATAATAATTGTATTATAAATGGATTGTGTTGTATTTAATGTGAAAAAAGACATTTGAAATACCTTTAAGTGTATGGATGGAAGAATTATTGTTTCTTTTTGACCCCATAAGTTAACTGTGATTGCCATAGTGCAGACCAAAAAGGACCAAACCAGTCAAAATAATTAAGACATTGTATAATATACCTTATGTCAGTGTCTTAAAGTGCAAGTTTACAGAGTAGTTTAACATCTCCAGCTTAAGGATTCCAGGCTTTTAAAGATTGTGGCAATGATCATACAACATTCAACTTTGTACTGTTAAAAATAAAGACTTATTCATGCTAACAGTAAATCTGCTTTTCATCAGTTCTGTTTTGTCTGCATGGAGTCTGCATACCTCATGTAGACAGCATTGTCAATGGTTAAGAATTGTCTATGGAAGTTATTTGTAACACATAAAATATGGACTGAAAGCACAATTTTAAAATAAGAACTTGAATAAAACACTTTCACACTCTCAAATGATTTATTTTGTAACATCATTATAATATTTTATATATCTCTCAAGTTACACACAAATCTATAAAAATCCTCTATTATTCTATTAAATCTTTATTTACATGGAGTTTTGCTAAGTTACATACACAATACTAAACATGCACAATACTAAAACTAATTCAATACCAAAATACAATATCTGTTTTGAAACTATTTTTTTTAAATTGATTAGTAATTTATTAAGCACTTTAAAAATACTTTGTAACAGATTCTTACATGGAGTGACGGCTTACAAAATCCTACGGTACATACCTTTTTCAAAGACATGACAACCAGGATCAAAGAGTTTCCGAGGTACGGAGGAGTTTCACTATGTAAAGTATGGTCACCCCTCTACGTACCGGCCTCGGCAAGCGTTTGCTTAAACTCGATACAACGGTGCGGCTATTCTAAAGCAATATAAACTAATAACATTTGTACTCTTCCTATGTGCGAGCACAAGTACCGCGTTGCAAAGCCATGAGGCCTAAACTGACAATAAATAAGATTTTTAATTACAAAAGAAAGTTTATAATAAGACAAACACTAATCCCAAACACTGCCATTTCTGAGAATATAAAAAGAAAAGTTTCTGGAATATCATCACATGTTTCCGCTTTATTTCGGATGAGTCTGCTCTTGAGTGAGCCCAGAAGATGCCTACTCGCATTCTCGCTTCTTGCCCTAATGTCTTTATCAAATAGAAAAGCCACCTTTATTTTTTGCAGCCAGTACCTTCATACGGGTAATTATTCATCGACAGGGTTTACGCCGTTTTAACTTTACAACCTTATCTAGAGCTACCCGCACTGGTGATACTGGCTGCCGAATTGATTGGGTTGGTCCAAATGTTGGCGTCAACTGTATTGGCGCCAGAGTATGTTGGCCGCGCTGGGATGATCGGAGAACGAACGCAGACACTGAAATGTTGAACACAATTTTAATGGAAAATACTTGCTGCAACCAGCTCTGTCTAACATGGACTGAGTGATGAACAACGTAAACATTACGAAAGGCGAAAGACGTTCCCTGCAGGAGTAAGGTTTGCTCCATAGACTGATATCCTCTAGAAGAACTTTGAACTAATTTATCCTCTAGAAGTGACGTCACGAATACGAGTCTCTTCTGATGCAGCTTGGTTAGGAGATAATCTATTTTTACAGTTTACAGTGAGCATGCCAATTTGGCTGTAAGAGTGAAAGAAACCTAATAAGGCTAAATCACACGTGGTATAGTGTAGTGCCAAGTAACATTTTATGTAAGTTAATTAAGTTCGATCATGCTTTAATAAATAGAATTCTGTTTTAAATTCGTTTTATGCTGTTAGGTGTTATGTGTATCATGCATTGTAACAGCCTTGAGATTTTTGACTGACCTCCCATCGCTCTTGTTGGAGTATCAGCTGAATCCAAACATTGTCCTAGGAACACCATTATAATGTCATTAGATATCGCATTATCCAAATGAAGCGTGAAGCTCAAGATCGTTCGCAATCGAGGACTACTGTGGACGCCCTCTGCCCCATCTAGGGGTCATAGGACAATAAGTCAATAACCAATAAGGAATTTGTTAGTTCCTCTGAAAATGTGTTTCAAACTTGTGGTTAAATGATTGTGATTCAATTAGAACTAGTATGGTAAGTCACTAGGGCTTTGATCATTAGTGATTCTGTTGCCTGTCAATGAAACACCTTGTCGTCCCTTTTTAGTTTAGTTTACTTTCTAAATAGGTGATAAAATAAAATCCCAGAACTATGGCATAAAATATGATCGATCAACCCTTTATTCCGGGGTAAAATCATCAAATGACTCCTTTCTTCCTGCGTGGTGCGGATGGAAGTTTTAGACTTTTACAGACTAAAAACCATCCCACTTCGTTCATTCCCTTGTTCCCTTGCATTTTGGAGCCGCAAGATACCTGGTAGATATACCAGGTACCCCGACAGGCCATGGCCCTATCAAACCCCGTCATTAGTGCTAACATCTGGCACCCAAAGGGTTCCTACTTATAATTTTTTATATAATGTTGTTCTGCGTCCAAAATAGGACCTAATTAGTCCAACATTTTGTTATATACCTATACTCACGAGTTAACATCTTCTAGCTTCTTCAGCAGCCTCTCATTCTCTCTGCTCAGCATCTCCTGGTCTCTCAACAACGTGTCCCTAATGCCGAACAGTTCGCTGTTTTCGGCCCTGAGTGCGGTGGTCTCCTCCATGTGCAGTTGTACCAACTCTACTAACTCTGATTGTGGAAGCTGGAACAACTTGTTTGGTTCGATTTGGGTTGGGGTTCGGCGATGACCTCCTTGGCCTGTGGAACAAGGAGATCAAGATTTTGAGGAGTTACGCTTGAAATTTATTTCATGGTAGGTAGTGCTGGAAAAAGAAGGATAAGGAAAAAGGCAAAATAAGTTTCTCAGCATCACAGGATTATACCATCAGTGACGAAAGTTGGAAGACGTCCATTGACTGGCATTATGGACCCTGGTATCGCTACCATATACTGCTCGATTATACAGTTGATCACTCAATATTTTTTTGGCTCCAAAAAATATCATCCACCAAGCACAACGTGCGAATTGATGCACACCTATCACATGTCTAAGTCCTGAGGTCTTAGGAGATGCCTGTTTCGTCGCAATGTTTTCCTGCACCGTTATAAGATCGCCCATAATTAAAAATTAAATTCTTACTATAAGTGTCCAAATTGTAATCCGTCTGCACGTGTAGCGCAGTTCTTAGATGCTGGTTCTCCGCTTGCAAAGCTTCTACTTCCCTCTTCAGACTTAGTATCAGGGCATCTCGTGCGTCCTGAAAGCAAAAATGTTAGGCGTTGGAACGTTAACAAATGTAGACACGGTGACTAATTAATGGCATTTGGTTTCCAAATTCTTAGACCGCAACATATTAGGCAAGGATAAAGCGCATAGAAATCGGGTCTTAAATTAAAGAGACTGAAGTAATAATGTAAAATCACTGTTGTTTTTTGCCGGAGTTGCGGGAGTTTTCTAACAACTTCGCACAGAACGAGAGGAGACATTTGGAACTAGTCATCGTGGTTTATTTAAGCTAGTTTGCCTACCATTTTAACGATAGGTTTCGTTTTGATCTTCTTAGCTCGTGCCGCGTATCGAAGAGTGTTGATCGTCTCGCTGAGATTAGATCTCGTTGGTGCTATACAAGCGATCTGCAAGGATAATGGGATGAAAGTCAACATTATAAGAATAAATTTTACCAACCAATTTGAAATGAGTAATCTTTTTTAGGGTTCCGTAGCCAAATGGCAAAAAACCGAACCATTATAGTTTCGTCATGTCTGTCTGTCTGTGTGTCTGTCTGTTCGTCCGTCCGTATGTCACAGCCATTTTATTCCGAAACTATTAGGACTATACACATTAAACTTGGTAGGTAGATGTATTCTGCGAACTGCTTTCCGATTTTAAGAAAAAAAGATATTTAAAATTAAGGGGGGCTCCTCATACATGGAACTGAAACTGAAAGTTTTTTTTTGTTTTCATTGAACCTATGCGTGTGTGGTATCTATAGAAAGGTCTTTGTTTTTCAAAATGACATTGAGGTTTCTGAAACCACTTTTTCATAAATACAATCGTTTAAAAGATATACGCTTCCACAGTGGTAAAATGTGTCCCTCCCTCTAAGTTCTTTAATAATGGAGGAAAAACCTAAAAAAATATATGCTGTAGATCTTATTGTAAACTTTCAACCAAAATTGGTTTGAACGAGATCGGGTCAGCAGTTTTTGAGATATAGCATATTTTCTAAAACCGCAAATATAACTTTGTAATTCATACAAACACTATGAAAAACAAAGTTATTTGGCGTATTTACTACGGAACCCTTCATGGGCGAGTCTGACTCACCCTTGGCCAATTTTTTTTTTTTTTTTTTGTAGAAGTCTTTTGTGACTTACCATGAGCGTAACTCCGTTCCCCGCGAGGCTGTCGGCTAAGAGCTTGGTGAGCTTGCTATCCCGGTACGGTATGTGTCCTCGTTTTTTGCCATCACTTAGCTGTGCTATGCAGTAACCTGCGATAAACAACCGTAGTCACTTGAGACTTATTTTGTCAGTAACTTTGAAGGTTAGAAAGTGTTTGACGTTTTCAAAATTAAGTGTTAGTAACTACCAGCACCTGATCAGTAATAGTACAAAAGACTTACGACACAAAACTTGTGTTTCACTAGTACCCTACTTGTTATTAAAGGCTTTAGTTTAAACGCCTATCAGAAATGCACCTATTTTATTACTAACTAGCTTTTGCCCGCGACTTCGTCCGCGTGGAATAGTTACTTTGGGCTAACGTTAAATTTAACCCCGATTTTGAAGCATTCTTCATTGGCGCTCCGCTCCTATTGGCCTTAGCGTAATGATACAATATAGCTGTGCCCGCGACTCCGTCAGCGTAAGTTAATGTATTGGTAATATTGTTTAGATCACGTTCACATGAGGCTTAAGTACCTAGAGAACGCTTCGACCGCGAGACGCGTCGAGCGCGGCGACCGATTCTCAAAAATAATCCTTATAGCATGATTCAGTATTCACGCGCGATGGCTTATTATTATAAGCGTATTTCATGTATAACTTTGGTGTTTCTATACCGATTTATATGATTCTTTTTACGGTTTCGTAGCCGAATGGCAAAAAACGGAATCTTTATAGTTTCGACATGTCTGTCCGTCTGTCTGTCTGTCTGTCTGTCCGTCCGTCCGTCTGTCACAGCAATTTTATTCTGAAACTATTAGGACTATACATGTGAAACTTGATAGGTAGATAGATGTATTCTGTGAACCGCTTTCCGATTTTGAGAAAAAAAATAAAAAATATTTAAAATAAAGGGGGGCTCCCCATAGATGGAACTAAACCTGAAAAATTTTTTTTTTCATGAAATCGATGCATGTGTGGTATCTATAGACAGTTCTTTAAAAACGACATCGGGGTTTCTAAAACCACTTTTCCATAAAGTCAATCGTTTAAAAGATATAAGCTTCCAAAGTGGTAAAATGTGTGTGTGGCGGACACAACCTCTAACTTCTATAATAATGGAGTGAAAAATCTAAAAAAAATATATGTCTGTAGATCTTAATATAAACTTTCAACCAAAATTAGTTTGAACGAAATCAGTTCAGCAGTTTTTGAGATACAGCATATTTTCTAAAACCGCAAATATAACTTTGTAATTAACTTGTAATTAAAAACACTAAGGAAAACAAATTTATTCGGCGCAGTTGTAAAAAATGTAAAAAAGCTAGTTTTAAGAAATTTGTAAGGTTTTTTTTTCAAAACAAATTTATTTGACGCAGTTGTAAAAAATGTAAATAAGCTAGTTTTAAGAAATTTGTAAGGTTTTTTTTTCGTCAAATAAATTTGCATATTATATTATAGTTACTACGGAACCCTTCATGGGCGAGTCTGACTCGCACTTGGCCATTTTTTTTATGGAATAGTTAATAATGTTAACTTTTTCAATTAGGGGTGACTGAGAGTGTTATAAACGTAAGAGTAGACAAATATTATAATCAGAAAGCTTCGAACTGCTAAGCTATCGGGAGTTACACGTATTATTGTGAGTCAACCATAAAAAGTTAGACATATGCTGTCGTGGGATATTTTTTATATAATTTTAAGGAGAACATTTCCGTCAGGAAATGATTTGTGTAGCTTTAACCATTAAGGTTGCACACGCGACGGAAGCTTAAAAAATGGAGTAACTTCTCCCGTTTTCCCAACATTTCCCTTCACTGCTCTGCTCCTATTGATTGCAGCGTGATGAAAAGTATACTATAACCCGCTCAGGAGTATGAAAAATAATTGTACCAATTTTCGTTAAAATCCGTCGAGTAGTTTTTGTTTCTATAACCGTTATACAGACAGACAGACAGACAGACAAAAATTTAACTGATTGCATTTTTGGCATGAGTATCGATCCTTAATCACCCCCTGATAGTTATTTTGGAAATATATTTCATGTACAGAATTGAATGACCTCTCTACAGATTTATTATAAGTATAGATCAGTTCGAAATAACTGCCAGGATGCATAAATACTTACAAAATTTTGTTTCACCGCGTGGACAGTAGTTACTCTAATTCTGTATAGGGTCAACTGTATAAACTAACTGAAAGAGATGGGGGGCCATCGTTTGCTCGATCCCAGAGCCTTGGTCATCACAACACATGGAACCTAAACTGTCTGAGTTGGGCCCTAAAATCCTTTTTGTATTAACTGTTATTATATATTTCTGAGGATAACTCTCAGATTTGTCATGACAATTCTGTTATAAAACTTTTCACTCACCAAGCACCATTAGACTCCTATTAATATTGTTAGCTTCCTCTAACGTTTTTCCAGTGCTATGCGTACGTTTGGTCATCTCACTCCCGGCTAAATCCACGAAGTTGATCTTGCCGTGCGTAGAGCAGACGACGCCGGCGTCCTCGCGCAGATCTCTTCGCACTCGCACACACAGTAATGTGTGCGAGCGAGACGAGTTAGCGTTCATCGCGTGCGCTCCTACGGCGCGATTGCGCATGCCTAGAAGAAGAGAGCGACCGTTAATTCAAACTAGTACTAGTTCACGACTGCGGAGTAAGTTTGTATGTCGTGTTAACATTTTGAATTTTCCGCTGCTTGAATAACTTTTCTGAAGTGACCTGAGAGAGAACTAAGCGTTCCTTTGAGATATTAAACGTCTTAATGTAATGTAATTGTCAATTAATATAGTGTATACAGTACTTATGTTAGTTTAAACGAGGGACATATTCAAACCTACTATAGTGTGTGCTTACATGATAGTAACAAAATATGAACAAAAAAAACACTGATAAATAACAGACAGAACCATACCAAAAGTCCTCGGGGGGACTCCCGCGGGGGCGGAGTTTACACACGAGCTTCCTTTTTTGGCAGGATCGTGCCGTGTTTTGCCACGTGATTACTTTAGGTACTGTTTACAAGTTCATTCACCTCTTGCGGCTCAGGGTACATGATATTGGACGATTACGTCAAAAATTTAGGTTATAGGTTTTTCTCATATTTGGGACGAGAATCGAATACTGAATACCCTCCCTCAATAAGTCCCTCGTTTAACCTAACACACTGTATATACGTGTGTTTGTCAACGAGCTGCTCATGAACTGCTGGACCTATTTGGCTGAAATGTTGTGTATGTTGCAATGGGCTCCTGGATGGTTTGAAAACACAATTGGACTCTTATTATGGTGATTCTTTTCCGGGCCGGACGTCTATCAGGTACAGTATTATATATTACTAGTCTAGTATAAGTATCTAGAATGTCGAGAAGTATTGGAAAAATGGTAAAAAGTATTTAATCAGTTTAGAATTTTACCTTCTTCTAATACTGCAAATAGATCATCAAGCGTTTCGCAGTCCACAGTAAATTGATTCTCTACGTAGAAACTTCTGCTGTCCTTAGACCACCGCACTTGTAATGGTTTCCGAGAACTGCCAGGATTTAGGAGATCTATCACCTGGAATGAAATTAAAGTTAATAATGGGTATGAAATATATTATGGGGGATACATAGAATAAAAATTGCTTCAGAATTTTGTATACGTAAAAAAATCTAAAATGTGGCGTCGAAATTCATAACCATCGCTGAGTACCTACCTACTAGTACCCAAATCTTATAATTATCTAACCCTGCAAAGTGGATACATATAAGATTTACTTACCTTTTCATTGTATATTTCTAAGAAGGACGCCTTCAATATGAAGTTTGACTCTGGTCGCTCGCTGATCAGTCGGAACAGGTAAATGAAGGACCGGACCATTAGGCCATGCTCCGAGTGGAAAGGACTCGCTCCGTTCTCTACCTGGAGAACAATATGAACAGGACTTTGATTACATTGTATAGTTTGTTATGAGTAAGTACATTACAATTAGGGCTGCCATAACTTTAATTGACAGCCCCAGACAAATAATTAAAACCCCGGACATTTGTCTTAAATCGTAATTTTTCCTCGGACACCTTGGAAAAATATATTTTTTAAGTTGAAAAGAAAAGCAACGATGTTTAGTAATGGTTTTTCTGCAGTGATAACATTATAGAGGTCTAGAACCTTTGTAATACGATAGCTTCTTTCTTTATATTTAGTTGACATAATGAGATGAAATACCATACGAAAATAAAAGAGATCGTGTTTTAGCACCCGTAAGACCAATTAATCCGGGTTTCACCCGGATGCTTATAGGGAAAATTCCCCTGGACGTCTCCGGAAGCTCTCCAAAGTACAATCTTTTCATTTTTCAATTTCAATTTTTTTTCGATTTGTTTAAATTATTTTGATATAAGACTTTGGCATACATATCTTCTTTTTTTATCTAGATTTAATTAGAATGATTGGTAAGAAAAACGGTCTGTTTTCTAAAGCAAACATCACTATTTTTGATCGGTTGGATTATAGTAGGTATAGATTAGTGCATAGTTTAAAGTTTTTCGATTAAGTTACAGAAATTAGAGGAGGAACTGAATAATCCATTACCGTGGCTTTCTAAGTTTTATGCCTCAGTGGCCGTCGAGACTTTAAATTCTTGCACAAATGCAATAGGAGTGTATTTCTATCACATGTCGTTTTGGGAATGCTTTGATTGTGCGTAGGTACTGCTAAAGAGTAGAATTCCACGTAGGAGTTTGATTTTCCTGAAACCAACAAATATTCTTTATATTCTTATTTAAAAAATCATCAACCACATCATCACTTTACTTTTCATCGGGTGAGATTGTGGTCAATGGGCTCCCGAAGTCCCGATTGAACACAATAATAAAACATACTAATTACTTTATTTTATCTTTAATTATTAATCATAATAAAGTCTATTGCATTTGAGTACGAATGTACTGCTCAACGGAGTCCCGTTATATATTCAAAGCACAATTGGCAAAGCAATTTATCTGCTATAATTGTTGAAAATTTAATTAATTAAAGGTGAAAAAATAAAGGGAAAAATTCCGCCAGTACAGTTCCTCGGATTAAACAGTAAGAAATAAAATTGTCCTAACCAATTTCGACCACAGCGGCTAATGTCATAAATTCATAATTGATTAGCCATCTGCGAGGAGATATTGTAATGCACAGAGACAGGTGCACTCTGTTTCTGTACTCTCATTTTCCAATGGGACGGCAATTCGACACGACCGGAGAAAATTCAGTCGCAGGACCAACGACTTATCATGCTTTTCGAAGCACGGTGGTTATGACACCACCAACTTCCAAACTCTGGCTACTACTGAGAAACTTCTACCAAAAAAAACCCAATAGCAGAATCGAACCCAAGACGCCCCTCCCGCTCAGCGGTCGCACTTGCGATGACAAGGCCACCGAGGCAGTATTAGCATAGATATACAAGGTGTAACAGATAAAGCGCAATACCTCAGACACCCCAATTAAGCTTTGGTTTCCTAGGATAGCGGTGCCGTCATATAGCGGCCGTAATACAGCGGTGAATGACGTCACTAAAACGGTGTTTATGTAAACAAAATGGCGCGGTTTCCTAGAGAGCGGTAACTGACACCGTAACGTCAAAAAGCGGTGCCGCCATTTGCATGACGGCCGTCTTGTCGGTGTCAGATGGTTTCGTGAACGTTTCATTGATAGCGATGAAGCAGACAGTGTGTTAAAACGGCCGTGAAACTTTCCACTTGTCGTCACCGTAAAGACGGCCGCCTTTTTGCGTCCGTAATATTACGGCCGCTATATGACGGCACCGCTTTCCTAGGAAACCAAAGCTTTAGAATATTAAATTATAAGTGTAAAACAACATCCGTAACTAAATAAATTGAAAGCAAACCTAGACATTTTTTATAAAATAGTTATCCTTACTAAACGCAAAACGTATGTGCGTCATACTATATCCTTACGCAGACGCATATACTCATGCAATGTTAGCGGCCGACACGCACACGAGCGCATTTTCTTGAATTAAGGATTGTATTAATTTTTCATGATACTGTTTTTCCATTTGAAAGATTTTTCCGTCAAAATTTAACACATGTAACGATTCAGAAGCCGATTCTGAACCAACTACTTTCAGGAATTGCGTTTGTTCTGTTACACGTTGTATATGACATATTTGTAGTGAATCCGACTACAATATGTGTAATAATGAGTATCGTTACGTTGTTATAACAAATGTCACGGCATCCAAATGGACGTGTAGGCCACAGTTCAAGCTCGATCGATACAAGGTTTTACACGGCTAATTAAGGAACAAGTTGACACTTTGTTGCATCGTTAGATACAAAGTTAAAAGTTGTAAAAGTTTGTTTACATTGAAACATGATTGGTAATAAATCCCTAGATATTTTAAGTACCTAATGGGGTAGTAAAGCTAATTGGGCTAACAGCCATGGCCTTATTGGTCAAGGCAGAGCTTTTTTAATAATTTCCTCCACTTAATTTTTTTTCCCGTACCCAGGTGTGCATTTTTTACAAACACCCAGACTCTGAACAACTATTTGTACGCCATACAAACATAATATTATGAGCAGGGCTAGGAATCGCATACGCACAAAACGTTTTAAGAATACTTTCATTGTGCGGCTAAGGAGTGGAATTCCCTGTCGGAGTCTGTGTTTCCTGATCGCTATAACCTAAGAGTGAATAGGTTACTTCTAGGTAAGCGTGGTCCATCTTCGACCATATTATCACTTAGGTACCATCAGGTGACATGGTTCTAATCGGATAAAAAAGGTTCCGTCATATTCAATGGAGAAACCTTCATTTAAATTCCCGGGAATTTCCGCCCTGATCCGTATACCTTTTACACCTCCCTACCTACACGTCGTGTTTTGTACATTTTAATAATAATAGTTTTGAGCCTAATTGAATGCATTATGTGCACATCGCGTGACGTCACTTGTTACGCGGCGTGATTTTAGAGATAACGATTTTAATTGTCGCTTGTTTGTGACGAGCTTACTGAACGTGTGACTGTGTAATACTTTATGTATAATAAACATGTAATAACAGAAATATACAAAAATAGTGTAGTTACAGAACTTTTAGATCTGCAGTCTACAGTGTCTAATAAGTGTCCCTGACCCTGTGTCCTGTATAGTTGTGACTTTCTCTTGTTGTATGTGGTTGGTGTTCCTACTACAAAGTACAGCACAGTTTGCCATGTCAGACTTCTACTCACTAACAACCCATTCTGTTATATCAATTGCCCTTAAGTTCCGGAGTAGCGGTATCTCGTTAGAACATTTCCGCAACCCCGGCAGACAATAGCCCTGTCAGACCTCATCAATACCGCTAACTGCTGTTTAAAGTGTTCGTGGAACACGATGCCCCAACCAGGGCCTGGTCCTTACCGGACGGTGAGCTACCACTACTCGCCGCCCGCAAGCATGTGCCTTCGGTGGCCGGAGACTAAAGACTAATACTCTCTGCCGGAGACTATAACACTCGACAGCTGGGGCGAGAGATAAAGAGTAGTCTCTCTCTCAAGTGTTCAGCCTCCTCCTTCGCTATAGCATGTCTATTCCTAGTTCAAGAATAAAGCCTGGAAAGATTACATGAAACACCGTAAGGTAAAGTCGCTCTAATTAACTAATTATTTTTGCTTATGCGTTAAAGTTTTATAAAAATTGGTTATATAATCTTCAAAATAAGGACATACATGATTGTATGAAATATTGAGCTGGCAAAACTTATATTAAAAAGTAACTTCTAAGTTCTATTCTAAATCCTAACAGACACTAACGACATGCATGTCGCGTGACGTTTGTTATGCCATTGTTTAAGCATGATTACGTTGGTTAGATTTAAAGCTTTCCTGTAAACTAGTGAATAACTTTATTTAAACATACTTTTCGGATCATTCCCATACTGCTGGATTAAACATATGCTACGCCGTGGTGACGAGATCAGGGCTAGTCAAAGGCTGCCTGGAGTGTTGCTGACTACGTATTGAGGTGTAATTCCTAAAGCTCATTAAGTTCATCCCAAAATGTAAAGAGAAATTGTAAAATTTTTCGGCTTCTTCTATCAAGATGGTTGAAAAAACCAAGAAAACAAGGATGACTAAAGTTTCATTGGATTCGATGGCGGGAGAAAAATCATGAGTTAGAAATAGTTTGGGTAATACCGAAATAAAGAATAAATAATAATAATAGTTAGTATTTAAGCTTAAGCTGAAAGAGTTTTTATTCGAACACCAAAAACAGTATGAGACCATTCAAGTCAATTCATCCGCGATTTGAATATCTACTGCTGTCTCCGTGTTGTGGAACATGTGAATCATTTATTTAATTATTCCATTTTATTTATTTTAATTATTCAATTTTATTTAATTTTCCATTCTTTAATGAGACATATTCCAAATTATTATGTTTATTATTACGGCATAATTCAGTTATATCTCTTTAACTTTTGACTATAAGGTTTACGCGTGTGTATTGCACATTCGAGCGTGTGGCACCCGTGGGCTGCAGCTGAAAACCAGCGTTAGGTGGTGATACTTAGGGTTGCCACCTGACATTATGCTGAGCTGAGGCCCTTTTGGCACAATATTGTTTTTTTTTTATTTTTAATGTTGTATATAATGTGTATTTATTGATTTTATGTGCCAATAAACGCAATTTTCTTTCTTTCTTTCTTTCTAAGTAAATGGAGGAGTGCAGAAAGCTTATATTTTTATTTAATAACTAGCAGTTGTTCGCGACTTCGTTCGCGTGGGAAGTTTTTCCCGTGTAAATCCCGATCCCGTGGGAATTTCTCAAAATCCCATCTTAGCGAGGATCTACGTACGAGTACTAAAAGGAACTATCGTGCAAAATTTGAGAGCCCTACTACTTGTAGTTTCTGAGATTTTGTGATTAATCAGTGAGTGGTATTTTGCTTTTATATACAACGTGTAACAGAATAAACGCAATTCCTGAAAGTATTTGGTTTAGAATCGATTTCCGTCATAAAAAAGGTGTCAAAATTTGCTGGAAATATATTTCATCTAACTTAAAATGGAAACAGTATCATGACAAATTAATACAATCCTTAATTCAAGGAAATGCGCTTGTGTGTGTGTCGGACGCTAACATTGCATGAGTGTATGCGTCTGCGTAAGGATATTGTATGACGCACATACGTTTAGCGTTTAGTAACTATTTAATAAAAAATGTCTAGGTTTGGTTTCAATTCATTTAGTTACGGATGTCGTTTTAGACTTATAATTTAATATTTTAATTGGGGTGTCTGAGGTATTACGCTTAATCTGTTACACCTTGTATATAGATTCATTTGGAATAATTTAAATTATGGTCGAAATGAGGCCACTATTTAAAGCAAATGTGCCATCTAGGTATTCAAAGTATATATTTGTTACACAAATTAACCTTATGTGCAATCCATAAGTTTCTTCCAAGATTCCATTTTTAGGTCAGAGATGACCCTGTTCTATTACTGTAAGAACTTCATAAAATATGCAACTTCGAATATTGCACAGTGAATACTAAATCATGGACGTGGACCGTAAGTTACCTAAAATATTACTATATAGCTCCAACGAAATATAATGGCACGATCAATAAGCTGACCAATATGACTGGTTCAGAATTTAATTTTCTTCAAGAAACGTTTTTTTTTTGGGAATACCTTCATTATGCGTACCTACGGCTAAGGAGTGGAATTCCCTGCCGGAGTGGGTGTTTTCCGATAGCTATAACCTAGGAGTCTTTAAGTCAAGAGTGAATAGGTTACTGTTAGGTAAGCGTGCTACATCTTCGACCACATCATCACTTACCTTCAGGTGAGATGGTGGTCAAACGCGAACACATTTTAAATAAAAAAAAACGTTTTCTTACATATCAAACAAATTCCCGCTGCATCTGTCTGTCCGCGATAAACTCAAAAACGATTGAACAGATTTTCATGCGGTTTTGGTAAATGCGAATTCTTTTTTATACAAAATAATAGTCACTTGCTTAGCCTTATACTAAATATGTTGGGGTTAGCTTCCAGTCTAACCGGATGCAGCTGCACTAGTGTTTTACATGGAACAACTGCCTATCTAATCTCCACAACCCAGTAACTAAGTACCAGTAACCAAGACCAGTCAGATTTTGAGGCTTCTGACTACCTGTAACTAACTTCATGGACATCGACGTTTCACTCTATCTTTAGAAACTTTAATGTAATGTACGGTGGCCGTACATCAACCTCTACTCCAATCTGTCAAAATAATTTAATAGATTTACAACTTCATTACAACATGATAAGGTTCAAACTCAATTGGGCAAATTTGACAGATTCGGATAGCTTGATGTGCTGGCGACTGTACTTTGTGTTTTAGATTAAAGGTGTGTCCAAACATCGAGCGGCAATCGAGCGCGGCTGCCACGCGCGGCCCGCCGCCCTGTGTTTAGACGACTGCCGCCCAAACATTAGTCGGCTTTGTCCTAACTAGAGCGCGGCAGAAATGTGTCCTAGAAATGCCGCGTGTTGCTGCCGCACTCTTGCTGCTCAATGTTTGGACACACCTTAAGATAGACGAGTTGTATCAACATTTTTATTTATCAATAAATTATTCTTAATTAAATTATTCTTTTTGTAACCACTGTCAAAGATGTCCCAATGACAGCCGAGATTAATGCCTTCACTATTATCTAAGGGCCCTTTTCCTGTCACGCGTATCTTAGCCCGCACGCAGGTCTCGTCCGCATGCGGATGATAGCACGCTCCGGGCCACACGCAGGACAAAGATTTCGTTTGCTGCTGCAGTGTTGTGCGTGTCGCCAGTGGGTAAACTCGTGCACAAACGCACGTTAAAAAAATAATTATCACCAAAATCTTTCTGTTCATCCTTAGTATAATTTTCGAAATTTTGAATTATTTCTTTGCAAATTTCTAGCCAACCAGCTGCCCTTGCTTCCCGGTTTTTGTAAAGTTCATTCCGCTTGTCCCACAACAAAGGGTGAAGGTGCTCTTCAAAAATAACTCTTTCTGTATCAATTTTCATTTTTGTTTGCGATTATATGCGGACTATGAGCATGCGTGCAACCCGCTTCACAGTAAAAACAACACTGAAGGCTGAAGATCACCGCCCGCATCCGGACAGCGCGCACGCGGGCTGCGCGCCCGCGTCTAAGCCGCGTTCCGCACGCGTGCTAGCCGCATGTCAGGAAAAACATGTATCAAATGATAGGATGCGGACAGTCCGCATGCGGACGAGAACCAGGTGCGGGCTAAAATACGCATGACAGGAAAAGGAGCTTAAGGCGATACCAAAATAAATTAGGGGTTTTTTCGTCAACATTTATTTCACTATTCCAGCAAGTATGGATTTAATTTTTGGTAATATGTTTATTGACTATTTCATTAATACTTTGACCGAAGGAAAACGCAATTGGGTTAAATTTGCTCCGTCGAATTTGATTCCGAAAAGACCTCTATTCTTTTTTATTATTCACTACAATTCTAAAATCCTAAGGAATTTCATTTCAAAATTGCATTCAAAATGTGCATAATAGGTAATTGAAAACTCTGTCTGAAAATATTTTTTGATACATAGCTTAATTTATTTTTAAACAATTTTTATTTGGTTTGGCGCTTACGTTGTTTTATTTTGGTTCCAGCGTATTGTTGCGCTCTCTTTTTTTCGCACGTGGAAGTAATAGACTCTGTCACTTTCTTATGCCCGCCCAGTTAGCCTGCGGCCTTTGTCAGTGATAGACCTGTGTCGATTCCTCCCACAACCGTGATTATAATTTTTTATCGAAATAGTTATTGTTTAGTCTTGTTTTCTGATTTTATTTATCTATATTTGACAAGTGAACAATGTTTATATAACATTAGTTTACCGATATGGGGAATAAGTATAAAAGACAACGAAAGGTGAAAAAATTGGCCAAGTGCGAGTTGGACTCGCCCATGAAGGGTTCCGTAGTAACTATAATAAATATAATATACTTAATATATTTATTTGAAAAAAAAAAAACCAAAAACCTTACAAATTTCTTAAAAGTAGCTTATTTACAATTTTTACAACTACGCCAAATAACTTTGTTTTTCATAGTGTTTGTATGAATTACAAAGTTATATTTGCGGTTTTAGAATATATACTGTATCTCAAAAAATGTTGACTCGATCTCGTTCAAACTAATTTTGGTTGAAAGTTTACATTAAGATCTACAACATATGGTTTTTTTTAGATTTTTCACTTCATTATTATAGAAGTTAGAGGGGGGACACACATTTTACCACTTTGGAAGCGTATATCTTTTAAACGATTAACTTTATGAAAAAGTAATTTTAGAAACCTTAATGTCATTTTTAAAGACCTGTCTATAGATACCACACACGTATAGGTTTCATGAAAAAAAATATTTTCAGTTTCAGTTCCATGTATGAGGAGCCCCCTTTATTTTAAATATTTTTTAAATTTTCTCTTAAAATCGGAAAGCGGTTCACAGAATACATCTATCTATCAAGTTTTACATGTATAGTCTTAATAGTTTCGGAATAAAATGGCTGTGACATATGGACGGACGGACAGACAGACAGACGGACAGACATGTCGAAACTATAAGGGTTCCGTTTTTTGCCATTCGGCTACGGAACCCTAAAAACCAACATTTGGAACGCCTGAGGGATCATGCTCGTAAAATGACGGAAAATAATTGGCCAAGTGCGAGTCAGACTCGCCCATGAAGGGTTTCGTAGTAACTATTATAATATAATATAACATAATATGTATATTCATTTGACGAAAAACAAAACCTTACAAATTTCTTAAAACTAAGTTATTTACATTTTTTACAACTACGCCAAATAACTTTGTTTTTCATAGTGTTTGTATGAATTACAAAGTTATATTTGCGGTTTTAGAAAATATGTTGTATCACAAAAATGCTGACCCGATCTCGTTCAAACCAATTTTGGTTGAAAGTATACATTAAGATCTACAGACATATATTTTTTTAGATTGTCATTCCATTATTACAGAAGTTAGAGGGGGGGGGGGAGGTACACATTCTACCACTTTGGGAGCGTATATCTTTTAAACGATTGACTTTATAAAAAGTAGTTTCAGAAACCCCTATGTCATTTTTATAGACCTGTCTATAGATACCACACACACATAGGTTTCATGAAAAAAAAAATTTTTTCAGTTTCAGTTCCATGTATGGTGAGCCCCCCTTTATTTTAAATATTTTTTTTATAAAATCTGAAAGCGGTTTACAGAATACATCTACCTACCAAGTTTCACATGTATAGTCCTAATAGCTTCGGAATAAAATGGCTGTGACATACGAACGGACGCACGGACAGACATGACGAACTATGAGGGTTCCCTATTTTTTAATATTTACATACCAGTTTTATTTTACAGAGACAAAATCACAGCGCCGGAGCAGACCTCGAATATTACATGTGATTCGGAAAACAGAAGATTAGAGTCGCCATTATAATTTTTAAATTTGGATGATCAACAGTGTCTAACTACTAACTTCTTGGAAAAAAATTAGTCAGTAAACTGTTTATTTCCTATTAAGATAGAAAGAAATACATTGGCGCGGATTGTCTTGTTCACAAACTAAACTAAAGTTCAGTGCATCTTTTTCTTACTATTTCATTATAAAAGGACAGAAAATATTAGTTTATTTCTGTCAAATTAGTCAGCGCCTGACGTAAATTGACGTATTTTTAGTAACCAATTTTTTAATCGAGTCTAAAATTGTCTATGGAATATCTTAATTTGACAGGACTAAACTAATATTTTTCTTCTGCTTTTTTCTTAATGAAATAGAAAGAAAGTGCGTTGCCAGGGCCAAAATTCGTGGTGGCAAGGCATCTGCCGGAGATTTTTCACTCTTACTTTAAAGGTGGCAGACGGGTCATATGTGGAAAAGAACACAGAAGCCGACAGAGAGTTCCAAACCGATTCGAAGACCGGTCGAAGTCCGACCGAAGTCCGACCGACAAAGTGCGCACAATAAATGTAGAGGAGAATTACATAGTATGACAAAGTGGTATATTGACCAAGTGAGGATGGTGCCCTGTAGTACGTCTGGTATATTAATACTGAAAGTCATTACCAATGATATTGCCGTTATTCATGAAATCAGTCATCGTGTTTTTTTCTATATATTTTATTTCTATTTATCAAAGTAATCACCCATGCAATCGATGCATCTTTTCCAACGCACTGGTAGCTTATTGATACCCTTCTTGAAGAAATCAGTTGGACGGGAGGCAACAAATTCTGCAAAGGCATTTTTACTGCCTCTATGATGTTGATTTTTTTCCGAGAAGTTTAGAATTCAGGAAAAAGTAGAAGTCTGTAGGTGCAAGGTCTAGTGAGTACGACAGATGGCGGAGAACTTCCAACACCAGCTCTTGTAACTTGTAGACCGTCTGCTGTGTAGTATGAGGACGCGCGTTGTCGTGCAAGAGCAGCGGAGCCGAGCGATTGACCAAAGCTGGTTGGAGATGTGCGAGCTTCTCCATAATTGTGTTCAGTTCTGCAGTAATGCTCATCCTGTTTGGTAGATAACTCATTACACCAGGGTTAGACCACCAAACAGGGACCATCACTTTTCTAGGGGTCAGTTTTCGTTTAGGAAAACGTTTAGATGCTAATCCAGGATCTAACCAATTTCGCTTACGATTGTCAAACAGGATCCTTTTTTCACCGCAGGCAACAAAATTATTTCGTTTGTGTGCCTGTTAAGCAGTGCAAGGTACGTCTCGATGCGTCCTTCGCGGTGATGATCACTGAATTCGTGGGGTAGACGTCAAGCTTTTTTACCTTGCCAATTTGACGCAAGTAAACCAATATTGTTTTGATACTAGCGTTGAAAGCTGCTTCTAATTCAGCCGCAGATTGGGTGTCATCAGCTCCCACAATCGCCTTTAATTCGTCATCGACAACCAAAGGGTTCATTTTTCAGGTCGAAATTTCCAGATCGGACACGAGCAAACTAATAACGGGTGGTGCATTCATTTTTAGAGTTCGTTTTGTAAACGTCGTTGAAGTTGTAGGCCGTAGGTACAAGGGGCACGGTTATGCCAAACTTTGAAACAAGAATTCCAAATTATAAAATAAAATTAATTTGAAATTATAATTATTAGCCAAAACAATATGATTATCGAACTCAAACTCAACATATTTATTTCACATAGGCCCACATGGGCACTTACAATACGTCAGAAGTTAGTGCATGGTTTGAAATTGGTCGTTTTCTAGGGAGAAAAACCGGCAAAAAAAACTCCACAGTATCCATGATACAGATTAAGAGGACAGTATATGATTTAATATTATAATTTGAAATTGCCAGTACGGCAAAACAGCGAATTCATAGGTAAAGCCCTGTTATTAAATATCAAATATTTATAAATTATTTAAAAATTAAACATAACTGACAACGAGCAGTACTGAAAGTGATGCTCTTTAAACCAAGAGACTTCTCTACTGACCAGCTATATTCTGACGCACAAATCCTCACAGTCAGACAGCTATATATCCTCCGTTCTATCCAGCGAAGACACCGTACTCTTCCTCTAGACAAAAACCTACTTCAAAGGCGCAAAGGTTTTCCAGTATGCAAAGCAATCCCTTGTCGATATGCATTTGCAAGTCGTCAATTTTTAGCACAAAGTTCACGTATTTATAACAAAATTAATAAAATTATTTCCATTTATAGACTCACCACTCACGAATTAAAAAAAACTTAAGAACTGGCTACTTCATTTATCTTATGACGAAGCAGAAAAAATATTGTGTATCGAAACTTAAATTTATTTATACTCCTATGGAATCATACTATCTCTCATTCACACATAATCACACCGTCGCCCACACACGCATATACACACACCTACTCACACACAAACCTTCCAGACACTCATAAACACACACACAACCTTCTTTTGCTGTTGACAACAGAAATATTGTAACAGAAATGTCACGGTCGTGTTATTTATTGCCAATGCCGAAATATCTCCGACTCCTAAGATACAGGTCTGCGTACCTAGTTTAGGTGCCGGAAATCTGACACTAATTTTTAGATTTGCTGTACAACCTACTGTTTTTCTTTTATGTATTACGTGTCTTTTCTTATGTACAAATATATTTCATCTTATCTTATCTTATATTGAAGGAAAATATGCAAAGACTTTACAAACTAGCAGTTGGGTAAAAAGAAGCCTATCACACTTCTCAAGCTTCAACCTACTTCAATACCAAATTTTATCTTAATCCACCCAGTACTTTCAAAGATTAGCGCATTCAAAGAAACAAACTTTACTGCTTTATAATATTAGTGTAGATTTCTTAAATTAGGAGCATTGTAGGATCATATCATAATCAGATTACTTTCAATTATTATAAGTACGATAAGTCACAAATTTGAGCGGACCATCCAGAGTGCAAACATTTGTCAGTTATCGTGTAGCTCAACTTTGAACTTAAGGAGCTCAACGATCTGACGAACAGTATCAAACTAAGGACATTTGGGTAGGTAAGACAAATACTCAAACAGCCATACATCAACTATAAATTATAATGAAAATAACATAAAAATAAATAATAACCTACATATTCCTCACATTCATAATAATAAAAATATAAAAGATCAAAAAACGAAAAAAGAAATAATTAAATACAAAGTAGGTATATACAATACTTTAGAAAGTCAATCATTAACTCAGCAAAATATATTAAAAAAGAGCACATAAGTACGTATATCATTGGAGAAACTAATTCCCAAGCCTTTTAATCCTCAATATAATCTTTGACTGTGTAAATAGCTTCCTGAAATAGCTTACGTTTTATAAATAATTTGAATTTGATTAGAATATGTTACTTATCACTTAATAGCACACTAAATACCCATACTCACACACAGTTGTGACAATTAAACACTAAGTTTGTATTTAGATGACAATAACAAAATTGTGGCGGTACAATCCAACGCAATAGGGTAGTTTCCTGTGTTACAAAATAATTATTTTATTTGGTTCATCAGGTAGAATTTAAAAAAATATTGATCACGTATTTTTTGCCCTTTCAAGTCAAGAAAAATTCACAAAATGGAAAGCTTCAAAGTATAGGAGTGGGGGCTGCTGACGTCACACAGTGCCAAGAATTATACCGGAGTGTGACGTCACGCGAAACTTCAACTCACTGTATCGTCTTAATTTTTCAATTACGTGAAATAAAAAAAAAAATACGTATCGAATGTTTTTTGTTAAACTACGTGACGGACTAAATAAAATATTTTAGGAAACTACCCTACGCCCTTCCTAGGGGTATTAAGTATTTTTTAACACTGAATACCCGATCATTATAAGAGACAAGGGAATTCCCTGCTTCGTTCTCGATAGTCACACATACGGATTGGCCGATTATGGCGTTGCCAAAATTGTGTTTGAATTTTACATATTTTCGATTTATTATATAATATAGATTTAAAAGTATCGTCTATTTTATTAATGAAAACTGGCAGGGGGGCCCTTATATCCATGGGGCCCTGGGCTGCAGCTCAAATAGCCCATAGGTAGATCCACCTCTGATGCAAGCAAGCATGCAACATGCAGCAGGCATAGTTTCTGTCACGGCTCCGGTGCTGCAGGGCTCCGGCGGTCCCATGCAAGCTTATCCTCGCAGATGTGTTTCACGCTCACCACCGCGGCTGCGGCTTGCTGGCTGGCTTCGCCGACCAGCCTCAGCCGCGGCGGCGAGTTTTAAAACCACCTGCTCCTCACCTCGCGGGCCGCCTCGCCCCTCCGCGCCTACGCGATTTTAAATAACACTCTAGGGGTAGGACAGACATGGAACATACGTGGAATCGGTTTCGCAGCAATTCATTTCTGTCACGCCGCTTCCGCAGCACGCTCAATCAAATTACTCGCAATATTATATATTTTAAACGATAGGCTTAATGTTTTTCGATTAAATAAACGTTATATCCAATAAAGTTATACGAAATAAGTTTTAGAGTATATAAATGTTATGTCTAAAGAAATTACATCAACAGTTGGTATAACTCACTATCTTGTGAACGTTATTGAAATGAAAATATACCAAATAACTTTTTATGATATGAGACGCACCCCGCTAAATCAGTACGGATTTGTTTCGAACAGACCAGTTAAAAAACCGTGTTCAATTCAATTGCACACTATTTTGTAAAACCTCTTTTAACGTTGCTTGACCGCAAAAATGTACTCATTTGACGCGAGTTGAGCACGGGTTGGTTGAATTGTGTAGTAATACAAAAGCGTGTGTATTTCGCGAGACCGATGTCGCCAGTTGGACACGGAAAGGGAAATACGCGACGATGATTTGGTGCATTCACTAGAGGTCAGTGAAGATGTTGAGCCTCTACCATATGAAATAGAGATTGAAAATAATGATATGACTGGTAGATCCTCGGTACATGAGAGATCCGTGATCCAGAATATGTAATTAATAAAAATAGGGGCAAGGATACAAACAAAGAAAATAAAACACGCGGGGGAAATGTCTCTGATGAAATATTAAATGAAGGCGAGAGACATGTATTCCAAGAAAATAGTGTAGTAATTTTTAATTTTTAGTAATTTTTAATTAAATCTCTGACTTTTATTCGTAAGAAAATATCCATCAAAAAATTTAATTGGATGAATAATCTTTAATTAATTAATAATAAATTAATAGTTTAAAAATCACTAGAAAAACACGCTTTTATAAGTGCACGTAAAAACAAAAAATTTGTTCGCGCTTTTCCTTTTTTTTTTGTAGCCTCCGTTTTCTTTGTGTTGCTGTTTCTTTTTTTATATTATTCCCACGAGTAATGAACAATTAAACGGTCAATCACCCCAGAGGATTTGAAAGTGACATCACAAAAAGTTGACAAAAAGGTTAAGAAAACCGATAACGGATTTTCTTTAGGTTTGTTATCCTGAAACCTGATCCTGTTTGAAACCTGATCGTGTTCAAAGTCCATTACGTGGCTTTTCTCACAAGTACAAACACGACTATGATACGATATTCCATCATGGAATGCCACTGCCTATCTTCCGGCTTCATCATCAGACCTTGAAACCTAATCGTGGTCAAAGTTCATTACAAGACTTTTCTAAGAAATCCAAAACAGCTATGATACGATTTTCCATCATGAAGTTCCAGTTCATATCTTCCGGCTCCATCATCAGATCAGTTCGACATTACCATATTATTGTATTGTCATCAGAACTACATACAGTCGCTAATTTTCATTACGCTACGACCCTTGGAAGATGGTTAAAGTAGTTGCCTTAGATTCCATTACATAGTTAGTTACATACAGGTCGACCTAATAAAAGCGTGTTAAAAAGCGTAGTTTTGAAGCAACTTTTTGTTACTACTCATTTTAAGTAAATTAATTAAATAAAATCATAGTAAGAATTTGGTTACTACACTAGTAGTTCTTTTTCTTAGGTCAATATGATCATTTACTGTTACGGTCTGTTCATTTACACACGTTATATTATTTTTTGTCATTCTTAAATAAAGTAAAACACTAAATACCTAACAATATAATGAATAAGTTAGTTTAATTCAGATTAAAAAGAAATGTATTTGATTTTGGCGACTCCGTGCCTTCTCTATTCTAAAACATCAAAACACACAAACTACATCGCAAACTCACCGCGAGCGTGCGCTCGAGTTTGCAATGTATTCTAGCGGGGGTGCTCCCCGCGTCTTCCGTTAAGCTACGCCCCTCGAGCTATTTTTACGTATCACCTTAACTGCTTCGTTGGTCTAGCGGTCGCGACTTATGAGATTTACATAGGCAAAGTGCTATTTGGTGTTTCTATAACAAAAGTCTTAGTGTAGTAACCGAGCAAGGGAAAGCACGTCAAGCCGGTGCTCCTGCGCCTGATCTATATCCGTTGGTGTCGAATTGCCTTACCATCGGACTATAAGACTAAAGGAACAAAGAGTGCTGTTGCGCACATACTTGTGCACATAGAAATAAAAAATACAGGAGAAGTGGTAAGGGGGCGTATCGGTGTCCGCGCGACATGGCCACAGGGCTCATGTCACAGGCAAGTGGCCGTCTCCGCGAACTAGTGCGCTTTCGACGGCGATCGTGATAACATATAAGAATGCCGAGTTGTTCTGTGGTATCTTATAAAAACCGAAGTCAAAATCAAAACTTTGTGAATTATTTATTTATTTTATCTATGCTTGTGCACTAGAACAAATTTCTCCTGCACAGATGGCTAATGGCCTCCGAGATAGGTTGCTGTGCCGAAATCGGTTAGCAGGACGATATCCTAATATTAATCCTTCTCATATTATAAATGCGAATGTTTGTGAGTCTGTATGTTTGTAGCTCTTTCACGCAAAAACTACTGAAAGGATCTCGAGGAAATTTTGTAAGTAGGTAGTTGACATTCTGGAATAACACATAGGCTGTTTTCTATCCGGGATTTACGCGGGAAAAACCTCCCACGCGAACCAAGTTGCGGGCAAAAGCTACCCTGTAAGTTACCCTTTGCGGATTGGTGTCAGATTAAATTACTTCTGGCTACCCAATGGGAACAATCTTAGCGTACTCTCCGGGGCAAAAAAAAAAACAATATACCTACAACAACAAACCCACATAGTATTATCTACGTCACGTGACATTTAAAATTCTACCCGTCTCGATTCCTGAAACTAGACGCCCCGCTTATCTATGAATCTGTCGCAACAATAACTCATCGATGCACCACAAACAAACATGTACGTCCTCACGTATGCATATGTATATATATAAGTATTTACGATCGATATACCTCCACGAGGTCGGAATCAACTGTTAATCGGAATAGCTGTTATTAACTCCTGTTCACACTAAATTGTAGGGAAAGGGAATGTCTGTGTGTAGGTATGTGATTTTCTGATCGGTTGTCCTTGATATTGGAAAGGTGAATTGGTGAAGAATGAAGAGTTTTTGTCACGTGGTACAAACGCCACGGACTTTGTAGCGCTAACTTTATTTCATAAAAGTGATGCTTTTGCAAAATAGATTCGGACAAATGGCGTCAATCAGTTGGGTGAAGTTTTGTTCCCCTTGCTAGGTTTATTAAGAAGCTTACTGCACCTGTAACCTAATACAGGTTACGCCTAATACCTGTTACCCTAATAAAATAATAAGTTAGGGACACACACGATTAATTTAAAATGAAATATTAGATCTATATGTTATACCTATATGCTATAGATACATAAGTTAACAACAAACGATGAATTTTATTAGTGTTCTCATATAAGCCAGTAGGTACCTAAATGGCGGAAAATCGAGGTTCTGAAAAATATAATAAGATCTATTATGTACCATGTTTTCGCAAATAAAATATTGTTATTCTTAAACAGACCGGAACAGATGCTCAATCTCTATCAAGCCCAGGTTCGGTCGTGTATGGAGTACTGCTCTCATCTTTGGGATGGATCTGCCAAATACCAACTGGATGCGCTTGAGTCTATCGAGAATCGGGCCAAGACACTCATTGGCAACGATTCACTGGTCAAATCAAAGCTTCAGAGCCTTGAACACCGACGACGAGTTGCAAGTCTATCGGTTTTCTATCGGTTAGATTTCGGGGAGTGTGCGATGGAATTACACGATCTAATTCCGCCAAGCCCATTCCATCATTGGACTACAAGACAAACGGCGATGCGCCATTGTTACATGGTGGACATCCCACACATACGCACAAAACGTTTTGGGAATACTTTCATTGTGCGTACGGCTAAGGAGTGGAATTCCCTGCCGGAGTCTGTGTTTCTGTTTCGTTATAACCTGGGAGTCTTTAAGTCAAGAGTGAATGGGTTACTTCTAGGCAAGCGTGCTCCATCTTCGACAACATCATCACTTACCATCAGGTGAGATGGTGGTCAAACGCGAGCCTATTATCAATAAAAAAAAAAAACTTCATGGGTCCTCAGGACCTGCGAGGGTTGCGAAAATGTTCTAACCAGATACCGCGGCACGGAACGCATGGGCAACTGACGTTACAGGTTGGGCTTTATGCTTATATGAAGTACAAAATGGAAAGTACAGTACTAAAGATTGTTTAAATATAAAGATAGCTAGCAATGTGGGCACAATTCACATTACTAGCAACTCTTGTTAACTCTCCAACTAAGTTAAATAATGCTTGTGTCTGGAGTGGGTTCACGGCCATAGTGTAAGGTTCGAATCCACGACCTTTCGATCACAAGTCCAACACTTAGCCATTAGGCAATTAAGAGGAGGCTCCCTAAATTGTATGGAACTTTGCATTAATATTCTGAAACAATCACGCATACAATCAAAATGGAACTTTAGTATATGATTTATTGGATCTTTCTTTCCATATCTAGATCAGTTTCGTAATTGGAAAATTTTCGCTCGATTCAGTTTTTAATCGAAAATCATGTCTTTTTTAAAGATTATATAAAATTGAATCAAGATTACTCGGCTTTTATGTCTAAAATTAGTATTGATAGTAAGAAACTATAGTTTATTATCCAAATATAGGACATTTTTTCTCTAGATCAATTATTACTTTAGTTATTAACGAAATAAGAATTGAGACTTACGACATTTAGTTTCGAACCTGAATATGGTAAAAGAGCGCACGCGATATTTAACTTTATTACTGCTGCGTTAGCTTTTAGCATACAACGGCAGTTTCGAAACCGGACATGGTGAAAGAGCGCACGCAATATTCAACTTTATTACTGCTGCGCAACGAATTAGGAATGATACTAATTCGTTGCTGCTGCGTTAGCGTTTAGTATACAACGGCCTAACCGGGCTGCATGGGGGCGGTGCTTGCGTGAAAATTATTTTGGACTGCCTGGTCTTATTAACGCTTCAAGTTGTTCCGTTCTACAAATAGGGTGAGTGTTTGTAAACCTTCGATACAGGAAAACTTCTACAGTTTGGCATTGTTTTTTGTATGAATAAAAAAATGGAACGTGTAGCACTAAAGATTCACTCACCAATCCAGGAGGTCCAGTCAAGGTGTGTGTCTTCCCGCTGCCTGTCTGCCCGTAGCAGAATGCTGTACAGGAGAACCCCTCCACCGCCATCTCCAACAGCCTCTTGACACCCGAATATTCTAGAACGTCTTCCTGGGTAGTCCAAAGAAAGACGGTAGGCTTTATTTAGGTACTAACTCTAATCTAGCTATGATCAGAAAATACAGAGAGGCGGACGCATATTTAACAAAAAGGGTTTGTTTATGTTTCAGTATAGTGTAAATAACTAGTCACTTGAGAAAGGCAGTTAATTTGGATTTACAGACAGACACTTAAACTTTATTACAGGTCTATATACCTAGATAAAACCTAATATAGGTGAGTAACATATTTCTTATGAATATAAACACTGTTCACGCGTACGAATTCATAAATAAATTGCGACGTTGCCGTCCTTCAAGTACGCGTGTACAGAGTGTTTCTTTTACGTATCAATTTAACTTTTTAGTGAATATTTTAATATAAAAAAATAAAAACATTTGGTTTTCGAGTGGTAATATTTTTTAGCATGTATATCCATACATGCTAAAAAATATATAGCTATACTATTGCGGGTAAACGGGAACGCCCTCTGTTAGTTAACATACTGTATAATATGTTGACTACATTTTTTTTTAAAAGATGCCTATATTTGTCCCTGGGTCTTCAACTATTTTCATTTCAAGTTTCATCCAAATTGGTGCTGTGGTTTAGCCGTGGAAGCTTAACAGACAGTCAAACAGACTTTCACATTTATAATAACTTATAATATGGGTTTCATTTTATTTTCACACACATCTGTTTTTATTTCAACATTATGTCGGTTGAAAACAAGCGTCAGGTGTTAGTTGTATGTATGGCATTGGCTGTACCGGGCCTTTTGAACGCTGCCGCGAGGTATACGTAATTATGTATCTTTATTTGTGTCTACGAACTTTTTATTCTGTTGTGTGCTTTGTGGCATGTGCCAAATAATCACTTTTCTTTCATGCAATTTCATTAATTTGTTTCGTTATTATCATGTGTTTAGTTTATGTAGCAAATAATATTTATGGTTACTAAATTATAAATTCCTAATTGCTGTAAGAGTAGTTCATAAGTATTGTAAAGAAATATATTTAAGTGATGTGGATATGTAATAACAAATAAAATAAAAGATTGAGAATTCATCTGCATTTCTTTTTTAATTTTGAATTATTCTACCCCTTACTCCTGTACTACAAATTAAAAGATCAGTATTTCTCAAAAAACCTGTACAATCCGTGGCTGCCTGAAAACCTGTACAATCCTTGGCATTAATTAAAATAGATTCTGAAACGCTTTCAACAATAAATACTCAGAGCAGGAATGTGATCAGTTTTCTACGTTCTTTTATCGTACTTTGTGGGTGTTATATTGGATTTCGTTGTGTTGGATTGTTTTTATTTATGACTGGCTTATGCCTGCAGCTTCTCTCGCGTGAAAAGCACAAAGAACTTATGTATATTCTTTCGCATTTATAATATCGATAGGGATTAGTGTAAAGAACATGCACTGCCAAGCAACCTTAATTATTTTTTTACCTGGGTCGCTTCTGGTTCGAAGACAACATTATAGGAGAAGACTTTCGACTTCTGGCTAGGAGTGGTGTTGTGGCAGATGACCTGGCCTTTACCAGGGAACTCGAGTAGCAAGCGTTCCCCATGCGAACGCTCCTTCTCGCTGATTGGTCGGACTCTGTTGAAGAACATGGGTAGATAAGGATTAAGGACTTTAAGCGTATATTTTGGTACCCTGCTTTGGTTTTAAAAATCACACAGTCTCGTGAAAGAGTGTCTTTCAAATTACCTAACATATAAGGACTTAAGACCAGGCAGTCCAAAATAATTTTCACGCAAACTCCGCCCCCATGGACACCGCTTAGGCCGCTGTATACTAAACGCTAACGCAGCAGTAATAAAGGCGAATATCGCGTGCGCTCTTTCACCATGTTCGGCTTCGAAACTCCAAATGTGTGTTATACGCTAACACAGCAGTAATAAAGTTGAATATCGCGTGCACTCTTTTACCATATTCGGGTTCGAAACTAAATTTCGTAAGTCTCAATTCTTATTTCGTTTATAACTAAAGTTTTTTTAAGTTTAACTGTTTGTTTCGATCCTACTACTGATGGGTAACCGTCCTAAAGCGGGAAAACAACCATTAAAATTTCACGGTGTATAATAAATAAATAAATTACTATTTTTTTTTAAACTATGTCAGTTCCTTCATTTCCTTGAATTAATATGCGAGAATATAATTTCTTTCTCTTTGTTATAACTTACTGCTTTAATAAAATTATCATTATATAACAAATACTGTTCCAAAAACGATAGTTAATGACCCGAATAAACTATACAAAATCGACTGATGGTGATTTCAAATTAACAAACTATAAAACTAATGATTAGAACATTAAAAGCAAATAGATCAAACGGAAAATATACCAAAATTATTTTAGGTAAACTGAGGTAAACCTATGTTTAACAGCCGAAATCTTGAATCTTCTACAAATTTTGTACATTAGTGTAGGTTTAGGAACATCGATCAATCGTGGGCGGAGTTGTCCTTTCAGCTTTGAAATGATTGTGAAAAAGTATTGAAGGTTTGGTTACGGATAAAAATGATAAAACTAGTATAGATACCAAGTGCGCTTTTATCGCACATGGCAATCCCTTAGGCTGGCCTCACACAGTCGGAATATCTACCTCTCTGAAATAATTAAAATAATAAACGGTACCTTCCCTCACACATATCTTAAAAATTCAGATTTATCAGTAGTCTTTTGTTTCACGGCACATGCAAACGTCTCTATGGAGGAGGAATTAATACTAATCGCACTACTTATATACTACATATAATATTCTGTACAGGGTAAAGGAGAGTCAGTAATTCATAATCTAAATCCAGTATTGTGTGTTGCTCTTATTCAAATGTATGAAATTACGCGCGTTATAAAATCATAATCCTAAATATTCCGATCAGGAATTCAGAACGCTCATCAGTATCATTTTTACAGATCGGTCTGAGAAATTCATTTTAATTTGAAAAAAATATGAATTTGTCTGGAACATAGCGACATTGTATGGAATCATGGCTTTCAGATTATGATTTCAGAGAGGTATTCCGGATATGTGAGGCCCGCCTTAGATTCAACCTTTGGACAGGAGATAGATTTAAGGCGTGAGTATCAAACATCACAATTATCGTCATTTTCCTAATTATTTTGAGGTCAGCTAATTTGGTACTTCAATCAACATATTTAGCTTAGTTGGAGGGGTTAAAAAGATTGCTACTAATGTAAATACTACCTTGATATGTTTGGATGGTCCGGTAACCTTGAAGTTCGACCGGTACGGCTTTTATTATTTAGCCACGGACCTCTATGCATTGTATGACAAATAAAACAATAATATTTTCACACAAATTTTCAAAATTTCTCAGCTCAAATTCATTGCTACATTGTCTTGCTCCACACATTGCCAAGGTGTCATTTGACCGAATATCGATTTCTTTACAATCAAAAGCATGTAAACAACCCACATACCTACAGTCTAGTGTTCGATTAAAAGGAAAGTTGTGTTTTGCTGTTTAACTGGCAATTATTACACGATTTAAACTTTTCTAATTGTCTCTCTAATTATGGATGTGAATTGCTTATTTTGTTTTATTTGTATTAGGTGAGCCTGCGCCTTCATTCGGGTGGCAGGTGGCAGCCTCTAACTTTTAGGTATAGTTCTATTAAAACTGGTTCAGCCATTCCAAAGATAAGCCCAAATATACAGAGAGCAGACAAAAAAAAAAAAACTGTATGTTTGAGTTTTAGTGACCCTGACATAATCGAGAAAAGTATAAGCAAATGATTATGAAGCACCGAACACAGAACTCACTGAAGATGTTATTGTTCCATACATTTTACGGAATTGAAAAGACGAATTAATAGCTTTTAATGGCAATCATACTGACCTCACAACGACATTGATGTTGTCCTCATCAGCATTGATTGTGGTGCTGGAGCCTCGCGTGCTGATGCGGTCCAAGCTGCCTGTCCTGCTGCTGCCACTGAAATAAAGAAAAATTTTAGGATTTAGAATAAAGAGGAGAAAATGCCCTGAAAATCAGAAAAGCCATGATATTTAAAAGTTGTAGGAGTTTGGCAGTTGTCCATCCTCGACTTATCATCATCGTATCAACACGCTTTGGGAATAGTTTCACTGTGCGTACAGCTCAGGAGTGGAATTTCCTGCCGTAGTCTGTGTATCCTGATGGCTATAACCTTAAGGGTCTTTATGTCAAGAGTGAATAGGTTACTTCTAGGCAAGCATGCTTCATCATCGCTTACCATCAGGTGAGATAGCGGACAAACGCAAACCTATCAAGAATTTAAATAGAATTTATGATTATTTTTTATTCGCGTTTGACCACCATCCCATTTCCTGTGAAAATTAAAGTGGTAATTAATTAAATGGGCAATAAGACCGCCCATTGTACACTAGTTTTATTATATCCAATCTTTCATATGTTTAATAAATCGTCTCATTGACTACGTAAAATACGCAATTGAAAGTCGGAATAGGTCGAAATAAGCATTGAATTCTACAATGCACAATTCACTGCTTTTTTTTAAATTTATTTTTTTATTGATTCATCTCACCTGATGGTAAGTGATGATGTGGTCAAAGATGAAGCACGCTTGCCTAGAAGTAACCTATTCACTCTTGACTTAAAGACCCCTAGGTTATATTGGTTATCTACTTAGATGAAATAGCAGTGCATAAAGAGTTGTGGCCCCGTGGTTATAGGCACGATTTAAGGTCGTAGCACACATATCAACTCGGAAAGGCATCGTCACCGTGTCAACTTGAGCCGTTCAGTATTATTTGTATGAAACTCCCTACTGCAACGCACACTAATCGGAATCGTAACGTAATCGCCTCGCCTCGGGAAGTCGGGACAAGCTCACGAACCGCGGTGCGGTACGCTTACGGCTCTCCGTATCCAACCAGCGGTCGGCGAGCCGTAAGCGCGGCGTCGCCTAGCTGTAGCCGAGTCGACGTGCCGGAGCTTCTGATCCGCTTACGTTACGTAGTTACATTACGTGGACGCCTGTTTGACGGCGAGGGGAAAGACGAAGCGGTGACGATCCGCTCCTGAGTTGATATGTGTGCTGTGAACCTTATGAGTAGTAAGTCATCGATTTGAACCCTGGGAGGCACATTACTTTGCGTTAATTTCATCATCCGTCCGAAGACATGCGACTCACCAACACGCACTGGACGCAAGTGGTGAGTTACGGCCCTTTCTCTATCATAGAGAGGAGTTATGTGACGTCATATCCGGATTATAATGATGATGATAAAAAATATAACAGCAGTGAATTCTTTACAATATTATCAATACAATGAATATCTAGGCAACGGCATTGAGGTAAAGAAAAAAATACCAATCGAAATGAGATTTGATTTGACAAGTACGGATTGTGTGGACTTCAAAAGAGACTGACCTCTGTCTTAGAGTAGTCAGTTACCGGGGCTGCTTAGGGCACCTGAAGGAGGGTGAGTTTTTAGTCAGTAGAAGTCTGACACTCCCTTCCGCTTAACCCAGAGCAGGAGAAGTCATCGAAGATTTACCCACCCGGAAAAAAGGGTAGTCAGTTAAGAAAACACCGGTCTCATCTAGATTAAAGTTTACTGAAAGAAATGACGTGTAAAAGTCTTATTTAATAACCAATTTGCAATTTGCTGAAGTCGGTTAAGAATTATATCAGAATGTTTCTATCGCCTCCTCTGGTTAATTTTCTTTAAAAGCTAGACGAATAAAACAAATTGTACGTTATGATAGAAAAATGCCATTTTATGGATAGTCATACGCAAAGGTCGTTTGTTTAAAAGTCCAATTGACCTAGATATCTCTGTTTACATCTATTAGATGGTCGTAGGGACAATTTCATGTAGAAATTGTCATAATATTCTTTGATGTTAGAATTTGCTCATATTTTATGCAGAAACGTAATAGTTCTAGCAGAATCGATTACGTTGTTGACTCGTCATTAACTTGACTAGATATTAAAAGATATATCGTGAATATTGTAGCCATAGCTAGATTTGTATATCTCCAAATAATTTAATTTATAATTTACAGTAGGCACCCTCAATTGACCTACAACATTTCGTTCTTAAATTAAGATCAAATGCAGACAACTGGCTAACTTCTACAAGCCCTTTTAGGTAATCTTATTAATATTTTGTGGAAATAAAGATGATTTTTTGTATAGATAGTTGTATGTTTGTTACTCAATCACGCCGAAACGCAACGAGAAACTGGTCGAAACAAAGCTCCAGAGTCTTGAACATCGACGACGCGACGTGTTGCAAGCCTATCAGTTTTCGATCGGTTACATTTCGGAGAGTTTGCGATGGAATTGCACAGTCTAATTCCACCAAGCCCGTTCCATTATCAAATGACAATACATACGGTACGGTGCGCCATCATATTATCGTTACTTGGTGGAAATACGCACAAAACGTCTTGGGAATAGTTTCATTTTGGGTACAGCTAAGGAGTGGAATTCCCTACCGGAGTCTGTGTTTACTGATAGCTATAACCAAACGCAATCCTATAGGGGAAAGCAGGTAGGATTAGATTAGTACACTTTTTACATTAAGTCACATAAAAGCAAGACTAATAACTATTTCAAAATAATTTCAATGATGCTGATAAACTACATTATCTGGCTTTAATAATAATTTATTTCAGCGCAAAAATGGAAATCGTACGAAAGTACCCCATCCGCGGGGTAGATTCGTGCCTTCGTACACAGTAATTAAAAAGACTATTTATACCTGTGAAATTTAACACGTCAGCCTTAAACGTTATACCTAGTAATTAACAATATAGTGTTCTACAAACAAATTATGAAAAGATACTAAATCAACATTAAAATTAGGGTAACGTCGTAATCATACATCATGGACCTACCTACTATTGCACGTTGTATATAACTCGCAAGTTTTTTTTTCTTTGCTAGAGATATTAGCTGTTCTTGCTGTAGTAGCAGATTTAGGTGGCGGCCATACGCAGACTACGTCTGATAAAAAAAAACTTTTCCCTCATCATTGGTATAAGGAAAAACAAATTTTCAGGTGCCGGCTTCTTTCTTTGGAGTTAAACTTTATATTCTGTGGGGTTCAGTTTTGTTAGTATCTGCCCAATGTAATATTAAATATGAAGCTTTCTCCTTTAATGTTTTTTGTCATAGTTGTAATTACATTATCAATGTCTGATTCTTCAGACATCCCTTATACATGGAAATGAAACTAAAAAAAAAAGATAAATCCAATGGTATCTACAGATAGAGGTCTTTAAAAATGACATTGAATATTTTAAACAATTTTTTTCTAAGTCAATTGCTTGAAAGATAGACCCTCCCAATGGTAAAGTATCCCCCTCCTCCAACTACTACTCACTAGTACATTTTCAAAAACCGCAAATATTAATTTGTCAATCATACAAATACTATGAAAAACCAAGTTATTTTTGGCTAATTTTTGCTTGCTTCTACGAAACTCTTCATGGGCGAGTCCTACCCGCACTTGGCTGATTTTGTTTACATTTTTTTGTCTCGGCATGACCCTGAAATAGGTAATATTTTCTTACGGGGTGCATTCGTACAGTACGAATCCACCCCACTCATAACTGTACGAAAGTACCACAACCAAAACAACCAAAAATGAAAAAATTAGTTCAAAATAAAAATAACGGATTAAGATATCCCAAACGTAATGATTTTATATTAATTTAAAGCACTTATTTAAATGCATTCATAAATGAGGCCATGAGAGCCAGAGTGGCCTAACCGTATTTTTGTTAATACTGATTTTAATTGATAAAACTGCTCTAAACGGTAAAAATCATAGCACCACAGTGGCCTAAAATTTAGTTCAACATTTTGACCTTATTTAGACAGTCGATTTTACGGTTAGGCCACTCTGGCTCTCATGGCCTCAAATTACTTTAACATTTTGAGCATAACGTGTTACAAATAAAGGTTTACAAAGATGGATTGAAAAATTACTTACGAAGTGCGAAAACATATATCAACTGGCTCCACCGAAACTAAACGTTGCATTGGCGCAGCGCTTGGATATGCGCCTATACGTCTGGCGGGCTTCACGAACATATAAATACAAACGCGTCAACTTGTTAAGTGTTGTAGATATGACTACTGTACGAATGCTCCCTCTGTACGAATCCTACCTGCTTTCCCCTAATCCCTAAAAAAACTTATTTTAAACCTATCGGAGTTTCCACGTCTATTACAAAGTCATCCTGATGCAAACCCATTCCCATTCGCCAGGCCTGGACTGAGGCAATTCATGGATAATTTCTGAATTACTTGAACAACTCAAAAAATCACTACCACATCGAATTGAATACTCAGTAATTTTACCATAGCGCTAAGGAAATGTATTGTCAAGTGTTTCCGTTGCGCAGTAATCAGAGGTCTCACGCTAGCCGCCATGATGGATTGTAGTTGACGGTTGGTTTTAAATAAAAAGTGGGAAAAAAGCTCATGTTTATTTTATTTAACAGTAAGCATTGTTCATAATGGAGGTGTCCGTAGCTAAATAATACCAGTCGCATGTGTTGGTCTTCAAGTTTAAGGCTGGAAACAGTGCTCGACCGACGGTCTGCGCTGACCGTCAGTCGGCGTAGCTATATCGGCGTAGCTATACCGAATCACGCGCGTACTGTCAGCGTAGCTGAGTGCGCATTCATAGGCTTTCATAGATATAGCTACGCCGACTGACGGTTAGCGCTGACCGTCGGTCGTGCACTGTTTCCAGCCTAAGGCTACGCTTGCGGAGGCTGATCCGTGAATGAGTGATCTCCTTGACATATCTAGGTGCCTCGGCTCTTCGGAAAGCACGTCAAAACTTTGGTCCCATCTGTCATTTGTACATATTTGTCAGTTGATCTGAAAATCTGAGACCAGTCTTGTCAGGAGCTGTCGTGTTGGGGTTGCGGCAGTGGCATAGCTAGTCCTAATGGGGCCCCCTATGAAATGTTTTTGAAAGTTTGTCTTTTTGTACGAAATAGCTTCTACTGGCATAGAAATAGTACCTTAAGAGGCTTCGAAAATGAAAATGAGCTCATTTAATGGATCTATCAGAAGGTACGTACTAAAATAGGTTGAGTTTTTATGGTCGTCTTGTAGGTAGAAAATGTTAAAGCGAGAAGAGCGTGCTAAAAAGTATCTACAGAGTATCTATAGGTAGTCATTATTCATTCACTATGAGAATTTGAGATTGTGAATAACATGTTTCGAAGTTTGGCATTTATCCCAAATATACGGGGTCCCCGAGCAACAGGGGCCCCGTATTATTGATACGGCTGATACGGCGGTAGCTACGCCCCTGGGTTGCAGAAATGTTCTAACGAAATACCGCGGCCCCAGAACATAAGGGCAGTTGAAGACACAGGATGGGTTTTTAGTCAGTAGAAGTCTGACACTCGCTTCAGATTTTCTTACCGGTAATATAAGGATTTTCGTGTTACCTAGCTACTGGGAGCTAGCTTGTGGAGGTTTTCGTGTTACTAGCTTGTGACGGTCAGTCAGGCAGTCGATGTTTACATGGAGATAAAATACCTTAACTTAGCCTCACCGGTTAGACTGGACGCCAATTCCGTCATAGTGGTGAAAAATCTAAGCAGATGGTGAGTAAGCCATGTTCATAGCAGTGTTATCAGATTTTATTTTCTGTTTATTAAAAACCAATTCAAATCCTTACTTCCTAGTAGTATCTGCATCAATTAATAATAAAACACCTCACTAAAACCACGACCATTAATTACACTTTCTACCAAAACAAAAGCATAGCGTGATTCACATTAGAACAGGAGCCAAATGTTTCTAGAAATGCTTGGCCAAAGTACCTTAAAGTAGTTGAATATTCAAATAATTAGTGCGGTGATTGACAGCTGCTGCCCCTTCAGACCATTACAAACCAAATGCCAAGGGCTCTACCATTGACCGCTTGGTATATTAATGAGGGTTTCACTCTGTTCACATTGATGGGGCGTGCTATGGGAATGACTGTAGTCGCAGTTTATGGTCGATTAGATTTAAGTAGGGTTGCAAGCCAAGGTCATTGATAGCCAGTTGAAGTTCACTGCTGGACTTTGGACTAAAAGTAAGGTAGTTATTGACCTGACCCCAGGTTCTTCAACTTCGAGGCTTCATATTTTACTTTTCTCTAATATCAATGGATTATTGGGGGCTTCGTTCCAGTTTCTGATGGCCTCAAGTGCTTTTTTAGTTTTTTCTGTTGGGAAAATCACCGGATGGGAGTGTCAGACTTCTATTGACTAAAACACATCCTGTTCCTTCAGTTGCATTTGTGGTCCGGGACCACGGTATCTCGTTAGAACATTTCCGTAACCCCAGCAGGCAATGGCCCTGTCGGGCCCCGTCAGTGCTGCTGACTGGTCCTTGAGGCGCGCGTGGAACACGAGGTGCCGCAGATTCGGTCTGGTCCTTACCGGGCGGTGATATACCCCTGCTTGCTGCCTGCAATCCCGCGCCTACGGTGGCCGGAGATCAGCTCGCGATCCCCAACCCTCGGAGCGTCTCCCACTGCGGCTGGGCGTGGGTAAGAGAATTTTCTCTTCCTCACGCGTTCTGCCTCCTCCTTCGCTAGCATGACTGGCCTTAGTAGGATTCAAACGAAGTCCTGCCCGCAACATGTTACGAAACATAATAATGAATGTAATCAGAATCATATGCTGTCATTTTGACCTTACATGTTTTCTTTCATTTGATCTGCCATATTGGATGGAATAGAAATAATTTGAATTTAAAATCAAATGTCTGTTCGATGATAACTGACCATTTAATGCGTATCTAGTCAATATACACACATCGACAATGTCTAGGGATATTTTGTATTTACTCAATTTACTCAAAATTCATTACAAATTGCAACATGCATATATTTTAATAAAGCCCATTATTTTATCAGACTACACTCCAGAATAAAAGAAAGCTATTTTTTTTGCGTAAACAAAATCGTGATATAATGGTAAAACTAACAATGTTTCTCAAGAAAAAGTTAGAAATAAGGAAAAATTAATCTGTTTTTAACAGTTATGTGAAAAATCAGTAGTCAGTAAAACCACCCATGACGTTAATATCGGTCCTGCAATGGTTTTTCATGCTTTGGGTTAAGTTATCCAAGTCTTGCGGCGGTATATTGTCACTCCCAGGTCCGGCTAAGATGCAAAAAAGTTGCTCTTCCGTCGCAATGTTTGCAGGGAAATTCCTCAAAGCCTTTCTTTAGAGCATGTCCCACGCATGTTTTATGGGGTTTAGGTCAGGCGATTGAGCGGGCCAGCCTAAGACTGATACGTTGTGCTCCTGCAACCAGCTCGTCACTACTCTCGCTGTGTACGGACGGGCGTTATCGTACATGAGCGTGAATTCTTGGCCTATTTGTAGTCGATGGGGGTAGATTATTGGTACTAGCACCTCTTTACGGTATTTTTCAGCCGTCATGGTGTTTCTGATCCAAACGAGGTCTGTTCTTCCACCAACACGAATTCCCGCCTAAACCATAATTGTCCCGCTGTGGTATGAATGGACTTCCTGAGGATGTTGCAGACGGCTCTCATGACCAAGAACTCGCCAAAGACGTACTCTACGTGTATCAGGATGGAAATCGAACCGGGACTCATCGGTAAACAGCACTACAGACCACTGGTTATCTTTCCAGAGCAAATGTTCCCGAGCCCACTCTAGTCGTCGTCCACGATTTCCTCGGCGTAGTGCTGGAGTACAAAGCGGTCTGCGAGCATGAAGGTTAACTTCATGCAGCCTTCTCCTCACAGTTTGGTCACTCACAAGCAACAGGTGCTCTGACTGGAGCCTCTGAACTAACTGCATGGCCGTAAAATTTGGTTGTCTTCTCGCGGCAACTTGCAAAAATCGGTCTTGTCGTTGAGTGGTTATGCGCTTCCCGCCTGAGTGTCTTTCAGCCACTTTACCAGTAGCATGATAACGTGACCATAACCTGGATATCACGTTTTTTCTTGTTCCAATCTCCTCAGCAATACTCCGTTGAGATCCCCAGCTTGGAGCATGACTACTGCTCTTAACATTTCCTCTCTCGTTAAATGGCGCCGCTGCATGATGCACACAATAACATTAATTCGAAATTAACCGATAACTTGTTATAAAACTTAAATTTGACACAAAAAATAGCCAAAAACTACTGTAGGTAAATGAAACCTTCTGACTTCGCTACCATTATGCCGCGTAAATCTTTTGTTTTTAATTTATTTTTTTCAAATTCAAATTTAGAATCGTTCAAAAAGGTTTACAAAATAAGCTTTCTTCAAAAGAATTTAAAACTGGCCAGTATTTTTTGAGCTTAAGAACTTTATACAAAATATCCCTAGACGGTGTTGATGTGTGTATACACCCCTCAGTAGTTCACGGTCAAGGCTAACAATTCTCGTGAAACTGTTAGAAAAGCTACCTACCAGCATAATCAATTAAACACATCGAATTATGACTTGTGTCGTTATGGCAGTTAGAATGGTATGACTTGATTAATTACTAACGCCCTCATGAAGTAAGTCAGCATTGTTAACGTGTATTTATTATTTGTGTAAGTGAAACAAACTGATTTGTAAGGATTCCTCGGAATGAGTCATTGAGACTGTGGGCGGAGCTTAATTAATACGGTTATAATTTAAGTTTATCGGTGTATAAGGTTGTAATGGAAAAGGTTGTCGCAATAGGAGTGATTCATGCTTTTACTCCAACTAACACCAAATTATTTCAAGATTTCTAGTAGTTTACTTATTATGTTTGTGATAAATACCGATCACATACGCAACACCACACTGCGCTCCAAGACGCAAATTACTGACGTTGCTAAAGAGGCCGCTAAGTTGAATTGGGCCTATGCTGGTCATGTTTCCCACGTACCCAGTGAGTCGTGGGCAAAAATCACCATTTTCTGGAGCCCTGACACAGGCAGAAGGCGTCGCGGCAGACCTCGTAGAAGACAGCGGGACAAGCTGGACCAAACTAACGACCAGTGGTTTACTTTGACCCCGGACAGAACTATCTAGAACTAATGTGGCAAGGCCTTTGCCCAGCAGTGGGATGATGCAGGCTAAAAGTAGCAGTAAGTACTTGCGAAGCCAAATCAATTTAATGTAAGTTATAATAATGAATTATGCTTTTTATGTACTTTTTCACATAATGCACTGTGCGCGCATTTTTACAAACACATAGACTTGGTACAAATATTTGAAGGACCTACAAATATATGTTTCATTGCGGGTATTAAACTCGAGACACGTAGCAGAATCGCTTAACACGATCGCTGACAGTACGTCGCGTCGTTAGGCGGGAAATTAAAATAGTGCGTTATGACAGTACGTCAAGGGACGGGCCACTTATTTTTAAAAGCACGTCGTGGAAAATTCTACTGTCGTAATGTGGTGTCAGGGTAAGTGCCCACTGTCAGCAAACGTGTTAACCACTGTACCAACCGTGTCCTGAATCGATCCATTTTACAAAATATAGGTACTTACCTATTTCATTAAAACATAATATCAAGTGTAGGATACTAAAGCTTAAGAAAATAAAATGTTCAATTATATAAAGAACTTGTACTAGTAAGTAATACTCGTAGTAGAAGCGACTCATTTGACTGAGTAAATCCTAGTTTTTGTCCCTATGATTCTTTTATGATACCGCCTCGTTGGTCTAGTGATCGTAAACGCGACTGCTGAACATGAGGTCTCGTATTCGATTCCCAGGTCGGGTAAAAAGTGTTTGCGGTGCCGAGTCACTCCACCAATTACTATGGTAAGTCGTTCGCAGCTCAAGCAGTACGGCTGTGGAATACTCTACCAGTGTCAGTAAGACAAGCACAAACCCTATCGTCTTTCAAAAACTTGGTAAAGGATCTTTATCTCTCTTCTTAAATTGTTATTATTATGTATGTCTTTGTATCTTTTTTATATTTATATGTATAATTATATATATGTTGTTAGAATGTTATTTATTGTTTTTATATTTTATATAGATAAATAGTACACCGTGGAATACCCACGTATTTATTTTCTCCTATGTGTCAAATCCATCCAAAGGTTGTCTGTAAAAGATCGCTTTTAACGATAAGACCGCCCATTGTTGATACAATGGGCGGTCTTATCGTTAAAACCCTTTTTAGTTGTAAAGTCCTTATTGTTTTATTGTTATGGTGTACAATCCATACTATCCATACTAATATTATAAATGCGAAAGTAACTCTGTCTGTCTGTCTGTCTATCTGTTACCTTTTCACGCCTAAACCGCTGAACCCATTTATATGAAATTTAGCATGGGAATAGTTTAGGACCCTGGAAAGGACATAGGATAGTTATTATCCCGATATAAGGTTCCCGTGGGGTAGTTTTCGAATTGTATATTTGTTGCTCTTTCACGCAAAAACTACTGAACAGATCGCAATGAAATTTGGTAAAAAGACAGTTAACATCCTCGAAAAACAGATAAGCTACTTTTTATCCCGGAATCCTGCGGGATCAGGGTTTACGCGTGAAAAACCTCCCACGCGAACGAAGTCGCGGGCAAAAGCTATCCATACTTTAATACATACATACATCCATACTAATATTATAAATGCGAAAGTAACTCTGTCTGTCTGTCTGTTACCTTTTCACGCCTAAACCGCTGAACCGATTTACATGAAATTTGTCAAGGGAATAGCTTAGGACCTTGGGAAGGACGTAGGCTAGTTTTTATCCTGGAAATCATCCCTAAAGGATGTAAAATGGGTGTTGGAAAAAGAGAAGAGAAAGCGCCAGCCTCAAATTGAAACTGAAGCTGAAGCTGAAACTGAAGCTGAAGCTGAAAATGAAACTGAAACTGAAGCTGGAAACTGAAGCTGAAACTGAAGCTGAACTGAAACTGAAGCTGGAAACTGTAGCTGAATCTGAAGCTAAAGCTGGAAACTGAAACTGAAACTGAAGCTAGAAACTGAAGCTGAAACTAAAGCTGGAAGGAAACTGAAGCTAAACCTGAAGCTGGAAACTGAAGCTGAAGCTGGAAACTGAAACTGAAGCTGGAAACTGAAGCTGAAACTGAAACTGAATCTGGAAACTGAAACTGAAGCTGGAAACTGAAGCTGGAACTGAAGCTGAAGCTGGAAACTGAACTGAAGCTGGAAACTGAAGCTGAAACTGAAACTGAATCTGGAAACTGAAACTGAAGCTGGAAACTGAAGCTGAAACTGAAGCTGAAGCTGGAAACTGAAGCTGAAACTGAAGCTGAAGCTAAAACTGAAGCTGAAGTTGAAGCTGGAACTGAAACTGAAGCTGAAGCTGAAATTTCGCCAATTTTTTATATTCATTCATGTCATTATCGTTCTTGCTCATGTATTTTTATGTAATTACTAATCTTTTATTAATATCTAATTTGTTTATTTATTTATTTATGTACACACATGACACTTATAAAGAACAAAATTAAATACAGACAAAAGAGCATAAAGGTGCTGCTTATTTCCTAAGAAATTTCTTCCAGCAGACCTGCGACAGGAGAGTTGAAGAGGAGATGATAGACACAGTGTGAATAAATACTAATTACGATATAAAACAAACTTAGCTATAAAATTAAACTAAAATGATATATTTAATAAATATATACATACATAGAATTAAAATACATATTTATATTAATGCTATAAAAATATATACGTATAATAAATATATAAAATTACGGGATGTTAGATAGGTAATGATCTTTGACCTGCTTTTTAAAAATACTAATGGATTTTGCTTCGCGGATTTTAGCGGGAAGTGAGTTCCACAGTCGTACTGCATGAAAGGAGAAGGAGTGGGAATAGAAACAGGTTTTATGGGATGGGAAATTAAGATGGAGTTTAAGGTGGGATCTACAAAGGGCATCAGTAGGACGAGTGAATGAAAAACGATCGCGCAGGTAGCTAGGATATGCAGGGTTGAATAGGATGTTGTACAGAAGGAATAATATTCGAGTGTTATTTCGAGAGCGAAGGAAACTTGCGTACAGTCTAGTTGGTTAGTCATGCTTTTAATCTTCGTATTAAGTGGAAAAGAGGAAATTGCGTAGTTTTAGTGGGCAACGCTGTTGCTAGGCAGAGCTTTTAGTTGAATAATTCCGTGGGAGTGTTTAATTAAATAAAAAAGGTTAAGGTCTAATAAACGTTAATTACATCGTCATCCTCACACATTTATATACAAACTACAATATTTATATACATACATTTATAACAATGAGGAAACGACTAGTACCTATGGTTTTCAAAAGCTCCCACTCCGTGGAGAGAATTAAGAACGATTACCTACACATTGTAAAATGAGATAATTCAGTCATAATTACGTTATCTTTTTAATTAGATGAATTAATTAATTCTGTATTTAATTCTATACGTAATTAAGTATACAGTGAATTAACTGTAATACACTGCGCTCTCTGTGATATTACAACAAAAGGCGGGCCCAATTCTTGATTGGTGTATGTCACAAATGTCTTCGAAATTTCGTCCTTAGTAAATCCCGTTTTAAGTAATGTACCTTAACTTTTGGATAAATTTGACAGAGAAGACGTAGATATACTCAATATTGTTTTTTTTCTTTAATCTTGCTATTAGACATTCAGATTATAAACAGACAGAGGTGGTGAGTGCTATTTGTTTAGAGCTCTGCTCACGTCGAAGCCCTGCTCTTCGTTTACCTTTATCTAGAAATCGACAACCATGTATTGTTTTTTTTTCGATTAGTCACCAGTAGGGACAACCGGCCCGGCTTCACGTCTCATTTGGATTATTCACACAAACTCAAAATAACATATACCCTAGAACCTTCCTGAACCACGCTATTTTTTTTTATTAGGTTCACCAACGACTGTTTGCACTGATAATAATACTTAAAAACTATGGATATCCAAGAGTAATAGTTTAACAACCACTTAAAGGTAAACACCACATGTACACATTAATCTTAATTTAGTAATCTAACCTTAACATTTGTCTTTTATAACATAATAAAATTATTAACTACGTCTATGAAAATAATATACAACGTGTAATTTAAAGGGTATAAACATACCAAGTACACGGTTTCTTTGGATTAAAACAAACGATATGGCAAGGGTTTTGTAATCCTATGTCTACATTTGTGAAAAATTTGATACCAGAAACCGATTTTTCAAATTAAGAAGAACGACGAGAATTATCGTGTTATTGGCAAGTGACGTGGAAAGTTATTGACCCTCGTAGTGCTGTGATACGTTTGTTATGATTAGTATTCAAGAAACGTATGAAACCGATAATTTGGTATTAATTCTTTGAGTCACTTATTTTGAGCTGAAACTGTGCATAGATACTCCATACCAGATGTTGTCTTCAGCCCTTTTGGATAGGTTCCGTTACATGTTGTATATCTAATAAAATGAATAAAAACACCTAGGTTATTATGGATCGGGTAAGGATTTCATGATAATTGATGCCGCTATCCATTTTATATGAAAATCTGTTAAGAAGTTTTTGAGTGAACGTGAACATACAGACAGACAGACGCCGCGGACGACTTTGTTTTATAATATTTCAGGATTAAGAAAGGTTCTATAAGTATATAATAGCACCTATCCATACTATACCAATATCATAAAGCGGGAATGTTTGTTTGTTTAAACGCGCTAATCTGCGAAAGTTCTGGGTGGATTTGGGTGTTTGGTATGGAAGTAGCTTGAAGCTTAGGAGGAAGGGTTTTACCCGACTGCAAAAGAAGGAGGTTATGTTTTTATCGAGAATGAAAACCCACGGGAGCGAAGCTTCGCGCGACTGCTAGTATACAGTATGTTAACTAACAGAGGGCGTTCCCATTAACCCGCAATAGTATAGCATCCATACATGCTAAAAAAATATTACCATACGAAAACAAAATGTTTTTATTTTATTTTTTAATATTAAATAATTCACTAAAAATTTTAAATTGATACGTAACAGAAACACTCTACACGCGTACTTGAAGGACGGCAACGTCGCAATTTATTTATGAATGACGGACCGCGTGTGCGGCGATCTAATTGATGTGCTTATACTATTGCGGGTTAACGGGAACGCCTTCTGTTAGTTAACATACTGTATATACATAAAAATATATGTAGAGTCTATTTACGATTGTATAAAATTAACAGGAAATCAACTATTTGACTATGTTTCTTTTTATGAATACCTCCCACGATACTAATAAGCTTTATGCAAATTAGTTATTGTGAATCACGCGTAAACAGCTGCCACGTTATTTTGTTTCGTCATCATTGCCCAAATTTGAATGACGTCACGATTCCTAGTTATTACTAAATACCTATTTGGTTACTTGAAATCGAAGCCAATTGTTAGAAAGGTTTGCGTGTGGCCGAGTCGGAAGTTAAAGGTGCCTGCTTAACGTTAGGAAAGTACTTTATAGTCGGCGATTTATATTAATGAAGTGTTTCCCATCATTTCTTATGAAAAAAACACGTCTTTTTTTATTGATAATAGGCTCGCGTTTGACCACCATCTCACCTGATGGTAAGTGATGAAGTGGTCGAAGATGGAGCACGCTTACCTAAAAGTAACCTATTCACTCTTGTCTTAAAGACACTCTATTCACTATTCACTCTTGTCTTGTGTTTAAAACACAAACTCCGGCAGGGAATTCCACTCTTTAGCCGTACGCACAATGAAGGTATTCCCAAAACGTTCAGTGCGTATGGGTGGGATGTCCACCATGTAACGATGGCGCATCGCCGTTTGTCTTGTAGTCCGTTGGTGGAACGGGCTTGGCGGATGTTCCGTCCTGTACGTGAAACTGAACGCACCTTTTTGGTTGGCAACATTAATTATCTGTGGGCTAGACATAACTTTTTCACTTTGACAGATAGACTTTGACGTTTCCGTTCCTTGTAAAACTAACTGCCTGCTTGTTGAGATTGATTTATTGGTTTTGTGGAAAATCGAGTTGAATCTGCGCAGTTAAAGATAGATTAATCGTGATCAGTGACTAATTGAACTCTAGAATCCCGAATCGAGTGGAAACCTGGGATATTTTGAACTACCACGCCGAATGTCGTCAGCCTGTCTGACTCGCGAGATTTGCTAAACGTAGCAGAGTTGTGCTGTGATGCTATCTGGACCACGCCATCTGGAGACGCGCGCCTTGTGAACGTCCATGAACACTTGACCATCAATACACTTTTCACTTACTCATTTCATGCTTATACACACACTTTGGACGTGGCCTCAGGAAGGTCGAAGCTTGGCGTCTACAGCTCAGGTAAGTGGTTAGTGTTAAATTGTGTAAAGGAATATTATATTGACTGGCCTAAGGCCATTGGTTAAGCAACGTTTAGAGCTCCACGTACCGTGGACTGTTCGGACACACCAGTATCGTTGCGCTGGCTTCTTGTAGTCTTGAACAGCGGAATTAGATTGTGTAATTCCATCGCACACTCCCCGTAATGAAACCGATAGACTAGCAACCTAAATTCAAGGCATTAGTATATGTAGCCCCACACTTAAAATCTCTCCTGTATTATGAGGGCGTTTACAACTATTTAAATTCACTTTTTCATACACCCGGAAATAAAAAGTGAGTTCCCGCAGTAGGAATCGAACCCGCGACACGCAGCACAGCAGCCAATCGGTCAACCACTGCGCCAGCGATGTCCTCAGTGGTAAATATAACCGTTTCAAGGGTAGGTAAGAATTTTTCAGCATTGTATTTTTTATTCTATACGTTTGGTGCTCCGCCATTGTTTAAAATTTCAGTGTTTGTTAGTTTGGTGAAATAAAAATAAATAAAAACTAAAAATGGAATGTGGTGTAAAAATCTATCTTTTGTATAAATCACGATCAATGTTTGTATGTTTGTCCAGTATTCGTTCTTAAACCGTGGATCAGATTGTGATGGGATTTTAGTAGGATGATCTGAGGTGTGCGAGAGGGTACTTTTATTTATTTATTATTAGCCATTATTAATTAACGATGTTTTTATTTATTTATTTTGTTTTTACCTGACTGCAAAGGAAGGGTTATGTTTTTCGCGCGTATCTTGTATGTATGTATGTATGTATGTATGTATGTTTGTAATATTCTTTATTACCTCATATCTCCAGAACCGCTGAACGGATTCACATAATTGAAGTATCGTTAGATTTGTCTTAGCAGCCCAAATGTTCTTAGATAGGTGACATTTGAAAAAATCAAACATGGCGGCTGTGCGAAGCCATTATACATAGTGAATAAAAAATGATTTATTTCGAATACCACAATATGGGTATCAAATTAAAGGGCTTATCGCAAGGATTTCAAAAAGGTATATAATATTTATCATTAGTGTAATACTAGCAAAATAATACAAAGAGAAAGTTTAAAAATATGGACTTAGAGCTCTTTCACTTTCTTAATCCGGTGGCGTGCCAATGTGACATGACCGGGAAAATTAAAAAGTTGTTAATTAATATTTTAACTGAAAAGTTGAAAAAAAATTATTTAAAAAATCTAAAAAACCTGACTGCTCAACTGAAATACAAGAATTAAAGTTTTTTTGTTAAATTTGACGGGTCCGCCTGCTTGTTGCTTTTTATAATAAAAATGTGCTTGTTTCTTGTATTTCAGTTGAGCAGTCGGGTTTTTTAGCTTTTTAATAAATTTTTTTTTCAACTTTTTTTAGTTAGTAGGTATACATGTCCGCATGCGAGAAGGTTTGAGCCACAAAATTTCCTTGGGTTTGTGCTAAATTTACTTGCTCTAAATTAAATATACAACGTGTAACGGAAACCCCATATCTATCCAAAAGGACTGAAGACAACATCTGGTATGGAGTCTCTATGCAAAGTTTCAGCTCAAAATAAGTGACTCACAGAATTGACCCCAAATTATTGGTTTCATATGTTTCTTGAATACCAGTAATAACAAACAAACGTGTCACAGCACTATGAGGGTCATCACTTTCCACGTTACTTGCCAATAAAACGATAATTGTCTTCGTTCTTCTTAATTTGAAAAATTCGGCTTCTGGTATCAATGTATTGAAATTTCTAATATGCTCCACACATGTAGATATAGGATTATAAAACCCTTGCCATATCGTTTGTTATCATCCAAAGAAGCCGTGCACTCGGTATGTATATACCCTTTAAATTACACGTTGTATATTAAAACTAGTACTCACGCGGGGCTTCGCTCCTGTGGATTATATCAAGGTAAAAACATAACTCTCCTTTTTTGCAGTCGCGTAAAAAGTAGCCTATAACCTTCCTCAAGCTTCAAGCTACTTCCATATCCTTCCAAATTTCATCCAAATCCACCCTGTACTTTCGAAGATTAGCGCGTTCAAGCAAACAAACAAACAAACAAACTTTTCCGCTTTATAATATTAGTATAGATAAATTTAAAGAAAAGTGATTTAAGAAAACTACCCTTATTGATTAAATAAATGAGCCATAAATGCGTAAGTATGATGACGTCATCTTTATCTAGCAGTAATTATTTACCTACTTGCTAGTCTATGAGCAGCGTCGCTAGTCTATGAGTAAGACGACAGGTGGTAAAGTCTATAGACTTCTTTCCCAAGGTAAGTACTGAATAATGATACCTTATATTGTAACCTTGGTCATGGAAATGTAGCGGCTACTTCACAGAGAGGAAAATTGAAAGGCATAAACGTTTGGACTTTTAATCAAATAACGATGTTTATCTTACGACTTGACCATTAATTGCATTGTACAGATTAGGGTACAGATTCACAATATTTTTATACCTACATACGTCCGTGATTTAGTAATTCAGCATAATTATAATAAAATAACCATTATTTATGAAATTTTTTAACGATTTTTTTGGCACGTGCATCCAGCTCAATGTTTTTGATTGACTTGTAAACGATTTATTTGAAGTAAATGCTAAGAGTAATAATTATTATTTTTCACATAACTACATATAATAGGGATGTGTCTAAAGTTAGTTTGTAAGAAATTACACAATTAAATGTAACCTCCATCATAATATATATTTGAATTATGGTTTGAAAACCAATCCTTCCAAGGAATATCATGCTACACATTCTTGATTATTGAGCGTAGATCGGATGTCGTTTCATGTAAGAAAATTGTATTATACATCTGCATACTGTTAGGCTGCGTTTCCACCAGAGATGTGCGAGGATGCGTAGCGAGGGATGTGTTTGTAAAGAACCAATAGAATCGCTTCATTTACCTCGCCTCGGTCAGCACAGCTCTGTTGGAAACGGCTCAGCGGAGCTAGATTTTTGCGCATACAAAACAAGCGAGGGATGTGTGCGAGGGATGTGTGTGAGAGATGTGTTGCGAGGGATGTGTTGCGAGGAATGTGTGTTGAGAAGGATGTGTTGCGAGGTTTGCGCATCCTCGCACCACACATTAATGCGCATTTTCACAGCTCCGCTACACATCCTCCTAGGCACATTTTCATCGCACAGCTTTGGTGGAAACGCCCACACATTTTCACAGCACAGCTAGACATCCTCGCACGACACATTTCCATCGCACATCTCTGATGGAAACGCAGCCTAAGACTGGAAGCTTCCTTTTATTTACGAGTCGATGCTCAAATACTTCGAGACCAATATGCAGCAAACTCATTGGCCTCGTTTAAATCCTGCAAGATGGGCATGATAGGAGGTGGATCATATCCTGGGGCTTCACGATTGGAAGCCGCCTCTAACATGGTTATGCCATTTTAAGCCTCAATAGCCTAGTGGTTAAGGTGTGAGACTTTTCATCGAGAGGTTGCGAATTCGAACCCCACCCATTACACTATCGCCGTGAACCCACTCCAGACTCAAGCATATTTAGCTTAGTTGGAGGGGTTAACAAGATTGCTAGTAATGTGAATTCTACCCGCGTTGCAAGTTCTCTTAAAAAATTGGCCAAGTGCGAGTCAGATTCGCCCATAAAGGGTTCCTTAGTAACCATAATAATATAATATAATATGTATATTTATTTGACGAATAAAAAAAACCTTAAAAATTTCTTAAAACTAGCTTATTTACATTTTTACAACTACGCTGAATAACTTTGTTTTTCATAGTATTTATATGAATTACAAAATTATATTTGCGGTTTTAGAAAATATGCTGTATCTCCAAAACTGCTGATTTGATTTCGTTCAAACCAATTTTGGTTGAAAGTTCATATTAAGATCTACAGATATATATTTTTTTTAGAATTTTCACTCCATTATTATAGAAGTTAGAGGGTGGGGGGTGGGGGACATTTTACCACTTTGGAAGCTTTATATCTTTTAAACGATTGACTTTCTGAAAAAGTAGTTTTAGAAACCTCTATGTCATTTTTAAAGACCTGTCTATAAATACCACACACTCATAGATTGCATGAAAAAAAAATAATTTAGTTTTAGTTCCATGTATGGGGGACCCCCTTTATTTTAAATATTTTTTAATTTTTTTTCTTAAAATCGGAAAGCGGTTCACAGAATACATCTACCTACCAGGTTTCACATGTATAGTCTTAATAGTTTCGGAATAAAATGGCTGTGACATACGGACGGACGGACAGACAGACAGAAGGACAGACATGTCGAAACTATAAGGGTTCCGTTTTTTGCCATTCAGCTACGGAACCCTAAAAATACTTATTTGGGTTGAATTATCTTACCTGCCATTCCTTGATCGACTTCGTATGCTGTCGTCATCTCTTCCCCAGCCCTTGGTAAGGTTTGGTAGACCAAGTACGCTGCTGCCTTTGGCTATGCCACCTCCTGGCTGGTCAGTACTGCGAGCCTTTCGTGTCTTTGGCTCTTTGTCTGATAGGGAAAAGAAATAAGATGAGATAGAGATATATTTAATTCAATAAAAAATCTGTTTCATAAACAAAATAATTCTCATAGTATGTTCCTGAAGTTAGTTATATAATTTGAGGTAAGATGTGGCTGTAGGATACTTTATCAGAAACCTAAGTAGATGTTAATGTATTAAAAATCTACATTAATGAAGAATTATTTTGTAAACTAGCTGTGCTCGCGACTTCGTTCGCTTGGTAGATTACATATTCCACGTTATTCCCGATGTCTGAGGAATACCAGTATTTTCAAAATAACTGTATTTTGTCAAATGCTTAAAGTTACACGATGCTAAAAAACAACTTTTATTTAAATTTTGTCTTTCAATTTGTCTGAGCAAATCTCAGGAACGGCTGAACCGATTTAATGGAACTTTCGCTTGAAATAGGATAGGAAGTTTAATTTATAAGGCAATATATAAACTACTTTTTATCCCGGAATTCCCACGGGATGGGAATTTACACGATAAAATCATCCCACGTGAAACGCGAGCACAGCTAGCTAGTCGATACAATATTGTGTTATGTTCTCTGACTATAGTATGGCTATCTATATTATGGATTCAACAAAAGAAATAAGTACCTATGCAATAAAAAATTAAAACGTTGATTTTCATTTAACTTTTTTGGCTACAAGGCTCTGCTTTCAAAACGAAAATTTAATGAAAACTACACTTTTATTCACTTCCTGGAAGTGAAAATGGATGTAAAAGGACTTATGAGATTCTGGCATTTTTATGATCTTGGAATTTCTTGAATTGTATAAATATTCTGAACTCACATTTTGTGCTGCCGGCGAGGGTTTCAGCAGACTTGGAAATACTCCTCGACATTGCCGTAGGAGGGGCCCTCATAGGAGTCGCATGACGCTGCTGGTACACCATTTCTGACCTCCCAGGGTGGAACAGTTGGAGGTTCTTCAGCGCCATAGCTTACAACGTCCATTTTCACTTAAAATCAACATTTGAATCGTTTTAATTTTATTAGTGCCGCAAGAGAGAATAACCGACTGCGTTCGATATTTAAAAACGAACACCAATAAACAATGTTAACAAGAATCTGTTTTTGATAACACTTTCACGTGATGCGGGCAAAGTAACTACTTGGTAGAAAGTTGACAGGTCGTAAAAATAACATAGATTTTTAAAGCAATATTCACGTCAGCTTAGGAACGATAATTAACATCATAAATAAATAAGTAACACTATCTATTGAGCCTATGTCATAATAAATAATCGATGTTACTGTCAATGCCGTGAGAACCGAAATGTGTAAACTGAGTTCAATACCTAAATAACGTACTTAATTAATTCTTCACTTAATTTTAGTATATCAAACCAGTATTCACTTTAAAGATAATTAAAATTGTTTTGTTAATGGCGCGAACGGAAAAGCGGGAAATATTTTTCACAAGATGGCCGACCCAACTGACACATACGCGCGCGTGGCATAGACTGAAATGTTTCCAACCATAAGGGTTGTTTAAAAACTTATTCGTGAATAGCGGGGTTTGTTATTGAAACGTAGTATACTTTAAGTGTTCAGGTGCGAAGCTGAGTGTGATGAATTGGTTTGTATTTAGTGTAAATTATGGACTTGAGTAGATTCGGTACTTATTCAAAATTATAATGATGATTAATCATCCCACTAATCTTACGATTAAAATAATTCAATTTTTTTTAAATAAGTGGAATTTATTTTACTCCTTTTCTTTTAAAAACGGAAATAGATTGTCAATTTTAAAAATTGGTAGATTTTTCAGTGCGGTAATTCATGTTATCATAAAATAGATACCAAAACAGATTACGAGTAGGTATCTAAAAAAGTTCACGCGATATGAACATCAAGCGTTTTTAAACAATATTCAATACTTGTTTATTTTGATGTTCCATTAGCGCTTAAAGTAGTGACAACTTACTGTAGTTTGGCATCAATTTTATTCAACTTTCCAGTCTTTATCGATCGATATAAATATAGGTACAACTACTAAGTATTGTAAAGGTATTATCATTACTATAGAGGCAAATTGGCCACAATAGCATTTTAAATAGATGAACTAGATGTCGAATTTTCTCTTGGTATCGAAATAAACAAAAAATTACTCCGTATTTTTTAAATACTCTTTTTCAGGAGCTGCTCATAGACTGGATATATGATGAGTTGATGGCAACAGATTTAACCCATAACTATGGCGTACTAAATGCACATCTTTATTCCTTTCCTTATACTGACATATTGTGACGTAGGATGTTTGTTATTGTAATTACTTGTATGTTATTACGTACCTAATCGTTTTGTCTATCTAAACAATTTTATTATAACTACTATAATTATTCCATGTGACTAATTTCACATGAAATTAGTAGCCTCATGGAGTTAGCTGAGTAGCTAAGCGGCTGAACTAAAAAAATAGTAGAAAAATTTAAGTTTTTTTTCGCATTCGGGTAAACACGCTAACTAAACATAATATCTAAAAATAAACCTAAAATATTCCATAGATTTATTTAATTCTAACACATCGCTGACCACTTCGTAGAATGCTCAAATGATTGGCGGCATTGCCACGTCATATATTGCCAATACTTATCACCTGTCCATGTTATAAGCCAGCTTTGGGTCGAGTGAAGTTTCACCAAAGCGTCTGGACTGGACTTGGACCATACGGTCCAAAAATTTCAACCCTAAATGACTCGATACGTGTACGGTAAAGTATATTCTATGTATCTACGAACGAGGTTATAATACTTCATAGCTGCTTAAGGTTCATTGCCGATCCCAGCAGATCACTTAAAAACCCATTTTTTCCCGGGAAAATCATCAAATAGCTACTCCCGCCTTGGTTTGAGCGGAAGGAAGTATCAGACTTCTTCTCAATAAAAATACACTCTATTCTTTCAGTCGCCTTTGCATTTCGGGGTAGCCATATCTCGTTAGAACAGTACCGCAACCCCGGCAGGAAATTGAACCATCGGGCCACATCATTACTGCTAATAGCTAGGAGCGTGTTGAATACGATGCGCCGTCGATCTGGGCCTGGTTGTTACCGGAGGGTGAGATATTCCTGATCGCCGTCCGCAAGCCCGCGGCTGTGGTGGTCGGAGACCGGCTCGCGATCCCCGGGTGGACGCTCGTGGTCTCTCCCGCGGCTGCGGGGCGTAAGGAAGAGAGTTCTCTCTCCTTACCGCATTCAGCCTCCTCCTTCGCTAGCATCGCTGCTTTGCAGAAGGAGACGACTCCCATTCCCCCTCGCTCCGCACCATGCTCTGGATCAGGGCCGAGCGCGAAAGGTCACCGTAGCCGATCGAATAGCTGATGGTCCTGAACCAAGTTCAAAGGTGGTCTTATCTTCGATTGGGAAACATACCACACGTCTGCTTACCAATGGCAAACAAATTACGAGAACTAACAAAGTCAATAGAATCGATTTACTTTCTTGCTGAATCATGACTTCACGGGAGTCAATTTGCGATATTGCTAAAGCTTTCAATACATTGTAGTTTAACTTGAAACCTAAATATGGCTAACCTACATTCCTGCGGCCTAGGTGCCTAGTGGCTAGCTATAATACCAGATAATACCTACTTATTTTTATAGCTTCTGTCTGCGGTTTCGCACTTCTCCAAGGTCTAACCTATCTCGATACTAATTTCACCATTATTTCATACAAATCAGTTTAGGGGTTTAGACGTGAAAGTGTAACAGACAGACTGGATTACTTAGACATTCAGCACCTAAACGTTTATGAACAGCTATATAGCGGTAGATTTAATTAATGTTCACAAACTGATTTGCATCCACCTAATGCTTACTTTAGGTTCAGTTGAAAACCAGCGTCAATAAACTTTTATTTGCGTGCTACGTTGCTGAATTGGACCTGTAATAATAATTTTTAGAATTTAAGTCTCCTTATTTTTCTCTCCTATATATATGTATTTTTTTATTGATCATAGGCTTGCGTTTGACCACAATCTCACCTGATGGTAAGTGATGATGTGGTCGAAGATGGAGCACGCTTGCCTAGAAATAACCTATTCACTCTTGACTTAAAGACTCCCAAGTTAAAGCGATCAGGAAACACAGACTCCGGCAGGGAATTCCACTCCTTAGCAGTACGCACAATGAAAGTATTCCCAAAACGTTTCGAGCGTATGGGTGGGATGTCCACCATGTAACGATGGCGCATCGCCGCCACCGTTTGTCTTATAGTCCGATGATGGAACGGGCTTGGCGGAATTAGATCGTGTCATCGCACACTCCCTGAAATGTAACCGATAGAAAACCGATAGACTTGCAACTCGTCGTCGGTGTTCAAGGCTCTGGAGCTTTGATTCGACCAGTGAATCGTTGCCAATGAGTCTCTTGGCCCGTTTCTCGATAGACTCAAGCGCGTCCTGTTGGTATTTTGGGTTGGTTGGTTGGTGGTCCTATATGTTTTATTTGCCAAATAAATTAACATGGTGAATGACTTTAAAGTAGGTAGGTACAGTGTTGCTTTGTAAAGAATTCGATCTGGAAAAGTAGGGCTCTTAATAAAATGTTTTTGATTCATCAGTTTTAAGATTTTTTGAAGCGGCCTCACGTCAGAAAACCCCAAAATGTGGGATATCTACGCAATCTTGGATATTTACATGTTACATTTCTGATAGCTTATTGACATAGAAACACCGTATAGTCATAAGACTGAATTTACCCAAAGACTGAATTATATACCTTAGGTGTACTTAACATGTTTCAAAAATATATGATTTGAACTTAACGAGTTTTAAATTATAAGCCCTAACTATTTACTTTTTGTGACATGTGTGGAAATGCCTGCTATAACCTGGGGATCTTTAATTCAAGAGTGAATCTGGTTACTTTTAGGTAAGCGACTATAAATTAAACGTCTCATATTAATGTAATAATTTTGTTAGTTTTAAGTGCAAGAACTGTTCTACAAACACAAACTGGTATACGAACAACGCTCTTTATTTTTATTTTCGTTGGGAAAATCGTGTAATGACTTCTCTCGTTCTGGGTGGAGAGGAAGGGAGTGGCAGACTTGTACTGGCTAAAAACCCACCCTGTCCCTTCAACTGCCCCTACGTTCCGGGGCCGCAATATCTTGTTAGGACATTCCCGCAACCCCGACAGATGAACTCTAGGCCTCAGATGGTGGTTAAACGCGAGCCTTAGGTATATGAATAAATATATATTATTTCTAATCCATGCACGCCTTGCTTGATGAGGAGTTGATACCTCGCTCGATATCAAGATGGCCACCAGACAGTATGCATATGGGAAACTTGTGGAATTATTTAATGAATAAATAGCAGAGGGAGAGAGAGAGAACCTTTCCATTACTTGTTAGAGACATATTTTATACAGCTGCATGTATTATGATAACATTTCTTATATGAAGTTTTTAGTTAGTAACCACTAGTTTCTGCCCGCGATTTCGTTCGCGTGGGAGTTTTCCCGCGTAAATCCCGATCCCACAGGAATTCCGGGATAAAAAGTAGCATAATGTGTTCTTTGGATTTTGAATTAAATTCAGATCCGTTTAGTAGTTTTTGCGTGAAAGAGTAATAAACATCTTTACATCCATCCTCACAAAATGTCGTCATTTATAATGTTAGTAAGATGTATCGAAAATGTAACATTATATATTATTTTTTTTTTCTTTTTAATAATGTTTGAACTAGTAAAAAAGAAAATTCGCTGTAAGAAAACCTTATATATCGATGGTCTAGAAGACAAATGTGCTAATTACAAAATTTTGATGATGTAACATTTTAATGCCAAAAGTATTCATTGATCATTTCAATACTTTTGGCATTAAAATGTTACATTATTAAAATTTTGTAATTAGCACATTTGTCTTCTAGACCATCGATATTCTCTATAGTTCTTAGATCAAATATAGTGTATTATGTATTTTTTTACTAACATAGGATAAGTGCTACCTACTAACAAATGAGTTATGCTGATGAATTGGTTTGTATTTAGTGTAAATTATGGACTTGGGTAGATTCGGTACTTATTCCAAATTATAATGCATCCCACTTATCTTACGATTAAAATAATTCAAGTTTTTTTTAATAAATATAATTTATTTTACGACTTTTCTTTTAAAAAGGGAAATAGATTGGCAATTTGAAAATTGGTAGATTTTTCAACGTGGTAATTCATGTTATCATAAAATAGGTAGATATCGAGTACCTAGTATCTAAAAGAAATCCACGCGATATGAACATCAAGTGTTTTTAAACAATATTCAGTGTGTTTATTTTGATGTAGTAGTGACAACTTAGGTACTGTAATTTAGCATCAATTTTATTCTCTTTTTTCAATTTAACTTTCCAGTTTTTATCGATCGATATAAATGTAGTTACAACTACTAAGTATTGTAAAGGTATTATCCATGACGAACTTGAAATAAAAAATATTTGAATTATAATCACGCGAAGCAGCGGGCTGAAGCTATTCCGTGAGAATTTCTTTTAATTTCACCTGCAAGAACTATAAAAACAAACTATTAAACAAGCAACACACTATTTCCTTACCATGTGTTGTTAGTTCCCAAGCAGTAGCCATGTGTACTTTACGATGACTCAAGGTCGCTCCATTGTCGTGGCAGACAATTCTGATTGCTATCCATTGGCACTTCAGGCTATCAATCATGGCCGTTATGTAGTTCTATCACGTCGAAAATTACAATAAATAGCTCACATGATTGATTAACTTACAGATATGGATGATAATGACGCGATGGTTTTCATAAACTGAGGTTTTTTTATGGTTGATCAGGCAGGGTTCGAGCGAAGGAATGTTTTAATATTAATTATTTAATTATTTGTACAATTTTCATCATAACCACTTTTTTTAGGGTTGGAAAATCATCGACTGACTTCTCCCGCTCTGGGTAAAGCGGAAGGGAGTGTCAGACTTCTACTGACTAAACCCACCCTGTTCCTTCAGCTACCCTTAAGTTCCGGAACTTATGTACTTATACTATTATCCCGGCCGCGGTATCTCGTTAGAATTTTTTTTCATTCTCGTAACCCCGGCAGGTAATTCATCACATCATAATAACCACTGTCCTTGAAACGTTTGTCCTCGGACCGAACATCCGAAATGGAAGCGAGGTGGATTACGGCTAGGGTTGCCAGATCAAAAAATCGAAAATCCGGAGTAAATCCGGATATTTGATGAAAATTCCTGACTTTCTTTAATTTTGAAATAAAAACATTATATCTATACTAATATTATAAAGCGGAAAAGTTTGTTTGTTTGTTTGTTTGCTTGAACGCGCTAATCTTCGAAAGTACTGGGTGGATTTGGATGCAATTTGGTATGGAAGTAGCTTGAAGCTTGAGGAAGGTTATAGCCTACTTTTTACGCGACTGCAAAAAAGGAGAGTTATGTTTTTACCTTGATAGAATCCACGGGAGCGAAGCCCCGCGTGAATACTAGTTTCTTTTATGTTTCAATCTTTCATTCAATTGTAGAAATTCCGGACGGTTTAGGATTCCCTCCGCATTCCGGACAAAGACCTATGTTACCGGACATGTCCGGAAAATTCCGGTCGTATGGCAACCCTAATTACGGTCCATGGATCTCGTGGAGAGGTGGCCTGTGTCCCAGCAGTGGGAACGTTATAAGCTGATTATGTTATTATTATTATTACATTTTATATACATATTGTTTACATTTTTAAATATTCATATAGAAAAATAAAACATTTAAAATATAATAATTATTATTTAATCTATTAAATTTTATATTAGTACATATTGTTTACATTTTTAAATATTCCTATGGAAAAAATATTTAATAATGTAAAAAAAAACAGTAGCCCACTGGTATCGGAACTTTATTGTACACCTCACAATATTTCTATGAATACAAAATTTTTAACTAGTGTAGTGTAGTTATTTTACAGTGACATCAAGCGGTTTGTTAGTTTTTTCAGTATGAGCTTAGAGTGGCGAATCATATTATTTACACCTGGCCACTTGTTTCAAAATCCCGTTGGAAATTTTAAACAAAACCCTAATTCCATACCGAATTTCATCGAAATCCACCCAGTACTTTCAAAGATTAGCGCGTTCAAACTAAGAAACTTTTCCGCTATAGATAATAAGGTATAGATATCGTATTCAAATACGTTTAATAGTTTAGGAAACACAAGCGGAGAAATGGACACAGGCAGTAAAGCAGTGATCAGTGGTTAAAAAAATCTGCGTTTTTTCAAGTGCCTATTTTCTTACATGATACCAAAACACAAACAAACTGTTTAAAAATATTGTTGTCAGCCTTTCTGTTTGTCTGTATTAATCTCTGAAGCGGCTGAACCGATTTTAATGGAAATTTCATTGGAAGATAGAGGTGTAGGGTCGTGATCGCTACACAATAGGAACACACACTAAACCAGAGACCTTTTAAGTGGCTAGCTGTGTCCACGACTTCGCTTGCGTGGGAGGTTATTCCCGCGTTAATCCCAGTCCTGCGGGATTTTTTTTTATAGTTTATAGACTTGCGTTTGACCATAATCTCACCTGATGTTAAGCGATGATGTGGTTGAAAATGAAGCACGCTTGCCTAGAAGTAACCTATTCACTCTTGACTTAAAGACTCCCAGGTTATAACTATCAGGAAACTCTTTTCTGGGATTTCTGGGAAAAAAGTACTCCCCAACCCTAAAACTTTTAAATATTCCTATAAAACCACCAAAATAACATCGAATCGTTAGGTACACTGTTTGCACAAGAATGAAGAACAAACAATGTTTTTCTCTGGGTGGGTAAATCATCAAATGAGTCGTTTTGCTCTGGGTGGATCGGAAGGGAGTGTCAGACTTCTACTGACTAAAAAACCACTCTGTTCCTTCAGGTGCCCTTGCGTTTAGGGGCCGCGGTATCTCGTTACAACATTCCCGCAACCCCACAAGTACATGTAACCAGCATTCGCATTGTATGGATGAATAACGCTTTCAGGGCGGTGGTGGGGCTGCCCCGATACTGTAGTGCCTCGGGTATGTTCGCAGAAGCGTACACTGACTGTTTTTACGCGACTATGCGTAACTATGCGTCCTTGGTACGCAAAGTGCGGGCCAGCTCCAACACCGTTCTAACGATGATCGGGGAAAGGTTGGACTGCCCTTACCTCCGGCAACGGCATTGTTCGAGCAGACATGTCGCTGTACCAATGCCGGGTAGAAGGTTATAATCTATAATATCTATAGGGATTTTTATGTTAGTATTGTATTTTTTTTTTGTTTTTGTTTTTTTTTTAATTTGTATTTTATTTTAATTTTGTGTTTATTATGGCTTTATTTCATTTTATATGATGTTATTTTTGTTTTGATTTTAATCGTATTTGTAAGTTGATTACTGGCAATGGGTGAAATTTACCTGAATAAATGAATTTATCTATTAAATACCTTGTACCTTTACTGATAGTACTGTACTTACAAAATTGACTGCACCTCCATTGCCACCACAGGAAAACCTAAACTTCGTATCGATCGACCAAATAATTGCTGGACTTTATTATTGTTTACATTTTCGGTTACCATTAATTATTCACGATTCCACAGATCAGGGGTGCTCAAACTTATGGTGTAGGCGATTGACCTCGAAATAACGTACAGAAATAATTACTAAAACTTGTTGTCAACCAATTCGACCATAATCTATTAATTTATATTTGAGTATTTACAGTTTGTTCAGAATAAGTAACTGAATCGATTCCAATAATTTTTTACACCATGTTATACTTATTTTGGCACGAAAACATTTAAAAAACCGGCCAAGTGCGAGTCGGACTCGCGCACGAATGATTCCGTACCATTCTCTATAAACAACGACAAAAATCACTTTTATTGTATAAAAGCCCCTAAAATATTTTTTTATTCTATTTTAAGTACTTGTTGTTACAGCGGCAACAGAAATATAATATCATCTGTGAAAATTTCAACTGTCTAGCTATCACGGTTCATGACTTCATGAGATACAGCCTGGTGATAGACAGACAGCGGAGCCTTAGTAATAGTGTACCATTTTTACCCATACGTACCTTAAAAATAAACCCTAAAAATTTTACAAGTTGGACACCTGTCAAAGCCGCCGTCCGGTGGAATACGGTCAAATTATCGATGAAATAGACGCGCGGCCACCGTTTGGTGACTGGTGAGCTTGTGTTAGTACGGACAACCAGGTAACATAACAAGCTTATAACTTGGTGATTTTTTATGTTTTTTTGTTTTATGTTTTGTAATGTCGTACGTTGATTCTTTAAATAAAAATACGAGACCCGTGTTTCGTGTTTCTGTACGTGTGTCTCCGAACATAAGGAATTCCTAAACCTACCAGCAGTGGGGTGAGGATGTGGAGCTGCTCTGCTAACTATGCTCCACCCCCTATCCTGCTTTCTCAGCCCAAAAACTTGCAGCCAAACTGATATCTGCACAGCCACCGGTGGTGCGGTGGAAGTAAGGAAGTTCTGGGCGAACAATAGAGATTAGGTTACTTCTAGGCAAGCGTTCTTCATCTTCGCCCACATCTTCGCTTACCATCAGGTGAGATAGTAATCAAACGAGCCTATCATATTATATATCACACATTTTTTTTAAATTCAGGTTGAGCCCACTCTTGACCTCGCCTGGTGGTAAGCAATAGATGAGGTCTACGATGGAACGAGCGAGCCCAGAAGATGCCTGTTCACTCTTGCTTTCAAGGTTGAAAGTAATAAAATTAAAAAATAGCAAGTTACAAATACCGTCGTTTCGACGACACGAAGAAGAAAAGAAGACAGTTCGAAAAATAGCAATTTTTTTTGGTTTTTACGTTTGGCGCGCGATTTGGAAGGCTCTCTGTTGAGTACCCCTGCCATAGAGTGTAAAAGGGTGGCAGGTTGTTGACACCGCTGCCCATAGTCCAGTGATTTTTGATAAATAGTCGACCTCCATGGTACCTGCTCGTATTTCTTTTTTGTGATGTCAGGTGCTTTAATTGTTGTCATGCGGTTTATTTAGGGTGTATGGCATTTCCGGAATGTTAGTAAAATATTCAGTCATTTTAGTTTCCTATAGCGATAGGATTCATTGGTGGTTTTTATTGTGAGAAAGTCTGTTGTTGTAAATAATTGAATTTACTTTTACGTATCTAAAGCTAAAAAAATTCTATGAGACCATAAGGAAAGTACATGTAAGTACTCTGTCTGTACTGTATAAAAAATGTACCTACGTTAAAATCGGTTAATAAACGAAGAAGTTAAGCCGAACATACAAATAAAATATGTTCATATTATATACAGACGAATTGAAAACCTCCTTTTTGGAAGTTGGTTCTTCTTCTTCTTCTTCTGTAGTTTGGTTTCCGCACTTAGTCTCTGCACGAGACCATTGTGCGTGAGCCATGTCGGCCGTCACTCCATCCAGCCAACTTCCCTCCAGAAGCAGATCAGGTCTTTCGGTCTATTCAGGATATCTGTAAGGGAATTTAATGATCCGAGGGTTCGTTTCCGTATTTCGGTGATTTCCGTGCACTCTAGGAGCACGTGTCCTACCGTTTCCTCCGTCCCCATACATGCCCTGCACAGGGGACTGTCCGTTATACCTATTGTGTGATAGTGTTTGTTCAGTGAGCAGTGCCCGGTGATGGTCCCCGCCACCATTCGCAGGCTTCTTCTGTCCAGGTGTAGGAGGCGCCTGGTTAGTTTATTATCTAAGTTTAGCATCGCCTCTTTGGACTGCCTGCAGCCTGGTGCCGAGGACCACCATTTTCGGGCTTGGTCGTGTGTGTGTTCTTTAAGCCATGTGCGCAACTGGGTGAAGGGGAGCGGCACGATGGGCTCGGGTCCGAAAACCATCGCGCCGGACCCCCTCCTGGCCAGTTCGTCCGCCGCATCATTGCCGAGTGATCCGCTGTGCCCCTTTATCCATTGCAGTGTCACAGTGTTGCGGTTCTCGACCGCTGAGCGTTGCAGCGCATTGTGACATTCTAGTATGAGCTTGGACGTGATATAATTTTTCTCTAGGGATTGAAGTACTGAGGCACTGTCGGAAAGTATGCGGATGTGACTATCCGTGACTTTCCTGGCTTCTATGGCATGGATCGCTTGAATAATGCCCACACATTCCGCCTGGAAGACGGTGTTTAGCTTCCCCAGCGGTCTGGATATATTTATGTTGAGATCGTTGGAGAAAACTCCAACTCCAGTTCCAGTGTTTGTCTTTGAGCCGTCAGTGTAAATCCTGAGCTCCTCAGGCCCTGAGTAGTCCTCGGGCTCCGGCATGAGCTGTATTTGGTAGTTTTTTTGGAAGTGGTGCGTCTTTGCAGTCTTATCATATGGTGCAGTCATCAGGGGTTGTCGTTTGACTGAATCCTCCATGATGCGTGTGTGTTTGATCCTGGAGTCTCGCAAGAGTGCCCCGGATATAGCAAGTCTGAAGGTTGCCAGGGCAGCCTCTTCTCGTACTATAAGGTGCAGTGGTGGTAGGCCCAGCATGGCCTGTAGAGCGGCAGTGGGTGCAGTTCTCATGCTGCTAGTGATCGCCACACATGCAAGTCGTTGCAGCTTCTCAAGATCCTTTTGTGCCGTGCTTAAGTCTGTTCTGGGCCACCAGACTAGGGAGCCGTACGTAATAATTGGTCTTATAACAGTCGTGTATAGCCAGTGGGTTGTTTTGGGGCTGATACCCCAGTTTCTGCCCAGCATGCGTTTGCACTGCCACATGCAGATACTGGCTTTTTTGGTGATGTGCTCAGCGTGTTTTGCCCAATTCAGTTGTTTGTCCAGGAAGATGCCCAAGTATTTGGTTTCAGCCGAAAGGCTTAGAGTGGTGCCAAAGAATTTTGGCAGTGTCAGCTCCGCCAGCTTCCTCTTTTTGGTGAAAAGTATGAGCTCAGTTTTTGTAGGATTCACTGAGAGTTGATACTCTCGGCACCAGTCCTCTACTATTTTTAGGGCTTGGCGCATGAGGTTGCATATGGTATTCTCATGGCTTCCATTTATTATTATGGTTATATTATCGGCGTAGCCAACAGTAAAGTATCCTTTATCGTTGAGTCTCCTGATGAGGTTGTCCGCGACCAGGTTCCATAACAGTGGTGAGAGGACGCCCCCTTGGGGACAGCCTTTCGCCACGAAGGCCCTCGTTGTGCTGTTTATTGTGACTCTTACTGCTCTCTGCTTGAGCATGTTGGTGATCCAGTCACTCAGGGTTTGGTCTACACCGTGCCTGCTGAGTGCTGTACTCATACTCTGGAACGTGGTCTTGTCAAAAGCACCTTCGATATCTATGAAAACAGCCATCGAGGAGCATTTGTGGTGTATTGCGGATTCAATTTTAGATATTACGCTGTGTAGGGCAGATTCTGTTGATTTCCCCGTTGAGTAGGCGTGCTGTTGTCCGTGAAGCGGATTCTTATGGAGAGGTCCATCTCGGATGTGTCTATCGCAGAGCCTCTCTAGGGTTTTCAGTAGGAAGGATGTGAGACTTATCGGTCTGTATGCTTTGGGTTGTGTGTAGTCAGTTTTGCCTGGTTTGGGTATGAAGATGACCTTCACCTCCCGCCACATTAGTGGGACGTATCTGAGTGCTATGCAGGCTTGGTAGATTTCCAGCAGCCAGGGTGTCAGGTGTTCACCCCATTGCAAAAGGGCCGGGAAAATGCCATCTAGTCCTGCAGATTTGTATGGCTGGAATGTTTTAAAGGCCCATGTTATGCGGTCCTCAGTGATTATGTCGCGGGCTCTAGACCAGTCTGTAGTACTTGGTGTCTGTCTAGATTCGTTTTCCCACGTGCTGTCCTCGGAAAGGTGGCAGTCCGGGAAGTGCGTCTCTAGAAGGACCTTACTGGTTTCTTGGTCTGTTTGTGTGTAGGAGTTGTCAGGTTTTTTAAGGGCGCCGAGAGTACGGTCCTGATCAGTTGATAGGATTTTCTTTACTCGTGCGGCTTCGCTGTTAGATTCTATGGATTCACAGAAATTCTGCCAAGCGGTATTCTTGGCCATTCTGATTTGTTTCTTGAACTTGTAATGGGTTTCTTTGTATAGCTCCCAGTCTTCCGGGAGTCTGGTGTTCTTTGCTCTGTTGAATTGTTTTCGTAGCGTGTTTCTGAGCCTACCAAGTTCAGCATTCCACCATGGGTTTCCCTTACTCCTGGTGTTAGGTGTTCTTGGTTTGCAGCTCACGTGGTAAGCCTCCGTTATGTCGTTTGTTAATTTTGTCACGATTTCTTCAAGCTGTGTGGGATCAGTCAAGGGTGTCGAGTGTAACTGTCGTCTAGCCAACAAAGAAGCTAGGTGGTGTTTGTATTCTGTGACGTTTGTGCGGCGCGGATTGCGCCTCGGTGTGGTTTTTTTTATCATGGTTGCTAAGGTAAAGCGGATTCTCCTATGATCGGAACAGGAGGGTTCATCACATACGAGCCAATTAGAGATAAGTTTGGTCGCGTTTTCGGTAGCTAGGGTTAGGTCTATGATTGTTTGACCTCTGGCTGTAACCCAAGTGGGCTCTGAGCCTCGGTTCACAATGTTAAGGTTAGTCGAGAATAGGTATGTGGATAGCGTCTCACCTCTGGCGTTGGATAGTTCACTTCCCCAAAGCGAGTGATGAGCATTTGAGTTGGTGCAGATGATCAGGTCCAGGTCCGCGTCCTCGCAGTGACGTACAAGATCAATCATCTCTATCGGTGGGCAGTTCTCATTGTCGCCTGGCATGTACACCGAGGCTAGTACTAAATCTGGAGCATTGCTGTCAATCCGGAGCCTGATCGCAGTCAGGTCTCTGGAACAGAATTGAGTTAGTGGGGTAATAGGTATGTCTTTGGGTGTGTATATACAGGTACGTGGTTTCTCTGCATTAAGTGTGTTTAGAGTGATATTACCTCCGGTGTTTCCAAGGCCACATACTTTGTTGTTTCTAATCCACGGCTCTTGTATAAGTGCAATTGTCCGTGGATTCATCTCCAGGGCTCTGCGAAGGCTAGCCGTGGCGGTCTGGCTATGCTGGAGATTGGCCTGGATGATCTGGGTGTTTGCTGTGGGTGGTGCTGACGTTGGAGCGGAGTTAGGAGGAGTCGGATCCATTGGATGCTTCATCTCCCTCCCCCGTTCCTCGCCAGGTGTCGCTGGGTGAGGATGCGAGCAGCTGCATTGTCCATCCCGGTGACGGGGGTGGCGCTGAGTCTGACTCAGCGTCGGTCATTGCAGCCTTCGCCATTTCCTCCTCCAGTATAGTCACATCGGTGTCTGTCTGTGTCTGTTCAGTGGTCTCAGTCTTTTCTGAGGGTAGCTTCTTGGGGTAGAAGCGGACGTATATGGACCCGAGCAGGTACGATACGCGCCGCTCCCGCCCCAAGACCTTTTCGGCTTCATCGGTCGGGATCCCCAGGGTCAGATACGTCCCATGGTTATCCCCACCGACAGAAGTCGCCCTGTACAGTGACCACCTACCAATGTCGTACCAAGTGTTCTGACGAATCAGAACACTCTGGAGCCGCGCTATGTCCCCATTATACCGGGGTACAAATAGCGCGGCTCGGACACGGGTAGGTATATCAGTCTGTCGCATGACTGTCAGTGTCTGGTCGGTGTTCGGGAGTCTTATTTGTGTCACATTCTGTGTCAACCAGGTCAAGGAGTGGTCGTCTTCACACCACATCTGCACAGTACCGTCCGCTACCCGAGGGTATCCGCGGAAGGCCGGGAGTGGTTGGGACGGGTCGCTGTCCATGACGAGCTCCTCAAGTCTGTTCTTAATGTTGTTTGCTTCCTCCGGAGTCAGGTCCCTGGAGGGGGGGGGGGGAAGCAGATTGCTACGGCGAGTCGCGCAGGTATATCCTTCGTGGCCCGCGCATAGGTCCTCTGCTCCCCTTGAGCAGGCTGGACTCTCACACGCTTCGGGTTTCCCTGAAGCGCGCTCGGCGAAGCCGTATCGTCCGGGCGATCTCGCTTTGCCGCCCCCGAGCCGCTTGGCCCGGGTTGTGGTTCAGCGGCCCGGACGGTCGGCCTCACGTTTATGAGGGCTCCAGCCCGTTTCCCCCTGCCTTTCGCCTTCCTCCTTCGGGGCATGTCATTGTCAGTGTCAGTGTCGATGTCTTGGGTTCGGCTTTCAGTCCCAGCAGACTCCATCGCTTCCGAAGACCTTACGCGCTGGGTTTCCCCTTCGCGGATTCGGTTTCGGTCGCGTGTTTCCGCGTACGGCTGCTTTACGCGCTGGGAGGTCCCTTCGCGGATTCGCAGCTGATCGCGTACTTGCTCTTCAGCGGCCGTCGGCGCAATGCGCTGGCTAGTGCCTTCGCAGACTGAGCGCCTCCGGTCACTGGGTCCACCGGAGCTGGCCGCCTTACCTTTGCTCGTGTCGTCGTCTGGGTTATTCTTAAAGCTGTTCCTAACGAGGCTCTGTTGCCAGGCACTCGTGGTCAGCACAGTCTGTGTCAGTCGTTTTGGCGCTTGAACAGCAGCCGGGGTGTTGTTTAAAGGCGCGTGGGTCGCAGCCGGTGTGGTAATTTTTGGCGCTGTGGTAGCAGCCGTGGTTGTGGGTTGCGCTGTAATAGCAGCAGGGTTTTGTGGCGCTGTGGTAGCAGCCGAAGAATTTTTTGCAGTTGCTGCAGGAGCAGCACCTATGGGCAGTGAATTGCCCCCTCCCAGAATACGATGGGGGCTGACCGACTTGTCGGTGTGGGACTCCCCGGCTTGGCCGGGACCCACCTGGGTAGTCTTTGTTCTCTGCTTCATTAGGTCATTTTTATTTGGTTGGGCTTTTGGGAAAAGAGGTTGCCCCTCCTCTGGATGGTTGGAGAAAAGATGGGAAACCGATGGGATGGGAAAATAAAGGAAAGGGATGGGAGAGGGAAGGAAAGGTGTGAGGGGGATGTTTTCGACTGCACAGGGCCACACGCATCCGCCACCGTCCCGCAGGCGCGAGCTCACCGCATCACTGGCTAGTCCACTTGAACCAGCCAATATATGCAGCCCGCTCGCACCAGCGAGAGACAGTAGCAGAACCATGCAGACCCGCGCAGCCGAGGAACAGGGAACATAGGAACAGGGTATTAGGTTATCCCTAGGCCTGGGATCTGGCGTAAGGGAAACTTCTCTTGTCCGGAGTCTCGTCTGCTGAGACACTCCGGCAGGGGGGTCGCCCCCCAGGTTGCTAGGTGGCGGTCCCCCAGCCGAAGCTGGGCTATCCGCAACCCGCCCACCCGCTCGGTTGCATGAGAAGAACTGCCCGGCAGTCCGTGCTGTCCCAATACAAGGGTACGTATACCATCGCATTGGGACAACTCAGGTGCCCCGAGTGGAAGTTGGTTAAAAAGTATTACCTATCATTGAGGTAATATGTACTCGTAGTACATAATTATTACCTCAATGTTACCTATGTATTTCTTCTACGTCGTCAGATCATGGGCTAGTAGCAGGCTGCATCTCAATCCTTCCTCATTACTTCCAAACTGTAGCTTTTCTTGTGCGTTCGTGAAGTGGAGAAGAATATGTAGGTACTTTTTATTTAATCTAGATAAATTAGTAATAATACGGTTTCATTTTACTGAAATTCCAAACTGTTTCCGAATCGAACTGCGATACATACCTACCTACATTAATTGATTCTAACTGTATTATGTACCTCTCAACCCTTACCAAACAGCAATCCAACGTCACTATTCCGATTAAATAATATCGATTAGCCGTCAATCAATTCCGATGATAATAGCCTTCGGTGTGATTCGTCAAAACAAATTGCTCGCATCTGGGTCATAGACAAGTGCGAAGGGCTGATTGAAGTCAAAGCATGACCATAGAGGTTTTTAGTTCATCATGTTAAAATAGGTCGTGTGGCTAGCCAAACTTTTTGGATTTGATTTAACATCTATAGGATAGTTAACAAAAATGAATCGGTGAAATGTATGTAGGTACGCGCATTTTTTTGTGTTCATTATTAATTAGTAGACAAGGTTTTTTATTAAGAGATTTTTTTAATGTTACGTAGTTCGATAGTACAAAGCCGAGAGATAAAAGTTAAACATGAAAATAACATAAATAAATAGAAAAAATTTTGTTAGCTTACATGTAAGTAATTGTAAATAAGTAATATATTATATAGTCTTACAATTTAAAGGCATGTATCCGGATCTTCTCATTAAGCAACGCGTAACAAATCCTATTAATTAAGCAATTTTTTTTTAGATTTGTGGTATAAGTAGGTAAGGCCATGGTAGAGCGCATAAATTTGACCTTAAATCTCGTTTCCCAATGGGGTGACGACAATCTGGTCAAATTCAATGCTCTGAAAACACAGGCTTGTCTTTTCAGCGCTAAAAGGAGCCCTTTTGAATTGACCCCTACTTTCCGAAGTACATCTGTGCCAGTTACCAGTCGCCTGGAGTTTTTGGGCATGGAGTTGACGTCAGACCTCAACTTCGGCTCAACCATCGAGTCCAGAGCTCAGACTGCAGCAAAAAAGCTGGGAATCCTACACAAGGTGAGGCGGTACTTCACGCCTGGACAGCTTCTAAATCTGTATAAAGCACAGGCCCGTTATTGCGTAGAGTATTGCAGCCACTTGTGGGATGGCTCTGCAAAGTACCAGCTTGCTGCATTGGACTCGATCAAGCGCAGAGCTAAAAGGCTTATAGGCGACGAGGTGCTGGTGGACAAGCTTCATAGCCTGGCTTATCGGCGAACCGTTGCTTGCCTGTCGGTTTTCTACAGATTGTACTTCGGGGAGTGTGCGCAGGAGCTCCATGACCTGATTCCTCCATCTCCCTTTCACTACCGGTCTACCAGACGCACGCCTGGGTACCACCCACACTTGGTTAATATACCGTCTTGTCGTACCAAGCGCTTCTCTTCCACATTTATTGTGCGCACAGCCAAGCTGTGGAATTCTCTGCCGGCTTATGTGTTCCCTGCCACTTATGACCTTTCAGCCTTTAAATCGCGAGTAAATAGGCATCTTCTGAGCTCCCTCGTCCCATCTTAGACCTCATCTATCGCTTACCATCAGGCGAGATCTAGGTCAAGAGTGGTCCCATCGGTAATAAAAAAAAAATAAAAAAAAAATAAGACACAATTGATTGACAATATCCTCTGAACCAATTATTATTGCTTGAATTGATTACAATGGTAACTAGCAGTCCTTTTTTGCCGTCAACTTGACTCTTGTTTTTATGTAGCCGGCTGATTCGTTCGCGTGGACATTACGCATATTTATTCTAGGGAAAAAAACTTTTTACCAAAAAATTAAACCGACTCCCAAAAAACACTGCAAAGTGAAAAATAACTTTAATTTCGGTAGTCGGTGTCTTTAGTTTTGTATTTTCGTTTTTGGCACCGACTTCCGAAATTAAAGTTATTTTTCACTTTGCAGTGTTTTTTGGGAGTCGGTTTAATTTTTTGGTAAAAAGTTTTTATTTCACTCTTTTTAGTTGGTTGATTTTTAATTTACCTAGTTACAAGAGCCTAAATGTCAACTACTTATAACATTTTACAAAATATTGCTTTTCCCAATACTGGGCCGTTAATTTTTGAGGAGTTCTCCTGGTACTTCACCATCAGCTATACATCACCATATGCATTGTGACGAGCACCAAGTGCTTAATATCCATATTCAAGTAATCGAATCGCAATCCACGAAATACTTATTATTGAGTAGTTTCGGCGACCATCTGTGGTCTTCATCATCAGTTCCACTTCCCCAAATGGTACTTTTTGAGAGCAACTGCACAAGTTACTATAAGAAATACCCAAAACGCCATAGGTGTGCCTATAATATTTGAAGAGTTCCCTCGATTTCTCCAAGATCCCATCATCAGATCCTGACTTGGTGACAAATGGTACCAATTTCAAAGTATACCCTATCAAACAAAAAAAGAATTTTCCAAATCGGTTCAGCCGTCTTCGAGTACTCGATGATCATACATAAAAAAAAAAAAAAAAAAAATATACGCGTCGAATTGATAACCTCCTCTTTTGGTCGTCGGTTGAAAAGTAGCAGATCTGTTATATTATAACAAATGAACTGCTTATAAATTATAATTATAAATTATCTATCCTGTGCTTTTCATCTAAACCTGTTCAACGATTTTGGGTCACAGAGCAAAGAGGTTTTTAGTTCATCATGTTAAAATACATAGGTCGGTTGGCTAGCCAAATTTTTTTGTAAAAAGAACGTCTGGCAGCAAAGTTGTTATTTTAATTTGAAAATAGAAGTATGAAGAAGCAATTGTTTCGCGTTTAACAGTCTCGTTATTTTAGTAGCAAAAGAAGCCATGTATAAGGCTGCGTTTCCACCAGAGATGTGCGAGGATGCGTAGCGAGGGATGTGTTTGTAAAGAACCAATAGAATCGCTTCATTTATCTCGCCTCGGTCAGCACAGCTCTGGTGGAAACAGCTCAGCGGAGCTAGATTTTTGCGCACACAAAACAAGCGAGGGATGTGTGCGAGGGATGTGTGTTGAGAAGGATGTGTTGCGAGGTTTGCGCATCCTCGCACCACACATTAATGCGCATTTTCACAGCTCCGCTACACATCCTCGTAGGCACATTTTCATCACACAGCTTTGGTGGAAACACCCACACATTTTCACAGCACAGCTAGACATCCTCGCACGATACATTTCCATCGCACATCTCTGGTGGAAACGCACCCTAAGCATTTCATAATTTTTCCATCGACGTGTTCTCTTCAATTTATCATTTGCTTTGACAAAAGATTAGGATAGATTTAGGATACCTGTGAACACTTATCCTATCTCAACAACTTAACATTAAGGCCTAACATCATAAGAGACTAACTGTTGCCTGCGACTTCATCCGCGTCGAAATTTCGCACATTTTCCCGGAATAAAAAGTAATCTAGTTATGTGTTATTATGATTTTTAAGTTAGGTATATAAAAATCTCACTTCGCAATTATAATATTAATAGGATTAGATAGTAGGATAAAAGGGTCAGGTATTGCTATATGCTACTTAATTTTGAAATACCATTCTTAGGTAACAATATTTATAATACCTACTTATAAAATGCGAAACAAATTTTTAGTAGATTCATTTTAGATCCAGCAGTGCGATATATACATAAGTACCCAGATGTTCATCTATTTTTTATATACCTTATTTAGATTTCACCTCTTGTAGGATCTATATACTATTATAGTACCTATTTGTAAATAGGTACTTGCTTCACTTCACCAAAGTAATTAAGCTGGGCCTTCATGGTCAGTTTTTCGCGTCAGTTGAACTGACGTCCATCCAAAATTTGATCGTGAGTGTCGAATCATCACTCTAGAGTTTTAACTGACGACGGGCCTCGAAATTTTCCGTGATTACCATAATCCAACCCGGCGCGTCGCGCCAAACTACCCGTAAATGTGTGATCGTCATTCCAATGGAGTTGAATAGTATAGTACCTTCATGTAATCCTTTAATACACTCCTTTATAGGTTTCTGAAATGATAAGAACTAATTTTTCTTCTTCGGAATTAGAATTAATTTTTTGTCGACGCAAATATGTAGTACACCTCCTCGGTGTCCGAGTGATGAACAACTGAAGAGCCGGAGTGACGCCAGTGAGTGGGGAAAACTAGTTGGCCTAAACCATTTGGAGTGACGCCACAGTTTTACGTCTAGACTGACGCGAAAAACTGACTGTCAACGCCCAGCTTTACAATAATATTGGAAGGTGTCGGACTCGTGAGTTGTGACCGAGTGATCGCGCGTTCGATCTCCATCCATTACAATATTGCCGTAAAGCGTGAATCTACTCCAGACAGAAAGAAGCATGCGAATTATACCCACTCTCCAGGGGCATGTAGGGCCAAGACAAATTACCCTAACTGTGCGACAAGCTTATCTGATATTACTGCACATTGCGTAAACTATAAGTTCCCCTAACTGACAATCTTCACAACTACCTTGACCCTAGTTTAAATATGGATGTCCAAACAATTGTACAAATTACTGACATCTGAATAACCGGTGAAATTGCACAATCATACGAAATAATTACGCAAAAATATAATTTTACCACATTGACATAAAGAGTATGAATCACATTCATAGACATAGAGAATGGACTGAGCGATACCGTCACATTTACCATTGCGTAGAAAGAGAGAAAGAGATTGTGAGGTCAAAACCTGTCGCTTTTTTGTAGTCGGTCCCAGCAAAGCCTAATAGGGTAGTTTCATGTGTTACAAAATAATTATTTTATTTGATCCATTGGGTAGATTTTCAAAAAATATTGGTTACGTATTTTTTGTCCTTTCAAGTCAAGAAAAATTCACAAAGATGGAAAGCTTCAAAGAACAGGAGTAGGGGCTGCTAATGTCACACAGTGCTAAGAATTATACCGGAGTGTGACGTCACGCGAAATTTCAACTCATTGTATCGTCTTAATTTTTCAATTACGTGAAAAAAATAAAAAATACGTATCTAATGTTTTTTGTTAAACTACGTGACGGACTAAATAAAATATTTTAGGAAACTACCCTATTGATGCCAATTGAATGTGTTTCTTTCTTTCTCTCAATAATAATAATAACGTTCTTTATTTCAGACAACAAGATCCACAATAATAAAAACTTACAATTTATTCTAAATGTTAGTAACATATTTAACCTATGTTAGTACTAATATACTATTACAGAAAAGACTTTCAATTATAGAAGTAAGTACAGAAAATTGACTTACAAACTACGTTAGTACTCGTATTGTATAACTGACAAGGTGCTCTCTATGAGATGCTTGATAATGGGGCTTTCATCATGCCTGTCAGCTATAACTCTCAGAAGGCTGTTGCGACTGTCCCTTAATCTGGCCAGAAGAGACGCATTCTTTTTGCATATTACAGCTGCAAAGCTGTCTATTCTGGCTTGTGCAAACATTGCTGATGCATTGCAATATCGTGGCAGTCGCAACAGCGCCCTGAGAGCATTATTGTACTGAACACGCAGGGCATTTGCGGCACGTTTGGTACAGTTGATCCATAAGGCGCTCGAGTACAGGGATGTACAGTATGCTTTAAAAAGTGTTATTTTCACCGCATCTGTACATCGAGCAAACCTACGGGCCCTATATTTTTTATTTCTGTGGGGCCAACATATTCGCCCGCACCGCCAATGCCCTGCGCTCCCGTTTTACATAACCATCATCCCTAAGGTCATCAGCAACGATATGTCCAAGGTATTTGAAAATGAAGATGACATCCTATACTAGTTTTTCCAACTATGTTGGGTCTAGTCTAATTGGATGCAGCTAAGTACTAGTATTTTATATAAAGCGTCTGCCTATCTGACCTGCACAACCCAGTAACTGGGTAACACGATACCTCTTGGTTAGACCAATGTCAGATTTACTGGCTTCTGACTTCCCGTAATGACTACTATCACTTTACTACTATTTAATCAATCAATCATTTATTTTATTCTATTACTAGTTGACACTTCACCCGCGCCTTCGTCTGCATAGATTTGAAAATAATGTATAACCTAGTATAGCACTCACAAAAAACGCACCTTACTATCTATGAAAAAATATTCACAATTGGTTCATTACTTCGAGGAGATTAAATGCAAACTTACAAATAAATTTTACCTCTTTATTATATTAGTATAGAAAACATGAACTACGAATTACAATAAGATAAGATAAGATAATTTTATTGGAACATAAATACATTCTACAAAAATTATTGTGTACGAAAATAGCCACATTAGTTGATAACTGTGTCGCAGGTATTAATGCCCACTTCCAAGACGGAGACGACAGCGTTCCAGTTAATTATTGTTCGCGGGAAACAATTTAATATAAAAAATAAAAGTTATTGAAAACTAACTATAAACTAAAACTAAAAACAAATTTAAAATAATAATAAGAATGAATAAAACTAGGTGAGTGTAATATTGTTGTGCATGTGGGAGTAATTTGAGTATATGGCGGTATGGCGAGTATAGAGTGCGTTTGTATGGAACCCCCACACAAGCGCACTCTATGCCACATGTAGGATTATTAGTGCTTTATTATATTCGCCAATTCTTCATACGAGAGCGTGTGGAGCCATTCATCTAGCAATCTTTTGCAGTCCATCGTTAACTCTATTATAAAGCACGGGACTGCAGAAGAGGAACTGCCAACGTACAACTTCAAGTTTACCTCTAGCTGTAGAGCAGACTTTGTCAGGTCTACCCCAACGAGCACATTAGTGGAAATAGCAGCCTATTTTGTTACTTTGGGCTGTAAAATAGCGGTTTAAGGGTTCAAAAAGCAGTTCAAAGTTGCATATCTGCATCCGTAAACGACTATAGCTATAAAAGTTACTTAAAGTGCTATAAGCTGAATCAAATACTACCCTAGCCTTCACAGTAGTTCACGGTAGAACTCTTTTAGCACTTACACCTTTATATGAGAGTTACGAAGGTCATTCTGCCACTCACAGCTGTACAGTGGTTTCCATTGTAACTTTTATAGGTTATAGTTATAGTAACCACTATTATACTACTATACGTTTCATTATAGAAATAATAGATACTCTTATGCATACTATAGTTACAAATATTCATCAGTGTAACTAAAAACTACTACTGCCTTTAGTAGCAATAGTCATTCCTTGCAGGCTCAATCCATTCGCCGTTTTACAGCCGCTTTTGTAACTATTATAAAACATTTAATAAAAATGGATGCTAAACGATGGAAATTAATAAAGAAAAGTGGAGGTTATCGCAGGAAAGTACGCAAGGTTTATGAAAACCTGCTAAAATCGTCAAACATTGCTGAACATTCCAGTGAATCTGCTAATCATCTAATACTAAAGTATTTTAATTTTAAAGAATATTAATCTCACCATTTCACAAATCACAAACTTAATAAAAAAAAGCCTATTCTTGGGTTCTTATTGTATAAAGATCTCATATATCTCTCATAGATCTCATATCAGTCTCAACATTTGGATTTGGCGCAGTACCATCACAGGATCCATTAACCTCTTTAGCCAAATTACGTTTTTTTTTGTGCAACGTTCTCATCATCATTAGGCAATATCTTTTCAATCGGAATATTGTCTTGGTTTGACAAATTTTCTTTATTCTGATCTAGCGATATTTCCCATCCTGAAGGGCAGATTGACAGCTCTTCCTTGTCTGCATTTATAGTTTTAACTATTTTAAAAGGCATTCTGTAATAAAACAATAATAGGTAGTTAATTGAAATGTTTAAACTACATATTATAGTACTAGCTGTGCCCGCGGCTTCGTCCGCGTAGAATAGTGACTTTTCGGGCAGCATATTTTGAAAAAAGAAAAAGAAAGAATTGCTAGAAAAAATAATTACTAACCTGAGCTAATGAACTTATAGATACTTATAGGTACTTAATAAAAACAATCAAGAAAAGAAATGCCCAACCTATACCAAATACTTATAATATTTATATACAAACCCTAACTACAAATTAAGATAAGTATACCAAAAATCAAGGAAAGAAATGCCTAACCTATAACAAATGCTTACAATATTTATTTACAAACCCTAAATAAAAATTAAGATAAGTAAATACCCAAAAATCAAGGAAAGAACCGCCTAACCTATACCAAATACTTACAATTTTTATTTACAAAATTTTAAAGAAAATTAAGAAAAAGAACCTAACCTACAAACCCTAAAATATAAATAAATGAAATATGCAAACAGTCAGTATTCAAGTGAATCGCAATAATCGAATGCAACTATTCGCCTATACTCTCCAGGATACGTGCGTTCGCTACGAATAACTGAATTCTTTTTATTTTTTATTTTTTTTTAGGTAGTGCCACTCGTAGTTCAGCACACTAAGGCTAGTTACTTCTTAACCGGGCGATGGACTGAATCAATTTTTTTTTTTTTAGGTAGGGCCACTCGTAGTTTAGCTCTATACGGCTAATGTACTACTTAACCGGTCTGTAACTGAATCTATGCTCTCAGCGCGCTTTATATAGCCACGGACGCGCAGGCGCGAGGCGTGTACGTACTCTGATAGAATACCTTAACAAATGTTCACCGTGATTCTTTAAATTGACATAACTTTTTATTTATGAACCGATTGACATGAAATAAACACTAGATGTTAAGAGAAGCTTACTACAATATATTAGTGAAAACCGCATCTAAATTGAATAAGCCGTTTCTGATATTAGCGTGCACAAACACACAGACAAACAGACAAAAAAAATTTCATTACAATTTCGGGTTCGGCATCGATATAATAACAACCCCTGGTACTTTTTTTATATATTTCCATTGTACAGACGCCACTATTCTACAATTTTATTATATGTATTGATAAGTAGGTATAACTAAACCATAAAGTACCCGGATCTTATTTCTACCGACAACAAAATAATGTAAATTATTATTGAGACGTTTGATGATTATCTATTTGAAAAATAACCTGTATCATGTTTATGTAGAAATATCGGGTGTAAAGTCAAGTATCGTAATTAAAACACCGTAATCTTGGATTTGTTTTTAAAGTTGAGAAGCGTACAATGTCTATGTTAAGTGAACGTTTTTAAGGGTAGACCACGGATCTCCAAAATGGAAACCATTCGAATAAGTACGTAACTAGATCTTATAACCTCAAAAACAGGAAAATAGGAGCTTTTTGTGGCTGTGAGTTGCACTAGGGGAACAAAAATCACTGGAAGCGTTAGAAGGGTGAAAATTAGCGCTATGATTCTCAAAAGGGAGTTATTAGAGCTAAAACTGCAGGTTATGACTACATTACAATGACGCCATGATTTTTTAAGAAAACTTATAATTCACTTGCAAAATTGAGTTGATATACATTGGTTTTTCAGTTAAATGTGCATTAAATGTACCGGTAAACAATCGGCCACTTGCGAATAGTAAGTTATCGACACGTAAAAATACGGAAATAAAATTTATTCTGTATAACAAATAAAAAATATTACATATCTTTTGTTAATTTTTTAAATATCATAAAAGCGCGTTAAAATTACTCGAAAATTATCTTATATATCTACAGTAAACTCGACAGCGTTTTAAGTATCTTTATACCTATATCTTGCTAATACTGAATACAAACTTTTACTTCTTTTTGTTTTATTTTCATGATGGCGACGAAAACACTTTACCAAAATATTACAAATAATGTCAACTGAAGACATACAGACGCCAGGACATGAAGCTACCCGAAACTGACAAATTTTCCCAATCGACCTTGAACCTAATTTATTTAACAATAAAGTTGAAAATCTATTATAGAAATTTGACAGATTGTTGTAGCTTGATGTGCTGGCGTCTGTACAATAAAGAACTATAATCAATTCATTCGTTCAAAGTAGTTCAAAATCATTCTCCACATCCAAACCATCCACCTTTTGAGCTGTCAACTGTCACGTGTCATCGAATTGACAGCTGCCGCCTGTCAACACGCTACACTTCGTGCAACGCAGAGTCAAGAATAAAACCTAAGAACCGAATTTCAAACGTGAGTCTTTGTTGAAGTGCAGAGCTATTTTGTTTTTTATTCCCTATTGGTAATTTCCTATATGAGCACAATGTTTAAGTCACCACCTAATACCTCTAAGCAAACTCCCTCACGGTCGGATACTGACATCCGTAAGCTATGTGAGGAAGAAGCTCTAAAAGCTAATTGCCCCGTCACTAATATCACCCAGCGCGCTAAGCGTCGATGTCCTGCTGATGAAGGGGAACTCCTGGATAAATTGGCTGTTCTGAAAAGCGATATTTCAAATGAGATTAAGAGTTTAATTGGTGACTTAATATCTGCCCAAAACTCAAGATTGGATAAATTAGAAAACTATTTTCACGAAATTAAAAACCAATTACAAAAAATAGAGATTACAAATCAGGATGTAGAAAAGTCGATGACGTTTATGTCAGATCAACTTTCATCGATGGAGTCTAAGATATCAGGTCTGGAAAAGGAGCGCAGCACTTTGTCCACTAAGCTATCCCTGCTAGAGGAGAAGTTTCAGACTTTTGATCGAAGCCTACTGAAAACCAGTATCGAGATTCACAACGTGCCCAAATCGAAAATGGAAACGAAAAAAGACCTTTTTGGCATGGTCTCGCATTTAGCGAACATTTTTAAACTAGATCTGAATGCTTCAGAAGTCCGGGATGTAGCTAGACGGCCATCCAAACGGGAAGCTGAAACATCATCCATGACGATCGAGTTCACGAATACCCTCTTGAAGAGTGACTTCCTGGCAGCGGCCAAGGCTTTCAACAAACAGCATCCCAGCAGTAAGCTAAACTCTACTCATATTGGATTTGAAAACACAAACACACCTATTTATATAGCTGAACAGCTCTCAGCCGACTCAAAAAAATTATTTTATCTTGCACGTAATTTTGCAAAAACAAATCAATTTGCTTACTGTTGGATTTCTAACGGGCGAATCTTGTTGAGAAAGAAAAGTGACAGCCCATATATAGTTGTTAAAAATGAATTACACTTAAATCAGTTAATGGATCCCTATGTACTGTGACTTATATTAAACCATGAGTCATTTTCTTTTTGCTACTATTTGCCCTCCTTAAACATCTATTATAAAATTGTATTTTTTATGTTAACTTATTTAATTCTTTATGTTTTTTACGCTGTAACTAAAATCACACTTACACTACATATAAAAACTCATAGCACTTATTACCACAATGTACTCTACAATCACACATCACGAAATTATAATAACTATTTACATCCAATTACCACACGACCACAATACTCCTGTCACATTTTTGCTTACCATCTCTACCGACTCATCATGACACAAAATAAATCAACTAGATTTATCTTAATACATATTTTTATGTCTTTGTCTGCACATTTAATATTTTCAATGTCTTTTAGTCTCATTCATTACCTAAAAGCTCACTTACACGACAGCTCAACATTTCACAAGTGCATCGTTTTACGAACACTTAAATACCTTTGCAATGACTGACCAGATCTCTCTATTGGAGAATGTTGACCAAATGTCAGTGTCTGAGTTGGTTTCCTGTACCCCGGAGGAGTCCTGTCAACGCATTGGTAATCCAACGCATTTTATAAAAATATTAACACAAAATTTACGCTCGATTAATCACAACTTTCCAAACTTCGAAACACTTTGTTCTCGATTTTCTTTTGATTGTGACATCCTTGTCTTAACCGAATGCTGGTTAAATTGTCCCGGAAATCAGTGTCTTCCGCATTTAGCAGACTATAATAGATATAATTCATCTAAGCACCTAAATAAAAATGATGGCGTCGTTGTATTTGTTAAATCGGGTATTACTGCTCTAGTAGAAGAACCAGATTTTAACAGCTCTGCTTCCGGGCTATTAATTAAAATTAACAATGAAACTGCTATACTATGTGTTTATCGGTCTCCATCTAACTTCAATATTGATGATTTTTTGACAGCACTAAATAATATTTTGCCCACTCGGTCAAAATTTAAAACCGTAATTCTCACTGGAGACATAAATATCAATATCAATCAGCCTGATGACCGTTCCCATAATTATTTAAACTGTCTTGCCTATCACGGGCTTTTACCGGCACACACGTTACCGACAAGAGGCAACAATTGTCTCGATCACATATGCCTAAAGAGTAAAAGTGCAGCTTTGACATTTGTATTAGATACCACTGTTTCTGATCATTTTTCTACCTTGTTATGCATAAAAATTAAAATAACCAAGTACATTACCAATAAAAATCTTTCAATAATCAACTATGACTCACTAGATGAATCTGTAAACCTTTTGGATTTCTCTTCAGTATTTTCCACCAAAGACCCAAATATAGCAACCGATAGCTTTATAACACTGCTTTCTGGCGCTATCATGGCGAATACAACAGTCACTAAGCCTTCAGCGAGGAAACGTACTCTTAAACCGTGGATTACGAAGGGACTTCTCAGGTGTATTCGAAACAGGGACTTCTTACACAGACAGGTCAAGCAATCTCCTAATAATATAACTTTTAGTGTAACCTATAAAAGATATAGAAATTTCTGTACAAAAATATTAAAAAAAGCAAAACGAATGTACGACTCTGAACAATTAAAAAAAGCTGGACAAAATTCTAAAGAGCTATGGGACGCAATCAGGAATATAACAAACACCGCCAAAATCAGACAAACTTCTACACAACTACTGTCACACACAAAATCACCAACTCAATCATGCAATATTGTTAACAAGTTTTTCATTGACATAGGCACAAATCTCGCTGGCAGAATTGTAAATGATAAAGAAAGGCCACAAAAAACCACATCCTCCTTGAACTCTTTTGTTTTGGATAGTACGGATGATAATGAGGTTATCTGTCTGATTAACTCTCTGAGAGCTAGTGCGGCAACCGGCTGGGACAAAATTTCTCCCATTATTTTTAAAAGATATGCCTTGAAGCTGGCACCTATTCTGTGCCATATTTTTAATCTATGCCTTCAAACATCAGTCTTTCCAAACTCTCTCAAACGGGCAATAATTCACCCAATTTTTAAGGGTGGTGATGGAAATTCTGTGAACAATTATCGTCCAATCGCGGTTCTCAGTGCCCTGTCAAAGCTTCTAGAACGTCTAGTAAACAACAGATTAGTTAAATATCTCGAGAAATATCAAATCATCTCCACAAAACAATTTGGTTTTCAAAAAGGGAAATCTACTTCCGACGCAGTTCATGAATTGACATCATACTTAGTGTCCAATCTTAATAGTAAAAAGAAGGTACTCTCAATATTTTTAGATCTCACTAAGGCATTCGACACCGTGCCAACCACTACCCTTTTGATGAAACTTGAGGAGATAGGTGTCCGTGGGCCCCAAAATGATTTCTTTAAAAGTTATCTTACGAACAGAACTCAATCGGTTAAGATTGGTGAACACATGAGTGAAGAAATGATAATTTGTTACGGCGTGCCGCAGGGCAGCATTCTTGGGCCAACGTTATTCTTGATCTTCATTAATGACCTCTGCAATCTAAATATCCCTAATTCTAGAATAACTTCATATGCAGATGACACTGCAATCACTTTTGTTGCAGATTCATGGTCAGAACTTCGTAATAATGCTCAATTGGGCTTTAATTCCGCCTTAAAATGGCTATTATCACACACACTCACACTGAATACTGCTAAAACTAAATGTATCACTTTCTCTATAAGTTCCGTCTCACAGCCTAACATTCCAATTGTCATCAGAGCTCACTCATGCTCCACCAGTCTTGATTCTAACTGTCAATGTCCCCAGATAGAGACTGTAGATAATATTAAATACCTTGGCGTAGTGTTGGACAAAACACTAAGTTTCAAACCCCAAGTTGAAATGTTGACAGGAAGAGTCCGGAAACTTATTTATATTTTTAAATCACTCCGCAGTGTTGCCAACCCTACCATCATACGTCGTGTGTATTTTGCCCTCTGCCGGTCAATAATATCGTATTGTATCTGTTGCTGGGGTGGTACTCACCAAACTACTCTAAGACCGCTCGAAATTGCTCATAGAGCTATACTTAAGGTAGCCACATCGCGCCCTATATTATATCCAACTACTGAGTTGTATAAAAACTGTGGTGTTTTGAACGTGCGACAACTATTTATATTTAACATAATTCTGCTTCAACATCGTAAAACACCTTACTGCCAAATCAACAAACGGCGAAAAGATATAATCTGTAGTTTACCCTCAGTTAAATTTAAATTTACTAAAAGATTTTTTGAATATTTAGGCCCCTTTCTTTATAATAAAATTAACAAAAATATCTACATCTATAAATTTCCATATTACAAATACAAAAAAATAGTCCACGATTTCTTACTTAATAAAACTTATGAGGAAACTGAACATTACTTGCTAACAATATTTTAGAGTCATGACATCAATCACACTCACAGTGAACCACACACATTTACATACACACACACGCACACACACACACACATTCATACACACACACAATTACACAACACACACCATCACACAATTTTGTTACTTTACTTCTTTTAAGTTGTAGTGCCTGCTTGTAAACTTTGTAACATTACACTTAGTTCTTAAATTACTTTACGAACCTAATCCAACTGGGGGGGTGGCAACTGCTTATCCTAATCACAGGCTTTTAACTAGCCTAGCTAGGAAAGTAGTATGACACTCTTGTATTATATGTAGTGCAATAAGTGATATATAAATGTGGCTCTATAATGTAAATTAAACATAAGTGTATTTCCTCCTTGTACTACAACTCCTGTAAATGAATAAAGTTTTATTATTATTATTATTATTATTATTATTCAAAAGTAGCGCTACGAGAGCTTTAGTATAGCGTTAATAAATCGTTATAGCTATTAAGGAACCTTTATGCAACCGTTGTGCAGGTTAAATGGAACTTTAGGTTGCATATAAAAACTTTTTACCAAAAAATTAAACAGTTAAATGTGCATTAAATGTACCGGTAAACAATCGGCCACTTGCGAATAGTAAGTTATCGACACGTAAAAATACGGAAATAAAATTTATTCTGTATAACAAATAAAAAATATCACATATCTTTTGTTAATTTTTTAAATATCATAAAAGCGCGTTAAAATTACTCGAAAACTATCTTATACTAGCTTCTGCCCGCGACTTCGTTCGCGTGGGAAGGTTTTCCCGCGCAAATCCCGATCCCGTGGGAATTTGGGGATAAAAAGTAGCCTATGTGTTATTCCAGAATGTCAATTATCTACTGACCAAATTTCATTCAGATCCGTTCGGTAGTTTTTGCGTGAAAGAGTAACAAACATCCATCCATCCTCACAAACTTTCGCATTTATAATATTAGTAGGATTAGTAGGATTAGTAGGATATCTACAGTAAACTGGGCAGCGTTTTAAGTATCTTTATATATCTTGCTAATACAGAATACAAAGTTTTACTTAAGTACTTTTGTTTTATTTTCATGATGACGACGAAAACACTTTACCAAAATATTACAAATAATGTCAACTGAAGATATACAATAAAGAACTATAATCAATTCATTCGTTCAAAGTAGTTCAAAATCATTCAAAAGTAGTGCTACGAGAGCTTTAGTATAGCGTTAATAAATCGTTATAGCTATTAAGGAACCTTTATGCAACCGTTGTGCAAGTTAAATGGAACTTTAGGCTGCATAAAATGGTGCCCAAATAGCGCTAAAGCGGCTGCTTTAAGTCTGTAGTAGACGCTCTAGCGCTTACGTCTATTACCACAAGTAATAATCGGATACGCTCCAAAGCCCTAATGCAGCCCATTTGTGCTAGTTGGGACGCTTTCGTTCACTCAAATCAGAGTTAAAGAACAGATTTGAGTGCTTCCGCAACGTTGTTCTTAGAACAAAAGAGTGTTTCACTGTTGGTAGTTTCCATAGCGTATAAAACTCGCTGGTAGGGAAACGAATGGGCTTATAATTAAACCATGACCTTAAAGACAGCTCTCTGTGCTCTCTTCAAGCGCAACATAACACATTTACCAGCGCCGCCCGAGGTTGAAATGCAATACGTTAGAATAAAATGTCCAAGAGCAAAGTAAACTGTTTTCAGGTTAGAGGAATGTGCGAAAGACCTCTTCTTCTTCTACCACGCCTGCTCCCTTTACTTGGGGTCGGCTCTCCACGTTTTAAGGCACCAGGACACTCTGTCCGGGTTGTCTGTGCTTTCAGCTGAGCTCGCTCCATGTCCTTGGTAGTGGTTATCCACCACATGGCTGGCGGTCTTCCTCTGCTCTTTCTGTTCTCTGGGATAGCCAGTGCCTTTTTCACTGGATGTCCTTCTTCTCGCCTCATGACATGACCAAACCATCTCAGCCGGCTCTCAACCATCTTTTCTGCAATGGGAGCGACTTTGAAGGAGCCTCTGATGTACTCATTGCGTACTTTATCGAGTCTGGTCACTCCCGCTCCTAAGGTTTTAAAAAACAAAAACTATCTTTCTAACCCTAGAAACCCAAACTCCAAGATATTTAACGAATCTGTGCGCATAACTTCGGGACAACCACAAGTGGTTGGTAGCCCTCATTGTATGGCTCGTATGAGCTGTCAAACTGAAGGGTAGCGCTGGCTGTGACGCTTTCCTTGAACTAAATGTTGTAACTTTGGTTTAAATCCACGTTGAGGGTGAGTAACCTGTAAGGCTGACTTTGCCTGAAGACTAACTTCGTTCCAGTCCCTGCCACAAACCAGAATAACAGTATCATCAGCGTAAGCAAATACTTTGGAGTTTGTAAGATCAAGTTTACAGAGCTCGTTTATGTAAACTAGGAAAAGACAATGGATGCATGGATAGAATGATGTTTGTTAAACTTCCTCGCAAAAAAGAACTGAACGGAGTTTGATAAGCTTCACAGTAATATAACTAAGGCAAGGCTAAAATGAAAACTATTCAAAAAAATAAATTTCAATGGTTATTAAATACTTGGGTTGGGAAACCTCAGTCAATTCTCCATGTCTGTACGTTTTTCATGAATCATATCAAACAGTTCCAATGTTCATACCAAACAGTTCAGGGGGCGCTGGCCGTCACGCGCATGCGTACAACAACCGCTTTGGGCGGGAACAACATCTGTCATCCGATCAAAAATTACGAAAACCGAGAAATAAATAGCAGGGCCTCGTTTTTTGTTTGAATTTAATTCTACGTTTGTCTTCGACAATAACGGTAATTGGCAATAAATATGCTAAGACGATAGCTGTGGGTATAATTACGATTCAGTTGGTTTGTATTAAGTGTAGGTTTTCCAAGTTAGGGTTGTCCTTTAAATCTGAAGTCAACCTTATCCTATGGAAACTTGCGTGGGCTTGCGGCGGCGAGCTACCCCTGCTTGCCGTCCGCAAGCCCGCGCCTACGGTGGCCGGTGGCCGGAGATCAGCTTGCGATTCCCGACGCCTGAGACGTCTCCCGCGGCGGCTGGGGCGTGAAGAAGAGCGTTATCTCTCCCTCACATGTTCAGCCTCCTCCTTCGCTAGCATGATACCTTCAGAAAACCCCTGGTTTAAGTACGTCGCACTCAACATGTTGTTCAGGGGCAAATGGAAGGCAAGCGGTCACGCGGTCGATCCCCTACGCGTTGGACAGATTTAATTAAAGCAGCAACAGAGACAACCTTAGTACAAAGAGACGCTGAAGACTGCAGGAAGTGGAGGCGCATCGGAAGGGCTGCTTTATCTAGAGAAAATGCATCATCGTCAACCGCAACCATTCTGTCAAGAATGCGCGACTAAGGAGGACACTCAACGTGTTAAAAAGCATTTTTTATTGGTAATAGGCTCGCTGATGGTAAGTGATGATGTGGTCGAAGATGAAGCACGCTTGCCTAGAAGTAACCTATTCACTCTTGACTTAAAGACACCCAGGTTATAGCAATCGGGAAACACAGACTACGGCAGGGAATTCCACTTTCCAAGCATTTGCTTACATTGTACTTAGTCACTGCATCAATCATGTTTTGTTCATGAAATATTTCAACGGAGCATAGGCGTAGTGGTACGGTTCGTTGGTCGGCACAATGACGTGTCGGTCGCGGTTCGATGCCGGCACTTTTTGATTTACTTGTTTTAATTAACTTGTTTCCATTGGGTCACGGCATTTTAAAATATTTTGGTTATTCAGTTTTGGAATTTTCGATGTGAAAATTGCACGATTGTATAATCTCGTTCATATTGCATGACTATTTCATTATAGTGTTACTAACATATTTCATCACATTCTTTACACAACTTTTTTATAATCTTTGGAAAATGTCGTGTGTCACCCATATACACTAGTTAACTCTATATTAATTGTTTGTGTGTAACTATTTATTTTTCTGAATACATAAAAACAGCTCGAACACAAATGTCCATAGTTCAAAGCTCCTGAAACGATGAAGACCGCAACAAGTGGAGGTGCATCGCAAATGCTAGGTATTACGTATGTAAGGAACAGGCATAAACAACCACTAAGAAGTTGCCGGACTCTAGCTGGAGCGAAACTCTACGAAGTTGCCGTTGCTATTATATTTCTGCGAAGTAAATTTACTTTAGGTTATAGTTGTAGATTATTTATTTATTTATTTAATGGCACACCAAAGATTTATTCACTAGATCGAATACAAATAAAAAAAATTGTTACAAATAGGAATATTTTGTCGTGAGTTCATCACTTACAGGTGTGCACAGCACTTCATACTCACTTCACATTATTATGAAAACACATCTATCTGACTAGTGTAGTAGAACTATATAGTTAGTGAGTTAACATATAATTATGTTTAATTGTAAATAACGAGCGATTCTCGAAAAGAAACAGTAAAGTTAGGCAAGTAAAAATAATTAAGACAAAAAAAAATACTGCAGAATATTGACTACAAAAAAATAAGATTTAAAATTTGCGGGGTTCTAGAAAGGAGTTATTCAATCTCGGGAAAGTCAATGCTTTGATATAAAAATGTGCGTGAACTTTGAAGGAATTGTAAAGAGTGGAAGAAAAAGTGCACCTTTCCACTAACCTCATTTATTGCGCTCGCCAAGAAAGATTGCTGTCCATTAATACACTAAGATTCTTTGCTATGTCCGTGTACGTAATGACTGAGCCGTTAAGGGATAATGGCCTTAAAGTGAAAGTGTCAAGCGCAGAGCGATAATATCGACTGCCTAAGATCATAGCCTAGGACTTGGACAGATTAATCTGTAAGCCGTATTTAGCCCACAGGCAAATACTCTCCAAGTCACAATTCATGGCACTAATCGCCGAGTCCACGTCAGCCAGCAAGAAATGTCGGTAAAGCTGCAAATCATCTGCACAGAGTTGGAAGTTCGAAGTGATAACCTGCAACAGTATTAAGAAAGATAGAGAAAAGAAGAGGAGAAAGAACGCCACCCTGAGGCACACCAGCGGTGAGATCACACAATTCAGAAAAGTTTTCCTCAAAGTGGATACACTGAGAGTGAATCCGAAGATAAGAGTCAATTCATTAACTTAAAAGAAGAACTTAGAGAAGTTAAAATACCAGAGGACTCCAAGAAGTGAAATACTTCTTGGAGTCCTCCGGTATTTTAACTAAATCGTACATCTCTACTAGTAGTCTACATATTTAAAAAGGTATTTAAAATCCACTGAGTTGAATGCACAACTGAAATCGAGTAAGACTAATATGGTGAGTGATTTATTTTCCAAAGCCCAGCGGATTACGTCAGTGACTTTTAGAAGTGCAATTACTGTGCTGTGAGCCTGTGACCAGCACGAAATCCAGATTGGAAAGGAGAAATTAGGTTGTGTGTTGCAAGTTATCTAGAAACTTGACCATGAACAATGTGTCCGAGAACTTTAGAAAGGGCCTGGGCCTGAAGTGAGATAAGGACGATGGATTGTTTATTTTGGGAATAGATAATATATGTGCCTGTTTCTAGGCACTGGGAAATGTGCCAGAGAATAAGGAATAGTTAGCAATATGAGTTAGAATGGGAAGCATTTGTGGATGAATAGGTGTTATCATCATCGAACACACATTATCATGACCAACAGCTGAAAAGGAAATAGAAAGAATAGATTTCTTAACATCGTCTTCAGAAACAGAAGTTAGATTAAAAACTGCCAAATTGGACAATTTGGTAAAGTCAAATCAGTGAGCTCTTGCAAAGTTGAAATTTTGACATTAGGTTTAAGAGAAACGGGAGGAACACAAAAGTGTCTATTAAGAACACATAAGTCAACATCTGCATAAGTATCCTCTGACGTCTAGAAATTTCGAGACATCAGAGGACATTCGATTGATAAGAGATTCGTGAAAATAGCGTGACTTAACATCTCGACACATCAGATTTCAGCGATTAGGTACGCATAGTCTTAAAGAGATAAAAATTCTGCTCCGTGGATCTATGTCTATACCTACTCTTCACTTTATCTATACGTGCAATACCATCTTTGACTTCAGCAGTAACCCAAGGAGTAAGATTATGGTTTACTATGATTCGCTGAGATACTGAGAAACTCCATGGTTTTCACGTTAGTTTTCACCCAAAATTATTACAGTACCTCAGTTAGTAATGAAATATTTTATCAGATTAAATTTTGTTCAAAATAAGAAATAATCTCCCTTCCAGCTTGATAAAGTATGCATTTTAGTATTAGGATAATAGCAGGTAAGATACATGGTTACGGGAATGTTCTAACGAGATACCGCAGCCCCGGAACGCTAGGGCATCTGAAAGAACTGGGTGGGTTTTTAGTCAGTAGAACTCTGACACTTCCGCTCCACCCAGTGTGGGAAAAGTCATTCGATCATTTTCCCACCCTGAAAAAAAAAAGAAAAGCAGGCCAGTTACATTGGTATATTTTCAGAATATCTTTACATAGTATAAAACAAAGTCGCTTCTCGTCTCTGTACGCTTAGATCTTTTGAACAAAGCTACGGATTGATAGGATGATTGAATAGACAGAGTGACTCAAGAGTATGGTTTATATGTATAATACATTCATATTATAATAGAGAAGAAGCAAGAGGAGCTCGTGACTAAATAATAATAGCCACACGGGTCGATCTTCAAAGTTAAGCAATGCTTGCCAAGGTTGGTATGTGGACGGGTGACCATCTTAACATATCGAGAAGACCGTGTCTCAGAAAACACCATAAAGGTGTGTCCAAACATTGAGCAGCAAGAGCGCGGCAGCAACACGCGGCATTTCTAGGACACATTTCTGCCGCGCTCTAGTTGGGACAAAGCCGACTAATGTTTGCGCGGCAGTCGTCTAAACACAGGGCGGCGGTGGCGGGCCGCGCGTGGCAGCAGCGCTCGATTGCCGCTCGATGTTTGGACACACCTTAAGAAATAAACGATTTGTTTATTTATTGATAGCTTAAATTGACGAAGTAAAATAAACTTCCCATAAAATCTTCCCCCTTACATACAGTTTTTTTTTTACCATTCACAAGAAGTGTAATGGAAACAGTGCATCTAGTTTTAGACAATAGCACTTCCCCTTCCTGCATTAGAATTTGCGCAGATTACAGCCTCTGCTATTATTTAATTTTGGACACATCCTTCTCAGATGATCGTGGAGACCATATTTTATCTACCGTGGAACATTGGCTATGAAGTATTTGTCATAAGGAGTGAATGACACTTGGTGATGTGAACTCGTTCTGCATCGTCATCCGTAAAATGTCACAGGACCCGTTGAAACTTTGTAGTTTCTTGTAACAGTTAATGTAAACTATTGTAGAAAGCTTCCTAGATGAATGGATAAGTATTATAGTTACCTATTGATTCTATGTACTAGCAGTCGTGTGGGACTCCCGTGGATTTTATCTCAATAAAAACATAACTTCCTTTTTTTGCAGTCGAGTTAAAAGTAGCCCATAACCTTCCTCAAGCTTTAATCTACTTCCATATCAAATTCATCTAAATTTACCCAGTACTTTCTAAGATTAGCGCGTTCAAACAAACAAACAAACATATCCGCTTTACAAAGCGAGTCAAAGCTCCAGAGCCTTGAACATCGACGACGAGTTGCAAGTCTATCGGTTTTCTATCGGTTACATTTCGGAGAGTGTGCGATGGAATTACACAATCTAATTCCGCCAAGCTCGTTCCATCATCGGAGTACAAGACAAACGGCGATGCGCCATCGTTACATGGTGGACGTCCCACCCATACGCACTAAATGTTTTGGGAATACTTTCATTGTGCGTACGGGTAAAGAGTGGAATTCCCTGCCGGAGCCTGTGTTTCCCGATAGCTATAACCTAGGGGTCTTTAAGTCCTCTTGAGTCCTCGTTTTGGGAATACTTTCATTCTGCGTACAACTAAGGAATAGTATTGAAGTCAAGAGTGAATATAATAGTATAATATTTATAGGTAAACGTGCTCCATCTTTGACCACATCATCACTTACCATCAGGTGAGATGGTGGTCAAAAGCAAACCTGTTATCAACAAATAAAAAAAAAATTGTTTTTGATTGGAAATTAAATATCATGATTAGGTGCGTATCTAGCTTTTGGGAGAGCAAATTTAAAACTCTTGGCTTTATTGACACTCCTGTGCCCCTGTACTTACTACTACAAAACTAGGTAGCACTGATTTAGGTCTATTATTTGCGGGATCTGAAGTGCTACCCAATTTAAATAATGACATTATTTTACTATATTTCATTAAAATCAAAATAACAGCTTTATTCAGGAAACCATGACACATTTGTTATACTTATAATTGTATCTGAGTATATCTTAAGCTATGAACTTAAAAATAATGAACGTTTGGGTACCTATACAATAAGTTGATGTCATTCTTAGTTGTTAAAAAGCTTAGTCAACATAATGAGTTTAAGAAAAATTAACATCATCACTGACTTGCAAAGGAACTGCAAGCACACTACGCAGTTTTTCAAAGGCTTTGAGATTTTCCGTAGAATCAGGATACTCATATGGAAGTAGAAGTTCTTCTTTAAAGACTAAACTGTTCGTTTCTTTATTGCCCACTGCCCATTTATAATCCCAGTGTTGGCTCCGAACACGCTTGATAGTCAGCGTTCGGTGAGGTCTACGATAGAACGAGCGAGCCTAGAAGATGCCTGGTCACTGTTCATATGTGGTAAGGAACAAAGGGATTGAAGATATATGAACAACTTTTTTTGATTTTGTAAAGTATTGGTGCGCCAGCTTGTACTGAAGTGATGTCGAAATTAAAACTTACGTAACGAGGATTCTCTTTTTTTCAGCGAGAAAATCATCTAATGATGAGTGGAGCGGAAGGGAGTGTCAGACTTCTACTGACTAAAAATCAATTCTGTTCCTTCACCTGCCCTTACGTTCAGGGTATCTTGTTAAGACATTCCCCCAACCCCGGACGCAGCATGGATTCTGCGCCATGGATTCAGGTCCTCTCTGGAACAATATTGCATTACAACAAAACAATCGCTACCATCTGGCCTTTACACTGAGCGATGACTATAGAGCCCCATGCAAGGCCTTCGCTATCAAAAACTATCAAATAAACATCGGGGCTAAAACGATTTTTTTACTGATTGAGGCTATTTCGGTACTATAGTGTAGCAGCCATGTTTGCGGATGCTAACATATGGCTTTTAAGCCAACATAAGAAAAATTATCGCTGAAGAGTAGAGTGAGAGGCAGTACCTACCTGTCTAAAGGCGAAAGTTCCATATGGAAAATTCCAATGATTCAATATGGAACTAAGATAAAATAAATACAATAAAAAACAAAGTTAATTTATTGCAGGCACGCAGGCCTGTCCGTAGGTACCTGTCCTACAATTAGTATAGGGCATGTTTCCGGATCTTCTCATTAAGCAACGCGTAACGAATCCTATTAATTTAGTACTTTTTTATGGTTAACGTATGAGACACAATGGAAAAACAAATTGACAATATCCTCGGAACTAATGTTGTTGCCTAAATTGATTGCGATGGTAATTAGTGTCGTAGTATTTATGTTTTACTAGCTGTTGGTCGCGACTTCGTTTGCGTGGCAATTTCGAAAAATTTCCTGGTATTTTCCAGTCTATGTGCTATTCCGGACTATAATCTATATCTATGTCAAATTTTATACATATCCGTTCTGCCATATTGGCGTCATTGAATGACAAACATTCATTCATCAAAACTTTTGCACTTTTCGTTATTTAAATGTTTTACAAATAAGTAAAAGTCATATTAAGTATTCATTTCTGTACAATTGATTTTTAATCTTTATAAATAATGAATTCTAACCGTAGGTAATAGTTTACACGTATATAAATAGCATAGATTTACTTTATGAGATCGATACCCAAAATCGAAATCGAAATAAAAAATAAAAAAAAATCTAATACCTACCTAATTGCCACAGTTTTATGACGATTTATTTAACTGCCAGATTTTCAATTGACCATATACTTTTCAGACATACACTCATCTACATTACAGTAAAACCAAATAATAAACTTGGAAAGAAACTGGACCCATGACGCTGGAAATCCTAGTGTGGGAACCAGATAATTATTATTATGAACAAGATAAAAATTAATGAGATAATTTATTTTTTATTTTATTTATTTGTAATTTTATCATATAATCATATATTATTTTATCAGATACCGCGGCTCTGTAACGCAAGAGCAACTGAGGAAATAGAGTGGGTTTTTAGTAAGTAGGAGTTTGATACACTTCCACTCCACCCAGAGTGGGATGAGGCCTTTTATGATTTTCCCCGCGACAAAAAGGAAGAAAACTTTTATGATGTATGCATGATCAGGGCCGGATTAACCATTAGGCGGAGTAGGCAACTGCCTAGGGGCCCCGCATCAACTAGGGGCCCAGGCCCAGTGCACGCACCAAGAAAACATGTTTCTTCGAACGAGAATTTGATGTGCGTGTGAACTTAGGGACCTCACTGTTATTTATTTATTTAAACTTTATGTACAATAGTGTTACATGGGCGGACTTAATGCAGCAAGGCATTCTCTACCAGTCAACCTTTGGGTTAAAAAAAACACACTGTGGTAGGTGTACAAGAAAATGGAATGAAATAATATATTTAATACTAATAAATATAATACTAATATATAATAATACTAATAAAATACACATATATGCTAAAATGACAAACTAGTATCTATTAGTTTGTCATTTTAGCATGGTGCTTTATAATATTCTTTCTGAATAAGAGAGCTCATAATAATTATGACGAAGACCAAACTAAGAATAACAGCCCCCTAAGTAGTGGTTTTTAATTTTGCGCTTAAAAGAAAATTTTGACTCAGCCTTCTTGACGTCAAGGGGTAGCAAATTCCAGAGTTTAATAGTAGAAATAGCGTAAGAATTAGATAGAAACCCGGTGCGGTGAGAAGGAATGTGAAGAAGTAAGTTTTTGGATGCGCAAAGGTTAAGATCATGTTATCTCACAAAATACAAATCGTTAGATTTAGTAGTAGAATTAAAACTATTTTAGAACAAATCTGGGAATAAGTAAACAAATATATTAAAAACCACAGCCCTTAATGTGTGTTTCCTCAGTTCACACACGATTTGGTCAGTCAAAGTAAGAAAAGGGGCCCCGAGAATGCCATTGCCTTAGGGCCTCTGACAGGGTTAATCCGGCTCTGTGTATGATATATGTATGTATGTAGATTAGGTACTGAGTAATGTATTCAAGCATTTACGTATTGTGTTTAGTCGTTTGAAAACCTGCTCAAACTAAATAAATATATGAAGTACACCTCATGCACAACATAAACTTAGTAGATCCACAACTGTAGGTATAAATTAATAAGCACTTTGCATTGGCAATACGTACCGCGGTAATTTGGAGCCTATGAGCTCCAAATTACAGTATAGGAGAAAAAGAGCTCTTTGACCCGGTTCCATGCCCCCGTATTTTGGAAAAACGAAGTCAAAAAACTCTCGATCAATGACGCAGGATACATAGGTAGACAGACAACAGTAGCCTTCACAATACCGACCCAGTAGGCCCTAGGCGGATGAACAAACAAAAAAACAACCATCGCCATAATTATTATAAGCGAGGGACGCATGCGCTACAGCCAGTCCGCCATAAAGCGCCCACGTATCCACCGGCGCATAGACACGAAATATTTAAATTAAGAATACTTTTTAGTTTGAAAACTTTTTTAATCATGTAAAAGTTTTTTTTTTAAATAAAACAGTTTGGTTTAACTCCTTGTGCTTTAAGGACACGAATGATGAACTATTTATTCTTATTATAGTTAAGTTTTAAATAAAATGGAAAGGTTTGCGATTCTGGTAAGTGCAATTTTGTTCTTACATTGGCATTCAAGTTTAATAAAAAGTTAATGCAGTCAGAGCTTCTCAGCATTGCGTTTCTTCTCTGTTCCTCGCTAGATTGCGTTTTGTTTTTGCATCGTCTGGATTAAGATCGAGACCTGTTTCCAGTTCCAATGATCTTCTATAAATAACTTAATTGGGGCAATTTTATAGAGTTGCCTTTTCAGGACATTTGCAGTTGATACAAACTATTTTCGTAATAACGATTATTAAATAAAAAAAGTAATTAAAAAATTAAAAAACCCGACTGCAACCTTATACTAAAACTAACTGAAAAGCTAATAAAAACAAGCCCATTTGAAATTAAATAAAAGTTGGAAGCAGGCGGGGCCCATACTATTATTATAGTTTCAAACTCAAATGTATATATATTTTTGTAATCACCTTTTAAAACCCTTTATTTTGATACCCCACTCGATAGGTTTTGAGAAAAAAAAACTTTTTTGAAGGAATAATATGGCGCCAAATATCCACCATATTGTTTTTATTTTATTTTGATATACCCAGTGTCACTCTCACAGTCAATACGAATCTAACGATACCTCTCAAGCTAAAATCCGTCGAGCCGTTCAGGCCACAGAGCGTGCCAAACAATTATACAAACATACATACATACATACTCTCGAAAAACATAACCCTCCTTCTGGCGCAGTCGGGTAAAAAGAAACTCCATTTAAATTATGATAATTCAGATAACAAAATTTAAAAAGGAATAGTTTTATCCTCTTTGATTTGCTTAATGTGTCAACATTTTTAAAGTTTTAAGCAATATGCTTTTAACATAAGTAGGTAATCCGTTATATCTAATAGTGGTTGCAGGAAAATAGGCATAAAATTAACAGTCAGGCGATTAATGCAGAAAAGGCAATAAAGTTCTGTAACTGTAAACTTATGGCTATTGTTCCCTAATGATGCCGGCACATCGCCATATGCATTAATTACGTCCATTGATCATGTTACCATAGACAAATGTTTAAAAGTAATGTGTTTTTTTTTTTTCTGTGATTGATTACGGTCTTACATAGTGAGTAGGCCTTTTTTTCTGGGTGGGAAAATCATCGAATAACTTCTCCTGCTCTGGGTGGAGCGAAGGGAATGTCAGACTTCTACTGACTAAAAACCCACCCTGTTCCTTCAGCTGCCCTTAAGATCCGGGGCCGTGGTATCTCGTTAGAACAATGCCTGTTTCCCATCAGTGGGAACGTAACAGGCTGATATTTTTCTGCATATAATGTGTTGTCACATCACAGGCTTTTGAAAGCTATAAAATGAAATTAAATATTTATTTTATAACTTGATTATAAATAACACTTTTAACGTCCTTTTTTTACGCGTTTAAAGTTTAGCTAGATGACGCCGGTGTATCTTAACTGATTACTCTGAGAAGAAAAAAAAAACTCAGAGATAAAAGTCTCCTTAAAGTCCATACAATTCGTATTGGTCCAATCATAAGAAAAGCATGCAGATTCATGTCTGTGTTGCTCTTTTGAAGTAAGAAGCACACAAAGAACATCAACCAAAATGGGCCATAACCGCAAACAGCCGTATTGGAAAAAAAGGAATTCATAAATAATTTAGTAATAATATTTAGTGAAGGTCTCTATTCGGGAGTGGCAAAATAAATAATATTAAAAATAAAAATAAAGTTTTAATTGATTATTTTGTTTGTGTATAGTGACAGTTGCGATGCAGCGTGCGGGGTGCGTTGAGTTAGGGTTGCCAAAATAAAAACCCAGAAAAATAATATCGATATTTGATATTTCGATTCTAGAGCTTCAAAACATTAAAATGTTTTTCTGGAAGACCGGGCGTTACTCTGGCCGTTGGACTATTTAAATTGATAAATCATCCATTTACTTCTCTCGCTCTAGGGTGAAGCGGGAGGCTGTGTTAGACTTTTACTGACTATATACACATCCTTTTCAGAAATTCCCCGTGGCCCTAGCGAGCATCGGTCTTTTCAGGTTCCGTTTTTTTTTTTTGTATTATTTTAATCAATTTGACACAAAACTTCTTATTTATATGTTTTCTTTGTACTGTAAGCCACTCAATAAAATCAAAAATAGTGCAATATTTTTATGTTCATGTTCAAGCCCAAATGCCATACAAAGTGGTTGATGTCATTTGAGCGGACTTGTCCAGACATGAGACAATGCAAGCATTTGTCTTGTCAGTTTTTAAACTGACATGGTGACTAAAATCAGGTATCATTAGAACTAAAAATGAGACTTGCCTTGTTTATTTATGTTTCGAGTTTCCGATATTTTGGCTTTTGAAAGCGCGATTATCACGGATGAACTCACTCTAATAGCAGAAATTCGAAATAATTCATTATCATCATTTTAATTATCATCGTTTTAAGTTTTAATGATACTATCGATACCAGAGTTTAGAAATAAGTTAAATTATATCGACGCGTCGCTCTGTAAAAGCAGTAAAGTTATGTGATTAGCTGATGAAAACAGATTCTTGTAATAACACTAAATGACACTCATTTGACAGTTTAAAAAAAATCTTTGATGAAATTGGACTTCATTTAATCGATTTAACACATTTTTTTATTTTACTTTAACCAGACAAATTAATAGTGTGTTATACAACGTGTAATTTAAAGGGTATATACATACCGAGTGCACGGCTTCTTTGGATGATAACAAACGATATAGCAAGGGTTTTGTAATCCTATATCTACATGTGTGGAGCATATTAGAAATTTCAATACATTGATACCAGAGGCCGAATTTTTCAAATTAAGAAGAACGAAGAGAATATTCGTTTTATTGGCAAGTGACGTGGAAAGTGATGACTCTCATAGTGCTGTGACACGTTTATTATTACTGGTATTCAAGAAACATATGAAACGAATAATTTGGGGTCAATTCTGTGAGTCACTTATTTTGAGCTGAAACTTTGCATAGAGACTCCATACCAGATGTTGTCTTCAGTCCTTTTGGATAGATATGGGGTTTCCTTTATACGTTGTAGAAGTGTTAATGTTAAAAATAACATCTAGTTTCAACTGTTTCAAACATTGATGCCGTGGAAAGAATTTTATACATAAGGGTGGCACGTGGCATATAATCAGTTTCTGATTATACCCTCAATAAAAAGATTTGTAAATTTCTAAAATATGAATAGGTATCTGTTTTTTAAACAGAGATATGAAGTAGGTACGAGTAATTTTGCAGATCGACGACGAGTCTGTTTAATGGTTAGTTCATTTCCTATTCAACCACCTGGTTAATCATTATTGTTAGCAATTACTATTAAGCGATAAAATATTATCAACCCAAAGGTCTGTGTGAGATTCAAACTAAATAGCATTAGGTAATTAACGACTTTCTAGATAACGTTATGCGTGTGATCTCGCAGCATCTATGTATTCATTATGAGGAGTTATTGACACCGTGAATCCGTTGTGGATTGGATGACGTTTATTCAGAATTTAATAATGGTGAAATATTAACATTGCGTAAATATAACTGGCTGGGCCCCGCGGTTTCACCGCGTTAATTTATGGAAAAACTTCTCACTTTGATACAAACTTTCATCTCTTGGGTCTTCAATTATTTTTATCAACCGACGACAAAAAGAGGAGGTTATCAATTCGACGCGTATATTTTTTATTTTTTTATGTATGATCACCGATTACTCGAAGACGGCTGAACCGATTTGGAAAATTCGTTTTTTGTTTGAAAGGGTATACTTCGAAATTGGTCCCATTGTTATCGAGTCAAGATCTGATGATGGAATCCTGGAGAAATCGAGGAAACTCTTCAAATATTATAGGCACACCTATGGCGTTTTGGGTATTTCTTATAGTAACTTGTGCATTTGCTCTCAAAAAGTACCATTTGAGGAAGTGGAACTGATGATGAAGACCACAGATGGCCGCCGAAACTACTCAATAATAAGTATTGAGTGGATTACGATTCGATTACTTGAATATAGATGTTAAGCACTTTATGCTCGTCACAATGCATATGGTGATGTAGAGCTGATGGTGAAGTACCAGGAGAACTCCTCAACAATTAACGGCCCAGCATTGGGAAAAGCAATATTTTGTAAAAGGTTGTCACTTTCAGTAGTTGACATTTAGGCTCTTGTAAATAGGTAAATTAAAAACTGACCAACTAAAAAGAGTGAAATAAAAACTTTTAACCAAAAAATTAAAACGACTCCCAAAAAACACTGCAAAGTGAAAAATAACTTTAATTTCGGAAGTCGGTGCCAAAAACGAAAATACAAAAGACACCGACTACCAAAATTAAAGTTATTTTTCACTTTGCAGTGTTTTTTGGGAGTCGGTTTAATTTTTTGGTAAAAAGTTTTTATTCCAAATTTCATCCAAATCGGTGCTGTGTTTTAGCCGTGAAAACGTAACAGATGAACATACAGACAGACTTTCGCACTCATAATATTTGTATGGACTCGGTGGCCTAGTGGTCGCAAGTGTGACTGTGTACAAGAGGTCTCGGGTTTTCCGGGTCGGGCATAAAGTGCTATTGGGTTTTTCTGTTAGAGAACAGAGAGTTCACCTGTACTTCCGCATAATTATACTTGTGCATATCTCCTGCACAGATGGCTAATTAATTATCAGATTGGCCGCCGTGGCCGAAGTGGCGTCCTGACCTACCGCATGACGCAGGTCCTCACCGGACACGGAAGTTTCGGGAGGTACCTGTGTCTGATGGGGAGGGAAGAAACGCCTGGGTGTCACCACTGCGAAAACCGCCCTGAGGACACAGTAGAGCATACGGTGCAAGACTGCCCCGCCTGGGCAGAGCACCGACGTGTCCTCACGGCGGCGATAGGCGGAGACCTCTCGCGCCCGGCATTGGTCGAGGCCATGCTGCGGGGCGAGAGGGAGTGGGAAGCGGTCGCCTCCTTCTGCGAAGCAGTCATGCTATCGAAGGAGGAGGCGGGCCGCGTGAGGGAGAGGATAGCATCCTCCCTCCAGCCCAGCCGCAGTGGTAGACGCCCACGACGTCGGACGTCGGCCGACGATCTCCGGCCACCGTAGGCGCGGGCATGCGGACAGCGAGTAAAGGGCAACTCGCTGTCCGACCATGGACCATGCCCGGGTCGACGGCGCGTTGTGTTCCACGCGCGCTTCAAAGAGCGTCAGCAAGATGACGAGGCCCCCCCTGTAGAGGGCCGAAGCCTGCCGGGGTCGTGGGACTTATCTCATTACCGTGACCCCGGAACGTAAAGGGCTATTGAAGGAATACCGTGGATTTTAGTCAGTACAAGTCTGACAGTCTCTCCGGCCCTGCTTGGAGTGGGAGGACTCATCTGATGAATTTATCACGAAAAAAAAAAAGAAAGATTAGTATGGATGGATGGATAAGTATGGATATGTATAATTCACGTTTTTACAAGTACGCGTAATGTTGTCATGTCATAATTCGTAGGCACACAATGCCAATCTTTTGTCTCTATTAGCTCACGGTCGCGCACAATTATAAGCCGATTATTACAACGGATGTGTGTCTCCTAAACAATGCTAGTGAGCTCTCTGGTTAATTCGTCTATGTTTGTTTGTGTTATATAATTTGTTAAAGCTAGGTAAGTCCCAGTTCCCACGCGTTGGAGACAAGTGTAAATAGCTTTATTGTGTTACTTGAGGTCGGAATTTGGAGCGGGTTTTAGATTTTTATAAATGTAAATGTTACTAAGCGCTTTTGATTCGAAGATTTAGTGAAAGTTGCTGTAACTGTCTAAAATGATATAATCATGGTTGGATGCAACTTTTGTCGACACCCTCGCGTCATCTCATATTCTAAGTACGCCGAGTTGTGCTGGTGCAGCCGCCGCGTCTGTAGAGACTCCTACAAATACTGTACCTTTCTAGTAATTATAGTTTTAGCCTTTTGGGGTCCGCTGGCTGATCGATTCCTTGCGTGAGCAGAGGGCTGGCTTGTTCTTTGGCCAGAGGGCTGGCTCATTCTTTGCCCAAAGAATAAGCATTCTTCTGCCAGTCTTCTGGGCACGTTTCTGGACGACAGCGATGTGGAGCTGTTTAAGTAATGATTTCTTAGATAAACTGACGCAATATTACGGTCATCTTGCACAGACGTGACTCGATATCCACCAGATGCTGAACGGCGAGTAAGCATACTATCTCCTGTATCCGGATAACGCTGGTACACCCTGTTGATCAATCCTACAGCCATAACACGCTGACTATGCTCTGAATCCAGCAATGTCACAACTTAGGAGGCTTCCATGGGCGCCATCCCATATTTGTTAGGAAAAATCTCTTTGGTATGATGTTACAGAGCCGATATATACCAAAAACATAGGTAACCCTTTTTTTTAATAAATAAAATATGCTAGGCCTCGTTTTTTATTCCACAACTGACGTTTATAAAAATCCTGTTAATCGCAGGCTAACATATCTACCTATAAAAATATCTACATATACTTAACTAATCCCATTTATAATACAATACATTTATATTTTACTCTCGTATCGTACGTACTCTCGCACTGAACAATAATTAACTCACCCACCACACAACAAACAAACACGTTAATTCCCATTGAATTATTCGGGCGAAACATTCGGAAACATTCGATTGCAGGGTACGAATCTTTCTCGCGGGGGGAAAATTTCTCCGGGGAGCATCTCCCCTCTTACCGCACCCCGCACCGCCATTGCAGCGCGCGCAGCGCGGCGCCAGCGCAGCGGCAGCGGCCGGCGCACAGAGGACCTTGTTTAAATTCATTTTGAATTTTAAAAATAAACTTTCCCAGAAGTATTCCGGAATTATTCCGAATCTTTCAGAAGTTTTGCAACTATAATCCTTACGCAGACGCATAAACTCATGCAATGTTAGCGGCCGACACGCACACGAGCGCATTTCCTTGAATTAAGGATTGTATAAAGAACAATGGCAGCCACCCATACATTAATTTAGCTAAGATTACATTTTTGCGTCTTTAAATGAAACATATCTTGTTTAACTCGGCGTCAACTTCTGAATTAGTTTATGGAAAAATTTTTGTTCGAGAAATCCGAGAATAATATAGAAATTCAGTCATGAACTTTTGTAGGCTATGTCCAGGTCAAGTGAAAATAAAGAAAACGGAAAACAATCGAAAGCAACACAAGGCACAATGTGCAAGCGTCTGTGACATGAACATTTTTTTTAAGTAGATTAGTTCTTGTCGGAACAAGCTAAGGTCTTAGACCATACTGCCTAGTAATCAGTTAACCATAAATTATACATATAAATATTTTTCTTGAGGGTATGATATGAACAATCAACAGTTGTCAAACCAAGTTATATTTTTTTTTTGACTTGACATAATAGTCTTTTTGCCAGTCATTAATTGAAAGTAATTCATTTATTTTTACATTACAATATTTTTACCTCCCTACAAAGAACACTTCCACTTATAAATAAATATTATTGTTAATTCATTTACTCCTTTTTGTTACAATAACAAACTAAAACTGATTTTATTACAATAATAATATTAAACTTACTGTCACTTGGCAGAATAACATTTATTCTGCCAAGTGACAGTAAGTGATGCCATTTTGTATTTAATACAAAATGGCATCACTAATTGTCAATTAAAAAATCAAATAACTTTTCATTTAAAATATTTTTTTTATCCGGACTTAACTAGGTAATGTGATACTTTAAAAAAAACGTAGAAAAATAATAGGACTGCTTTCGTATATAAGTCACTTTTAGACGGTCAAATTAAATTCAGCTAAGCTTTCGCCATTGTTCTTTAACACCTATTTTTACGACGGAAATCGATTTAAAGCCGATTCTGAACCAACTACTTTCAGGAATTGCGTTTATTCTGTTACACGTTGTATAGAGTTGATGCCCAAGGATAGCGAGGAGACCCCTTGGAGCGGAAAACTTGATAGATTGCGCCATTGCGCCGCAGACAGCGTGGGCTCGCGAAGGTTGAAGATGAACAAAGAATTTATCCATACTTCCATACGACTGTAATTAATGAATTTTGGCACAAATATAGTTGATAAGCCAGGGTTAAATATAGGGTACATTTTATTTAAATATAATCCCCAAAGGGGCTCGAATAGGGGCATGCAAGTTTGTAAAAAAATAAACCGTTAAATATATTTTAATGAATTTTGGCACAAGCAAGTTTGTAAAAAATAAGAAACGGCATGTAGGATGTGTGTGTGGAAATATAGATCTGGGGTTAAACATAGGCCACTATAAGATGACAGTTAAAAAACATGCATGTCAAGTGAATCACAAACATGATTAAATTATTGTTGAAGTATCTATTACATGTTTACATATTAGATTTATGCGTATGAAGTCGCGGGTAACAGCTAGTGCATATATTATGTATGAATATATGTGTGTATCTTAAACCAAGGCCCGTAAATTTTGATAGTCAACTTTTTTTTTAACTTATTATGCAACAAATTCTCATATCTAACATACTCAGCACTCATCTTCCTGTACCAAATTATATGAAAACAATACACAATTAGGCTATGTCCTTCATTTTGAATCATTTTCTCTTTGTGTACGATTGCATTGATATCATACCATTGTTTTTAGAGGTCATAGGCTTGTTTAAGGCAATTTTATGGTGTTTTTTTTGCATATATTTGGAGTTGAACTAACAATACGTAAGGTTTTGTGGTAGTTAAATATTTTAGCGTCATCGTGTATAAATTGTATAATTCAGAAATAATTAGGTAATACACTAGGTCAATTATGTCATCCCGGAAAGAATCATGGTCAACGTTAGGCTTTAACACATTTAAGCGTAGATATGATAAACTGCCTAGACTTTTTTCAACTGTACTGGGATGTGGCATTTAGTCTAACTTGATGTTTTTTTATGAGGTACGGATGACGCGATAGACTCACTCATATTAACATACTATGAAAGTGTAAAGCTTAATACTGGACAACAACTCGTAACACGCTTTCTGGTTCAAATTACAATTTCAAAATTTTTATTTTTAGCACATAGAACGATATTACACCTTTCAATATTATTCTGTTTGTGTATTTAATACACTAAACATTCTTTAAAATTATTTTGTTTACCCTCGTCCGTGTGTCACGGCTGGGTGTCAACTGAAAACCAGCGCTGCGTGTCTTTCGCCCAGCAAATGTTGAGTCGGTAATCCTTTCTGTCAGCGAAATTCTTAGTGTTATTTTTTGTTTATAATTTTTTATTGTATGTTGTTGTGTGTGTTTTTTTTTATTACTGATGGGCCCACTCTTGACTTCGATCTCTAAGATGGGACGAGCGAGCCCAGAATATGCCTATTTACTCGTGCTTATGAGGAGAAGCGCTTGGTACGACAAGACGGTATATCAAACAAGTGTGGGTGGTACCCAGCCGTGCGTCTGGTAGACCGGTAGTGAAAGGGAGATGGAGGGATCAGGTCATGGAGCTCCTGCGCACACTCCCCGAAGTACAGTCTGTAGAAAACCGACAGGCAAGCAACGGTTCGCCGATGAGCCAGGCTATGAAGCTTGTCCACCAGCACCTCGTCGCCTATAAGCCTTTTAGCTCTGCGCTCGATCGAGTCCAATGCAGCAAGTTGGTACTTCACCGAATAAATGGGTTTCAATTTCAATAAAATGCAAATCAAAATATAAAACGACTAAATATTTAAATCCTACTTATAAATAAAGTAATGGGCTATATACAATTGAATACATAATATAACATAATCAGCCTGTAACGTCCTGCTAGGACATAGATCTTCTCTATAAGAGGAAATCCACTACGAAAGCCCAGTGCGTGTTTTTACATGTCAACTGTTTTATTTATTCATTAAAACTTTATGCAACAAAAATGTACAAAGGCGGACTTAATGTCTTTTTTTTATTGTACTCGCGATTGACTACCATCTCACCTGTTTTTTTTTTTTTTAATCATGTATTTTAGGGACTTTTGTTCTATGAACATAGCTATGATGTGGTCGAAGATGAAGCACGCTTACTTAGAAGTAACCTATTCACTCTTGACTTTAATACCACTCCTTAGTTGTACGCACAATGAAAGTATTCCCAAAACGTTTCCTATGTCCACGATGTAACGATGGCGTATCGTCGTTCGTCTTGTCGTTCAATGATGAAATTGGCTTAGTATAAATAGAATGTGTAATTCCATCGTAATTCGCCGAAATGTAACCTATGAAAAATCGATAAACTTGCAACACGTAGCCGATGTTCAAAGCTCTGGAGCTTTGACTGAACTAGACTCTCTTCTTCACTCCACTGCCAATGGGACTTTTGGCACGTTTCTCGACTCAATTGTATCAAGCTGGTATTTGGCAGATCTGTCCCAGAGATGGGAGCGGTACTCCCTACATGTCCAAACTTGTGCTCAATAAAGGTTGAGCAGCTGTACTGGGGCCATATTATGACGTGTTGAAACTTGAGTCGTTCTAGCGAGAAATAGGGATGAAGCTATGCACGCTATATAGCTCCATCCCTCTTTCTCGCTGGAACGACACAAGTTTTAACACGTCATAATATGGCCCCTGGTGTGTTCGCAATTTCAGTCCTAGGACATACCAATATCCTCACGTTGACTCTGTTTTGGAACAGTAGTGATGATGAAAATAGGGTAGTTTCCTAAAATATTTTATTTAGAACGTCACGTAGTTTAACAAAAAACATTGGAAACGTATTTTTTTTTTTCACGTAATTGAAAAATTAAGACGATACAGGGAGTTGAAATTTCGCGTGACGTCACAATCCGGTATAATTCTTAGCACTGTGTGACGTCAGCAGCCCCCACTCCTGTATTTTGAAGCTTTCCATCTTTGTAAATTTTTCTTGATTTGAAAAAGCAAAACATACGTGACCGATGTTTTTTGAAAATCTACCTAATGGATTAAATAAAATAATTATTTTGTAACACTGGAAACTACCCTATTCCATATTGGTTCGATCGTAACAACTTATCAACGACATCTTGTCTGTAACAACTCGGCAACCACTGTTCTTACAGTATTAAAAAAATGCAATGTTATAAATCCTATAGGTAGGATACGTATAGAACAGTAATCCTATCAAGTATCGAAGACGTAGCGAGACGAAAATCGAAAACCTAGAGTAATGAAACATATAAAAACTAGATTTTCAGGAGTTGTTCTCAAGATTACCGTATACATATGTACTTACATGATGATGGAAAATGAATGTGAAAATCTCATATTGATAAATTAATTACAAAGCCGGATCTCACAAGTCAAACCATGAGTTGTAAAGTTATCATTAAACATTTTTTAACGGCGTGAATGACTCATAAAGAACAGTGGCGAAAGCTTAGCTGACTTTAATTTGAGCGTCTAAAAGTGACTTATATACGATAGCAGTTCTATTATTTTTCCACGTTTTTTCAAAGTATCACATTAGTAACCTAGTTAAGTCCGGAAAAAAAAATATTTTAAATGAAAAGTTATTTGATTTTTTCATTGACAATTAGTGATGCCATTTTGTATTTATTCTGCCATGTGACAGTAAGCACAGTGTAACATAGTGTATTACATTCTCTTTGGTAAGCACAGTATTATTGTAATAAAATCAGTTTCAGTTTGTTATTGTAACAAAAAGGAGTAAATGAATTAACAATAATGTTTATTTGTAAGTGGAAGTGTTCTTTGTAGGGAGGTAAAAATATTGTATCTCAAGACAGACAAATTACACTAATAATATTTACATTAATACAATTACATTAATTTTTTCACAATAACGCGTCGACGCGGAAACTGCTACACAAAAAACGATAAAACAATCCACTCGCGTAGTTAACGTAGCGTGATATTGACTGATCTTTATGAGATAATGCGCAATGACTTGGTAATGCATTATTTATTATGTAGCTCTTTTGTTCTAGTTTTGTTTTTGTCACGGATTTTTTATTTTAATTCGCATGTAAGTCTCTAACAATGTCGCTGAGAGTCCTTCCGTGGAAAAAGATTACATTATAACGCACAGAACGGGGAATATAAGATATATTCATATATTTTTGCAATATAGGTAAAAGGTAACTGGAAACAGTTTTTCGCGTAAATCCCAATCCAATAGAAATTCTTGGATGAAAGTAATGTTTTATTATCTTACGGAGTTTGCATTTATCAGGTAACTTATATAAAGATGAAGCATATTATTTAATTCTTTTAGCATTTAAAGACTATAATATTGACTAAGTAGATAAAGATAATCACAGCCGCATTAAGGTATCTCAACGGTAGGTAAGCAATGGATAGGCGATCATCTATTATAACTTTGGGGCTTAGGGGTCACTTCGTAAATAAGAAAACACGCGAAAACATTGAACCTTGTTGTCATTTATTTTTTTCTTATTTGTTACCCAGTAGTTAGGGTGTAGAGGTCAAAATAGGCAGTTGTAGTAGCTTCGTATGCGATATTCACAGTAGCCTTGCTGTACATGACGACAGAGCACTGTCACACGTAATAGAAGTGAAATGTTCTAGTTTCAATTATCTGTTACTTAATTATTGTGACTTAAAATAAGTTTCCGTAGTGTAGCGGTTATCACGTGTGCTTCACACGCACAAGGTCCCCGGTTCGATCCCGGGCGGAAATAGTTTTCTTTTTATTAATTAAGTTGAGTTTAACACATCAATTGTATTTTTCAACCATATTACTATTCAAATCTCATTTTCAGGAACTTGATACTATTACAGATTTAGCCGTCGCAATGCTAACTCTTTGGTTACCTTCTATATCTACGTTTCTTTTGTTCCAGATCCTATTCGTCTACGTCATTACCTGTCTCCAATATACCTCAGCTGAAGAAACAGTTTTGTCGGAAGTCTTAACACCTACCAACACTGAAGCCGACAAATCCGACAAACTAAAGCGGCAGAGCAGAAGTTACTATGACTACCGATATGGAGCACCTAGACCCATATATGACAGATTAGAGTACGCAAGACAAGAATATGATAGACCACGATGCGGCCGGTGCGACGATCGTAGAGACGACGACGATGACTACGACAGGCGAGACAGATACGACGACGATAGACGTGGACATAAACCTACATCTGGCAGCCGACATGACAGCAGAAAGACCTATGACAGTGATGAAGATAGGTACTCAGACAGAAAAGGAGGACAAAAGAATGGAACAGAAGAAGAACATGGAGACAAAAGCTCGTACGATGATAAAGATAGCAGACCAAGTGGTGGTAGCCGAAGAGGAAGTGACAGAGATAGGGATCGGGGACGAGACAGAGATCGCGACAGGAGACGAGGAGGAGACCGCTACGATGACAGAGACAGATATAGACCAGACTACTACGACAGGTTTCTAAGGGAACGTGATCCCTATAGAGAAAGGGATTACTATGACGATTATAGGGGACGAAGACCATCGTATGATAGATATTATCCAGGCTATGATGATGGATTGAGCAGATATGATGGGTATGCTAGGAGGCCTGTTTATGATGGATATGATGACGGCTATGGTGGATACGGACCCAGTGCTGGCAGAGGACCACATGACAGGTAAGGAACAAATTTTAATTACTCGTAGTTTTACGAATCCCTCCTGTAAATAAAGGTACGCTGGAAAATATGTTTCCCCGCTTGCTTTAAATATCCTAGGGTAAATTCTATCCCGGGGTTGCGGGAATGTTCTAACGAGATACCACTTCCCCGGAACGCAAGGGCAACTGAAGGAGCAGTGTGGGTTTTTAATCAGTAGAAGTCTGTCAGCGAGAGGGTACTCAAAAAAAAATAGTAAATTGTATGTAGTGTAAAAATAATCACCATGATGAAAAAATAATCAATTTCTAAAGTGTTTGACTGAACCCACATAGAAAAAACTTTTTACCAAAAAATTAAACCGACTCCCAAAAAACACTGCAAAGTGAAAAATAACTGTAATTTCGGTAGTCGGTGTCTTTAGTTTTGTATTTTCGTTTTTGGCACCGACTTCCGAAATTAAAGTTATTTTTCACTTTGCAGTGTTTTTTGGGAGTCGGTTTAATTTTTTGGTAAAAAGTTTTTATTTAACTCTTTTTAGTTGGTTGATTTTTAATTTACCTAGTTACAGGAGCCTAAATGTCAACTACTTATAACATTTTACAAAATATTGCTTTTCCCAATACTGGGCCGTTAATTTTTGAGGAGTTCTCCTGGTACTTCACCATCAGCTATACATCACCATATGCATTGTGACAAGCACCATGTGCTTAATATCCATATTCAAGTAATCGAATCGCAATCCACGAAATACTTATTATTGAGTAGTTTCGGCGGCCATCTGTGGTCTTCATCATCAGTTCCACTTCCCCAAATGGTACTTTTTGAGAACAACTGCACAATTTACTATAAGAAATACCCAAAACGCCATAGGTGTGCCTATAATATTTGAAGAGTTCCTTCGATTTCTCCAAGATCCCATCATCAGATCCTGACTTGGTGACAAATGGTACCAACTTCAAAGTATACCCTATCAAACAAAAAAAGAATTTTCCAAATCGGTTCAGCCATCTTCGAGTACTCGGTGACCATACATTAAAAAAAAAAAAAAAAAAAAACAAAAAAAAAATATACGCGTCGAATTGATAACCTCCTCTTTTGGTCGTCGGTTGAAAATGACAAACGTTTTACGGGACTTAAGAATCATTTTCTAGATGTTGTCTATTAGACTTCATCTTTTTTTTTTATTGTAATTCACAAAACTGGTGTACAATCACACATCTATCTATATATATATATAACTCAAAGGTGACTGACTGACTGACTGACTGACTGATATAGTGATCTATCAACGCACAGCCCAAACCACTGGACGGATCGGGCTGAAATTTGGCATGCAGGTAGATGTTATGACTTAGGCATCCGCTAAGAAAGGATTTTGCGAAATTCCTACGGGATCGGGATTTACACGGGAAAAACTTCCCACGCGGGCAAAGCCGCTGGCACAAGCTGCCAGCCATATAATATGCCAGATTGACACCTACTAGATGTGAATCTAACATGCACAATAATAAGTCACTTACAATATTTAAGACAACGTACAAATTGCCGAAACTTAAATATCCAACGGTAACGAAAAATAGACAATTTAAATATGGTATATATAAACAAGGAGAGAAAAATGATACATAATAAAAAATATGTTTCTACATTATATCCGTCTTCGTCGGTACTTTGCGGAAATCCACAAATAACTTATATCTAATACGGAAAAATAGTTATTTAGTGTTAATTCCGCCAAAAACATAAATAGGTACATATCGTGAAATAAAATGAAATGAAATATTTATTTTGTAAATTGGTTATAAATAATACTTTTACACGTCATGTTTTTTTGCGTGTTAAGTTTAGTTTAGCTAGATGAGGCCAGTGTTTCCTAACTGACTACTCTGAGAACAAACACCGAAACAAAGTCAGAGGTGAATACATGCTTGCTAGGAACATGTGCGAAGCAATCATATAGCTACCGAAATCACAGCCTCTGTGCCAATGGAGCCGTTGAAAATTACAAATAATTATGTGTCACATTAGTAGAAGTAGACCATAAAACTAACGATTGCAAAGGCCGTTCACACATAAACAAACAATACAATGTCCGCTACAAATGCTGCTGAAATCATGTCGAACACATCAATACGTGACGCTTTCACCTAAATCCAAAATGGCAATTCGAAATTATGGAATGTAACGGTGAAATTGTAGAGGTTAGGTTTGTTTTCCCGCCATTGTGAGCCGCCATTGTTTAGTTGTTGAACTTTATGTAAATATGTGTAGATGCGAGCTTGTTAAGTTACCTATTTGTTTGAATTACGAATCTTTTTTATATACGAATTTTATTAAGCTGTTCGTTTTATGTAACACTTCCAGTAGGTAGTTTAGTTCCAGAAACCGTTTGCAATACGCAAATCGTAACGCATATAACCAATATATGCGATACGATTCGCGTATTGTATTGTATACTCTTGATAACTTCGAAATTAAGTGTCCAAATCGAATGAATTAAAAAGTAAAAAGTATAAAACTATTTATTTGGATAAGAATTAGTACTGCGATACGAATGTAATCAACTTTTGTTTCTACCAGCGAAATATTTAAATTTTTTAACAAAAAAATTGTTATTATGACTTAACTATGATAGATATAAAATATATATTCCCTCGTGGACTTTTTTGTAGGTAATAATGGACATAATATTTATATAGCATCAATAGTCAAGCTTTAAAATTTACGAGTTTCATATGTAACTTACAAATTAATTAATAAAAAAATACTGAAACACGACGTGATTTTTAATTTTCAACCAGACTGATAACCACAAATTTTTATGGCTTAAACTACAGAAATGTCGATTTTCCATACAAACTTCCATCCTCTATTTAACTCACTTAGGGCTTGAATTTCAAAAAACCCTTCCTTATTCCTTGTCTACATAATAAAAGAAACCTCTGTGCAAAATTTCAGTTTTCTAGGTCCAAGGGAAACTTAGAAAAAACAAAAAAAAATTATATATTATATATATTTATTTTATTTATAACATAATCGGCCTACAATGTTCCCTCTACTAGGACATAGGCCTGCTCTGTGAGAGGGAATATTACCACGCGGGTCTTTTTTTTTTTTTAACGTGGTAAAATTATCAAATAAGTCCTCCCACTCCGGGCAGGGTGGGAGGGACTGTCAGACTTTTACTGACTAAAATCCACGGTGTTCCTTCAATAACCCTTTACGTACCGGGGCCACGGTAACGGGATGAGTCCCACGACCCCGGCAGGCTTCGGCCCTCTGCAGAGGGGGCCTCGTCATGTTGCTGACGCTCTTTGAGGCGCGCGTGGAACACGACGCGCCGTCGACCCGGGCATGGTCCATGGTCGGACAGCGAGTTGCCCTTTACTCGCTGTCCGCATGCCCGCGCCTACGGTGGCCGGAGATCGTCGGCCGACGTCCGACGCCGTGGGCGTCTACCACTGCGGCTGGGCTGGAGGGAGGACGCCATCCTCTCCCTCACGCGGCCCGCCTCCTCCTTCGGAAGCATGACTGCTTCGCAGAAGGAGGCGACCGCTTTCCACTCCCTCTCGCCCCGCAGCATGGCCTCGACCAATGCCGGGCGCGAGAGGTCTCCGCCTATCGCCGCCGTGAGGACACGTCGGTGCTCTGCCCAAGCGGGGCAGTCTTGCACCGTGTGCTCTACGGTGTCCTCAGGGCGACCCTCGCAGTGGTGACACCCAGGCGTTTGTTCCTTTCCCATCAGACACAGGTACCTCCCGAAACTTCCGTGTCCGGTGAGGACCTGCGTCATGCGGTAGGTCAGGACGCCGTGACGCCGATCTAGCCACTCCTCAAAGAGGGGTCTTACCGCCGCAACTGCGGCGTGCCCTACCACGCGGGTCTAGTGCGGATTGCTGGTTGTCACGTGTCATCGAATTTTTGGACCTAAGACATTTGCTTCCGATGTTTTCATTTCACTGTTTTCAGAGCAGCATTAAGAGCGTGTATTCGATTCGCGATGAAAACAACGTGTTTTAGAATTTTTTAAGAGTAATATCGTAATGATGTTAGCAGATTATTCAAATATTGTTACGGTTATAGAAAGATTAAATCTTGATTTAGTGTACTATAGTGTAGAATTATAATTTTTATTGACTGTTTTTTAAAGGGAAGGCAATCTGTTCTACGCGTTTTACAAAAATAGATGTCAGAGTTATATTTCAGCACGAAAACAACCATGATAATATCTCAACACATTTTATTTTTTACGTTTATCCAACCGAAGACACATAGTACCTGACTGTCCATAATCTCGAACTACAACTCGTTAGTCGGACTCATAACAAGTGTGCCAACACTGTTCCTTATGAAAAAGGTAAATTCTAAAACCTTTTATCACATTTGTAGCTACAAAAGAACAAAAGGCATTTCATTCACATGAATTATAAACACATTAAATACCTACTTACTACAATAACCCACAAACTTAGTACCGTAAAGTCTTTGACTAGATAATCTTGGGATTCCTCTAATTCCGTACAATTATCTAATTTGCAAGACAATCAGATGTTTCGCGGGCTTTGATTAACAGTACACGGGTACTGTTATACGTAATAAGACAGTTATGTTGAAGGGGCTTAGAATAAGCGCACACGCAGTTGATGTTTCTACTTATGAAAATGTACAGTCGCCAGCACATCAAGCTATCCGAATCTGTCAAATTTACCCAATTAAGTTTGAACCTTATCATGTTGTAATAAAGTTATAAATCTATTAAATTATTTTGACAGATTGGAGTAGGTTGATGTGCCGGCCACCGTACGTAACACTTTAGGGTTTTTATTTAGCACAATATAGTTATGGCTTTGTCTTACCAAGGGGTATCGTGTTTCCCAGCAACTGGGTTGTAGAGGTCAGACACGCAGTCGTTCCATGTAAAATACTAAAATACTCAGCTGCATCGGGTTAGACTGGAAGCCGACCCCGAAGTCTAACATATTTGGGAAGGCTAAGCTAAGTAGATTTATCTCTCTCATATATATTATATATATTATAGAATCATCATCTAGTATTTCATTTGTAACTTCAGCATTTTATCCGGATTTGTTAACTTAATCAATATCCATGTTCGTTGAATGTAAAGGAGAAGCAATAGCAAATAGTATTGAAAGATTTTCGCTTCGGGCCAAATAGGTATTGATACCACCCTCCATGATACAGAAATAACCTGTATTTAAGCTGCCCCATTTTGGAGAAGTTCTATGTTCTTTAGAAAACCTTTTTTTAAGAATTAAGGGTATACGCTACCTAATGGAAGTATGTTAATTTCTCACTGTTTTAATAACATGTTCAAACTTGATAAAGATCTCGATTTTATCTGAACGAAAATGAATGCAATCTGGTGCATTGTCTTGTCAACCATGCATACTGCATTATTTCTAATGCATAAAAGGGGGTGCTTAACTAACCATGCATGTATTTATGCAGATCGGAGAGATTCTCTCTCTCTCTTTAAAAACTTTACTCTAAGAATTTACCTTGTATTGTAAGGTGCCTTTAAAAACATTAAAAATGTACCCAACAGCTATCGGTAGGAAATTTAACCCGCTACACGCTGGTTCAAGTTTATTTCCTAAGGAAAATATGCTGCAATGATCCAACATACATCGATATAAAGACACAGAACGATAACGATGCAAAAAGAAAAAAACTTGGTACCTTCTATTAAAAGTAACCAAAACAAAACACGCCTCAGAATACCCTTCCAAAGATTCATCAGAATCTGGTTGACAATTTAAGAACGACTTCAACATTTTAAAATATTAGATTTCACAGAGATCAATTTTTTTTTTAAAGATAGTTTTTAAGAAGTATAATCACTTACAGCAGTGGGGTGTCTTGATTCATAAATTAGTTTTTTCTTAAGATTTTTACTGTTTAGAGATTTGACTCATGCAGCAATAGTGTTAAATAGTTAGTGCTGAATTCGGTCGTCCTGTGCGCGTCTACTCTTAATTTGCAAAGCGGTATTAGTATTTTTTGCCTCCATTTTGTTTTCCGTTGGCTGGTCACGGGTTGACGGTTACTGACCGTTGGTTTTCATTTTGTTCGAATTCCAAACAGAGGTCGAAGCACCTTATAGACTACTAGCTTCTGCCCGCGACTTCGTCCGCGTAGAAGTCGAAAATATTCCACGGGATCCCGTCCCCGACTTGCTTGACAAAGATTATAATAGCTCGGCTAATATGCATGATATAAAGATAATTTATAGCCTATAGCACTCAGGGATAATGCAGCTACATGTAAGCGAAAGAATTTTCAAAATCGGTTTGGTAGTTTGAGATTACCCCATACATACAAACTTACAATTTACAAACTTACAAATTTTACCTCTTTATAATATTAGTATAGTAATAGATATACCTACATAAAAATTAATCCCTATTTTCCTTGGTCACGGCATCACCGGTAGCTGGACCGATTTCGCTAATTCTTTTTTTGTTGTTTGTTATTATTAGAAGAAGGTTCTTATGAAAGAAAAAAAATAAGAAAATTGCGCGGAAAATTATAAAATTTAAGAATACTTAACCACCATATTTTTTTTTTCTAATGTAACCTTAGCACTTTTGACAATATAAACTTTTTTTAATGTAGCCTTATGACGTTTGACATAATATTGACAGAATGCATGCTGCAAATATCGTCAAAGAGGATGTAAAAAAACTTAATACCGTTTAAAACAGATGCTTCTGTCGGAGTTATTATATTGATATAAAATAGATATAAAATAATTCATTTATTATTTGTTACAAAGAGAAAATAAATAAAATGAATTTCTTAGTGCACATCACGGTTAGTTCAGCGCTATCATGCCTAATATTAAAAGTTCAATTTAATATAGAGTTTTGGTATGTTTGGATAGCCTATCATTGCCTAACATACACGTTACTAACATAACACGTGATATTATAACTGTAGGCTTAGTGTAAAGATGGGCGAAAAATAAAGTCACGACAAAAATAACGTTGTTATCTTGCTCCTCAAATGATTACTGTGACTGATCATGAAGGAACAACGTTCCAAAATAACAGTGGTGAAATAACACAGACACTACAATCACTTCAGTGACACGAGACACTACAGTGACATGGAACGAGTCACGACATGGAACGAAATCTAACGAACGATGTAATACGCGCAATCGGGCATTTTCGGATAACCCAGGACTGAGATAGCGAATGATTCAGTATTTCTGGCTCGTTCCCTCGCGCCTTGAATACTAATTTGCTCAAAATAATAAAATTAAATTCTTATGTTTATATTATAAAAATATGATTTTTGTAGATTTGAGCATATCACTACGCAAAAAAAATTATTATAACCCTTTTTATATAATTCTGAAATGTGAACTTGTGATAATTAAATTATTTGTTATTTGAACCAATAGTAAAAACTTGTGTAAAACATGCTTTTAAAAATATATCTGGCTACGTTACGAAAAAACATTTTGAAAAAAAAAGGTAAAAAAGGTAAAGTAAAGGTAAGGTAAGGTAAAGGTAAGGGTTTGGAAAAAAAATGATAATAAATTCATGTCATAGTTATTCAAAAGAATTTCCAACATTCCTAAGCCTGTAAAACTGTGACTCGTTCCTGTTACAAAAATAACAGTGAACGTTGTTGGGATCATATGTCTACGGAATCATATTTCGTAACGTGAGTGACCGCAGTGACAAAGTCACGTTGATTTGTCACTGTGACTTTTATGGAACAGGAACGACAGTGACAGTGACAAAAAAGTAACGGTTTCGCCATTTCGGTTATAAAGAAGAATACATTTTTATTCCAAATCCATATTTTTTTTTCACATTGCCAGTTATATGTCGCCTGTTCCCGTGTCAGAATACCAACAAACCTATTTATACATATACGCGCCAGAAAAAAAAAACTAAAAATTTTGTATACCTACCATAAAGCATTAGAATAATAAGCACCAAAGTGTAAACAAGCACTTTGTTTTAGATTTTTTTTGATTACACCATATTTATTCGAATTCAATATCATAGTTATGACAGGACGTCTGTGGAGTCTGTTCAGGTCTGCTACTGTTAGTATACCTAGATATTAATAATATACAGTATCGATGTTTAGATATAATATTTAATGGTTTATTAAATACCAGTTTCTGCCGCGGCTTCGCTCGCTTGTAAAGTTCTACATCAGGGTTTTTCAGTTTCTGAAATCAATTAAAGCCTATATATACTCAATAGCTATATAACAATAAAGTTTCATTAAAAGTTTAGTAGTTTCGAAGATTTTCGTGTAATAACAGACAAATCAAACAAAATTATAATTTATTTCAGAAACTACAACACTTGATGCAGAATTTTACAAGTGAGCGAAGTCGCAGACAGGAGCTAGTATCTAATATTATTATATATATTTAATAGTTTAGACTAGCGTAGTATGGACGTCATACTAGTAAGTCAGCAGTAGGTACCTCCGTACTATCCGTGCTTCTTGCATTATTTCTCATCCCCAGGTCTCGTGTAATAAAGTTCGATCCTTTGTTAGTTTCAGGCCTTGGGACGAGACCTACCGCGGGCAGGCGGGGTTTGACGCAGGCGGTAGGGGCTACTATTTTGCGTCGGGTAGACCTGAAGCTGCTCCCGCCGTTGGCTGGGGAAGACCTGAGTACGCCAGGTAAGGGCCCGTAGTGTTTGGTTAGAATAATTATTTATTTATTCTTCATGCATAGGTACTCGAACTTAATGCTCTAGACTCTAGACATCTCTACCAGTCGACCATAAATGGTGAAGAGATAGCGTGGCAGTTGTAATTCGTATGCGAAAAGCGATATTAAAAAAAAGAAAAATAAAATAGGTCCTTGAAACACAAATCTACACAAATAACAAAATAGATACTAATATATATTTTTTCCTAAACCAGCTGTTGTACTACGTACTCTAATGTAGAAACCCTTGACAAAGCAGTTTTGGTTACTTAGAGGCGTTCACATCGGGCACGGTTCTCCGCATGATCTCCCGCCGTGTAGGCCTATCAGAAATAAATTGTTATTGATTTTTTTATATTTCTATCTTTTCAGACCACAAGACACCGGATACCAAAGCGTAGGCTACTCTGGCTATGGCAGTACTTACCGCGACCCTTACACACAAACCGGCGGTGGTTACAGCCAAGGAGCCAGTTATGGCCAAGCAGGGTATGGCCAAGGAGGCGCTAGCTACGGCCAAGGCGCTAGTTACGGCCAAGGAGGAGCTAGTTACGGCCAAGGAGCTAGTTATGGCCAAGCTGGTTATGGACAGGGAGCCGGCGCCTCTGCTTATGGGCAAAGTTTCGCTGGCTATGGGCAAAGCGGATGGCGTAGTGTTGGGGAAAGGAGACCTTATAGGGATGAGAGGTGAGAAGCATCTTAAAGATTTTTTTTTTCAAACGAATACCTCAGAAAAATATCTAGAGTTAATTCCGCCGAAAACAAGATGATCAGTCTTGCATGCAGAATGCAAGTATATGCACATGCAGAAGGGATGCAATAAAAACATGCCACATGCAAGCAAACCTCACTCGATACGTGTTTCGCCCCTCCACGGAGCATCCTCAGGAAATGTTGACGAGAGATATTTTCGTGAAGTATTAGTTTGGAATGGATTTCCGCAAAGTAACGCCTGATTCCATTCTGTAGATATTTTGCTTTGATTTTCGTTGGGGACAGATTATTCTCAGTAGGTATATCCATGAACCTAGTTTCCAACTTTTTTTCTTTTTCTAACTTTCATGGGCATCATTACTAGAGGTAAAGCCTGCACATGTCCTATTTTGTTGAGGGTTGATATTGATTGTTGAGGGTTTGCAGTTGGTTGAGGGTACCGGGGCCCTCAGAGGCAGATCGGCACCACTCGGAGGCCGCGTGTCAAATGGTATTAAACTGCTCCCGCAGCCCCCGTCGCAAGTATGCAACATAACACGGGGTGGTTTTAGTCAGTTAGAGTCTGACAGACTCCTTCGCCAACACCAGGGTGGTAGAAGTTCCACCTCGACAAAAGAATATCGTTTTATTCTTTCAATCTCTAGCATCAGTGGGCCCCTCTTTTTTTTTGCTTGCGCCTGTTCTCTCAATTATTTTTTAAATACCTCCTGTTCTCTTTTCCAGTGGCGTAAAGAAGCTGGACAACCGTGATAACTACAACCAGGACTCAAAACGAAGCCAGAACAGCTACGAGCAATCTAGCCGTCAACCAGCCAGCTATGGCCAAACAGGCAACCATGGCCAGGGTGGCTATCAACAAGGCTACGGTCAGAGCAGTAGCACAACTCCTGGGACCAGCTATCTGTTCCAAAGGGAAGATGAACAAGTCACTGTGAAAGTTGATGAGACCACCAAGAAGCCATCTTAATTTTTATACTGTGTTCTTTTTTTAAAATATTGATTTTTTTATGGCTGACTTGAAGTTTTTAAAATAGAATGTTTGTAATATGACAGTTAAAAAAGGTTTTATCCGTTGCCTTTTCACGGGAACCTTTTACTACTGAATTCTCCTATGTCCTGTTGTTGAAGAAATCATTCAGTTAAGTTGGTTTTACTGAAATGCAGTTAATTCTAACTTACATGCACAGCATAGCGAAACTAGGTTATACTAGGGTGTCATAGTAAGATTATTTTGCATCAAAAGATTACAATCATGTTACTTAAAAACTAGCAAACTTAAAAATATACCAATACAAAAAGCGGCAAGAGCCTAATAACTAAGGTGTCGGCCTTGTGATCGAGAGGTGGTGGGTTCGAACCCCTACCCATTACACTATTGTCGTGAACCCATTCCAGACCCAGACACAAGCTTACTTAGCTTAGTTTGAGGGGTTAACGAGATTGCTAGTAATGTGAATTATACCCAAATTGCGAGTACTCTTTAACAAAAAAAGAAAAAAAGAATATAGGACATTATTGGATGCTTATCAAAATTTTTGTGGTCCAACCAAACAATAATGCCACGTTTCATACAGCGACAACGCCAGTCTATATCAGGGTCTCATATTTCGGTAGGAGATTAAAGCCACTGCCAGTTAAGTCAGTCATGAAACCTCCTTACACAAACCATAGTGAAGTGTCATGAGCGTCTTGTGTCAGGTTGTCGCTTCCGACACTGACCTACGACCTGACACAGCCCTAGCGTAAGTGCGTTCCCACAGTTAGAGATAAAGCTATTTAATTATTGATAATTTGTGAAATAATAAAATAATTTAATTATAGGCTTTTTTTTTATTTTTATCTCTCCTCTTGTCACTTGTGCCGTCATTCTACTGAAGGTTGAATTGAGCGTTTTAAGTTTAGAATGTGTCAAACTCTGAGGGTTATAAAACTAAAGGGTGGTTAAATTTTAAGGGCCGATGTTGATTTTGAATAAAACACAAATTATTTAGGAAATTATTGTCATTTCTTTTTATTATGATAATATGGTATGGTTCAATTATGTATGGAACAAAATATCGGCCTAATGGTCGCCGTGACCTCGGTGGATCATCTCCATCCTATGGTTCAAATTTTCGATGACGCTGAGGCATAATTGAGATTCTATGCCGTTAATGTGCCGAATTATCTCATCCTTTAGCTCTTGAATTGTTGCTGGCTTATCGACGTACACCTTTTCTTTCAAATAACCCCAAAGAAAGAAGTCCAACGGTGTCAAATCACATGATCTTGGCGGCCAGCCCATAAACCGCACCAAACAGTCACTCTTTGTGGGTGCATTGGTTTTTCGACAATCACTCTTGGATTATCATTCGCCCAAATACGGCAATTCTGCTTATTGACGAATCCGAATCCGAATCGAAATCATCGAACTCGAAAAAATCGAAAGAAAAAAATCCGAATTGATTTGAACGCCCATTTTCATAATAAGCCTGAATAACTTTAACGCATTGCTCGGTTGTGTATCTTTCCATGGTTCAAATTGAGTTAGTCTGAAATTGAGAAATGTCAAATGAAATGCAGAAAAAAACTTGACGTTTAGGTGTGGTTCACATTCAACATCGGCCCTTAAAATTTAACCACCCGTTACATGGTAATAGAGAACTTTCATCGTCTGCCATAGCTTCAATAGCTCAGTTACTGGGTGACATGCTACTCCTTGGTAAGACTGATTTCAGTTTGTTTCTCAGTCAGCTTCTGACTATGCGTATGTAGCGTCTGTCAAATAAATAGAAATAATAATAATAAATAGAGGTGTTTATGGCTATAACAGCCAAACATGTCGATCTTCGAGGTTAAGGGATGACTTGCCAAGGTCTTTATGTCAATGGATGACCATCTCATAATCATTTATTTATTTGCGAATATGGGTACAAGCGAAAAGGTCTAATATAAACAATAGTGTCCATTAGCCATATCACAACATTAGCCATAAGGCATGCAAATATACAAAATACACATATCTTTATTTAACAATAAAAATAAAGAATAAAGAAATATATTATTTAAAATATCGCACGAATCATTAAGTAAGTTTGTCCTGTAAATATTCGATGCTTTTTCCAGTAACAGTGTTTTAACATTGTTTTTAACCGACTTCTAAAAAAGGAGGAGGTTCTCAATTCGGATGTTTGTATTTTTTTTTTTTTTTTTTTTTATGTTTGTCCACGCATAACTCCGTCGCTTGTCAACCGATTTGAAAAATTCTTTTTTTGTTTGAAAGGGTATACTTCCCAAATGGTCCCATGAAAATTTTATCGAAATCGGACGAGCCGTTTCTGAAAAATCAAAAAAAGTAAAAAAAAAAAAATTTACCTTGATGATCTTTTCGTTTACTCTACATTGCGTTTTTTGTTCGCGCATAACTCCGTCATTTACGAATCGATTTGGAAAATTCACTGACCCACTAAAAAGCGCGAAAATAAAAACTTTTTTGCAAAAAATAAAACCGACTTCCATATCAAAACACTACAAAGCCAAAAATAATTTTAATTTCGGAAGGCGGTGTGAAAAAAAAAGAAAATACAAAACCAATAACACCGACTACCGAAATTAAAATTATTTTTGGCTTTGTAGTGTTTTGATATGGAAGTCGGTTTTATTTTTTGCAAAAAAGTTTTTATTAAATATATTAATATCATTTACCTCCAGAAATGATTTTGGCAAATGGTTATATATTCGTTATACATAAAATGCCTTTATTTAATAGCGCTATTTTATTGCTTGGGTAAACGTATATTGAATTTGTATCGTTTGCTGTGTAGCTTATTAAAGATATTTGTATTTTTTTTATAACCTCTAATATACAGAGTTGATACGACAGAGGGGCATTAAATTACTCTACGTATACTATACGTGTTTAGTGTTAATTTGATACAGTTAAAAAATAAAAAGAGCCAAAAATTTTTTTTTTTCAAACATCCTAAATAGCTTACTAATCAGAGTAAAACGCAACCACTCTTTGTAAATAAATGTGACTGACCTTAAATACCTAGGTAACAAAGTGTGTTATCTCTTGTCTTGGTCAGATTTATCGCTCTAAAGTGCATCTCATCAAAATCATTAGCGACTAAACTACTTCTGCTATTAATTGATTTTTGGTACAAAGCTTGAAAATGGTACCTAGTATACGCAGTTTAAAGAAAGCCCCTCGGTCGTATCAACTCTGTATATTATACATGGTAACGTAAGAATATTAAATTACTAGTACTCACGCGGGGCTTCGCTCCCGTGGATTGTATCACGGTAAAAACATAACTCTCCTTTTTTGCAGTCGCGTAAAAAGTAGCCTATAACCTTCCTCAAGCTTCAAGCTACTTCCATACCAAATTGCATCCAAATCCACACAGTACTTTCAAAGATTAGCGCGTTCAAGCAAACAAACAAACTTTTCTGCTTTATAATATTATTATAGATACAAATAAAAAGTAAAAAAAACTAAAACCCGACTACGACAAAAAAAATCGATGCTAAAAAGGAAGAAACAAGATTTTCAGGATGCTTAAATAAACAAGGTTACTGGAAAAACAAGAACAGAACAAAAATAAAAGCCGTAGTCACACGTCACGATATTAATTGTTTTGTTACGGTTGATATCCTATATAACGTGTGACTACGGCTTTTATTTTTGTTCTGTTCTTGTTTTTCCAGTAACCTTGTTTATTTAAGCATCCTGAAAATCTTGTTTCTTCCTTTGTAGCATCGATTTTTTTGTCGTAGTCGGGTTTTAGTTTTTTTTTACTTTTTATTATTTAAACTATTTTGGTGTTAAATCACTGTGCTTCTATACTATTTACTTTATTTTTTATAAGTTCAAGTGAAGCCCTTTCAAATGATACCAAACACGGTATATCTATCTTACTTTTATTTTTTACACATGGCTTTTGACCGCTAGAGGGTACCACGTTAAATTTAAGCAATATTTTTGATAAGTACAAGTGAAGCCCTTTCAAATGATATCAAACACGGTGTATCTATCTTATTTTCATTTTTACACATGACTTTTTGTCCGCTAGAGGACGCCACATTAAATTTAAGCAATATTTTTGATAAGTAAAAGTGAAGCCCTTTCAAATGATACCAAACACGGTGTATCTATCTTATTTTTATTTTTTTACACATGTTTTTTTGTCCACTAGAGGGCGCCACTTTAAATTTAAGCAATGTTTTGGAAATGTGCATGTGACGCCCTTTCAAATGATATCAAACACGATGTGTTTATCTTATTTTTATTTATTAACACAACACTTTTTGGGCGCTAGAGGGCGCCACATTGGGTTTTGTGACACGTCACGTAGCCTATGTTCAGCGGACGGTCAAGACGGTTCTAACGATACCTCATTTGTCGAGTTCCGATAAGCAGCTTTGGAGCTATGAGGGAACAGATGAACATACACATATTCATACATCCTTCCTATCCTTCCTATTAATCCTATCCTATCCTATCCTATCCTACTTCCTATCCTACTAATCCTATTAATCCTTCCTACTTCCTATCCTACTTCCTACTAATCCTACTTCCTATCCTTCCTACTAATCCACTTCCATCCATCCATCCACTTCCACCATCCACTATCCACTAATCTATCCATCCATCCATCCATCCATCCACTATCCATCCATCCACTAATTCCACTATTCCACATTATAAATGCGAAAGTTTGTGAGGATGGATGGATGTTTGTTACTCTTTCACGCAAAAACTACTGAACGGATCTGAATGAAATTCGGTAAGTAGATAGTTTACATTCTGGAATAACACATAGGCTACTTTTTATCCCGAAATTCCCATGGGATCGGGATTTGCGCAGGAAAACCTTCCCACGCGTACGAAGTCGCGGGCAAAAGCTAGTTATCAAATAAATCTGTTACTTGGTCGTCGCAGAATAGTCATAGAAACATGATTGACAATGTGTTTTTTTTTAACATAAAGGTTGAGTGGTAGAGAATGCCTTGCTGCATTAAGTCCGCCCATATAACACCATTGTACATACAGTTTAAAAATATAAATAAATAATTTGTGTAGGTACTATGCCATTTAAGTCCAAACTTTTATTTACTTTATTATTTGGACAAATTAATAAAACTAGTCAGGGTCACATAAAAGGGTAACAGTCAAATAAACCCTTCGTGCTTGCCAGCACAAGGCCAGACCAACGGTCAGCCTATGGACATCATCACTTGTGATCGGATAGAATAACGTACGATATTTAACAATATCCTTTCATCCGTTCAAAATACGTATTTTTTGCTTTGGAAATATGCATTTTTTCAACGAACGTATTTCAACGAAGTTGGGCTATGTTTTTTTGCATTTAAAAACAAAAAGCTTTTATTGCAGGTATGACTTTTACCGCCATCTGTTAGGGAATAGGAAAACTAACATGTTCCACTACTTAACCGGCAGTAACTTGACACTATACATCAAGTTCAGCTGTTCCATAACAGATAGCGCTGAATAAAATAAACACGATACTAGCTTCATTTAGTTGTAAATTAAGATTTTTTTAAAATCACGTAAGTATTATAGTATTTAGAACTAAATTTAAAAAAGTATATAATTTACCATATAAACGTTTTAAAACTTTATTTCACTTTCATTAATTCTGATTTTTCCCGACTGCAAAGGAAGGGTTATGTTTTGCGCGCGTATCTTGTATTTATGTATGTATGTATGTAATATTCTTTATTACCTCATATCTCCAGAACCGCTGAACGGATTCACAGAATTGACGTATCGTTAGATTTGTCTTAGCAGCCCAAGTGTTCTTAGATAGGTGACATTTGAAAAAAATAAACATGGCGGCTGTGCGAAGCCATTAAACATAGTGAAAAAAAAAATTTTTTTTTTTTGAATATTGGTATCAAATTAAAGGGCTTAATACAAGAATTTTAAAAATGTATATCATGATTATCATTAGTGTAATACTAGCAAAATAATACAATGCGAAAATTTAAAATATGGACTTTACTTTCTGAATCCAGTGGAGTGCCAATGTGACACGACCGGGAAAACTAAAAAAATGTTAATTAATATTTTAACTAAAAAGTTGAAAAAAAAGTTATTTAATAAATCTAAAAAACCCGATTGCTCAACTGAAATGCAAGAAACAAGCAGATTTTTATTTTAAAAAGTGACAAGCAGGCGGACCCATCCCATTAAAAAAAATATGTTCAATTGGGTCCCGCCTGCTTATCACTTTTTAAAATAAAAATCTGCTTGTTTCTTGCATTTCAGTTGAGCAGTCGGGTTTTTTAGATTTATTAAATAACTTTTTTTTTTATATAAAAATTAATTGATAGGTATCTACCAACTTTCACATACTTAAATAGGTATTTTGAAAAAAAATTCGTTATTTTTGCTATGGTTGGTAAGTTTTTCATAAGATATAATTTGTATTTGTAGGTATATTATAATGAAATATATATATGTATAATGAAAATTGTGATGCATGTAACAATTTATGTACTATCGCAACAGATATTATATATACCTTTTATAGCAAGAATTTTAATGTGAATTACATACTTATTGATTGTAACAATTAACTGTAGATATGATAAATGTATTATTTATGATAACAGATAAGTTACCGACGATCGTCCACTTGGCATCGGATTCTTGTAAGGATATAGTCTTACTTTTATTATTATTTTTTGCTTCGTTATAAACTAATGATTAATTTCGGAACATTTAAATCGCTAAAATCAGTGTATTCAACAATCCCCAATAGAAATGGACAATTAGAATCGCGAGTGCAACTAAAATAGTTTTTTTGGCAATTGAATAGAATTACGAATGCAAAATTTTTAATAATTTATTAGCATAAGCTTGAATAAATTATAATTTTAAAAACTTGCTTCGATTTTATAACGCACAAATTATTGCATAAATTCTAATTAGTTGCCAATTAAATTTTCATATTAATTTTCAATAATTAATAATAGGTTTCGGTAAATCGGATTCGTTACTATAATGGCGGACTCTGTGCAAGTGGCGGATCAGGCTGCGCCTGAACATAACGCTGTGGAAGGCACGCAAATAATAGTGCAAGATACGCAAGTGCATGCGCTAGAGACGGAAGAAACGCCAGTCACCTTGAGAGATACGCCAGAGGTCGAGGACTCTGGTGTCCAACTGAAGAAAGACTTGCTGCAAGTAGTGGCGGATCATGAGCAGGCTGCAATGCTGAAGAACATGAATGAGTGAGTTTTTGAATTTTTTTCTAGATTAAAATTCTTGGATGGATGGGCCATATTCTCATGCAGTGAGTGCCTAAAGCCGAAGCAGGCGTAACAAGCACTCGCTTTATAGTCTTGATCTTATCCTGACGGATTGGCCGAATAGGACTGCTGCGAAGGTTGTCTGAAAGGTTTTGAAGGAGGCTTTTGCCCAGAAGTAGGACAACATAGAACTACTAAAAAAGAAACTTAAAGGCACGGTTATATTTACTTTTGAAACACTACTTATAGTCCTGGCGAATGAAAGATGTTCATATAGAATGTACTTTCAGACGAGCCAGCCAACTGATCTTTTCGTTACAGCTATTAGATAAAAAGAGACTGTCCTTTTACCTTCGGCTTTTATTACAAAGATTCTTTAGATAATCAATACATCTTTACAAGTCAGAGAACAGTAAGAAAAGTTCTGGTAAACAATGCAGCATTTGAGCGACGATAAAATTTAAAAAGCTGCAACGTGTCAATTCTAAATAATTTACCCATTTACCTACACTTCGGCAAAGCCTTGAGATACCGTTTCAAATCATTTAATTATCTGTTTTATCGCTAAAATACTTTTATTATCATTATAAAGGTACTTACGTAAGTGATAAAGAATATAGAGTGTGTTGTTTACTCGAAAAATATTTATAGGTACACACTTATCTAGAATATCTGTCGATTACCATTTATTGAAGTGAATCATTGAGCTTTGCACAACTTGCATACGTAATTATGAAGCTAGAATATTAAATGTTACTTGATTGTTACTCGTATCGACGCTATCTTTGTTCAAGGCCATTTTGTAATTTTTGTGAAAGTCTTGGTAATTAAGAATGTTTGAATTGCATTTTACAATAGGCATAGATATCTATCTCGGAATATCTTTCAGTGTAGTAGATTCAAATACTTTTTTTTATAACTTATCCTTTGCATCTGATTGGAGACAGAAAATTCCTTACGTTTGGAAAACTTAATCAAAACACGTTGAAGTTAGAAAAGTTTGTACAATACACTTTTGAGTCAAAGTAAACTAGTCTTTCTGCAAACTTTCCAAGTACCACTAACCTGATAGCTCAATGACGCCTCTGTCAGAAGTGCACTCTCTCGTAGATATTCATGATTATTATGTGGGTAAACATGGATCTAATTGTAACATTATGTTTCTGCCCTTATTACATTTACTTGGAGTCGGCGCAACACATTTTCTTTTACGATTTTCACATGTCAGACGTCGCAAAATCATTTACTCCTTTTCCTTTCATTTCTCACATAATCCATCCATCCTCTCTTTGGCATCTCTCTTTCTATTCATCCATCAACAGGCAACTGTATAGATTCTTAAGAAACCATCAGTATCTACGTAAAAAATACGAGTAAGTCCACAGACAATCACAGCAAAACAATCAAAATAACCATCGTCAAAAGTTGATAAGGAGTAAGAGAAGTTACACTCAATCCTGTAAACAATACACCAGTAGAAACAGCTGCAAATAATATGTAATATTCAGGCAAGATTTGACGTAAATCATGACGTAACTCAAGCAATAGAGTAATTACGATAAACAGAAAGGCACATAGCAATCAGTCGCCACACTGAATGTTAGCAATTTATATTAATTGAAGACCGTTCGAACTGTGATACAAGCTCGTTGATGCAGACATATGTATTACAACGGTTTGTAAACAGAGCGCGTCTTTGTTTATTAATTTATGATGGACACTGGGCTGTGATTGAAAAATCAAAGCGGTTGCTTCATGTTTAATAAACTATGCAATATTAGAAAGAGGTCAGGGTAGGTTTTTAAGTGAGTTTCTGTGTAGAAGGTTATCATCGAAACTACTTATTCGATGTTATAGACTCTTTCACCAATAGAATACTGCGCTATCATTGACTCACTTAGGGTTACCAGATGACAGGAATTTTCCTGACATGTCCGGAATTTCAGCTCTCTGTCAGGGAAACAGGGAAAGTTGGAAATTTTCAGGAATTAAAAAAATGAGAAAAGTAACCCTTTTCGTTATAAAATAAATGCTCGCCACACAAATACGCACAACACTAGTAAACTTAGCACCGTTTGCAAGAGTACTGAACTACTAATTGACTCGCTCAGTCGCGCCGCGCCCCGCATCCCGCCACAAGGCATCTAATACTCATACTCAGACTACCACGCGCCGCGCGCGAGTTTGTAATATAAGTTTCTGCCAAAATGTCAGGAAAATTATTGCCGAAACAAGGGTTTTTTCAGGAAAACTTATTTTTCAGATCTGGTAACCCTAGACTCACTTAGCTTAGTTTTCAAGCGAGCGGGCGTTTCAGAAGCGGGCAGGGCTTCTATAGCTATGTAATTTTTCCACACTGAGGACATAAACGATTCAGGATTCTGCTTGTATTAAATAAGACAGCTTCATCTAGATACACTCGAATGAATGATCGGAATTGAGACGCCCAACAACTTACTTTTTTTATTTATTCTATTTTATTTAAGGCATATCAACAACACAAACAAAAACGAATTACCTACGCTTTTAAGGACTCTCTGTCACTCTTTTAAGGTACAATAACTTAATCAACTGTTGACTGATCACTGCCTGTTAAGATACAGAGTACAGACCACCTAGTTTAAGCGACAGGGTTAGTTTTTGCTTATAACATACAACGTGTAACAGAATAAACGCAATTCCTGAAAGTAGTTGGTTCAAAATCGGCTTCTGAATCGATTTCCGTCATAAAAAATAGGTGTTAAATTTTAATGGAAAAATCTTTCATTTTACTTAAAATGAAAACACAGTATCATGACAAATTAATACAATCCTTAATTCAATTAAGCGTCGGCCGCTAAAATTGTGCATGAGTGTATGCGTCTGTGTAAGGCATACCGCATATATGACGCACATACGGTTTGCGTTTCGTACGGATAACTATTTTATAAAAAATGCCGAGGTATGGTTTCAATTTATTTAGTTACGGATATTGTTTTAGACTTATAACTTAATATTCTAATTGGGGTGTCTGAGGTATTGCGGTTAATCTGTTACACCTTGTATATAATTTGTTTGCATGCTTGAATGTTATCTACCAACTAGGAAAAATGTATTTAATAAATGTCCTTTTCACAAAAGCACCTGTGCCGATGTATGTATTACTTGGGATGATTAAACTTTTAGTTCCGAGTTGGATGCATTAAAAAAAACAGCTTGTGCGAGCTGTTTTTTTTAATGCATCCAAAGTTATTTTCATTATGGCTGAATTTCGATCATTTGGTGGTCTCTAGTATAAATAAAATTTTAACTGCATAGTAAAAAACAAAAGATTTTAATTCCTAACGTGAGTCAGTTTTATGTGATTTGTAGGTTCTCAACACATATAATATCTCAATTTATCTTATTATATAAAAATCGATTGCTGTTCGTTAGTCTCGCTAAATTCAAGAACGGCTGGACTTAATTCATTAATTTCTTTTGTATTATGTTCTCTCTAATACAAGGAAGATTTAAAAAGTGAAAAATATGACGATTCGAAGTTCGCCAGGTCAACTAGTAATAATGTATATTGATGAGAATTTCGAAAACAGTTCATTTAAAATGTAATTAACTTAAACAAAATATGGACCACGAAGAAGATGATTTTCTGAAAGACTTCACGCAAAGATTTATTCAATAGGCCGCACGATCGTGTTTTAAAATTAAGTGTCATTGTTTTTAAAACAATGGAGAGCTTTAGTTTCTGTATCTCATTTTATGAGAAATAATTATTTTTTATAGGTTTTAAGTTCAAGAAAACTTAATTATATTCGTGGTATTCATATGATGGTTCAACGTTTTACGTTATCTACTGTAACAATACCTCCATCATTCATGTTGGAGATTCATGTTGTTCATACCTACAAACATTCATTTTGTAGTTATTTTAAAAGGGTACGATAAAATGAATGTTTGTAGTATATAACATTTACTTATGAGAAACATAAATGGACTTTGAAATTATCCCTGGGGAACTTCCACTTTTCCTGTCGCCTGTGAAGTTGTCATTGATTGAAAATATTGTAGATAGGATTAGTAAATTTTGTAGTAGGTAGACTGATTAAGGATTATCTGGAATAAAATATTACATGAAATAAATAATTACATGGAACTATTTTTGATACACACAACCTAGTAATGAGATATCACGACTGTCAATGATTAAAATTTTATTTATAAAACATTTTATACGAGTATGATGCTAGCTTCACATAATTTTAGTTAAAGTTACCGGTTAGGTCTCTAAAGAAAGGAACTCCCTCACAATACGAGCTTTATCGAGATACTGCCTTTTGTACAGGTTCTTTATCCAGCCGTGCAACGACAGATGATCGTCGAAGCTTTTAGCCAGCAGCCCATTGGCGATTGATATTCGGCACAATGACAGCCGAGTCCACATGTCAACAACCTAAGTCGAAGGCTAAGTCGAGACTCTTTATACAGTATGTTAACTAACAGAGGGCGTTCCCGTTAACCCGCAGTAGTATAAGCACATCAATTAGATCGACGCACACGCGGTCCGTCATTCATAAATAAATTGTGACGTTACCGTCCTTCAAGTACGCGTGTACAGAGTGTTTCTTTTACGTAGCAATTTAACATTTTTAGTATAAACTTTATTATTAAAAAAAAAAAAACATTTTGTTTTCGAAAGGTAAGTATTATTTTATTTTTTAGCATGTATAGATGTTATACTATTGCGGGTTAATGAGAACGCCCTCTGTTAGTTAACATACTATATGTTTTTTAGAAAAGAGTTTTAGTCGAGATTAAGTATTTAGAGGACATTTAGTGTGTACGCTATCCGTTTAGTGTCGTATTTGCTGTTGGATATCGTGGTAATATCGGGCACGCCGCAATTGCGGCGGTAAGACCCCTCTTTGAGGAGTGGCTAGATCGGCGTCACGGCGTCCTGACCTACCGCATGACGCAGGTCCTCACCGGACACGGAAGTTTCGGGAGGTACCTGTGTCTGATGGGAAAGGAGGAAACGCCTGGGTGTCACCACTGCGAGGGTCGCCCTGAGGACACCGTAGAGCACACGGTGCAAGACTGCCCCGCCTGGGCAGAGCACCGACGTGTCCTCACGGCGGCGATAGGCGGAGACCTCTCGCGCTCGGCCTTGGTCGAGGCCATGCTGCGGGGCGAGAGGGAGTGGGAAGCGGTCGCCTCCTTCTGCGAAGCAGTCATGCTTTCGAAGGAGGAGGCGGGCCGCGTGAGGGAGAGGATGGCGTCCTCCCTCCAGCCCAGCCGCAGTGGTAGACGCCCACGGCGTCGGACGTCGGCCGACGATCTCCGGCCACCGTAGGCGCGGGCATGCGGACAGCGAGTAAAGGGCAACTCGCTGTCCGACCATGGACCATGCCCGGGTCGACGGCGCGTCGTGTTCCACGCGCGCCTCAAAGAGCGTCAGCAACATGACGAGGCCCCCTCTGCAGAGGGCCGAAGCCCGCCGGGGTCGTGGGACTCATCCCGTTACCGTGGCCCCGGTATGTAAAGGGTTATTGAAGGAACACCGTGGATTTTAGTCAGTAAAAGTCTGACAGTCCCTCCCACCCTGCCCGGAGTGGGAGGACTTATTTGATAATTTTACCACGTTAAAAAAAAAAAAAAAAAACATCTGAATATTATGTATTTTCATTTAAATTCCTTTCGACTAAATATTTCTGCACTGCACTATAATCTGTTTCCAAAGCCATGACAGCTACAAAAAAAATTAATTATGATTAATATTAACATTATTTGATTGAATCGAGGATGGGAAAATAGTCATACTACTTTGTTATCGGGGGAAAAGCTTCAAAACGCGCTCGGTATTTGAGTATAAGAGTCAGAAGATAGGGATTTTTACAGCACTAAAATCACCCCGGTCATTCCTATGAGCACATGGTGGGAAGCCAGGTCTCCTAAGGAGACAGGTCCAGAGAGCCTAGGCAACGCCAGTTGGGGCACCTCGCAATGAAGACCATAAAAGGGTCTCTCCTGAGGTCTCACTGTCCCCCTCTTAGGGCCCTCAAAACCCCGCCTGCCTTAATTTATAGTACATGCGGGGTTTCAGCGTGTGTGTCGTATGCGACACGGTGATTGCGTCTACGACGCCTCATTCTCCGAATAACACTAAATGGTCGTTGTAGTGAAGGTCCAACAAAAACTTTTGGGAAGACTTATATTACAGCTAAGGAGCGAAATTCCCTGCCAGAGTCTGTCTTTACAGATAGCTAAAATGTGAGGGTATTTAAGTCAAGAGTGAATAGGTTATTTCTAGGTAAGCGTGCTTCGTCTTCGACCACATTACTGCTTACCATCAGGTGAGATGGTGGTCAAACGCGCACCTATCAATAATAAAAAAACATAAAAAACGTCGAGTAAACGATAAAATTTGATAATTTAGGTATTCGAGCGGTGACAAGTTGTAGATTCCTTCCTATAATTAAAAATGTACATTATGGTAACAGTAGAAGTATTGGTACACTAATTTCCTCAAATCCTACAAGATTACTGCCGATGTTCTGTAACGACCCAAATCTAATCTAAATTGTCTTGAGATAGTGCTTGATAGGTAATGCGCCGGAAAGATAAACACTGAAGGTAATTAACATAATCTACTACGTGATTCAACGTTTACAAATAGAGGTACTAATTAGTATTGGTACCGACAATTCTTTACTATACTCTGCTACGAATTATGTAAGATATATTATTCTAAGTTGTTTGGTCCAAGTGGAACCTTTCTTTGTGTAATTCTCATCATCACCACTGCTTTCAGGAGGATTGGAAAATCAAAAGACATGAGACATCCATCAATTTTCGTTCGCACTGTACTCGCGTGATGGATAACGGTCTATTTCCTCTTATACAGGAAGGTCTGTGTCCCAACCAGTCCCAACAGTGGAAACGTTATAGGCGGATTATCTTACTATCTTTCTTACTATCTTTCTAACTATATTTCTTACTAATGTTATTTGTTTAAATATCGGTTCAAATCTTCTATTGCAACTTGGAAGAGACCAGTATCTTTTGCGTTGATTATCCACTGCACCTGCAAGAATTTGGCGGTCGTTATGGGATTTATGCCAGTTAGAAAGTCAAGGGAAACGTGCATACTAATTCAGTATGCACGGTTCCCTTGACTATTGAACTATCCAACTATTCAAATGTTTATGTAAAGGCCAAGGAGCGGTTCCAAATTAAGAATCTGACATCTGTACTTTATAGTATGGATGCTTGTTACTCAAACAGGTCAAAATATGATGTATTAATATGTAGGTAGGTATAATTATAAGTATCGTAGTAGATGGCGTTTTGTAGTATCAGCACCATCCAGTCCAAAACTAACTAAAATGATCAAACGGATCTGGACGAAATTTGGTACAGATATATGTTCTTCTTCTCCTTCTTTGAGTTTGGTTTCCGCACTTAGTCCCTGCACGGGACCATTGTGCATGGGCCATGTCAGCCATTACTCCATCCAGCCAATCAGCTATAGGTTATAGTCTAGAACAGAACATACACCACTTAGTTATATTCCGAGAAAATTACCTAAATTCGCATGCGAGCGAAGTTGGTAGAAATAGCAATTTAAAATAATGTTCAATCCATTCTCACTTTAATGATAAATTTAAGTCGATTTTTAAGTTTTCTGACAGAAAACATGTTTGAAAAATAACCAACTTAATGCTAATATGAGGGGTAAGACCCATTTCTAAGTCAGTTTGAAGGATCTCAACGGGAGTCAGTCACAACAGAAAAAAACCTTGGCTAGTAATGTAAATTTTTGTCTCAAATGAAACTGAAACGATTTGAAAACATAATCATACATTTTAAAATGTTTGCCCGTCTTTCTGATCATACGGGCTAAGCTCTGGAACCGCCAAATCGATTTTAACACGACTTTCACTAAAGATAGAGGCGGTTATAAGCCAACAAATAGGTAAGATTTTTTCATCTCGTTTTGGGATTTACGAGGGCAAACCGCGTAAATAATATTGACTCCAGTACTTACGAACAAATTCGTGAGCTAACTCCCAATTAGCTAGTTATTAATAATCCAAAACTCTATTTGCTGATAATATCTTGGTGGTAGATATATTTTCGAGCCGTTGGGGATTGAGACCTTGGGATCGTGGCGTCCGAGTGCTCAAAAATTATTTAAAGATCTATCCAGACGCCTAGTTGACACTTCGCGTGACCCAAGGGCTGGCTTTTACCTTGGACAGAGGTTATGCATTGATATACAACATGGTATTGTCGCCAGTCCTTTGGGCACATTACTAGTGGACAGCGATGCGCACGAAATTCTATGTTAGTTTATTATTAAATGTATGCATGTAGTTTAGGGTTTTTATAGAAGTGTTTTAAGATCTTCATTTCACATAACGCATTCGTAGAATAAAAGTCTCTTATTAACACAATTCTATCAAGTTAGTACTTATCGGTAACAAGGCATTTTGATATAATTTAATCAATATATATGCTGCCTAGCTGCCTATCAAACAAACATGATAACCAATATATTCACAACTTAATACTTGGTCTCTCCAAGGCCAGTGCTGTCATTTGAAATTAACAAATAGATACCGTGATAGCTAGCTTAGATAAACACTATAATAATAAAAACTAGCTGACCTGGCGAACATTGTAGTGCGAAGAATTACTTATCAAATTTTGTGCAGTCTTTCGGAAGGTATGCGCGTACATAAATGTATACATTTCAGCCAATCTTTTTTATTTATATGTATAGATAGATAACCCGACCATAAAAGTAGTATTTATCATAAATCGTGAAGGCATTATCTAGGTACTTAAGTTTTATTTTATACCAGACCATGCCGCATGAAGAGTTTTTTGTCAACCTACAAAATAAGTATACTAAATACAAATACAATCGTTAACGAAGCCAATTATTTACGTAATTACCAATTACACATTGATTATGAACAGATATCGTCGCGATGATCAAATTGTTATCTTTCCATGACAGAGTTAATATTAATTAAGCCTAAGCATCGAAAAAGTCCCTTTAAAATTAAATTTAATACAAGCTTCATAGCCGACATGTTTGGGAAATGGCTAAACAACGTTTTTAAATAATTGTCTATGGTAAGAGATGATGTGGTCAAAGATAAAGCACGCTTACCTAGAAGTAACTTATTCACTATGGATATCAGGAAACACAGACAGGGCATCAAAACGTTTTGTGCGTATGGGTGGGATGTCCACCATGGAACGGGCTTGGTAGAATTAGATTGTACAATTTCATCGCACACTCCCCGAAATGTAACAATGATAGGACATTAAGATGATGTGGATAATGATGATAATAGATAATATTAGAATGCGAGTACTTAATTGTATGTGCCTTAACACGTTCGCTGACAGTGAGCACTTGACACCCTGACACCACATTACGACATTAGAATTTTCCATACTAAATGACAAATCAACATAGTACTCGTGCACAAGCAAGCAATATGAAACTACCCACAAAATACTCGTATTACGGCAATAAGAAATAAGAAATTGCTCATAATATGACAGTGGATACTGCTCTTCATAATACTTATATGAAAAACTAGTACTCTCGCGGGGCTTCGCTCCCGTGGATTCTATCACGGTAAAAACATAACTCTCCTTTTTTGCAGTCGGGTAAAAAGTAGCCTATAACCTTCCTCAAGGTTCAAGCTACTTCCATACCAAATTTCATCCAAATCCACCCAGTACTTTCGAAGATTAGCGCGTTCAAGCAAACAAACAAACAAACAAACAAACAAACAAACTAACAAACTTTTCCGCTTTATAATATTAGTATAGATTATTGTGAACGACGTACTCTTAAAAATAAGTGGCCCGTCCCTCAACGTACTGTCCTAACGCACTATTTTAATTTCCTGCCTAACGACGTACTGTCAGCGAACGCGTTAAGTTAGTAATGAATTTAGAGATTATTAAACCTTTTTATTCGTTATGATAGTAATACCGGATGCTTCAAATATAAACAAACTCCTTAACTATTGTGAAACATGGTACTCAGATCGGATTATTGCATTTTAAATTCATTATCTGTTCACAATAAATTGACCTTTTATAATCCTGCAGATCTAATACAAACTAACGGTATTTAATTAAGTGATATATATGACGAGACGGTTGTCGCCGTGGTTATGCGAGAGGCTGCTGCCCTACATGTCGCGGGTTCGATTCCCACATCGAAATAAATGTTTGTATGCCCTTCAAATAGTTGTTTCGGGTTGCAACAATACAGGAGAAGTTCCTAGTGTAAGAAAACATAAAAAAACTATTATAAATTACTATTTGTAAATTGTGTCACTATTATTTAATTCTTCTACATATACGGCATACCTCCTTGGATTTACCATAATAAAGTCAATGAAATAAAAAAAGTATAAGTTTACCTTACGGGTTCACACTCACCAATGTCTTCCAACACGTTTGCTGAAGACAAAGCATATAATACATTGTATTAAGAGATAAGTTTTCTTAGCTCAGGTGTATGCGTAAATTTGTAAAGCGTATAGAGTTCGGATAGTTAAGAGCGCGCCTAAAGCCAGCAAAATTTTAGAATTCACCCCCACTCTCCTATCCGCTCCTCACATCGAATACGATCGCGCGTGTACCTACGCGCTCGCTCGACGCGTATCTTCTGTAGTAAGTATACGTATAATATTCAGATGAAACAACTGTATTCAAAGCAGGGATGTTGCGAATATTCGCATCCGCATCCGCAAATGCGGAGCTTCCGTATGGATTTGGACATCTGCATCCGCATCCGCATCCGCAATAATCAATGTGGATTTTCATGCGGATGCGGATGTAAGACAAGTTGCAACCAGAAAGAAATTGGGCGGGGCCGGCGAATGGCACGTGCTGATCGCCGGCCCCACAAGATCCGATGCGTTTGTTGTGGTGCATCATTTGTTTCTTGTAAATAAATCACTACGTGTTTGTTTACGCTGTGGGATACTTATCGTATAGATATGTAGCCTACCCTTCGCTTTTGAGAAGATGCCGATCATAAACAACGTCTTATAACGTCAACGAGACACGCGCACTTAGAACCGTACATACAATGCACAAAGGAATATTATTATAAATACTATAAATTAAATATAATGTAAAGAGACATACGTCACGCATGCCTTGATTGCGTGCTCAAACAATGACCACTGTTAAATTTTTGTAAACACTACTATTACAGTGTTTACAAAAGTGAAGTTTCCGATTCTCTTAATGCCAATTCCAAAGGGGCTAAAAGAATGAGAATGACAGATTCAAAACAAAACAAAAAACGATCTTGCCATGATGTTAGATTCCTCAAGTGAAGATGAGAGTCATGAAATACCATAAAATGGTAGCACTGAAGCTGTACTCAAAAAGGAATTACTTTCTTATCGCACTAAAAAAAGAATCAATGTGGATGAGAATCATCTTAAATGGTGGAGTGTACATCGAGAGGAATTTAACATATTATCACCGATAGCACGAAGATTTTTATCCACTCCACCAGGCAGTGTTCCTAGCGAACAATTATTTAGAAGCGCGGGTTTAATTTACGAACCTCTGCGTAACCGGCTTGAATCAGAGAAAGCGGCAACTTTTTATTAAGTATAATGCTCCTATTTTTAACTTCACATACTAATTCTAATTAATAAAAAAATATGATTACTATATCGTTATTTTAATTCTTCATTCATATACTTTTTTATATGGGCTCAAACATCCGCATCCGCATCCGCATCCGCGGATGCAAGCTTTCAGAAATCCGCATCCGCATTCAAATCCGCGGATGTCAAAAAATCGGCATCCGCAACATCCCTGATTCAAAGTATGACTGCGTTATACAATATTACGAAATGTTATTATGTGTACGCGAATAATACGTAAATAGTAAGTTAGTAGGAGGTGACTATACCACTGATACTGAACACGAATCAATATAAAATCAATACCAAAAGGTAATGTTATATTATGTATAATATAATATTATTTTGGCGCGTGATTTTGGTGTGGCGTAAATAATGATAAACTTATATCGTCATATGCCCATGGATGACCAAATTATTGATATTTTTAATATTTTAAATAAAAATCGTACTTACTTTTACAAAATTAGGTACCATTTCTAAAATTGGTGATATTTTTTTCATTTTGTTTTTTTTTTATATCAGTCCTGAATATTTGTATTATCAGATCAGTATCAAGATTTTTTATTACATTCTAAATCAATATTGAAAAAAATACTTATTCTTAAATTTTAACATTTTTTTCTACGGAATTACGCAATTTTGGGCCCCTGTATCTATAGTTGCAAAACTTCTGAAAAATTCGGAATAATTCCGGAATACTTCTGGGAAAGTTTCTTTAAATCAGAATTATTCAAAATGAATTTAAATAAAGCCCTCTGTGCGCCGGCCGCTGCCGCCGCGCTGCGATGGCGGTGCGGGGTGCGGTAAGAGGGGAGATGCTCCCCTGAGAAGTTTTCCCCCCGCGAGAAAGATTCGTACCCCGCAATCGAATGTTTCCGAATATTTCGCCCGAATAATTCAATCGAAATTAACGTGTTTGTTTGTTGTGTGGTGGGTGGGTTAATTATTGTTCAGTGCGAGACTACGTACGATACAAGAGTAAAATATAAATGTTTATATTTTACTCTTGTATCGTATACTAATATTATAAAGCGGAAAAGTTTGTTTGTTTGTTTGCTTGAACGCGCTAATCTTCGAAAGTACTGGGTGGATTTGGATGAAATTTGGTATGGAAATAGCTTGAAGCTTGAGGAAGGTTATAAGCTACTTTTTACGCGACTGCAAAAAAGGAGAGTTATGTTTTTGCCGTGATAGAATCCACGTGAGAGAAGCCCCGCGTGAGTACTAGTTTTATTATAAATGGGATTGATAATGGGAACATATACTTGTTGATATTTTTATAAGTAGATATGTTAGCCTGCGATTAACAGGATTTTTATTCTTTTGTTTCTAGGTAGGTACTCTACTTATTTCGAAATTGAATGCTATTTTTATAAATGTCAGTAGTTGAATAAAAAACCAGGCCTAGCATATTTTATTTGTTTTTTGAAAAAGGGCTACCTATGTTTTTGGTTAGTTTGTATGTAGCTCTGTACGCATCGCGAGTATTCGCGAGTCGCATAGGTAGGTATTAATCATTACCTACCTACTTAACGCGTATAATAGCCCAGCCAATAAAAACAATTAAAGGCAAACCTTGCAAGCAAACACGTTTTGATGCGGTTTTTAGAAAAGTATTTGTTATACTTAGGTAGGAGCAGGTTTTGGTATATTAACTGACTTCAAAGGTCGATTTTCCTGGTTTCTTTTGGCAGTTGAAATATTCCCAAAGTTTGGGAATATTTCGGAATACTTCCGAAGTATACGACGGGAATGATTCGGAATTATTCCCGCCAGACTATATCGAAAAAAAATGTACTACACTGCGGTGGCTCATTATTTTAGACTAGCTTTTGCCCGCGACTTCGTCCGCGTGGAATAGTTACTTTGGGCTAACGTTAAATTTAAGCCCGATTTTGAAGCATTCTTCATTGGTGCTCCGCTCCTATTGGCCTTAACGTAATGATATATATAGCCTATAGCCTTTCTCTATAAATTGACTATTTAATTAAAGATATTTTTTTCAATTCGAACCGGTAGTTCCTTAGATTATCGCGTTCAAACAAACAAACAAACTCTTCAGCCTTATATATTAGCATAGATAGCTGTTGCCCGCGACTTCGTCCACGTTTCCGTCGTTTTGCGTAAAAAAAAAAGTAGCCTATGTCCTTCCTTACGGTTCAGTGATTTAGATGTAACACACAGATTAACTTTCGTAATTTAGTAGGGAAATATAATATGTCAATCTATAATACTGTTAAAATAGTAAAATAATACTGTTATAATAGCTATAATACTGAAAAATATCGCAATACCGAACCGCACAATATTATTGTTAATAGCTGTGCCCGCGACTCCGTCAGCGTGTAACTCCTTGTGTGTTATTAAGTTAATGTATTGGTAATATTGTTTAGATCACGTTCACATGAGGCTTAAGTACCTATAGAACGACAATACTTCAGCGCAAAGCTTCCGGGTAAACTATGTTGAAAGTTGACCCGGCCGGCACGTGAACATAAAGATTTCTAGAACTGCTAACCCGGGAAAGCGCGACGTACAACTGACCATGCGAGAAACAACTGACACCGAGATCTACTCCAGCAACACGAAAAGTCTGCCCTTGAGTCTTATTAATTGTCATTGCATAACACACCGATACTGGGAATCGCGTTCTTTTATATTAGAATGGAAAATTATTTGGTATTATGGGAATTCTGGGAATAAAGACGGTTTCTCCTGCACCGCAACCTGTTAAAATTTGAGCCTCGATTATATTTTGTTGCAACTGGGTTACTTTTAGCCGAGTTCCATTGCAAAGTTGTGGTGGTTTTAAATTTCGGAGCAGAATAATAATCAGAAAGCTTCGAACTGCTAAGCTATCGGGAGTTACACGTGTTATTGTGAGTCAACCATAAAAGATAGATATATGTTGTCGTGGGATATTTTTTATATAATTTTATGGAGAACATTTCCGTCATAAATGATTTCTGTGTAGCTTTAACCATTAAGGTTGCACACGCGACGGAAGCTTAAAAATGGAGTAACTTCTCCCGTTTTCCCAACATTTCCCTTCACTGCTCTGCTCCTATTGATTGTAGCGTGATGAAAAGTATACTATAACCAGCTCAGGAGTATGAAAAATATTTGTACCAAGTTTCGTTAAAATCCGTCGAGTAGTTTTTGTTTCTATAACGGTTATACAGACAGACAGACAGACAGACAGACAAAAATTTTACTGATTGCATTTTTGGCATCAGTATCGATCCCTAATCACCCTCTGATAGTTATTTTGTAAATATATTTCATGTACAGAATTGACCTCTCTACAGATTTATTATAAGTATAGATAATTGCCTATTTAATGCAAATTCTAAAATGGTATAATAATAACCAGTATCTTGATAAAGTAAAAAGTTATTGCTGTTCGAATCTTAAAGGAGAATTTTTATACAAATTTGATTTCAAAATTAAATTACTTTAACACTGCTGTTACTAATTTTAGACTCAAAGAGAATGAGAATTTCCTTAAAATTTGATCACTATGGGTTTGTTGACACCATAAAAGACATTAGTAATTAAACAAGTTTATTGAAAAAGAAAATATACAAGATGTTCGAAGTGGGCTCCTTCAGCTGCTATACACGCTCTACACCTTCTTATGAAGGACCGTCTCAATCGGCGCGCAAATCCTGCCGACGATATTTCGTCAGCAGCCGAACGTATGCGTTGTCGCAGCTGTTCAACTGAAGTGATTTCTTCTTTATAAACTACCTCCTTTAAACAGCCCCAGTAAAAAAGTCCAATGGGTTTAAATCTGGCGAGCGAGGTGGCCACATTCTGAAAATAAAATATTATTTCAAAACAAATTCCTTGTTATACAATCACGTCCACAATAAATTGATCTACAAAAATAGGGTTTAAATACCTAATGGGCATACTTAAATAGGTTCGTAATCGATATAAATATATTTCATCGAACAAACACGGATACCAACTAAAAGCTTGTGTTTATTTTGCATATACTATTCTGCCCGCGTTACCTACGACTACGAGTGACCATAGAAATATTAAATAAGAAGTGGTATAGGTAGATAACTTTTTTTTTATATAGGATACTCGCAAGATCATTATTGTTGTCCATCCGTGTATCTAGATTTTTGAATAACATAACAAAATAGCAAAAGTAAATAGCTACCTATTATGAATGTAATTTATTACCTATTATCCTAATAATCTAATAAAGTACCTACCACGAATTTTTGATATCGTCGTGTCTGGGTGTTGTTTATCTATATTATGTATGTATTTAAACATGTATTTGTCTATGTATATCAGCTGTCTGACACCCATAGTACAGGGTCTTCCTAGTTTGGGGTCAGATAGCCGTGTGTGAAATGTCCCTACATATTATTATGTCTAGTTACCTACTCGGCCCACGAAAGTGCGTAGGTAAACGAATTTAGATCTTGTGTCTCTCAAAATAAAATCTAAAATCACCTGCATAAACTTTCTCGAAAGTATAAAATGTATTTTTATTTTTTCAGTATATAACAAACAAGTAACTCACAAACTTACCTTCGACAATTAGCCATCCTGTCAATTTGTAAATTTTTTAGTTCTCTTTTCAATGTTTTTTTTTTGTTTCCCATTTCACTATTTAGTTCGAACAACAACAACAATTACGATTGAAATGATTATAACTCGGCGCAGCTAAAACACTTGAGCGTAGTCCTCTCGTCTCAACAGAGCGGTAGCGACTGATGTGTGAAATAGAAATATGCTTGAAGCTCCCGCAACGAGCGACGGAAGATGACTTCTTGCGCGGAATAAAAACGTAGTATGCGCCAAAAGTGTTTTATCGTAATAAATCCAAAACTAAAAGGAATTACATAAAATGCCTAAGCAAAGCCTTTACTTTTGTTTAAATATAATTATTTATCAAATTTTTGTCGCAATAGGCATTACCATATCGAGTACAAAACGGAAAAACATGAGAATTAGAGGTTATTTCGTGATTTTTTTCTACCAAGGAAATGTTATTATTTTATGTTTTTGATCAGAGAGAGCCCTTGAAAATATGATGTAGTTATTCATATATTTTTATTTTAAGATTTGGTCTGGAATTTTTCATGTAAAATCAAATAGAAAATTGGTAATTTTGCTTTATACGCGCTCTAGAATTTCTGTGTCTTTCAGTGTCAACTTTAGATCTGAGATGTTTTCAATGATTCACTGATTCTTTTTAATCTTTAATGTTTGTGTCGATAGTTGAAGAATTGTTTGGCAAAAAAAAACAGATAAATGTTACTCTTTCAGCTTTAAGCAGATTACTGTGATAGAGTGCTGGCATTCTATCTGAAGTTTGCTTGGTATACTTAACATTATGAGACCTACTGTTTAGAATGACTCAAATGGAAGTTATTTCACATCCGCTCAAGCCTTCCCATAGGTTCAGAGTTGACGGCGCTTGGTGTTCCACGCGTACCTTAAAGAGCAATCTGCAGCAATGCCAGGCGATAGGGCGAATACCTTCCCAGGTTACGGGAATTTTCTAATGAGAAGCCACGGCCTCGGAACGCGATGGTAAAGGGTTTCAGTCAGTAGAAGTCTTTTTTTAAAACAATAAGAGAACTAGCAATCTGGATACAGTTCACATTTCTAGCAATAGTGTAATAGTAGACTTGGTACTCCCTTCCGCTCCATAAAGGGGGGCATCCCATAGTTATAATTGCTGCTTTAAATATGATTTCTTCTTTCTTACTGCTACTACCCAGTGGCGTATCTATACTGTTTGAGGCTCTGGGAAATTCAGCGCACGAGCGCCTCCTGATATAGAAACGTTTTTTGTTTCTAGTAAGTAAGTTTTAATTTAAAGAGCATATTGGAATGAAATTACATATAATACCTACATTATTTTACTTCGCGTATGTGAACCAAACTAGGTAACCTATATAAATTAATTTAACATAAAATTGATTAACCTGGCTACATGTAGTAATAATGAATATTAGGAGGTCTTTCTGTGCTCACGGCCCTCTTGGACCTTGGGCCCCTTCCGTCTAGGCCTTTAGCCCATCTTGCCACCTAATCGTTACGCCACTGCTATTACCGTTATTTGCTGCTACGCTGTTCTATTAATATCTACGATTCCCAAAATTAAACATTGCCCCATACTAGGAATTTCTCGTGTATTGTGGGTGCAGTTCTAGAAATACCGAGACCCGGAACAACAATTTATAGGCCATACAAACATTTGTTTCGGTGCGGGAATCGAACCTGCGACACGCAGCGCTGCAACCGATCGCTTAACCACTGTGCCAACCTTGACATCAGATAAATTAATTGCTGTTGATCTTAAGGTCAATTTCTTCTTCAAGTTCCTTAACCATCTTCAAGCCGAAGTCAATGTCCCTTATCAAAAGTAAGAACAGTCTTCAGCTAAGTCTCAAGTATTTATTTATCAGCCCACACGTGTGTGCTTAGCTGGAACACACCTCATACACAGATGACACAATGCGCGCTCTCACTTGACCGGGCCGCGCCGGTTCAGTACCGTGCCAACTCCCACGGAGTTTCCATGTCAGTCGCATAAACGCTGGCCGTTAGCGAGACAAAACTTTTTAAACTTCGAACTCGCCCCGATTAAAAAAACAAAAATAGCGGGAAAAGTGACACGTCAAAATAAAATTACAAAATTCTTGTGTTTCTAATAATCGAGTGTGGACTTTACAATTTAAGTGTTATAGATAAGAAGTGATAAAGAAATCGATCGGCACATGTAAGGTGTATTGCAGGTTATTTTTCGTGTTGTGATGCACCGTGGGGTATCGAATGTTTTGGAATAAGCAAGTTTCGGTTTGAGCAAGGTGAGTCGTGCACTTTTTTGCGGTCATTGACTTAAAACTTTTTCAGACGTCTCTCGATGTGAGCCAGTAAGTGAACTGATTAATTTCAGCTATCGCAAAATGCGATTGGGATCATTGGCTTTTGAAAGGTGTCTAAAATAGGTAGGTACTTGATTAGAGTTTTTGCTATTCTTGTGATTTCCAATTGTCACGAACGAATTAAACGAATACGTAGGTAAGTATATAACATTGCAGGACTCATGATTGTTTTATGTATTAGAAAATTAGGAAATATCAGCAACATTATCAGGATGACTTTTGTAAACATAAATTTCAGTTCAACATTACTTGATACTATCAATAATCAATTTACAATCAGATTTTGAAAATGGTGTGGAACAGCTAAACTTCTGAATTTGTCTTATAATATTCTTCATCCACTACCGATGGATAGTTCTATGTGAAGATTAATTATGGTCATATTCTTATCATCTAGCGTAAAAAAGAAAGAAAATTACGTTTTAGGTCAAAATAAATGAAAAAATAATAAAGACATAAGTAGGTATATTACAACACTAAAAATAAAAAAGTGTTGGTAATAATTTATATTATTATTAAGACGGAAACCAAACCTATAGATACCTACCTACATTAGGAAAATTTTAAACTAGTAGGTACCTACATATATCAATATTTGCATTCTGCTAATAATGTGACCCACAATTCTGTCCTCAATATCAATAAAAATATAAGCAGTAGGTATTATAATTATATGCATTAAGGCATGATTGTCCATCGTTGTCTTATATCACATTACCTACTATGTACTTGAAAACAAAACATATCGTATACTCCCTATTGTATACCTACCCACTTCTTTTACATCTTAAATGTATACCTACCCTGCAGGTGTGACGTATGGCAATGCGGATATTCCAGCCTTCCTATTATTAATGACTGTGCACATAATGTCGCACCGTTTGACCCAATTCATTTGAAATTTAAGTTTGGGTTTTCCGTAAACTTCAAGTAAACAATAAACTTGGAATAGGTGACATCCAAAGTGCATGAGCATTCTTAATAGTTTACTAATACTTATAAATTATATTAAATTCGGTGTTTTATAAATCAAACATAATTGTATTGTTGAGCTTCAAGTCACAACATACAATATCTTTTTGCTTTACTTTTCTAAATCATAAATGATATTATATATTTCAAAATTGGTCATCAAATAACACTTTGACACGTCATATTTTTCCGTAATAAAAACTACCTAGATGAAATCTGTGTTTACTAACCGACTACCCTAAGAAAAACACCGAAATAAACTTAGAGCCCAATGCAAAGATTATCAAGAATTAAATCGTACTTTTACAGAAATTATATCATCATGCCATTTATATACTAAAAACCCTTTTTAGTATATCAATGCATCATGCCTATAATAATAAGTTTCACACTTCACAGACCGATTCACTTAGCAGCAGGTGAAATAAACAAAGGGCGAACACGATACTACCAATAATAAACAAATAACAATAAACCGTAGCAAACCAGAGTAAAATTCTTGAAAATAAAAGAACAATGAACGAACAGCTATAGACGGCAGCAATTTCCATAATAACTGTAGGAAGTATCCAGTGGAATCTTCATAGCCATATAACTATTCCAACATATCCATCGAAGCAATAATATAGGATTGTGAATCACCATGTTTGTTCTATAATGTAAATATTTTAATTAATGATGTCATTTGCGCGATCTACGTGGTCTTTGACGGCATTGTTGCCAAGCCTGGCGAGGATACCCTTTAGTATTGCAAAGGTTATCGAGAACAGACGGATAATAAATGATTTTGACTGGCAAACCCAAGCACTATGAAGTCCTTTATACAACGTGTAATTTAAAGGGTATATACATACCAAGTGCACGGCTTCTTTGGATGATAACAAACGATATAGCAAGGGTTTTGTAATCCTATGTCTACATGTGTGGAGCATATTAGAAATTTCAATACATTGATACCAAAGGCCGAATTTTTCAAATTAAGAAGAACGAAGAGAATTATCATTTTATTGGCAAGTGACGTGGAAAGTGATGACCCTCGTAGTGCTGTGACACGTTTGTTATTACTGGTATTCAAGAAACATAAATGAAACCAATAATTTGGGGTCAATTCTGTGATTCACTTATTTTGAGCTGAAACTTTGCATAGAGACTCCATACAGGTCCTCCATAGATGTCTTCAGTCCTTTTGGATAGATATGGGGTTTCCGTTACACGTTGTATATAAGGTTCATCATCTGCTTTCGTTGTTCGAACCCCACCCATAACTGCCGTGAACCCACTCCAGATACAAGCATATTTAGCTTAGTTAGAGAGGTTAACAAGATTTTAAGTAATACGGATTATACCCACGTTGCTAGTTCTCTTTATAAAAAAAAAAAAAAACATCTGCATAGCCTTTCCCAAGTATGTCGGAATTGGCTTTCAGTCTTATCGGATGCCGCTGAGTACTAGTGTTTTACATAAAGTTTACTGAAGTACTGACTAATTTTGGCTTCCACAACCCAGTAGCTGGTTAACACGGCAAGGCTAGTGTCAGATTTACTGATTCCTGACTACCCATAACAATTGTCAAAAATGTACAGACGACAGCACATCAAGCTACAACAATCTGTCAAATTACTTTAATAGATTTTCAACTTTATTGTTAAAGAAATTAGGTTCAAGGTTGATTGGGAAAATATGACAGTTTCGGGTAGCTTCATGTGCTGGCGTCTGTACAAAGGATAACCGGCGCCAACGGTTTAAAGTCTTTTCAAAGCCACGGAAGAATCGCAATTTGCTAAAATCGTCACCCATCCACGGAATGAGCGCGGCAAGCATTGCTTAACCTTGAAGATAGAGCATTGTGACTATTTTAATGCTATCAATATTTAGCAAAAGCTCTTTTCTCTGCGTATATTTTTATTGCTGTTATTTTATTTTATTTTATTTTATTTCATTTCATTTTATTTTATTTTATTTTATTTTATTTTATTTTATTTTATTTTATTTTATTTTATTTTATTTTATTTTATTTTATTTTATTTTATTTTATTTTATTTTATTTTATTTTATTTTATTTTATTTTATTTTTATTACATGGAACAACAAACAGTTACATTATAAAAACTTACAACAAGTTTAACAAAAAATGAAGTTTTGACTATAATGGAACCCACTACGCTGTCCACAGATAAACATATTCTCTATTACTAAACTCTAAAGTTTAGTAATAGAGAATATCTAATCGCTAGGTAGCATTAAGTGCAACGTTTATATCAATTTGTAACAATTAGTAGTCAAATATTCATATAAATAAAACTAACTATAATGAACATAAAAAACAAAAAGCAAAAAGCATAAAAGACAAATTATAAAGTACTTAGTACTTAAGATAAAATTATAAAATAGTATCTACAATATAACATCAGTTATTATCACTAATTGTGTTCAATAGAGTACAACGAATGAGTCTTTTAAACTTACTTATTGTGCAATTAAAGATATCAATTTCGACAAAGTTACTGTTGTATGTGTCAACCATACGGCGGATTTATCATTTATCTATACAAATTATTCATTTAATCGTACACATGCTCGAAAAAATAGCAGGATATGAAAATATTAACGTGGGTGACGTAAGTTTTGGTGCATTAGTCAGATAGCGACTTAAAAATAAAGATTTCGTGTGACAGGATGCTGACTAAAGATACTTTGAAGAAGACTTAGCACAACTTTTCAACGGTGTGACATTTTGACCTGTTCGGCGCGAGGCAGAAAATGTTATTGACTACTTTAATTTAAAAATTAAGCCAACTTCTTTTGGTTTCTACATTGTGTGCCTGTTTGTACCAAATATACCTGTTTTCTTCTTAGTATGTTTGTTACCAAAACACGCCCAACTAAATTTTTTAAACCAATTAATAAAAAGCCAATAGTTTTTGTTTACAGATTAATACGTATTTGTTGGCGTCAACTATACGAGTCGCTAAGTTGACGCCATAGAAATGTCGTCGTAAATTATGACCACATTTCTATCTGCTAATTTGTAATCGATTTTCTTCATAAATACTCATAACTTATTTTAATTTATTTTATTTTATTTCATAGGAATAACAAACAGTAGTATAATAAAGATTACAAACAGTACAAGATTGAATCATAGTAACAAATATACTACTCACTACGTTATTCACAGATTATAATAAAGATTAGCTAGATTGTTGATAAATGAAATTACATTCTTAACTTAGAGCTTATAACTACATTAATTTAATTATAAACTACTATCTTTTAAATCAGATGCAATATCATTTTTAAATACATTTTTACAAAATTTTTGTTTATAAAAGCTTATATTATTTTCTCGACCTCATTAGCGTTGCACAATTTGCTTTAAAGATAAGTTTTATGCTACATACATCAGAGGAGATCAATCTGAAACTAAATTCAATTTCTTTTTTTTTGCCTATAAGCAAAAAAACGCAAAAAAAGTAGTCAAGAAAATTCTATGAATGGGTTATATGCGAATGTAGAACGATAGTAAACGAGTCGCCTTTAGCCCTAAACAATATATTCGATCAGAAATTCAATACAACCAAGAAGCATTAAATGGGGCCTTTGCTTAAAAGTGGGACAGTAAGAAAAACAAATAAAAAACACACAAAGAATTTCTTCTTGAACATGTTACCTTTCTAACTGTGTGTTTGCAGCAGTCATTATTATTGCGTTTAATGATAAATTATATTTATTTTGCAAATTGGTTATGAAATAACACTTTTAAACGTATTTGTTTCTGAAAATTTAAACATCGAAACCAGTGTTTCCGAACTGACCTACGCTGAGAAGAAACTCCCAAACAAACTAGGTTGGAGTCTCTTTTGAAGTCCATACTGATGAAATCATAATTATGTGAATCATGTAGGTTAATGTTTAAGGTGATTTGGGTGAAGTAAGAATGACAAAGGGCTTTAAACTGGTAAGCTAATAACAAACCAAATATTGCTAAATACCTATGCCCCATTTATTCACTTGCCCATTCTATAACTCCGTCTCTGCTTAGCATTTTTTCTTTTTTTTTTCTTTTCCCAACTATGTGAGGATGGCTTACAGTCTAATTGGAAGCAGCTGAGTCCTAGTGTTTTACATGAAATGACTACCTATCTGACTTCCACAACCCAGTAGCTGTTTAACACGATACCTCTTGGTAAAACTGGTGTCAGATTTTCTGCTTCTCATTACCAGTAACGACTGCCAAACATTTACAAATGACAGCCAAAAAAAACCAACGTCAACGTCCTTTCTGAGGTACGGAAGACAGTCGATATGTTAAGATTGAAGCTTGACCCGTGCAGCAGCTGTTATTACAAACTCTTCATTATGGTTGTAATTATATAATTAACTAGCGACCCGACCCGGCTTCGCTCGGGTAATAGAGTTTATATTTGCTTAGATTGTGAGCGACGTCTTCGCTTCGCTTCATCGATATTTTAACTATTTAGTTTCTTGTCCGGTAATTTTTATTTTGCGATAACTCATAAGATATTCATTTTATTGATGTAGTGCAGAAAGCAATTACCAATACAATCCTTATTTTATTCCTTAATTTCTTAATTCCTTAATTATGTTGGCTTCTTTTAATTCTTCAATTATTGATAAAATGTCATTATCGTGATTTGTATTACCGATATCTCTTGAAACTACTAATATTTTAATCTCTCAACCAATTCGTTGGGGTCGTTCCGATAAACCAAGTCAGTGTCTTTGTTATATTTTTTAAGCTTTGGCAAGCTGTTTCCAAGTTTTGCCTGAATTTTAACGTTTGAATAGGGTAGAAAAGAATAACATCGTAGGGTTAAAATCTCTATTATGGGCATTTGTATGATGTAATATGTTTTATAGACAAGTTTATCTGTGCTTGATATTGACTTTAAATTTGGTTTTCTTCGAAGTAAGAGTTCTTTTAGGCCAGGTGTTAAATTGTAAAGTTTGCTCCAATTTTAATCAACAATACGTTATCGTTATTCAAACTGTCAATTTTATAAATGGTTACTACTGAATTACCCATCATTAAAGTTTTGTTTTCTTTTCTTACCATCGCGTTCTGGTGAAATTTCTAACTTATCTTTTACTTCAGTTTTAGGAGAGCTTACAGTCTATAATTCAACATCATAAAAATCATCACACATAGCAGAAGAGCTTGTACTATTTCCATCCGGCTCGATTGATTCAGAATTTTCGGATGTTTTTTTCCGTTGTTTTTTACATGTTCTAGAAATATTTTAGAATTCACTAGGGTTTTAAGGGGCTCCGAAACAGGTATAAACATTTTATCAAACGATAAGTTAGTTTCATGTTCCTGATTTTTCAGTTGTTTTATTTTGCTTTTGATTGAGTTGACAGACTTCATTAACCCTATTTTAATATTTTTATTCACGTTATTAAGTAATTTAATTGTTAGATAACACTGTATTTGACTAAGGACACTCTAATACTAATTTAATTTGATGTACGAAATTAATTTATAACTTTATTCAAAGTGAATAAATATGATCGAAATTTTTTCTATACTTTCCATTGTTTAATGATGAATCTTTATTAATACTAACAAAATTAAATGGCTTACTCCAACCTGATAATCTAACTGACCAAAACGATATTTTGGTTGAAAAGTTATCTTCATATCAATAGCAAACTGATCATTGCATTTGTTTTACCACAATTCGATGGGCCGCATATTATACAGCGAATCGAATAGGGAAGATGCAATATTTTTATTTTTGTTTTCATTTTAAAGAACTCCATGTAGAATAGACCACAAATATATTATAAAATTAAATATTTGTAATTTATCGGAAAAAATGTAGTTTTAAATTGACAGTTTAAATTTTCGCGCGAAAACGGACCTATAGTTCCGATGACGTCATTCCTGTCGGTCACTGGTCGTACTTGTTCGTCGCTGGCTAATACTTATGTATATTTTTTCGACTTTCGAGATTTTTTTTGTGAAAATTTAAAATGGACTATCCTACAACATCAGGTGATTATAACAATACTACTAATATTCCGAAAAAAGCCGTGGTAACTCATGTTTTGTACCAATGTGCCCAACTACTTCAACAAAGTTTCCAAATAAATTGTTTGTGACTGGACCTTCTGACCCAAAACTGAGAAAAAAGTGGTTTCAAGCTGCAAAGAAAAATGACAATTATTCTCCAAAGACCATTATTCGATGCTGTGAAGATCACTTTGATGTAAGTCGGCGAATATACTTGTTATATTTTGTAGTTAATCTGCTTGTACGCAAAAACACGTTAGTTACCTACCTAATACTTACAAAACTTATCTATAACATCATTCTAATTTTACTGTTGGAGAACGACGTCGAAAATTGGATAAAGTTTAAAATGTGTGGAGGAGAACTTTTCCTGAAAAAAGGTGTGGTACCTCATATTTATGAATGCCAAATGCCACTGAAACCTAGATCAGTAATAATGAAAAAGAAAAAACTTGAAATTCTTGAAAGCATTGTAAATACACCGGGTATAATTTTGATTTATTCTTTCAGATTTATTCTTATACTAGAGACAAGTAAACATTCAAACTTTCAAATTTATAATAATATAAGGATAATGCTTTCTAATGAAGATCTATATTATTATGTCTTTCATGTTTCAGATCCATCTTCAGAGTGTTCATTAATCACAGAAACACATGGTTCTCAAAATATTAAAATATCCAATGATAAAGGTGTACAGGTATATATCCATATAAACGAACGATCGAAATAACTGATATATGTCGAAGCCGCTGAATGAAAAACAAAGTTAAACAACTATGATTTTATACATATCGTAGTAATTTAGTCCCTTTCATTTCTACACTTGAAAACTCTGCACTTTCGATAAAAAAGTTACAACCATGTCAACAGTAACTCTTGGTAAATTCCTGGATTCCTGGAGTCTGCTTTGATAAATCCAACTTACATTTTTATTAAAAAAAAACGCAATTAGTATTCCCGTAAAATAATATTCACTTTTACAACCATAACCTCAAATAAGTTGTTATAACAGGAGTGACGTCACTAAACGCTGATTGGTGTTTTGAAGTACGCTTCGTTTCAAGTCATTTTTAATTCGTAATTATTGTTAAAAATCAACGTTATGTAAAATAAAAATGTTGCAGTGGCCCTTCTTTTCTATTTTTTTAACATTTCAATCATAAAATTTCCATAAATATTATATTTGCATCTTCCCTATTAGGTAATAGAACGCTGTCTTATCTGGGGAGCAGAGTCATCAAGACTTATATTATTAACGTTTAGTGATGTGTGTTGTTTGATCAACTTCATTATTAACCGACTTAAAAAAAAAGAGGAGGTTCTCAGTTCGTCTTGAACTTTTTTTTATGTATTTACCTCATAACTCGAAGACGGCTGGACCGATTTGGAAAATTCTTTTTCTTTTGAAAGGATATACTTTCTAGTTGGTACCATTGTTATGAAATCAGGATCTGATGATGGAATCCTGAAGTAATCGAGGGAACTCTTCAAATATTATAGGCACACCTATAGCGTTTTGAGTATTTCTTATAGTACCTAGTGCAGTTGCTCTGAAAACGCACCATTTGGGGAAGTAGAACTGATGATGAAGACCACAGATGGCCACCGAAACTACTCAATAATAAGTATTTCGTGGATTGCGATTAGATTACTTGGATATGGATGTTAAGCACTTTATGTTCGTCACAATGCATATGGTGATGGGGAGCTGACGGTGAAGTACCAGGAGAACTCCTCAAAAATTAACGGCTCTGCATCGGGAAATGCAATATTTTGGAAAAGGTGATAAGTAGTTGACATTTTGGCTTTTGTAACTGGATAAATTGCAAACCGACCCACTATAAAGCGTGAAAAAAAACTTTTTCGCAAAAAATAAAACCGACTTCCATATCAAAACACTACAAAGCCAAAAGTAACTTTAATTTCGGAAGGCGCTGTCAAAAAAAAAGAAAATACAAAACCAATAACACCGACTACCGAAATTAAAGTTATTTTTGGCTTTGTAGTATTTTGATATGGAAGTCGGTTTTATATTTGTAAAAAAATATTTTATTTCAGAAAATGGAAGATCTCGATATTGTGGATGATGTTGTTAAGTCATTCTATTTTACAAATTAACTAATTGGGAACATGAACAAACTGAGTTCCAGGAAAGTCAACAGGATAAACTCAAGGATACTCAAGAAAGATCAATAGAAGGAAAAAACAAGAAGTCGAAATTAAATTCTAAAATTTCTTTATCCAAATTATTGGATACACCTTCATCGTCTTTTGTGATTCGCAAGGAGCCAGAAAAGCACATCATATAAAAATATCTATTTATGATTTAAGTGACAATAATATTGACAGTGACAGTGCTTGTGTGAATGTTCAGTATCAAGTCAAAGACACTTACGATGAAATTATGGACGAAACAGAATATCTCGCCGGTAAAATTGTAAAAATTAAGTTCAGCTACATACAGATTTCAAGCGCGGTGTAATTATAATATAATGTTTAATTAAAAGATCAATAAAGTTCAAATTTATTATACATACTGTGTCTTAATCACCACCACACTACAAATAAAAGTATAAATGAAATCTAAAATCATAAAGTTGGACTTCCCACTGTTTGAGTCCGCAATATTATGCATCGGATATTATTAGAAAGAAGCATTCTATGTTTCAAAGGTAGTGTATTTTCTTTTATATTATTTTTTTAATTTCCAATATTTGCTTAACCTACTTCACGTTTGCAAAATGATAATTTTTACGCTACAAATCAGATTTACATAAGAAAATGAATGAAAAGTCAATTATTATGAGTAAAATGTATAGTTTACTAGGTAAGTCTTGCACATACATTGTAACTTATATGCAATACCATTACAAATTATAAAACTATTTTAACATAAAACTGTGTATTTCAAATCATAGCAATATACATTGTATAACATAAGAGTATAACATATTATGCAATCACAATGACCCCATGGTAATGTGTTTATCTGATTTCGCTGTGAGTATAGTACATGTTTGTTTGACTTTATCATATTCATATTACATTTAAAAGTAATATTCTTAAATAAAACTTTCTTACAGTTAGATATATTCATTTTTTTTGTAATGGGCCTTGGTACTCTTTTAGCCTTGTTAATCTGTGATTTTAATGATTTAATACAATAAAGTTTTGCTCTTAAGCCAGTAAGTTCTGTTATTATTTCACCACCTAATTCATCTTTAAACAAGCCGGGAATTTTATCGTTTAACTTTGGTAGTAAAACTGTCAGTGTCCGTATAACACAGTTAGACATTTTCACCGTACTTCTTTTTAATAAACTCGTAATGGAAATTATATATGTGTTGTTTAGCATATACCAGTACAGCAAATCCAATATATTTAGGTCTATCTAAAACAAGTTTTTCATGATTCAATTGAATTGCAAGACAATGTTCACTAAAAACACAAATACTTCGTAGGTTTGGTTTTGTTATTAGTTTGTCTGCACCTACTGTTTTATTTGTTCTATTTTTACTATCATTCCACTTAGTTACCAATTTAACATCAATCTGTTTTCGTTTATTTTCAATCGTTTTTCCAAATATTGAATTATTTAAAAGTTTAAAATAAGTCTCTTTCAAATAGTGTCCTAGCTGATTGGCGCAATTGAGTATTTAAGTTGATATATTTTTTCAAAAAGTTTTCTTGTTTAAATTGAACCACACGATTTTTTTTAATAATGCCATTTCTGAGACATTCTTTTAAATGTATATAATGTATAACATAGTTGTATTTGTCATATAAGTTCACGATTAACTTTTCTGTCCTCCCTCCTACGGGTATGAACTTTTCTGAAGCGAAAGGCAAATCACTGTGTAAATCATGTAAATTATCTGGATTCATAATATCAACTTCTAAAATGAAACCGAACTCAGCATCGTCAGGTACCTCAAATAAACAAAAATCGTCAATTTCGGAACTTGTCATGAATTTAAATTCTGATATAGATAATTTTTTTATCATTGCATATCCATAACGATTGTTACAGTCAAAATATACTAAATATGTTGACGGTTTAGAATCATCAAAATTAGGGAGATAAATGTTATTGGCTTTAGCATATCGGTGAGAGCACTGTGCTAATCCACCGCGTATTCCCTTTTCAACCGACGAATCATGAATCAATTCTAGTTGAACACCTGTGTAAAGGAGCATAGCGTTCCAACTTAAACCAGGTGAACTTACATAGTATGCAGGATCGAGATTATAATGCTGAAGACATATTTTCCTGAAATTTTCAAATATATCGCATACGTCGCTCTTTACATATAAATCGGTATATTCACGAAGACTACTAATTTTAAAGTAATTCTAAATTGTTTGCGCATGTTCATACTCGCTACCAGTTATATGCCGCATTTGCAAACTGTTGTAACTTTAATTTCGTTAGTCGGTGTCTTTAGTTTTGTATTTTCGTTTTTGGCACCGACTTCCGAAATTAAAGTTATTTTTCACTTTGCAGTGTTTTTTGGGAGTCGGTTTAATTTTTTGGTAAAAAGTTTTTATTTCACTCTTTTTAGTTGGTCGATTTTTAATTTACCTAGTTACAAAAGCCTAAATGTCAACCACTTATAATCATTTATAAAATATTGCTTTTCCCAATGTTGCACCGTTAATTGTTGAGGAGTTCTCCTGGTACTTCACCATCAGCTTCACTTCAACATATGCATTGTGACAAGCATGTTGTGCTTAATAACCACATTCAAGTAATCGAATCGTTGCGTAGTTTTAAAGATCTAAATATACATGGGGATAGACAGACAGCGGGAAGCGACTTTGTTTTATACTGTGTAGTGATGCTGAAATGTTTACGTACTACAATTATTGTGAGCGATATTTGTAATTGCTCTATGATCTCCGTGACCTCGCAAGATTTGTAACGGTTCAGTATCTGTTTCGTTGCGATGCGAATTGATTATAGAATGTAGTTTATCATCTGTTCTTGATCTCTTTATTTGGCAATAAGATCAAAGGCAAATTAATAAACATTTCATATGTGAGGTAAAGGTTCTTTAAGCTCTTTTGAGCTCCGTCATGAATCATAGTTGGATTATTACAACATTAAGTTAAGATTCGTCTCGTACCTATATTGTTTACTTTTTACAACTTTTTAAAACACTGTCTATATTTTTTCATCTATACTAATATTATAAAGCGGAAAAGTTTGTTTGTTTGTTTGCTTGAACACGCTAATCTTCGAAAGTTTGAAATTTGGTATGGAAGTAGCTTGAAGCTTGAGGAAGGTTATAGGCTACTTTTTACGCGACTGAAAAAAGGAGAGTTATGTTTTTACCGTGATACAATCCACGGGAGCGAAGCCCCGCGTGAGTACAAGTACTTTATAAAGAGAACGAGTAATGTCGGTAGAGTTCACATTACTAGCAATCTTTTTAACCTCTCTAACTAAGCTAAATATGCTTGTGTCTGGAGTGGGTTCATGGCAATAGTGTAATGGGAGGGGTTCGAACCCGCACCCTCTCGATCACAAGTCCGACATCTTAGCCATTGTGCTATTGTCTCATGATTACCGTTATTGTCAAAAAAGGCCAAAAAGTTTACTGTCTGAAACATTTTTAATTGATGCTCACTCTTATATTTTTCTTGTTTTTTTTTTAGGCAAATTATGAAAACTTAAGGCCACTTATGAATAATTGAATCTTAAATACCTACCTTCTACAAAACCTCTAACACTCGGTATAACGTGTCAGTCTAAACAAGTGCGTTGTGTTATAGTTAATAAAATAAAGAAAGCCCTATTGTATTTAATACGTAATTTAACTCAGATAGGCATAGACTCCATAGTGAAGTCGGTCCGTTCAATGCCAGTTAACACGTGTTTTATTAACACCTCATTATTGTGACTTTACGTGTACTGATTGTACATTGTTAGATGTTCTTTAAAAGTATGTTATTTAATCTAGGGGTAAAAAAAGGAGAAAGGAATATTGCACTCTGTGACAGTTTGATGCGGCCAACCCAAATGTCTTTATTTAGGTATTGTTCGTCAAATCGTACGAGTTCCTACTATTTATTAATATCGAATTAAAACCTATGGAATGTTAAATTGTGTCAGGTCTAAGACACAAGGTATTTAAGACGATAATAATAATAATACGCAAGCCAGTTTTCTGAAAGTTGTTATACCTACTGACTATCAACTTCTAAAATTGTCTAATTACATCTAACAGCCGTGATCAACGGTTTGTCATGTCGTTGAAAGGTGTCGGTATGTAAACACAAAATTATTGTTAGAAAATAATTAACACGATACATGTCGACATCCACTAGTTTTATAATTTTAATGTTAGTTTTCACGCTCGGAGTCATTAAACTTCGGCCACCACAAAACAGGCTAGTGATGTGTATCAGTTCGATCGGGCTATAAATTATCTGTGGAACAATAATTATGTTTTTAGATTACTTTAACGGACAATAAACGAGAAATGACTAAGCGTTTGCGGCAATCTAGTTTCTCTCGACAAATTATGTCATGCGTAGGTTGTTATGTTATTTATGAAGTAAGTTTATTTCACGGGTTATTATAGTTGTATAGAAGACTAATAAAATAGTCGATCTGGTGCTAGCTTCTTTCTGTAGCTTCACCTGGGTTATATTATGAAAATATTTCTAAGATACATAAACTCGGGATCGCTCCATCTAGAGCGGGGGGTTATTAGATGTATTTCCCCCGAAAACAAAGGATTGATACTATACTCATGACCCATAGTGAGTAAATCTATTAATTCTCGCTAATTATTTATTTACCTGCGTAGTATCTACTTAGATTCGGAATTGCCTTACTGGATTGACATAACACAGCTTGGACACATTTATGGGTCATTGGCGGAATGCCAATGCCCCATAAATGTGTCCAAGCTGTGCTGTGCTGCTTTAGGAGACATTAAAAAAACAATCACAAAAATTGTTTAAAAGACAGAAAGTTCTACAATTTATTTCAAGATTATTCTTTATGCAATATCGATTAAGTCAATCCTACCTTGGAATCAGTAGTCATAACGTAATTCCATAATTTATAACATATTTTATGACAAACACAATAAACGGTATCTACTTTTCTTCATAATTATATTGCCACATATGTATATAGAACATTGCGATGAAGCATGTATTGTAGGCTAATCATTGCTCGATTGAAATATTGTGTTTAATTATAAGTTTATAGCATGCTGCACGTTTGAATTCATCCTTTAGTCACGCGTTCTTTACAATTTTATTCAATAAAAAATATTTGTTATTGTAAATATAACCAATTCTGTTCATTATCTTTGACCCCGTGCAAATTCAAATTCAGAATAACGTAGGTATAGGAAGGGATCATACGTTTGGTTTAGGGTTATTTCTTACTTATAGAAAATTTCATTTATTTATTAATTTTAACCGACTTCAAAAAAAAAGGACGCGGTTCTCAATTCGTCTTGTACTTTTTTTTTAATGTATGTTACTCGCAGATGGCTGGACCGATTTGGAAAATTATTTTATGTTTGAAAGGGTATATTTCTAGTTGGTCCCATTGTCGTCACGTTTGGATCTGATAAGGGAATCATTGAGAAATCGAGGGAACTCTTCAAATATTATAGGCACATCTATAGCGTTTTAGGTATTTTTTATAGTACCTTGTGTAGTTGCTCTCGAAAAGCACCATTTGAGGAAGTGGAACTGATGATGAAGACCCATAGCCACCGAAACTACTCAATAATAAGTATTTCGTGGATTGCGATTAGATTACTTGAATATTATAAGCACTTTATGCTCGTCACAATGCATATGGTGAAGTAGAGCTGATGGAGATGTACCAGGAGAACTCCTTAAAAATTAACGGCTCTGCACCGGGAAAAGCAATATTTTGTAAAAGGTGATAAGTAGCTGACATTTTCGCTTTTGTAACTAAATAAATTACAAACCGACCCACTAAAAAGCGTGAAAAAAACCGTTTTAGAAAAAAATAGAACCGACTTCCATATAAAAACACTACAAAGGCAAAAATAACTTTAATTTCGGAAGGCAGTGCCAAAAAAAAAAAAAGAAAATACAAAAGAAATGACAAAAGGTTTTTCTTGAATCGGCTTAGAATAATCTGGAATGCAAGGTTAAGCAACAGTTGCCGAGGTTGGACAATGGATGGCTGATTATAACATACATCTTTGACAGTCGTCGGAGAATCAGAAGCCAGAAAATCTGACGCCAGTACCTCTACTCTACTTTAAAGCAATAGTATTTGTCTATACTCGATACCGACTAAGTAAATTGGACGTAGTTACGCAAAAAGGATCCAATTCACACTTTTACCGAAATTGAGTTATATATACCAAACGCATCTTCAGGGTGATATTATTAAAGACTAGTACTCACGCGGGGCTTCGCTCCTGTGGATTCTATCACGGTAAAAACATAACTCTCCTTTTTTGCAGTCGCGTAAATTGTAGCCTTTCTCAAGCTTCAAGCTACTTCCATACCAAATTGCATCCAAATCCACCCAGTACTTTCGAAGATTAGCGCGTTCAAGCAAACAAACAAACTTTTCCGCTTTATAATATTAGTATAGACTAGTGAATACTAGAAGATAGTGATAGAAGCCACGGGATCGAAGCCCCGCGTGGGTACGCGGGGCTTTGCTCCCATGGCTTCTATCACGGTAAAAACATAACTCTCCTTTTTTGCAGTCGCGTAAAAAGTAGCCTATAACCTTCCTCAAGCTTCAAGCTACTTTCATACCAAATTGCATCCAAATCCACCCAGTACTTTCGAAGATTAGCGCGTTCAAGCAAACAAACAAACAAACTTTTCCGCTTTATAATATTAAGTATAGATATCAATATAACTAAATTTCGGAAAAAGTGTGGCTTGGATCCTTTTTGCGTAACTACGTCCAATTGTTTGTATGGCAAATTTTACAGAGCCTCTAGCGGTCACTTACGGAACTAAAATCGGTAGTATGAGTTTACATGTAAATACCTATCGAATAGAAACTCGCTGGTACGAGTTTAATTGTAAACTATTCGATGCATGTTTACTCGATATCGACTACGGTAAGATGGTGTAGTTTTTCGACAGTAACTCATGGTAAGGGTACAGTTTTGCCCAGGGGTATTGTGTTAACCAGTTACTACTGTGGTCAAATAGGCAGTTGTTCCTTATAAAATCTAGCCCAACCCTAGATAGTTTAGGAATAGGCTATAAAGATGATGAGATACTTAGAAAAACGTAACAGTGACGACTTGAGGCCGAATTTTAAAGAGAAACCGACCGTTTCATCCGGATTTGGTTGCAAACAGAATGTAGCCCTTTGGAAATATAGTCTATGCTTAGCTAGTAAGTACTACGTACTACCATTGTGTGAATGCTGTCAAACTAAGTAAATGTAAAAGTAGGTACTCTTCTTAGGACAATATCACAAGTTTCAAGGATTGTACAATTCTCTTTTTCTATCTGTAAACACCAAACACGCTTAAAAAGTTTTACGATCATCATAATCATAAAGTAAAGAACCAAAAGTCGTAATTATAAAAACAGTACGATTCATTAAGTTATTCAGTTGTTCAAACAAGTTATACATATTTTTATGTTATGGCTTGAAGGTTAATTTTAAGCATGTAGTTAGTATTTTTAGAAATCCTTGACATTTTAATTTATTTTACGGCAATGTAAAACGTCGTGAAAAAATTAGAGCAAAATCTAATACTGTGACATAAAAAAAAATCATTTTTTGTTCTTATATTTGTATGCCTTATTGACAAAAGATAAGTAGTGGACTTCTTTTCAATGTAAGACTATGTATTTACCTATATTAATATAAATAATATAAAAATATAGGTAATATTTTTTGTGTTATTTTTTTTAAATAAATATTTCTGATTTTATATAACCTGTACACAAATAGTAAAAAATCATACACAGAATGGCCCAATATAATACATAGAACGGTGTCCAATCGTGCAAGCAAGCAAGCGAGCGTGGTTTTGAGGTCGTTTCTCCTCTCCAATAAAAACCTTTCATTTACCCCGGTATCATACTACCGTGACATAATAGCTGGATGGAGATTGTAGAACGAATACAGGATCAAACACAAAATCTAAGTAATAATATATAATAATCTATACTTATTATATAATATATAATATAATCTATACTAATATTATAAAGAGGAAACCTTTGTATTTTTGTATGTTTGTATTGAATAGGCTCAAAAACTACTGGACCGATTTCAAAATTTCTTTTACCATTACTTAGAGGGATTCTTCCGAATCCGTATAGGCTATATTTTATCCCGGAAAATAGATAGGATTTTTCGTGGTAGTGAAAATTGTGGAGTAAGGCGTCGAAAAAACTGCCGTACGTTAACGATTCTCGCAAACGCTGCCTATCTATATTAATATTATAAAGCGGAAAAGTTTGTTAGTTTGTTTGTTTGTTTGTTTGTTTGTTTGTTTGCTTGAACGCGCTAATCTTCGAAAGTACTGGGTGGATTTGGATGAAATTTGGTATGGAAGTAGCTTGAAGCTTGAGGAAGGTTATAGGCTACTTTTTACCCGACTGCAAAAAAGGAGAGTTATGTTTTTACCGTGATAGAATCCACGGGAGCGAAGCCCCGCGAGAGTACTAGTATTTAATATAAACATTGCACCCGTGCGAAGCCGGGGCGGGTCGCTAGTATTATTATAAAGCTGAAGAGTTTGTTTGTTTGTTTGTTTGCTTGAACGCGCTAATCTTCGAAAGTATACAGGATCAAACACACAATCTAAGTAATAATATATAATAATCTATACTTATTATATAATATATAATATAATATAATATATAATATATTATTATAAAGCTGAAGAGTTTGTTTGTTTGTTTGTTTGCTTGAACGCGCTAATCTTCGAAAGTACTGGGTGGATTTCAAAAATTCTTTCTGATTATGATAGGCAGTTTCATGAGGAAGGCTATAGGCTATCTAACATTACGCTACTCCTCTCAGTTTTCCTACAATAAAGGTATTGGTGAAGTAAGTCGGAAGAAAATATGCCGCTAAATTAGTATAATCGCGTGAGCTGGCGAAATGCTGAGTTATACGTAAAGATCATGTACTACAAAAATATAGGTTTTATGTAGATCTAAAAAAAAGTCCGTAGTCCTGCATATCTAACTTTTATAAATAAAAATATTTAAAAAATAAGGAATGACTTTGTAGTATTATTATTATGCGGCCATATTAATATTTGCGTTTGAAAGTAATTTCATCATCACGACATTTTTACTAATATTATAAAGCTGAAGAGTTTGTTTGTTTGTTTGTTTGTTTGCTTGAACGCGCTAATCTTCGAAAGTACTGTTTGGATTTCAAAAATTCTTTCTGATTATGATAGGCAGTTTCATGAGGAAGGCTATAGGCGATCTAACATTACGCTACTCCTCTCAGTTTTCCTACAATAAAGGTATTGGTGAAGTAAGTCGGAAGAAAATATGCCGCTAAATTACTATAATCGCGTGAGCTGGCGAAATGCTGAGTTATACGTAAAGATCATGTACTACAAAAATATAGGTTTTATGTAGATCTAAAAAAAAGTCCGTAGTCCTGCATATCTAACTTTTATAAATAATCCACAATAAGGCAAATTATGTTAAGAAAATATTTAAAAAATAAGGAATGACTTTGTAGTATTATTATTATGCGGCCATATTAATATTTGCGTTTGAAAGTAATTTCATCATCAATACATTTTTATGAAGACTATCTTTGCCTTTTACAGAATATAATTTGGACTTATAGTTTAGGAGAAGTGTGCGTTACCCCAGCAAAATAATGTCGAAAATAGTCATTTAAATTTTATAGATAATTAGTTGCCCAGCTTCTGTAATTGTTAAGCACATTTTTAAATTTGTTACACATATAGTTTTTTAGTTATTACTCAAAAACATATTCTGCTGGGGTAACGTTTGAAACGTTACCACAGCAAAACTTTTTTTTAAATAATGGGAATTTTGAAATAAATATTAGCTATACATTTAGTTGTCTAGACGAGGTAAATGTTACACGTTATTTTGTATTTGTTCTTTCTTCGGCTGCGAAGTTATTCAAGATTTTGCTGGAGTAACGTTTGTGGTTTTGCTGGATCTCTGAAACGGTTAAGCGGATTCTTATCATCTTTTGTACATGACTTCTTAGGAATTAGTTTTAATTTGTTTCGCAATAAAAACAACAAAATGATGTACCGTTTAAAAGTTATTTAATGAAATATAAAAACACTTCTTTAGGTCCTAACGCTCTGAATATGAGATCTAAAGACTTACTTTAAACGTTATTTTGTAGCTTTTAACTACCTTCAAATGTATGTAAAGTTTCATTAGTATCCTGTAGGTAATTAACAAATTATGATGATATTCAGTTCTCCACGTTCACGGTCACAATGTGCGCGGAGTTATTTGGCCACCGATAAACCTGTATACGGTTATATAAACTGAATGTTATATCAATATTTAGTTGCTTAATTCAGTTATATACCTGTAAAATTTCAGAGTAGTACATACAATAATTAACGAGATAATTAAATAAAAGTCATAAGGTCGGATTACCACGGTCTTGAAGTTCAAGACCGTGGTAATCCGACCAAGTTTAGGTGGGTACAAAAAAGCGACCGCGTAAAACATTATGCTATCTTCTAAAATATGTAGTATAATACACATTAAAATTTTGGTACAGACGCGTACACTGTTAAATACATAACAATATTGTAATATCTGTACTATAAACATTATTATTATTATTACCTTTCAGCTACTTATTAGATAGGTATCTATTGTATTATGTGCACCAGTTCAATGGCACAGTTGCACGGGTTCCTTCTATCTGGCAGAATCTTGATACTCCGAGATTCATTTGGCATAACACACTTGGTATAATCTTCCTTAAACGAATATTTTAAGACATAAAAATTATTTAGCATGTATAATTATTATTTGGCCGAATTCACAATGGCATAAATTACTTTTGGCAGAGTTAAAATTCTGCATAATTTTGTTTAGCATAACTGCATGCTTGCTTGCGCACTGCATGCTTGCTTGCATGCAAGAAACATGGAAATAAACAAACAGGGAAACAAAAATCACGTATGTTCACAATCAAATGTTTTATTTAATGTATGCCAAAAGATGGTTCTAACTGTAAACTTTCAGAGATAATGATGGTTCTACGTTTTAATTATTATGGATATGAAATTTATGCGTAAAGATGATTTTGACTTACAAAATTATTTATTTATTTAAACTTTATGTACAATAGTGGTACATGGGCGGACTTAATGCAACAAGGCATTCTCTACCAGTCAACCTTTGGATTAAAAAGACCATAATGTGGTAGGTGTACAAGTAAAATAAATGTCTTTATCGAAAGAATATATATATAAAATAATAATAATAGAATACATATATATGCTAAAATAATAGACTAATAAATACGGTGCTTTATAATAATCTTAGAGAACTCATAATAATTTTAATTATTGCGAAAACCAAACTAAGAATGACAGGCTTTTAAGTAGTTGTTTCTCATTTTACGCTTAAAAGAGAATTTAGACTCGGCCTTCTTAATGTCAAGCGGTAGCATGTTCCAGAGTTTAATGGTAGAAATAGCATAGGAATTAGCCATAAACCCGGTTTGGTGAGAAGGAATGTGAAGAAGTAAGTTTTTGGATGCGCGAAGGTGAAGGCTATGAGAACTGCCTAGCACTTTAAAATTTTTTAAGTAATCAGGAGCACAAGGATCGTTCAAAATAGTGAAGAGCATGCAGAGGGATCTGAGGGATCTCCTTTGACGGATAGGCAAACATTTAAGCTGAGAACGAAAGGAAGAAATGTGATCATATTCACGATGGCCAAAAATGAAACGGATACAGTTATTAAGAAGTCGATCCAGTTTGTTAAGAAGTTCTTGGGATAGATCAGAGTAGCAAACATCAGCATAATCAATAACAGGAAGCACAAGCGATTGGACCAAAATGGTTTTAGTGCTAGAAGGAAGAAAATTCTTGAATCTATAGAGAGATCATAGTGTGAATGTTACTCTCTGGCTAACCTGTGCAATCTGTTTATCCCAACTTAACTTTTCTAGGTCTTTAACGTGTGGCGAGAGTGGAATGATGGTGTTGTTGAAGTTAAGCGGGAGTAATTGGCTAGTGTCCAATTTTCGTAGCGCATGTGAGCTGTCGATCAGGATAGCCTGGCATTTACTGACATTGACCATAACTGCAAATCTGCTTGACCAATCGCTGATAGTTAATAGATCAGCATTCAGCAATGAGATACAGTTGTCCAAGTTGCCAATGTCAGCTTGCGCGTAGAGCTGTAGGTCATCAGCAAACAGATGGTAAGAGCATTTGAGGATAGTGGTAATAGAGTTTATTATATTATATGAATTATAATGTGATGTGATGACCACTGCACACTGAACATTCATTATATCTGTTATTATCTGTGATTGTTATAATTTTTATTTTTAATGTAAAAGTGTAAGTAAACTGAAATCATTCATTTAAAAATAATGGAAAATGCCGTAAAAGCAAAATTACTATCTGTAATTTTTATCTGTGATTGTTTTTAAGTTTAATTGATATTTTTGAAATTATTATTTTATCCGTAAATAAAAATTCATTAAGAAATATGTAGTTTTTTTTTAACACTTGTGTACACATCTGTACTAAACTTGTAACACTATCCTACATATTTTAGAAGATGGCATAATGTTCTACGCGGTCGCTTTTTTGTAACCACCTAAACTTGGTCGGATTAACACGGTCTTGAAGTTCCTAATAACTTTTATTTAATTATCTCGTTAATTATTGTATGTACCACTCTGAAATTTTACAGGTATATAACTGAATTAAGCAACTAAATATTGATATAACATTCAGTTTATATAACCGTATACAGGTTTATCGGTGGCCAAATAACTCCGCGCGCATTGTGACCGTGAACGTGGAGAACTGAATATCATCATAATTTGTTAATTACCTACAGGATACTAATGAAACTTTACATACATTTGAAGGTAGTTAAAAGCTACAAAATAACGTTTAAAGGAAGTCTTTAGAGCTCATATTCAGAGTGTTAGGACCTAAAGAAGTGTTTTTATATTTCATTAAATAACTTTTAAACGGTACATCATTTTGTTGTTTTTATTGCGAAACAAATTAAAACTAATTCCTAAGAAGTCATGTACAAAAGATGATAAGAATCCGCTTAACCGTTTCAGAGATCCAGCAAAACCACAAACGTTACTCCAGCAATATCTTGAATAACTTCGCAGCCGAAGAAAGAACAAATACAAAATAATGTGTAACATTTACCTCGCCTAGACAACTAAATGTATAGCTAATATTTATTTCAAAATTCCCATTATTTAAAAAAAAGTTTTGCTGTGGTAACGTTTCAAACGTTACCCCAGCAGAATATGTTTTTGAGTAATAACTAAAAAACTATATGTGTAACAAATTTAAAAATGTGCTTAACAATTACAGAAGCTGGGCAACTAATTATCTATAAGATTTAAATGACAATTTTCGACATTATTTTGCTGGGGTAACGCACACTTAGGAGAAAATGTAAAATTAAAATTATTCCACAACGCTATTCAGCGTAACGGCCGCGGCGGCCCGGGGATGCACGACGCGTCTACCATGACTCGCGTACTCTACCACTCCGCGATAGATACCGCACTGATAGTGAACCTTATCTTGGTTTCATTTCGACTTCTTGGCTAAGAGACTTCCTATGTGAAATTGTTTCAGCTTCTTTTACGTCAAATGTGTATTTTTGTATTTATACATTTAAATATTTATATTTTACTTTCTCTTTAGTTGTATAAGTAATTTTGATAAGGTGTTGTTTTGTTCATCCCATCTTTTATGTCATCGTTCAGTTTAAAGGTATGTTGTACTGAGATACCGCGGCCCCGGAAGGCAAGGGCAGCTGAAGTAACTGGGTGGGCTTATAGTCAGTAGAAGTTTTACACTCCTTCTCGCTCCACTTAGAGCGAGAGAAGTCATTCGATGATTTTCCCACCCGAAAAAACGGGTCAGACATTCAACGTTGGCATTGTTTAAAAGCGATGTTGTTAGGATTCCTTAGCCGAATAGCAAAAAAACGGAACCCTTATACTATTCGTCATGTCTATCTGGCCGTCTTTCCGTATGTCACAGTCATTTTATTCCGAAACTATTAAGACTACAGAGTTGAAACTTGATATATAGATGTATTCTGCAAACCGCTTTCCGATTTTTATGCGAAAATAATGTAAAAAAAAACATTAAGGGGAGGCTCCCCATACATGGAACTAGAACTAAAAATTTTTTTTTACATCAAGCCTGTACGCCTATGCGGGCGTCGGCGTCTATAAATAGATCTTTAAAAATGATACTGAGGTTCATGTAATCATTTTTGTCAAAGTCCATCGTTTGAAAGATATATTTGGGACACATTTTACTACTTTGGAAGTGCCAAAATAGTAAAATGTGTCTCTAACTTTTAAAATAATAAAGTGTAAAATATAAAAAATATGCTGTAGATTCTAATGAAAACTTTTAACTAAAATTGATTCGAACGAGATACAGTTTTTGAGATTTCATTTTCACATTTGCAAAATCCGCAAATAAAACTTTGTCATATAAACATTATGATAACAGCATTTTTTTACGTTAATCTATGCTAGCAAGCATAGCTACGGAATTCTTCATGGGCGAGTCAGTCGAAAAATATACGCTTCCAAAGTGGTAAAATGTGTTTCACCCCCCACCCCCTCTTACTTTTATAATAATGGAGTCAAAAACCAAAACAAAATATATGCTGTAGATCTTAATAAAAATTTCAATTAAAATTGGTTTGAACGAGATCGGGTCAGCAGTTTAAAAATACTCTAAAAATACTCTAAATGTATTCTTGACAATATTATTAAATTAAACTATATTTACTTCGCGATTCTCTATCCAGTGCGAATTAGATTAACGCATAAAATTATACATTAATAATAGTAGTAGGATTATACGCGGGTGAAACCGCGGGGCACAGCTAGTATAATATATAATTTTTATTTTCAGTTCACAATTTACATATATTACTCACTAATAACAAAACAATTTATATATATATTATAGCTGGTCTATAATAGACCAGCTATACTAGCCATAAGCTAAACTATAACTAAAACTAAAAGCTCACTTAGACGATGCGACGTCTCCACATTCAAGAAACTTAAAAAGGTAGAACTCCTTCTTAAAATGAAGAAGACATGTATATCTTCTTATTAAAAGCCTGTATCTTAGACTTGTCTTTACACCGATAAACTTTTTTAATTTAGTTCAAATCAAAAATCTTGTTTTTATTCCACGCAATAAATCGTTTATAATTTACATAAATCTAACTCTAATCTTAAAACTTTTTAAACATTCGTTATTCATATTATATTTTAAAGAGAATTTAGCATCTGTTAATCATCATTTCTCAAATCTTTTCAGCTTTATAGCCATCCAGCGTTTTTCAAAATAAGTAGATTTGTCTACTTGTAACGGACACGGTTATAACACAAAAAAAACAATATCAAAGCATTTTGATACATGTAAATGCTGAGTCTAAGTCTAAATTATTTTAACCTTTGATTTGAAACGGCTATTTTCCTTCCTATACCAATAGTACCTAATTATGTTTAATTTAATAAAGATATTCTGTGAGTATGTCTTCTATCTATATATTTAAATTAAAATGAATACTTGTCCTGTACGCGTTATTAAACTATGGATCAGATTGTGATGAAACTTTTGCGAAGTGTTCTAAGGACCCGCAAGAGCGTTTCGGGACAAAACACGCTTCCTTATCCTTAACACGTTCGCTGACAGTGAGCACGTACCCTGACACCACTTTACGACGGTAGAATTTTCCATACTAAATGACAAATCAACGTAGTACTCGTGCACAAGCAAGCAATATGAAACTACCCACAAAATACTCGTATTACGGCAGTAAGAAATATGAAATTGCTCATAATATGACAGTGGATACTGCTCTTCATAATATTTATATGAAAAATTATCGTGAGACGGAAATAAGTGGCCCGTCCCTCGACGTACTGTCATAACGCACTATTTTAATTTCCCGCCTAACGACGTACTGTCAGCGAACGAGTTAAAAACTTTAGAACTTTACGTGTCATTAAAACGCATGCCGGGTACAGCTAGTTCTGAATCATCATTATCTTTATCTTCCTACCCTTCAGTGCCACACGTTGTCTTCTTATATTCTCGCCTGGTAGTCGTCACGGCATTAGTTGCTGCTGTTCTTTCATATAATTCCCCACACAATCCATCTATCTTTTCTTTAGCCTTCTTCTACCTCTCAATCCATCAACATTCACTACTGAATTAAAACCGCTGCAAATTCCGCAATTTTAATTTCATCTAAACGCATGTTTTTATCTGCAAACCACACAAACAGTAAATGACATAGAATAACTGACACAACTCGTTTCCCAGGACGGCACAATCATGGGAAATACTATAGTGTGTAAAAAGATTACTTTCCCATACAAATGTATGACAACCTTTAACAGGGAAGGGGAAACGAATGCAATAAATTCTTCTCATCGTTTCCTTATGTAATCATCTTTGTCAAGACATCTATATACGTAGGTATGTAATGTTATTCTTGTTTACTTGAATTATTTTAAACCGGTATGGGTAATGTAAATCCTTTACGTAGAATCTGAACAATGTCATCTCTGTATATAGGTCCAGGAAAATGGATCATCTTGTTTGTATAATAAACAATATTAAAGTAAATGTTACATGCATACATGTAAATAAACGTCAATAAAGTGAGTGTCTGTGAGTTCAGAATATCTTGTGCTTATAATTATTTACATGATACTATAAAATAAAAATAAAAAACTTAAAATAAAATATTTCAGACACCAAGATCCATAATTTTGTTAGTATTACACATGACTTATGTGTAAACTATGTTAGTAACAAACGCCTATACATTTAATTTAATTTATATTGTTATTAAACGATACTTGCATTGCTACTATTAAAAAAAACTAAAACTATGTTAGTAACAATAAAATAAACTATTTTTTAAGGTTTTGCCTGTTGTTCGCCTGTCCCTCTATCCGGTTTAGCCGTCACGAGATTAAGTTCTATTTGTCGGAACTTAATCTCTTGACGGCTGAACCGGTTATTTTGAGTCTTTCACTTGAACTTTCATATCACGAAATCTCGACGGAATTAGAATTTACGTGGGTATCATAACCTTCCACGCAAACGAAGTCTTTGGCATAGATAAGTCTTAGTAAAATCTCATAAAAAATCAATAAACATCCCACAATAACCCATGTGTGAAGTTTGGTTTGCTTGCATGTGGTATGTTTTTTTATTGCATCTCTTCTGCATGTGCATTGCATACTACATGCAAGCTTTAACATCTAGTTCTTGACAGAATTTACACTAGATATTTCTGAACCAGTACTTACGTACTAGTTTGGTATAGATTTCCGCTAAGTAATGCCTAATTCTATGCTGTAAAATCATATAACCAACCACACATCTGCGATCAATGATTAGTTTTTTATGTCGATGTTATCTTTGTACCAAAGCTATCTCGATGACTCAATAGACAGTTGATAATCTATTGTCATACTAGGTTAGACTATGCAACTAGACCAAGCAACAATCCACCAAGTATACCTACATACATAATGCATATATCAAAACTTTAGCACACACATTAGATTAAGATGAATTGTAATCAATCAATCAATCGATCAATCAGTTTATTTGTTACATAAATAGGGAGTGCACTATGTTTTGTTATAATAAAGACATACAAATTTTGTGACACATCGGTGTCATTGGATTATGTGTATGACAATGGTCTGACAAGAAATAATGAATATCAGCTACAATTTTGGTTTTATTCTTTAGAATATTGAACTAAAAATTTGTTTCTTAGTCTAGATATTCTTAACTGTAGGTTACCTAGTTATTTTCTGCTCTTAGATTTCGAAACCATAACAAAACATGTTACTTATAATTAAGTAAAAAAGCAACAAAGGAAAACAATGTCCCAATGAGAGCCATTACTCGTTGACACAAGCTTATCAAAATGACTCCACACTTACGTTTAAGGTGAAGACATGTGTAATCACACCAATCAACTAGCCCGTCACGTAGGTACTGTTGAAGGATTCGTGACATCATTCTGTACATGAGTCAATTTTCGCGAATTTTGAGCCGTGAACAAGGATTTAGCGATTAGAGACTTGATTCACTACATATGCGGGTAATCTGTAATATATGTACGTTTTATCGTCAACTGCCTAATGGCTAAAGGTCGGGCGGTCGGGATCGAGAAGTCGCGGTTTCAAATCCTACCCATTACACTATTATTAGTTTATTATTATTAGTTGGAGGGGTTAACAAGATTTGCTAGTAATGTGAATTCTACCCACATTGACATTGAAACCTAGCCTTTTTTTCTCGATAAAAATCCATACGGATAGCCTCCAGCCTAGGACGGTCGAAAGGGTCGCTTAGAGTCTAAAACCATCTCATGATCCCTCGCAGTCACATCTGTGTGCCACTTCGGGGCAAGCGGGAGGAGAGGTGTTTGCCTCACCTCGCAACGTCTAAGAGGGGCGCCCATGAAATATATGCACCGCCACCTCGGAGCGAGCTTTATAAGGGGCGGCACACATCCCCAAGTCAGCCCTCTCTGGACCCATTTAGAGGGCAAACATTTCCTCCGAAGCGGGAACCGAAACCGCGATACGAAACGCAACCGCAAATCCCTCAAATTATGCACCAACCATATTGTCGTTATGGTTATTAAGTAGTATATAATGTAGTCATGATCATCGTCGTAAACCTAACTAAAATACTAATCAAATATATCCAGTACAAATCAGTTGATTTCTTTAACAATGTTTTGCTAAATTCTCTAAATTAGAAAAAACAATGACACATTTTCAAATCTCATTTCTAGAGAACAAATAGGCTTTATGCAGATACTTATCCAAACACAAATATTTAAGAAAAAAAAACTGAAACTGAACAAACGTAAAACTACGCATGGAAATCATCAGGCGGGCGGCTGCTATAAATTGGGTACATCCAGGAAATGCAGGTGCGTTCATATCGCGTTAGAGACCCTGAAAACATTGGCTGGCTACTAATTGACAATGGCTTCGTCAACTCTAGACAGGATACCTAACAATTGTGGATGGCCGTTGACCTAACCGTGCATTATTTGTGGAATTTAAATAACAGTTAAGTTCTGATGTCATTGAATTCTAATCGTTGAGATCGCTATGACTGATTTTCATTCATAACTGTCTTAAAAGGAAATTGTTCAATATAAATGATACTACTTTTTCTTATTAAAAATAATAAGTAAAGGAAAGACAAATCATTACAAATTTGAAAAGTTTAATTTTATATAATTAAATTTTAATTTTATAATTTCAATCAAATGTGTAAATGGGCTCATGACGTAGGATTAGTAATAAATGCAGCTAACACAAAAGTTGTTCACGTACGCTCATCAGTTCATCACACAACAAATGTACCATTATACCTACGGTCATTGCACACGAACATTCTTGCCTCCATAATTCGGTAACAGCCTGCAAATGTCCGCGCTTGGATGTAGTTGATAACCATATGTATATCGGTCTATTGGTGGATAGCCGATTCTGCTGGGGACCACACATAGACTACGTATGCAACAAACTTAGGTCTATACTTAGTAAACTTAGCATACTAAAATACAAATTACCCTATAAAACCCTTAGAATGTTATACATGGCCCTAGCCGATTCAGTTATTAACTACGGACTAAGTAGCTATGGAAAAACTTACCATACATACTTAGCGGAAATTTACAGGTTACAGTTGAGAATGCTAAAAATTATAACGCCTAAACATGTTAAAAAGAAATGTCAAAATAATGAACACGAACTCTTCAAATACTGTGGTGTGATGAGTGTGTACAACAAGTAGAGTCCGACCGAAACTGGTTTTCCGGCCGAAACCGAAACCGAAACCGAACTTTCGGCCGCGGCTTCAGTTTCGGCCGAAACCGAAACCGAAACCGAAACTCACGTGGTCAAGTATAAAATTCCTTAAAATACTGAAATTTGGTGCATTTTACCCATTATTCTACATTAATTAGAACATGAACACAGTATATTAATTTTGTTGTAATCATTTATTTACTTAATACAATATAAAAAATATGAATAATATTTTTATTATTTTTTCAAATTAAGTTCTCATAGAAAAATGTTTATCAGTTATCAATAATCAAATCACTAATTGTTACTGTTTCATTTAATACTAAGTATTGGTATTTTGAAATCTTATTACAATCTTATAATCTCTTTTTTACATGTGACTTGATTTGTTAATAACAGCAAAACAAAGTTACTGACTCAATATTTAACTATATAAATCATTCAAGTACCTACAGAAACGAAACAAAAACTTACATGTAAACAGTTCCATCAAAACACAACCTCTAAAGTATGTTTGCGTCGGGCGCACTGACTAAGTTGTGTTGCTAGAGAGCTATCCGAACGGTGCACGACAATTCCCGAACAGGGCCGCCAGCGTCCGCCAAAGCGTTGCCGCGAGAAACAAAGTTAGGCAAGCGTGCACGACAACTTCCGAAATCAGTTTCGGTTTCGGCAAAAGTTTCGGCCAATTTTGGCCGAAACCGAAACTGCCGCCGAAACTTGATTTTTGGCCGAAACTTGGCCGAAACCGAAACCGAAACCGAACTTTCGGTCGGACACTAACAACAAGGTCCAATTTTCCACCCTCACTGAAGATAATAGGCCCGAGTTGCTAACGGAAAAAACAAGACCGGATTTTCTTAGAAACATACTGATTAACAATAAATACACACATCAAATGTGTCTAGGGATCAACATATATTTTTGCAATAACTTTTCTCCTGATTGATATTAATTAAAATGTTCTTTAAGGATTCATCAAATAAAGTGTTTTCGTTTGTCACAGTAACGATAAACCAAGTCACCTTTGCATTAATAAAGAAATTTGCCATTTTCCTAATAAAGGGATTTTTGACATTTGAACCACTAACATTAAAGTTCGAAAAAAAGACTGAAATAACAGTTTTCTTTAAAATTTTATTGTGTAACTTAAACAATTAATAATCCGTGTTTCTACCGCGAACACTAACAACACAAGAACATCGGTTTGGCATACTCAAAATGAGTTCATCCAAATCACGCTGTGGAATGGCCGCCCATGTTCGTTGCAACAACAAAAAAGGTCTTCTTGCGACTGGATACCCTCCATATTCGGCAGAGCTCTTCTCTGTAGCATATCCCATGCATGCTCAATCGGGTTCAAGTCTGGCGACTGAGCAGGCCAGAGCAGGACATTGATGTTAGCTGCGGCGAGAGTCTGTCTTACAACTCTTGCGGTGTGCGGTCGTGCATTATCATGCATTAACTGAAATAAGGGACCGATTTGCACTTGTAGAGGAACGATGACGTCAGATACAATCGTCTCAGCATAAATTTGAGCGTTGAGGTTGCCTCTGATCCAAATCAACTCAGTTCTTCCGCCGATCCAAATACCCGCCCATACCATGATGGTTCCACCACTATAAGGATGGACTTCCTGGCAGGATTTTAATCGCTGTTGGCGTCCAGGGGTTCTCCAGTGTCGTATACGTCTTGTATCCGGTCTCATACCAAAACGAGACTCATCAGAAAAGCACACGAAACGCCATTGTTCTTCTGCCCAATTTCTGTGTTCAAGAGCCCATTGATATCGAATCCTATGATTGTGCATTGCTATAGGTGGTACCCGTAGCGGTCTTCGGGAATGAAGGTTCACTTCATGCAAGCGGTTTCTGACTGTTTGGTCGCTAATTAAGTTCCCTGAAGAGTGATGAAGCCTCACGGCTAACATCATGGCGGTTATTGTTGGAGCTCTTCGAGTTAAGATTTGAATGTATCGGTCTTGTCTCCGTGTGGTGCAGCGATACCGTCCTCCATGGCGCTCAGCCACGGTACCAGTGCTTCGGTAACGTGTCCAAAGTCGACTGATAACACTCTGACTTGTATTCAGAGCTAAAGCCACAGTACGTTGCCGGGAACCAGCTTCTATCATTCCCACGGCTCTGAGCATTTCTTCCCTGCTTAAATGACGTCGCCGCTCCATAATAACGTTGGTTTTAATCAGTAGTAGGGAAACAGTAGCACTAATAATGTCTTCAATGCGTTGTATGTTTTTATAGGGAAAATATTGACAGCTGATTTTCATCTTTTACTCGAATTTGATTAACAGTTCCTGTTTCAAATTATGAAATGCACCAAAAAGGATCCATATAAATTTATAAAATCATAAATTTATTACAAAGCCACATCTCAATCTCAAGAAATCCGCATAAAAATGCTTGATCCCTAGACACTTTTGATATGTGTATATCGTACCAAAACACAAAAATGTTTATGGGACTAGGGTTTCGGAGTATGTAGTACCTTACTATATTAACAAACTCCCAGAAGAATTGCAAACGCTATACCTATCAAATACGAAAAGTTGTAAGTACAGATACAAACGTTTTTACATAGAAAATAGTTAATTGTATTTAATACTCCTAATTTTCCTTTTCACTGTATAGTAAACTAAGTAACTAATTTCGACTCGCCAGGACACAGATAAGCCCTAAGAGGCTTTCGTGTATGGCAAAACATTTTTTAAATTTATTGTGTAATGTGTATTGGATAAAATAAATAAATAATAATAATATAATATATTTTTGTACAATATTTTTATTTATAGGTATGGTGTTTACTTGTAAGTAATTAATGCTATGATACCTATGTATATGTTTTTGCATGATAATATCTTTAGTTTAAAATCATTGGTAAACCAATAAATAAATAAAATGTAATGAAGAATACGAGAAGAAGAAGTACCTAAGTGGTACCATATGCTTTTCGAAGAAGTGTTATCATATAAAATGTGTTTTAGAAATCCATCTTCTCTCATATTTTAGCGTAATAATCTGCATCTGAATTAAAATTAACTAAGTACCTATGACATTGTGAGATAAATAAATAAAAACATAGTTTTTCAATCTGTGTGAAATGACAGAGCTTGTAGCGAGGCTATAAAATAAATATTTTTCAAATTAATAATTTTGCGGTTGTTTGAAAAATTAATAAAAGCTAATGATTTAGAAAAAAAAATAGATACCTGGACTATGGGAAAACATGCGAAGACTAAAGTTTAAAAGCATCATTCTTATAAAAATAAGATATTGGCAAAATATATAGATTGGTCATGCTAAGCGTGCAAATAAATATTATGATTTCCAATGAAGCTGTTTATGGTAAGAACCATATTTGTCTCTGGATAGTTATGGGCTCGTGGTAGGCAGTTATGGGGCTTATATCCTTCAGCATTACGTGAGCATCCGCTTTGCAAAGCTCAATCATAATCCAATGCATTTATTGGCTTGTACCGTAACAAATATTTGCATAGTAAAGAAACTGTAATGCATTTTATTAGTTAGTTATCATAACTACCTACTGGGCAAGAGGTCTTGGAACAGATTACCAGCGGGCCTAGACAAAATCCATTTTCTGTAAGCGTTAACGCCAACGGAAAAATTAAATTGTATGGAGTTGACATTTACTAACACGTGACAATCACGTGACATGTGGTTAGCAAATGTCAACTCCATACAATTTAATTTTTCCGTTGGCGTTAACGCTTACAGAAAATGGATTTTGTCTGGGCCCGCAGGTCGGCCAAAAAGTGAAATTTGATTTTTCTAATATGGCCGCCGTGACTGAAATAGTTCAGGAGGACTATAATTATTATCTTAAAGTTTACTTTATTATTTTAGAGTGGATGGCCGGGGCAGTGGGGAGACTGTCAGACTCGAATTGACTAAATCCACCCTGTGTTACCTCAGTCAATTGCGGTTGGGGCTGTGAAAATTCTTAAATACTTGGCAAGGCATCTGATCTTTATAACTTATACTTAACATAACCTCTTGTAAATAATAAAACCTGGTCAATTAATTAATTTATGTATTCTTTATTGTAGAACAATATCATTATATACCAACATAGCTTTACCCCTGTCATCGGTCATCCTAGGATCAGGGGTCCAGACCACATCGATGAATCGCAATTATTTTTTTTTTCCAAATAAATCTTATGTCGGAAATCATAAACAAAAATAAAACACAATATGATCTCATCGCAGTCCGCGATTTCTTCCAGGCAAAAAATAAAAAAAAAACTGGTTACGAAATGGGGACAAATTAAAGTACCTATAGATATACTATTTATTATAAGAACATAAATCAGGATGTTTACCAGGCATAATGCACTGTTGCTAGCGCCATGATCACGAATATATCAGTGTCGAAATATCGAAAACTCGGAACAATAAATATACATGGTAATAATGATATTTTTTAATGTTCTAATGATACAGTTGGTTTATAGGTCGGTCTATGTCACTTTAAAATCTTATAAAATTAATTGTATTATTTCAGCAGTTCCACCAACAATTTAATAATATGTTAATCAGCTGCTAGTATTGTTTTTTTAATAATTTTCTTTTTTTGCTATAATGTGTCTTTCTAACTTTTTTTTTTGTTAATTTGTGGACAATGGTGTGGGTTACGTAATTGTTTAACTAGTTATACGAATTTTAGTTTATTTTTATTGTGTAACTGTTATTTGTCCCTAAATAAATAAACATTCGCAGCGCTAAATATACTTTCTTGAATAGACAACACTGTTGGGAACTTATCAATCTTGTATGTTCAGCTAGGAACTGGTGTTGCGAAAGGTTGATATAATCACGACTTTTGTATTCAGAGGTCAAATATAGATTCACAATAATATTATTTTGCATTTGATCTTGCAATCTCAGACGATAATGTCTCTAGATTCATAGCTTAAACTTTATAAAGTGACAGTAGTTTCGTAAAAAAAAATGGGGACAGGTTCTCAAATCATGTTTTAGTGTAAGTTTGGTTCGGCCAGAACGGATTTTATACAAGTTTTAAAATTATTAACTAATAGACTTCTTTAGTCAAGCATATTTAGTTGAATTGAAGTGCACTACCGTTCATTAGTATTGCTAACCCAGAAAAAACTATGATTTTTATATAGATATAAAATAATACAGTACGTGTAAGTAACTGGATTATTTTATATCTATATAAAAATTAAGGTTTCTTTTTAGTTGAAACTACATCTACAAAGTTTCAGTATCAGGCCGGTGTTTTCTAGCTGATTATAGGAATAATCTAGGAATATACTCATAGACCCTTTTTAAAATCCGCACTCACGAACCCAACAAATCGTATGGGCGTTGGTGTTTGAGAAACACAATAGATTTAAGAAAATCCGTCCAGACAACTACTTCTTAAACAGACAGTAATACTTTTGAGCGGTAATATTATATATTTTGCCCCTTGAGAACAATTTACTTACCAACCTAATTTTTCCCAAGTCAGGATTTCCAACCGCCGCGCCACCGATATGAAATGTGATATTTTCGGTATATATGTGAAGTAGGTACCGTGACTGCGCAAATACCGCATGACTTGGTTCTCTAAAGGGTGCATACCTCGCCGCTATTTTGATCCACGTGTCACGATGTTATGCATACAAATAATGAGGTCACTAAGAGATTGAGAAGGCTTTAGAATTTATGACCGGCATTGTAGATACCTATTATGCTCGATTATAATATATAAATCTCAATACCTAAATACTTACATATAATACAATATCAAATATAGTTTATAAACTATATCAATAAATTTAATGAATCGCCGAATTATTTGTATGCGTATCAAATTGGTTAATTCTTTTTTTTTCTGTATTCGTTAATGTCAGAACAAGGTTTTTATAAAATAAAATGAACTGGTGGTTCAAAGATCACCGGAACTCAAAATCGGAATAAACGCTTTTAAGAATCACGTCTTCACATTTCTGTATCATTTAATTGGAGCAAACGAAGAATACCTAAAATGTATCCATGAATTCACAAATTATTTATTGAGCAGGAAAATGAACGGAAATAAACAGGGAAGTACCGTGTTAGTCGCTATAATAATGTTTTGTTATTTCTATAATAGACATAAAAACTTTTTACCCAAAAATTAAACCGACTCCCAAAAAACACTGCAAAGTGAAAAATAACTTTAATTTCGGTAGTCGGTGTCTTTAGTTTTGTATTTTCGTTTTTGGTACCGACTTCCGAAATTAAAGTTATTTTTCACTTTGCAGTGTTTTTTGGGAGTCGGTTTAATTTTTTGGTAAAAAGTTTTTATTTCACTCTTTTTAGTTGCTTGATTTTTAATTTACCTAGTCACAAGAGCCTAAATGTCAACTACTTATAACCTTTTACAAAATATTGCTTTTCCCAATGCTGAGCCGTTAATTGTTGAGGAGTTCTCCTGGTACTTCATCATCAGCTCTACATCACCATATGCATTGTGACGAGCATAAAGTGCTTAACATCCATATTCAAGTAATCGAATCGCAATCCACTCAATACTTATTATTGAGTAGTTTCGGCGGCCATCTGTGGTCTTCATCATCAGTTCCACTTCCTCAAATGGTACTTTTTGAGAGCAACTGCACAAGTTACTATAATAAATACCCAAAACGTCATAGGTGTGTCTATAATATTTGAAGAGTTCCCTCGATTTCTCCAGGATCCCATCATCAGATCCTGACGTTTATGTAAATGGGACCAATTTCGAAGTATACCCTTTCAATCAAAAAAAGAATTATCCAAATCGGTTCAGCCGTCTTCGAGTAATCGATGATCATACATAAAAAAAAAAATGTATATACGCGTCGAATTGATAACCTCCTCTTTTTGTCGTCGGTTGAAAATCCCACACATACACACAAAACGTTTTGAGAATTCTTTCATTGTGCATACAGCTAGGGAGTGGAATTCCTTGCCGTATTGTATTTCAATGAAGAGTGAATAAATTACTTTTAGGTAAGCATGCTTCGTCTTTGACCACATCATCGCCTACCATCAGGTGAAACGGTGGCAAAACGCGACACCATAATAAAAAAAAAAATAGCTGTTGCCCGTATTGTCCAACGCCTCAGTAATCACTCAAGATTCTGTGCCTCGTTCGTTCTAACACATAAGGAAGTAACTCATGTCGCTGTGTCAGGCCACCAATCCTGTGTTTTTCTTGTGTCTGTCCTGATCCTGTGTTCAATTTAAATGTTGTCCAGAAAACATTTAAATTAACCAGCCTTTTTAAAAAATCAACGTTTATTTCGTTTTGGAGCGCAGTGTAACAAACAAGCGGGCTTTCGGACGAGAAGCAGGGTAACTCACCGTTCGGCAAGGACTAGGACAAAGGCCCCAGTTTGCAGCGCGTCGTGGTCTATGCGCGCCTCAAAGGGCCTTCAGCACTAGTGATAGATGATACCGTGGACCTGGAACGAGAATTGAAGGAACAGGATGGTTTTTAGTCAGTAGAAGTCTGACACTCTCTTCCACTCCACCCATAGCGCCACAAAAAAATGCCACCAATTTTGTTTCTCAGTTTTCCAGACCCACTTAAATTAAGCAGCCTTTTGAGTCACATCAAGTCATCTCTGTTTCTCTCTCATCTCTGTGTAAGGTTTCGAACAATGATGATCGGGAAAATACACATGACATAGAGATGCGTAACCGTAAATAGCTCCGTTATATAGTAATCTCCGTTTTATATATTTTAAAGTTTTGGTATTACCACTGACAATAAAATTACTGTTATTCTGACCTAATTTTAGCGTTATTCGTTTACCCATACGTGGTATAGAAACAGGTGATTACTTGTGTTTAAGGAAAAGGCTAATTTTAGTAGTGATTTTCATAGTAGGTAACATGCAAGAACATTGGTCTTCCTTGGGCTAAATAATAATACCATACATATTTATTCTACGAAAAGTAATTCATTAGTCAAGAATCTCTTCCACTATCAATGAAAACGTCATCTGCTTAGCCGTTTTCCAACTGTGCTGAGGTCTTACAGTCTAATCGGACGCAGCTGAGCCACAAATGACAGCCTGGACTTTACCTTTCCGAGGCACAGAGAAATCTATGTTAAAATACAGACCGACATAAGACAATATACATTCCGTGTAAACGCTTTCTGACTGTTCACACCGGCGACGACTCGCTTCACTAGTTCTGTCGCTGAGCGACAAGAGCTGTTAAATTATATGTCAAATAATACTCGCTCAGTGATGCTCGCTTGGCGGTCAGAACTCACGCCCAGAGATCAACTAGCGGCCCAACTAGTGAGTAATCACCACAATAATCGCACTCGCCCACTCGCTTATAGCCCAGCGCTATAACTATCGGAACTACCCGCTCGCTGCTCTCTACTCGCTACTCGTTCATCGTCGGCGGTGGGACAATTAGAGATAACCTAATTTCTCCAATATTAATTCTTTATTATTTTCTCTAATATTAGAGAGCTATTAAGTATATGTTATATTGAGAATTTCGATACTCTGCACCTGCACTATCTATGACGTCATGTCATAAACTTTCAAGTCGAAGTGATTTTGTCACACTTTTAGTACAATGTGCCGGAAGTCGGATGTAGGTTGTGGGTGCGGCTTAGAGGTGTGCCACCGTGCCAGTGTGGGCTGACGACTCTTCCAATAGTTCCCTATGGTGCTGTGACCAATCGGGTATAATGGTTATATGCTTTTGTTAGCAGGGAACCCCTTTTTGTTCGTTGTAGTAGTGTTTTGTTGTTATCATTAATTATGGTGTACAATAAAGAGTACAACTATCTACCTATTTATGTTCATTATATAAATATGTTTTTTTTTTTTCAACGAAAAAATAATATACCCATGTCACTGTCCATCCCTTGAACTATGTATCTCCATACTCCATACCAGAAACCACATCAATCCGTAGGTCTGTGACGTGAAAGAAGGACAGACTAACGAACACAGTTTCGCATTTATAATATTAAGTATGGATTTGGTTTGTTTTTTTTTATGCCCACTTCAACACCCTTGGTTTTTCTTTTTAACCGACTACAAAAAAAGGAGGAGGTTCTCAATTCGTCTTGAACTTTTTTTTATCGTTTAACCTCATAACTCGGAGATGGCTGGACCAATTTGAAACATTCTTATTTTGTTTGAAAGGGTATACTTTCTAGTTGGTCCCGTTGTCGTCACGTTTGGATCTGATTATGGAATCATGGAGAAATCGAGGGAACTCTTCAAATATAGGCACACCTATAGCGTTTTGGGTATTTCTTATAGTAACTTGTGCAGTTGCTCTCGATAAGCACCATTTGTGGAAGTAGAACTGATGGTGAAGACCCCAGATGGCCACCGAAACTACTCAATAATAAGTATTTCGTGGAGTGCGATTAGATTACTTGAATATGGATATTAAGCACTTTATGCTCGTCACAATGCATATGGTGAAGTAGAAAAAATTAATGGCTCGGCACCGGGAAAAGCAATATTTTGTAAAAGGTAATAAGTAGTTGACATTTTGGCTTTGGTAACTAGATAAATTACAAACCGACCCACTAAAAAGCGTAAAAAAAAAACTAAAGTTATTTTTGGCTTTGTAGTCTTTTGATATGGAAGTCGGTTCTATTTTTTGCTAAAAAGTTTTTTTATATTCTAGATAGGCTTTGACCACCATCTCACCTGATAAGATCTCAACTTCTGTAAGCAATGATGTGGTCGAAGATGAAGCACACTTGCCTAGAAATAAGCTGTACGCACAATGAAAGTATTCCCAAAACGTTTTGTGTGTATGGGTGGGATGACTGGTAGATAATGTAATTAAATATTAATCAATTAGTTAATTAATACTTAATGGCATTAAGTACACCTTTGTGTTAAAAGAACTGTAAATAAATATATAGGATACTTTTCCAGCATCACTTAAGATGAGAATTTCATCATGAGAATTTCGCGCAGCAGAAGCCGAAAAAGCAGCTAAAATCAACTGAAAAACCATCGTAACATCATACTCAACAATACTAAATTATAGCAGTAACATTCTGATCCTCCATAGCCACCATAACACATTGTACCGTGACCAATAGATGTCACATCAGCTTTATATCCCCCACGGATACCGTTGACATAAAAATGGCGGTATAAGGCGTGGCGATGTTTATAACAGTACTTATTGCCTTGCAAGTTATTGTATTCACATAGCTAGGTGTGTGTAGGTGGGTCGATAAAAGAAAAGGGTACCGTTGTTTTCTTATTGTCTTTAAAATGCTACTTTTTTGTGTTATTGTGTGTATGAGGAGTTTTGTTTTGGCAGTTGTTTATTTCTCTTTTTAGCGTTCTGATACGGTATGTCGAACTTTCGGAATCTACTGGACCGATTCTGTAGGAACCCATCCTGGAGTAAAAACCCACACGGTTCCTTCGATGGCCCTTGCGATTCGTGGCCGTGTTATCACTTAAGACCATTCAGGCATTCCCTACAGGCAACAGATTTCAAAAACGTCTGTTCGCGTAGACATGGACGAGGTGATATACCTAAGTTTTAAGCTAACATGGTCACTGATAGTATCATTAGAACTTAAAACGCGATATTTACCGTGTAAAATACATGGTTAATATCCCGTTTAAAGTTTTAATAATATGGATGAGATGTCATCACAGTGTCCGTAGCCAACAGCAAACGCGAAAGTTTAGTGAAAACAAAAACCTTTTATAACGCATTTAAACATCAGATAAGCGTTTGTAATAACATGAAAGGAAAAGGAACTGAAATGAGAAAGCGAACCTCATGAGCTTGAGAACTGAGAAAGTGCGGAGTTCCTCGTAAATATTATTTTGAATAGTGCGGGGCAGACAATACCCGGTTAGTGGGGTGTTAAGGCGATACATATACACTGTTTCTGATTTATGCGAATGTTTATTTTGTCTACAGTAAGTGTGCAAGTGAACAAAATGGCACATCACATACCTACAATTGAAAGAAAGAATATAATAGGGACTCGAAAATGCCTTCCTCAAAGAAAGTGGTTCATATCCATCGATATAAGTAGTTTTTAATTAAAATAACTGTTACTTTTTAGTTACGCTGGTCTGATGTCAACTAAATTATGCCGCAAAGGGATTTGGAAAGGATTATTAGGGAGTGTAGTTCTTTTTTACTTGTCTGAGTAAATCGGACTATGTAGGTTCAAAAACCATTATCCTGAGCATGCATTTGCGAACAATCTACCTAAGTATGCAAGCAATTCCCTACATTATTAATTGGTAATTTATTAATATTCATGAGATGAGGAAACGTGAAATAAGAAACGGTTTTGTTTGTCAGCAAGTCTGGGCTCGGATGCGTACCTCACAGTACATCGACTTTTGCTTGACCTTATAAGGGGGCTTGCCAAAAAACATAAATTACTCAAGCACTTAGTCATCCACTCACGAATGCTGCTGACATTTGCTTTTTTTCGGCAATATGTCAACTTTCCAAATAAGTCTTAGTGGAAATGTGAGGACAGGTTTTTTTATTTATTAGAACATTATGGTGAAAGTGCAATGATAGATGCCCACTTGTATCAAATGATGATTTTTACGGAATTATTCGAGAATAATAAAAATATCAGACACAACTTTTTTGTTACAAATTATGAAAAATAGCTCGCGGGTTTCTTACGTGCGTTGTCTGGCGAACACTGGGTGGCGTACCCGGTGATCAGCCTAATACCTATTATAAATACAATAATCAATAAAATGGCGTGCTTTATCATTGGCGGTAACATCCATAATTCCTTTCCGCTTCCGCATTAGTGCTGAACAAACTTAGTAGGAGGCCCATATGCCCTCAGCAGTGGAAATGCTATAGACTGATTATCTTATGTTATTCGTATAATAATCAATTAAACCTTAACAGAATCCATAACGGATTCAAATTAAACTTGTCTCAAGACCATCACCTGTATTGTGATTATTTTTATCCCAATAGATCATCTCTTTAAGATAATTTCACTATTTTATCGCATTGATGATAATAGTAAAACCTTTAAAAATAGAACCGTGTTAACACCACAAAAACAAATGGCGCCAATTAGGTAACCGGTAACCGCCTTAAACCTAATTAGAATCATTACGCACTTCACAGGATTCATAGACTTAATGCCTTCTTGTATATTTCGTATCTATTACCAAAAACCAAGGCTAAAAGATGCTAAAAATACTTATAACAGGGCAGTAGTGGTTTCGTCTTCGTGGCACTTCACGTGATCTGCTTTTACCTTGTACAGAGGTTAAGCATTGGCATAAAAATTACAATACAACCAGTCTTTTGGGTAAATTACCATCTAAGTTCATGTGAAAAGCAGAGATGGTCGACTAGTTGCAGACACGACTTCCCTTTTGTAAGTCGGGGGTTCAGTGGTCTTTTAAGAGGTATCGGGGCCCCATATGCGCCTTTTAAAAGTTTCCCCCCGAAAACAAATAAAAAAGGTTGGGGGTTGAACCCTTGACCTGTATTTCCCAGACAAGCACATTACTGTCAAATTTCCATCATCACCACTGCTATTAAAACTGTATTTTTCTTTTATTGGAAAATAAAAAACTAGTGTAATAGGGGTAAACATACATGTTTACCCTTATTATACTAGTTTTAGCAGACATTGGTGTGGGTTACAACCAACACCAATGTCCGCGGAATAATCTATAGTAGACTTAAAACAAAATCACGCATCTGGAGGCGATTTGGGTTAGTTAGAATAAGTAATAATTATTGTGCAAGCAATTGAATAGCCATCCTTTTAAATTTTGATTGGGATAATGAAAATATATCATGATCGAAAAAGTGTGTGTTATATGTTTCTAAGAGACGACGGAGGGGCGCCCTTGCGCCAGCATGTAGGAAAACATTGTGATGAAATGTCCCAGGATCGACAAATCAGAAGACATGTAATATCCCCCAACACGCACCAATCCCTCTAATAGAGAGGTGTGTGTGTCCCAGAACTGGGACGTTATATGTTATAGACTTCCCATAGTGTCAACTGGTTTTGGAATTAATGTGTATGCTATCGAAATAATGATGTGCAAAAATGTTAATGTATTATGATGTTGCAAAATTAATTTAAACATACGGCCTTGATAACTCGTTCAAACATCAGAATTAATTTAAATAATTAAACATTCTATTGTAAATTACTCTAATTTTTCTTTAGCCGAGATAGCCAGCGTGATTTCGTAATATTTTTTTCTAACACTGTATCTAATTTAGGTTAAGAATTTACTAAGATTTAACTTTAATTTATTTCCAAACATATAATTAAGTATATTATTATGCTCTAATTACCCATTCAATCTAATTCAGGTAATTAAGAACAGTCGTTACTTAATTATATAAAAAAGAATTTGGAAGGATTTTTTAATCTATAGGTACTATAAGATGTGAAAGTTGAGATGGATCCATCCATGATGTAAAGTTTGCCATTCGAACAAAATAGTTGAACGGATCTGAATGAAATTTGGAGGTATTCCTCGAAGCGCTACCATTTTGAAGCGCACCTAATGAAGCGCTCCTTTTTTATTCCTCGGAGCGCTCCTTTTAGTAGCGCTCCCGATACCATGTTATCGGAAAAGGAGCGCTCCGAGGAATAAAAAAGGAGCGCTTCATTAGGTGCGCTTCAAAATGATAGCGCTTCGAGGAATACCTCGAAATTTGACTCACAAATTAATTACGGTCTTCACTACGACTAAATAAGGACTAAGGAGTTAGGGACTGTCCAAGATTTCCAGATGACAGGAAACAACGGCTTTACGTGCTTTCCGAGGTAGACGGGTCTCACACCACCAACTTTCAAGCTCCGGGTTACGACTGAGACACTTTTTTCCCGACCCAGGAACCCGAGACCTTATGTAAGCACATGCGACTGCGACCACAAGACCAATGAGGCAGAATGTAAAAATCCAAGCAAAAGTTTCATTCACCAATCCATTGAACTGTAGATGATCCGAAACTTATGTAATTTATTAATGAAGACACTTGACATACTGCTTTGTAAGAACTCTCTAGACATAGGATTTCTACATAAAAAGAGAAGGTAACATTTGAAATCGTCACATGGTCTAAATAATCAGTCGATGTGTTAGCAAATAATGATAATAATACCGTACCACGGTAACTCGTTAGAATATTCCCTCAACCCCGGGGACTACCTTTCTAATCCTTTCAAAATATTCACATTTATTTAATAGGTTATACTTATTTTGCAGTTAAAATTAAATACTGAAATATTTCAGCTTACCTCACAAAGGATTCAAGCTGGATGATCTTTAATTACAGAACAAAATAATCAGCATCCTAATCACTTGGGTAGCAAACATATTATCTTTACTGCGAATCGAAAAGTGCGGTTCTTGTACTAAATATTTTTAAAGACGTGAGCTACCTTGGTTTATTCCAAATCATTTAAAAGTAGTTCATAGATTTCTGCGGTACAAAATAATTAAAATAATTCGATTGGATCACCGGATGGAAACGTTTTTAATTAAGACTTATGTTGGACAGTTTAATCACATTAATTTTGATTTAATGAAAAATTTAACAGTTAGTTTTAATTTCGTATTCGATTTGAAAGCTTCGCATCCAAACAACCTACTTTGGTACGTACCTATACATACATACGTCATACATACATCCATTCTATTCTATTTGAAATCATTTGCCAAGCCTTTTCCTAACTTGTTTATGGACATAGACCGACTCCCTATATTAATTTATTTATTTAAACTTTATGCAACACAAAATGTACAAAAGCGGACTTAATGCCTTAGGCATTCTCAACCAGTCAATCATGGGTGATGAAGAGATAACAATGGCAGGTACACTAAAAAACTAAGTAGATCATACATTCAAAGTAAAAGTTTTAAAAAGAAAAGAAATGAAAAGAAGTATATATTATATGAACTCCACAACCCAGCAGAAAGATTCAAGACATCGTATTTCGAAAACTGGTTAACAACTGGTATTGATTGATATTCTATTATTAGCATGCATATTGTTGTTATGCAACTTACGTTGCACGTATGTGTATTAGTTAGTAGCAGAATATAAATAATTATTTTATTATTAACAATAAAGGAAAGATTCTTAAGAGGAGCTCGTGGCTAAATAAACAGCTCCACAGGTTGACCTTCAAGGGTTAAGCAACTCTTGCCGAGGTCTGGTTGTGGATGGGTGACCGTCTTACCATATCGAGATTCTTCTGTGCCTCGAAAAGGACGCTAATTCGTTGATCCCGGCTGTCATTTGGACTGTGTCGGTCGTGACAGGTAGTCAGAATCCAGAAAATCTGATATTTGTCTGGCCAAAGTGTATCGTGATACTCAGTTACTGAGTTGTTAAGGTCTGATAGGCAGTCGCTCAATATTAAACATTAATATTAACAACTAGCTGACCCGCCACGACTTCGTTCGCGTGGTATCCTACCCCTACCCAACCGATACCACTACCCCTATCCTACCCAAACGCTACACTACCCCTACCTTACCCTACCCTACCCCTACCCCTACCCCTACCCCTACCTCTACCCTACCCTATCCCTACCCTTGAGACCTATCCTCCTTTTTTTTATTTTTTTTCGTAATAACCTTATCCTGACAAAACCAAACACAACAAAAAAAAAATCAGCCAAATCGGTCCAGCCGTTTTCGTGTTTTGCGCTTAGCAACACATTTAGCGATTCATTTTTATTATATAGATAAAATTATGATAACAATATTAAGTATAAAATTACGATAATGATAAAAATAAAATACAATAAGCTTTATGGGAAGGACGATCAATTTATGAGAAACATGTCCCCGGTTGATCGTCATTCCCATAAGATTCACTTTATGGGAATGACGATCAACCGGGGAATTAGAGTTTGCGATACCTATATGGAACCCTCTGTACAAGAAATATAATGATATTTTGGAGTAGGTACAACGTAAATACCTTCGTGCTTTAAACTACAGATGTTTTCGGAAGAGAGTCTCATACAGCCTACTTCTCAAAACATACTATCTCATTACCTTGCAGTCGAGACGAAAGCTCCTTGATGTTATGCCGGAATAAATTTGATTGTCCTGACCTTTTTTTTTTTTAACGTGGTAAAATTATCAAATAAGTCCTCCCACCCCGGGCAGGGTGGGAGGGACTGTCAGACTTTTACTGACTAAAATCCACGGTGTTCCTTCAATAACCCTTTACATACCGGGGCCACGGTAACGGGATGAGTCCCACGACCCCGGCAGGCTTCGGCCCTCTGCAGAGGGGGCCTCGTCATGTTGCTGACGCTCTTTGAGGCGCGCGTGGAACACGACGCGCCGTCGACCCGGGCATGGTCCATGGTCGGACAGCGAGTTGCCCTTTACTCGCTGTCCGCATGCCCGCGCCTACGGTGGCCGGAGATCGTCGGCCGACGTCCGACGCCGTGGGCGTCTACCACTGCGGCTGGGCTGGAGGGAGGACGCCATCCTCTCCCTCACGCGGCCCGCCTCCTCCTTCGAAAGCATGACTGCTTCGCAGAAGGAGGCGACCGCTTCCCACTCCCTCTCGCCCCGCAGCATGGCCTCAACCAAGGCCGGGCGCGAGAGGTCTCCGCCTATTGTCGCCGTGAGGACACGTCGGTGCTCTGCCCAAGCTGGGCAGTCCTGCACCGTGTGCTCGACTGTGTCCTCAGGGCGACCCTCGCAGTGGTGACACCCAGGCGTCTCTTCCTTACCCATCAGACACAGGTACCTCCCGAAACTTCCGTATCCGGTGAGGACCTGCGTCATGCGGTAGGTCAGGACGCCGTGACGCCGATCTAGCCACTCCTACCTAGTGAAGAATTTAAGTTACGTTGTTCCTCGAACAGTACATGTACGTGAGGTGCGCACACGACACTTATTTGCTTCTAGCCGTTGTAAATCCAATGCAGGTTCATGCTCACCTCTTCATCGCTTAGTTGAGACTTACAATAATGACTTTGGCATAGCCGACATATTTTTCCTCAGCAAAAATATTTTCAGGAAACATATCCGTGCAATAATTAAGGATCGGTGACTTTGTGATTAACGTGTAATTTTGTCTGCCCGGTTTATTAAATCCTACTATCCTTCCTACTAATATCCTATCCTACTAATATTATAAATGCGAAAGTTTGTGAGGATGGATGGATGTTTGTTACTCTTTCACGCAAAAACTACAGAACGGATCTGAATGAAATTTGGTAAGTATATAGTTGGCAGCCTGGAATAACACATAGGCTACTTTTTATCCCGAAATTCCCACGGGATCGGGATTTGCGCGGGAAAACCTTCCCACGCGTACGAAGTCGCGGGTAGAAGCTAGTATTATAAATGCGAAAGTTTGTGAGGATGGATGGATGTTTGTTACTCTTTCACGCAAAAACTACTGAATGGATCTGAATGAAATTTGGTAAGTAGATAGTTGGCAGCCTGGAATAACACATAGGCTACTTTTTATGCCGAAATTCCCACGGGTTCGGGATTTGCGCGGGAAAACCTTCCTACGCGTACGAAGTCGCGGGTAGAAGCTAGTATTATAAATGCGAAAGTTTGTTAGGATGGATGGATGTTTGTTACTCTTTCACGCAAAAACTACTGAACGGATCTGAATGAAACTTGGTAAGTAGATAGTTGACATTCTGGAATAACACAGGCTACTTTTTATCCCGAAATTCCCACGGAATCGGGATTTGCGCGGGAAAACCTTCCCACGCGTACGATGTCGCGGGCAGAAGCTAGTTAGTTTATAAAGTACATCCAACATCACACCGTATTATAATATATTTCGCTCTAGTTTTTATATGTATAGTAATCCGTGGAAAACGTTGTGGGTAGCATATTTACTATATTTTTGTATGTAAGCCTTACTATTTATAACTATGTAATATGTTACTGTTTGTTTTTCCATAAAAAAATATGAAAGGAGAGTTTAGTCTCCCGCCACAGTCAACAGAATGCTATTGTTACTCGCCCGCACTCTGCTGACCAGGGAACAGAGTTTCATTCAACACGGAACATTGTGTTCAACTTCTATAGTAGACTCTGCATTGGATGCCGATATTGTAGGTTCTAGCCTTGGGTAATACAGACATAATTAAATTATAACATATCCTAAGGGAAATACTTCAATTAACCACAAACATAAGTTACACATCATAAATGAATACGTATAAAATTAGAGATGACTAAACGATTATGTAACTCAAACAGTGACAAGCGCGCTATTGATCCGTAATCTATACTTATAATAAATCTGTAGAGAGGTCAATTCTGTACATGAAATATATTTCCAAAATAACTATCAGGGGGTGATTAGGGATCGATACTGATGCCAAAAATGCAATCAGTAAAATTTTTGTCTGTCTGTCTGTCTGTCTGTCTGTCTGTCTGTATAACCGTTATAGAAACAAAAACTACTCGACGGATTTTAACGAAACTTGGTACAATTATTTTTCATACTCCTGAGCTGGTTATAGTATACTTTTCATCACGCTACAATCAATAGGAGCAGAGCAGTGAAGGGAAATGTTGGGAAAACGGGAGAAGTTACTCCATTTTTTAAGCTTCCGTCGCAAGTGCAACCTTAATGGTTAAAGCTACACAGAAATCATTTATGACGGAAATGTTCTCCTTAAAATTATATAACAAATATCCCACGACAGCATATTCTATTATGGTTGACCCACAATAACACGTGTAACTCCCGATAGCTTAGCAGTTCGAAGCTTTCTGATTATTATTCTGCTCCGAAATTTAAAAACACCACTATTTTGCAATGGAACTCGGCTAAAAGTAACCCAGTTACAACAAAATATAATCGAGGCTCAAATTTTAACAGGTTGCGGTGCAGGAGAAATCCTCTTTATTCTCAGAATTCCCATAATACCAAATAATTTTCCATTCCAATTTAAAAGGACCCAATTCCCAGTATCGGTGTGTTATGCAATGACAATTAATAAGGCTCAAGGGCAGACTTTTCGTGTTGCTGGAGTAGATCTCGGTGTCAGTTGTTTCTCGCATGGTCAGTTGTACGTCGCTCTTTTTCCCGGGTTAGCAGTTCTAGAAATCTTTATGTTCACGTGCCGGACGGGTCAACTTTCAACATAGTTTACTCGGAAGCTTTGCGCTGAAGTATTTTCATTCTATAGGTACTTAAGCCTCATGTGAACGTGATCTAAACAATATTACCAATACATTAACTTAATAACACACAAGGAGTTACACGCTGACGGAGTCGCGGGCACAGCTATTAACAATAATATTGTGCGGTTCGGTATTGCGATATTTTTCAACAGTATTATAGATTGACATATTAGATTTCCCTACTAAATTACGAAAGTTAATCTGTCTGTTACATCAAAATCACTGAACCGTGAGGAAGGACATAGGTTACTTTTTTTTACGAAAAACGACGGAAACGTGGACGAAGTCGCGGGCAACAGCTATCTATACTAATAATATAAGGCTGAAGAGTTTGTTTATTTGTTTGAACGCGATAATCTCAGGAACTACTGGTTCGAATTGAAAAATTATTTTTTAATTAAATAGTCAATTTATATCATTACGCTAAGGCCAATAGGAGCGGAGCGCCAATGAAGAATGCTTCAAAATCGGGGTTAAATTTAACGTTAGCCCAAAGTAACTATTCCACGCGGACGAAGTCGCGGGCAAAAGCTAGTAAGGAATATGATAATAGGACAAGTATTTCTTATACAGGATGTTTCAAATCTAACAATCATATGATCTACTTTCTTCAGTACCAGGCTTCATCTATATAGTTTAAATTATCGAAAAAAAAAAACATTTGTCATATGAAAACCAAATTTTGCATAATAAACATACATGTATAGTAATTGCTTTTCTATAAATTGACTGTAAATTACATCACCAATTACATTTATTAACATTGAAGTATTAACAAAATAATTAATTATAAACATAAATAAGCCTAACAATTGTGATAAGAATTAAAAAAAAAATAATAGAATAAATAATTGTGGTTTCTATTGTATCAATAAAATATTAAGTATCAAACATGAAGTATCTAAGGTTATTGGTACAACGAACTAGTGATTGCATTGAACAGAATAAATGATGCCACCTACCTACCACATCAATGCAATTTGTGTACAATTCATATAACTCAATTTTATTTTAATATATGAATTCAGATTTTTCTGTACGTGTACTTTGTAATGCAAATCACGAGTAGAACAGGTTACTTGTAGGTAAACGTGCTTCGTCATCGCCCACATCATCGCTTACCATCAGGTGAGATGGTGGCCTATCATCAATATAAAAAAACAATTAAAGTTTAATAAGACAGTGTTCTTAAACTCATACAAGTGTGCTATTATAATCAAGAAAGAGTCGTAGCTTCATGTTTTATCTTCATTAAGTTTTACCTATGTATCTACTTAGTTATACTTATCTAGTCCGATACTTGTAGACACTAGCTATACGAGAACTATGAATCTAGTTAATAGTGGAAGAAAATATAGCCCGACAACAAAGTTAGCAATGACCTAAGGTGCGCCAGACACTTTGTAGATGTAAAACTAGACAGAAACCTATCGCTTCGTAGAAACGTATTATGCAAACTGGCTGTGTCCCCGATTTCGTTTGCGTGGAAATTTTATTCCGTGTAAATCCAGATCCCGCGTAAATTCTAATAAATATTGCCCTATAACCACCTCTATCTTTCAGTGACAGTTCCATTACAATCGGTTAAGCCGTTCCAGAGATTAGCCTGAATAAACAGAAAGTCAGCCAGACTGACTACTGACAGATAAAACAAATTAAAAGGGCTTTTTGGGTTTCAGTGTTCTTTAAATAACTATAAAGCATTTGAGGAAACAATTATTTTGAAATCACAGACAGTAACTCCAGTTTTATTTATATGTACAGATAAAACAGCTGAATCACTTAAAGAACTTGAACAACTAGAGCCAAGTTCAAGGTTAGAAATGCCGCACAGTTAGGTCATGGTTTATTGATAAACTTCCAGCCCAAGACGCATTGCACGACAGGTTTCGGCATTACCTTCTATAGTTACAATCTGCTACGGCGTAGGTAGAAGTTTTAAATTTTAGTAATGGATAAACTTAAAAACTAGTGGAGCGAATTGTAAAATTCTTTGACCAATATAAAGCTACATTATCAGGCAAGTACCTCTACATTATAGGCTGCTTTAATTTCGCTGAAAAAACCATTTCACGCGAGCGAAGCCGCAGGCTAATGTTAAGCTAGTATTTAAATAAACGAGTTCCTTTTGAATATCTGTACCAAAATTTAGTAATTTATACATAGTGTTATACAAAAATGCGAAAGTGTGTTAGCCCTTCAATCAAATCAAAACTAACTAAGGAGTTGAATTCCCTGCCAGGGGTATTCCTCGAAGCGCTACCATTTTGAAGCGCTACTTTTTTATTCCTCGGAGCGCTCCTTTTCCGATAACATGGTATCAGGAGCGCTACTAAAAGGAGCGCTCCGAAGAATAAAAAAGGAGCGCTTCATTAGGTGCGCTTCAAAATGGTAGCGCTTCGAGGAATACCTCCCCTGCCAGTCTGTATTTCTTGATAGCTATAACGTGGGGGTGTGAATAGGTTACTTCTAAGCAAGCGTGCTTCATCTTAAACCATCAGGTGAGATAGTGGTCAAACGCGAGACTATCATGAATAAAGATTAAATAAAAAATCGGAGCAACGGTACGATGTAATTTTTGGAATTAAATGGCTATACCCGGACTTTTAATTCGATGCAGTAGACTGACAGTTTCTCAGTTGTCAGATAATGACGACTACGAAATTGTGATGTAACAAAATTAATCGATTCAGGAATAAAATCGAATAACGATGTAAATATTTTTTTTAACAATATTGTGTGAAAATAATAAAAAAAAAGAATGTGATTATAAAGGGCCGTGAAAAATAAACCGAATAGATCATGATAATATTTTTTATTTTTTTGTAATAGGCCTCCGTACCTATTCCAACGGGGTTTAGGTCGCAGTGGTGCGGGGGCAGTCGTCTTTAAGTCAAGAGTGAATAGGTTACTTCTAAGCAAGCGTGCTTCATCTTAAACCATCACCAATCAATGTAATTTTTGGAATAAAATGGCTATACCCGGACTTTTAATTCGATGCAGTAGACTGACAGTTTCTGAGTTGTCAGATAATGACGACTAAGAAATTGTGATGGAACTAAATTAATCGATTCAGGAATAAAATCGAATAACGATGTAAATATTTTTTTTAACAATATTGTGTGAAAATAATAAAAAAAGAATGTCATTATAAAGGGCCGTGAAAAATAAACCGAATAGATCATGATAATATTTTTTATTTTATTGTAATAGGCCTCCGTACCTATTCCAACGGGGTTTAGGTCGCAGTGGTGCGGGGGCAGTCTTTTTAATAGTAATCTCGCGCAATTTATTAAAATGTCATCACCTGAAACAATTTACAAAAGAGTGGCTTTTATCATGTCTGGTTAGATATGAATATTTTTAATAAAATATATTTATTGAAAATAAAAGATAAAAGATAATAGTATAAATTTTATCATTTATTTATATTTCTCACAATTAAAAACCGCTCATTTATTATTCGATTGATTGAATCCATTACTATTAGGTTAAATGGGGTATCATTATTTTAGTAAGTGACATTAGCTTACTGCATCGAATCAAAGTCCGGGTATAGAGAGCGGCCTACATGTGTAAGCTACATAAGGAGGGCTAAAAATAAGGAGACATAATATTATGTTGAAAACAATTACATTGCTTGCTTCGCAGTTGCACCTCCCACCTCCGCGAAAGACGAATGTTGAAACCACGAAGAAACCTCTCCTATAAATTCTCATCAGCATTCAAACAATTTAATACACGCTCTTGCACTGAGCCCTGTGCCAGCCAGCACACACATCGTCGTCACGGTCTAGAACTCTAGAATCTAGATCTGCAAACCCAGCCTCTAAGGTCAACGTGTGCCGTATCTAGACAGGCGTAGGTTGTTGTTACTTGCCTTGGGGCTAGAAACTGTTGACATCTGTCACAAATTTCTATAAAATACTATACATTTCATCGCAGGTTTTATAAATGATAAAGGATATTTAAATTGGCCAATTGGTAATTAAATATACGTCATTGTTTTTCGTTTATTAAATTAGTTCCTAGCCCAAGATGAAGAGCACCGACGTGTCCTCACGGCGGCAATAGGCGGAGACCTCTCGCGCCCGGCATTGGTCGAGGCCATGCTGCGGGGCGAGAGGGAGTGGGAAGCGGTCGCCTCCTTCTGCGAAGCAGTCATGCTTCCGAAGGAGGAGGCGGGCCGCGCGAGGGAGAGGATGGCGTCCTCCCTCCAGCCCAGCCGTAGTGGTAGACGCCCACGGCGTCGGACGTCGGCCGACCACGCGCGCCTCAAAGAGCGTCAGCAATATGACGAGGCCCCCCCGTAGAGGGCCGAAGCCTGCCGGGGTCGTGGGACTCATCCCGTTACCGTGACCCCGGTACGTAAAGGGTTATTGAAGGAACACCGTGGATTTTAGTCAGTAAAAGTCTGACAGTCCCTCCCACCCTGCCCTGGGTGGGAGGACTTATTTGATAATTTTACCAAGCTAAAAAAAAAAAAAAGCCCAAGATGAAACACCAAAATAAACTTAGAGGTCGAAGTCCTTTTTGAAGTTCATACAATTAAGGAATCAAGCACACGGTAGGTACCTAAAAATTTTCATACCCAATTCAAACTTTGTCGTTTCAGCTCCATAGATTGATTTTTGAAAAACAAAAAATCTTATGTTAGACCGCGGGTTTCAACTATTATTTCTTATTTTCATTCATATCGTTATTGCAGTAACCGAGAAAAATGTAACAGACAGACATTCGTATTTGTAATATTATTAGTGACTGAGATTAAAAAAGATGATATCTTCTTTAAGTGGCATTGTTACATAAACTTAATAATTTATTGCCTAATATGATCGGTTTTCTATCGGTTACATTTCGGGGAGTGTGCGATGGAATTACACAATCTAATTCCGCCAAGCCCGTTCCATCATCGGACTACGAGACAAACGGCGAAGCGCCATCGTTACATGGTGGACATCCCACCCATACGCACAAAATTTTGGGAATACCTTCATTGTGCGTACGGCTAAGGAGTGGAATTCCCTGCCCAGCTACAGTTTTAGCGTACGCAAAAACTGCTGAACGGATAACAAACCACCGTCCATCCTTACAAACTTTCGCATTTATAATAAGATAGATAGATAGAATATACTTTATTGTACACCAAAAATTGGAACACACTTACATAACCTTATTTCTATAACTTTGGTTACAATGGCGGTCTTATCGCTGAGAGCGATATCTTCCAGACAACCTTTGGAAGGACTTTAAAAGCTTTAATTGAAATTAAGAAATTAATAAGTAAGAAATAAGATAAGATAAGATATAAGAAGTCATCATAATATAGTGTATAAGAACCTTCTTTTCTTTGAGCGTTTCAGGATGAGGCTAGGAGGAGTCACCACAGCGCGCGAGAAATAATATCTATCTTTTGCCCATATTTCTTTTACTTAGAACTTAGGTTCGCACATTTTCCTGGAATAAAAAGTAGCCTTTGTGCTATTCCAGACCACAATTTCGATTTTCGATTAACCTGTGGAAAGAAGTGTATTGTGTGTACTTTAACCTAGGTTTTAATATATACAACGTGTAATTTAAAGGGTATATACATACCAAGTGCACGGCTTCTTTGGATGATAATAAACAAGGCAAGGGTTTTATAATCCTATGTCTACACATGTGTGAAGTATAATAGAAATTTCAATACATTGATAACAGAGGCAGAATTTTCAAATTAAGAAGAACGAAGTGAATCACCGTGTTATTGGCAAGTGACGTGGAAAGTTATCGACCCTCGTAGTGCTGTGACACGTTTGTTATGATTGGTATTCAAGAAACATATGAAACCAATAATTTGGTATAAATTTTTTGAGTCACTTATTTTGAGCTGAAACTGTGCACAAAGACTCCATACCAGATGTTGTCTTCAGCCCCTTTGGATAGATATGGGGTTTCCGTTACACGTTGTATATTTGTGCCAAGTTTCATCCAGGTCACGTTCAGCCATTTTGGTGTGATTGAGTAACAAACATTTATTCATACTACACTGACACATTTATAACTTAAGATAATGTTATTGGAATTGATATCATTATTTTATCTTTAGTTGCATTTGTAAACGAATTTCGTGTCCTGTCTATCTCTTTACTTTGGTGATACGCGGATGAAGTGTAGTAACATGGTACTAACATTTCGCTAGCATCTTCATCCGCGTGGATTTCGAAATAATTCATACATAGCATATAGCACTCACAAATAGTGCACCTTACTACCAATTAAAACATTTTTAGAACTGGATCATTAGTTCCGTAGATTACCCGCTACATACAAATAAATTATACCTATTTATAATATCAGTACTCATATAGGTTTTTTCTCCAGAAACTTCATTGAAAACCTGAACACTTAACTTAATGATTTCTAAAACACGGCTTAGATTTTTGTCCCTTTCACCGACATCAATCAATATTTCCTAGATCACATCACCTTTCAAATCACTTCCTACCTTTCACGACGTCTGTCTTAATATTGACCAAATTGGTATAAAAAACTTACATAATTAATCTTATACATACATCTAAAATTTTTAAAGTATCGTAATGCAGGTATACTAAGAGTAGTCTATTATAAGAGGCCACCTAAAAGCTGTTTCCAAACCTACCAATTAGCATTTTATAAGCGGTTAAGAAAGATGGACAATATTAGGTAATGTCGATATTCTATTAGTATACATATTATTACATGCTATTAGGTTATGAAATATAAAGAATAATAAGAGATAAATATAATAAAATAGTCTTATAATTGGTAATTAAGAACCAAACTCAAGGTTTACCCGCGAGCAATGGAACGCAAACGTGTTAAATTAACAAGTCGTGTTCGAAACACAATACTGCGTTCCAAAACAAATATAGCGGATTTAGTTCAAAAGGCTGCCCAACTCAAGTGAGACTGGGCAGGATGTGCCAAAATTACAAAAAACTGATGCCCTGAGACAGGGTGGGGTCGCGGCAGACCACGAAGGAGATGGTTCCGTCAGAACTAGACGGACGGGCTCGCGAAAGTGAAATGATTTGAGGGAGATCTTTGCCCAAGAGTGGGACAGTGCAGAAAAAATACTAGAATGGATTAAAATAAAGAAAAAGAGAGGTTCGAGATTAGTCTAAGCTGTCCCACTGCTAGTGAAATTCCTCTTCTATGTTTTTCCAGCTAGCTTTGTCCGCTGTCTTCTCCGGTTCTTCACCCACTGCGTGACGACAGTAGCCCATTCCAGCGGTTATCGCGCATCCTATAAATGTGTCCCAGACGGATAGTTAGAAGCCTGAATATCCCACCCAGTTACTGGGTTGCGGAGGTCAGATAGACAGTTGCTCCATGTAAAACACTAATACTCACCAGCATGCACCCGGTTAGACTAGAAGCTGTCCTCAACACTGTTGCGGAAAAGCGTCAATAGCCTTTTTTATTGATAATAGGCTCGCGTTTGACCACCATCTCATCTGATGGTAAGTGATCATGTGGTCGAAGATGGAGCACGCTTACCTAAATCTAACCTATTCACTCTTGACTTAAAGACCCCTAGGTTATAGCTATCGGGAAACACAGACTCCGGCAGGGAATTCCACGCCTTAGCCGTACGCACAATGAAAGTATTCCCAAAACGTTTAGTGCGTATAGGCCCCACCATGTAACGATGGCGCATCGCTGTTTGTCTTGTAGTCCGATGATGGAACGGGTTTGACGGAATTAGATTGCGTAATTCCATCGCACACTTCCCGAAATGTAACCGATAGAAAACCGATAGACTTGCAACTCGTCGTCGGTGTTCAAGGCTCTGGAGCTTTGATTTGATTTGCTAATATGTCCGACTTGTGATCAAGAGGTCACGGGTTCGAATCCCATCCATTACACTATTGACATGAATATTTAAGCTGATGATTATAACGACTTTGTAACGCATATCCGTTTAACTCCCTCAAAATCTTTAGCAGCGATCATCGCCTTAAAGCCAATTACCAAAAAAACTGTTCAAGTCATTAGCTTATTTTGATTGATCGTAAATTATAAGATATAAGTAGTTTTTAACTAGTTTGATTTGAAGTTTGGTTTCAATAACATTCAGTCATTGGCAACTTAGTTTCATTCATATGAAATTGGCGGTAATATTTATATACAATATTTACGGTCTCTCTTTTACCTGCCTAGGTATTAGCAGATGTATGTATATGGTTAACTTATGTGTGTATCGATTTGCGATAGCACGGTATTTTCGCCGAAACCCGATAACTGTGATCCCAGCTTTAAGGATACTAATTAGTGGGTTTAGCGTAGTATGTACGTAAATTGTGGGGAAAATAATATGGTAAAATTAGTTACGTAAGACCACTATCTAGGGTATTACAGTGTATGGTACTAGCAATCTTGTTAACCCCTCCAACTAAGCTAAATATGCTTGTGTCACTCGGTTCACGGCAATAGGGTTTGAACCCGCGACCACTCGATCACGAGTAGGTACGACACCTTAACCATTACGCTATTGACGCTATTCATGAGTAATTGAAATAGGAGGTATTGATATGTTCCTAGGTGACATCCATAGTGTAATGTTACATAATATTTAGTATGTCACACCAAGAAATTATTAAATTAAAAAAACAGTTCCTTAATTAGTTTTATTTCCTTAATCTTATGTTCATATAGATAGTTTAACTTCTACCTACGCTGTGCGAGAATTTTTTTCAGCATAATTAAAGTAGCCTAAGCCTAAATATATATAACATACCTATTTATAATAAATTAATATTATAAAGCGGAAAAGTTTGTTTGTTTGCTTGAACGCGCTAATCTTCGAAAGTACTGGGTGGATTTGGATGCAATTTGGTATGGAAGTAGCTTACTTACTTTACGCGACAACAACAAAGGAGAGTTATGTTTTTACCGTGATAGAATCCACGGGAGCGAAGCCCCGCGTGAGTACTAGTAATAAATATTTTTATTCTTAAACTCTGTATAATATACTTTTATTTTATAAAAAAATAATATTTCCTTAAAATGTCTCATGAATTCGTGTCGTTCTTATCGTCAATACATAGTTTGTTATGTTATAAGTAATTATCGTTTTCGTGTCATCTAAAAGTAACGCTTTCTATATTGTAAAATGACCTAATTTAATATTATTTTTGCATTAGGATTTTTTATTTGAATGGCTAGTTAAATGCCCTCTAAAATCAAAGGACTTCCACCATATCTTTCTATCGCTTTGTGAGCAACTGCAGAGGACACGGACCAATTGTATATAAGATGTAGTTGGTCATTTGTAATCTGTGATGCTTGATGTGATGTAGAGGAACGTGGTTATTGTGTTTTAAATAAAAGACGTATTCTTCGTTCGACGTATATTCTGAGACTGCCCTAACCAACATGCGTCCGCTAAGGCTCAACTAAACTATATCTAATCTAGGTACTTAATGTTACACACTACATCACCCTCCTTAAAAGAAAAAAAATCTTACGTTTTAATTCATTTTTTTTGTATTTTGTTATTATTTTTTTTTACAATTTTTATTATTTTCCATCTTAAACTATATAAGGTTTTGTACGGTTTTTATGTACCGTTTCTAGTTTACATTTTTTTGTTATCTTAACATTAGATCCAACTTCTTCAATCACAACATACGGTCTGCAACATATACAGCCTGTTGTTGGTTGTAGTACAATTGTAATGTCAAGTCAGCGCATTCATTGGAATAAATGTTCCTTTGATTGTAGTTATTTAGTCATTTGTAATCTGAGATGCTTGGCAACTGGGCTTTACCAGATATATGAATGTTTCTTGAATTCAATTTGCTAAGCTGGTTTGTATAACTCCCTTCTGTTTAGTAATAAGGGAAATGGAAATTATGTTAATTATGTTCTACTTACTCCTTTTTCGTTCTATGCTAATTCAATGGTATTCCTTGGAGCAGCAAGTCTGCTTAACTAACCTATACATATCTCCGCCTACGTATCAACAACCAGGGTGCTTCAGAACTTCGTGCTCATATTTAATAGTTGAGTATCTGATATGCAGTAAAGAAACATAAGCAAAGAAAAACGTTTATAAAAAATGTCAACGTTAGAAAACGAGTTATATTAAAAAAAAAAAACACTTGATATAGTCTGATGCAGTCTCAGCCATTTATTGGCGTGAAATCTGAGATCAAACTAAAATAAATGCCCTTGAAAAGTGATTTGTTTCGAACTTTTTACACTACATAGAAGTATATCCCTACTTAATATTCTAAATGTGAGTGTAACTGTGTCGGTCTGACAAATTTTCAATTGGGTTAGACCGGTTAGACGTGACTGTTGTTACACATTTACGACTACGAAACTTGGTATAGAGATAGATTAGAACTTAGAGAAGGACATAGAATAGTGTCGAACTCTGCCGGCTTCTGTGTTCCCTGCCAAATATGGGTCATATTCATTCAGTCTAATAGTGAAGAGGCATCTTCTGGACTCGCTCGATCCATCGTAAACCTCCTATCGCTTACCATTAGGTGTGACCAAGGTCAAGGGCGGGCTCATCAGGAATAAAAAATATGCATTTTTTTAGCTGGAAAAAAACTTTTCATGCGAGTGAAGCCACTGCCAGACGCTAGTACAATCTATACCAGTATTATAAGGCAGAAAAGTTTGTTTGAACGTGTCGAAAGTACTGTGTACAGTGTACTGGGTGGATTTTAATGAAATTTGGATGAAAGTTGTAGGCTTTTTACCCGACTGTAAAAGAATGAGGTTATGTTTCTATCATGATAAAGTCTATGGGACCGAAGCCCTGTCGGATTTCTAATATATTATAAACCTTGATATTATGACCCTATGCTCCAACCTTTCAAGACGAGGCTTAAGGCAATGGCGAAGTTTCTCATAGCTTTTGAAGATTATAATGATGATAAATTATAGCTCACAAAGGCTTGATAGTCCAGTAATCATGACAGTTGGAAAGCAGACCGGTTTTAGCACTCTTTGTGAATAGTACTGAGTGCTACACTTACGTCACGATATACGATCCTTTTGTTATGACTATATCTTGTTACACGGTAACGTTATACTTTTTTTGAATTACCTTCCAAATTTTTTAAAACAAACGCGATATTTGACCTTTTTGGCGTACGGGTGGTGTTTCTAATTTGTATACAATTTGGACGCGTGGGGTGTGACATCTTATAAGGTCGTCTTCTTAACATAGTATAAAGCAAAGTCGCTTCCCTGTGTCTGTCCCTATGTATGCTTAAATCTTTAAAACTACGCAACGGATTTTGATGCAGTTTCTTTCAATAGAAAGAGTGATACAATAGGAAGGTTTTTAAGTATATAACATGCATAACATAGTAGAGGAACACTGATAATTTTTGAGGTTTCTAATGTGATGTCGCAAATAAACTCATTTTTTTGCGCTTGCTTTGCAAACGCTGGCTGAACCCTACGAGATAGATCAAAATAATGTACTACAGTATTGTACATCTTAAAAAGTTCAAGAAAAAAGTCCTCCATGGCATCTGTCTATCTCTTATAGATAACCCACAACAACCATTTCTTATCCTTTACTTTTTACGAGAAATACGAGCATATTTTACGAAGCGATTTTAAGCAATACAGCATTAATCCATATCCAATTAAGTACCATAAATACATTGTGCATTTAATATAAATCAATATTGCCCTTTACAGAATATAATTTAAATAAATAGTTTCGAAGATATTACAGATTTAAAATAATATAATAATAATAATATATTCCACAACTTTTTCACACAACGCCATCTAGTCCCAAACTAAGCAGAGCTTGTGATATGGATACTAGACAACTGATAAACATACATATATATTTTCTAAATACATACATATTATAGATAAATTACACCCAGACAAAGAACAAATGACCGTGCTCATCACACAAACATTTGTCCTAGGTGGGAATCGAACCCACGACCTTGCGCATAGCAGTCAGGACCACTGACCACTATACCAACGGGCCTGTCAAATGCAAGGACATAGCGGTTGCGGCGTGGTGCCGGCGGAGGCACGGCGCGCGTGCCTGTTGCTTAGATTTGAGCGTTGAATGTTTTTCCCATGGTAAATTATGTGTCGCACTTTCAAGAGTAATTACTAAAGAGAACATGTATGTCGAATGACAAAAAGGCTGTCAACGATGTATATAAAGACATTCTATAGTATATTTAATATAAACATTGCACCCGTGCGAAGCCGGGGCGGGTCGCTAGTAATTCTTTAAGTAATAAGTAAAGTACCTAAACAGTTAGAAACCATTATCTGCTTAGCCTTTTCCAAATTATGTTGGGGACGGTGTTAACTTTCAGTCTATCAGAATGCAACTGTATACTAGTGTTTTACATTGAGCGACTGCCCATCTGAGCTCTACTACCCAGTAACTGGGTAAGACGATAAACTTCGGCAAGACTGGTTTCGAATTGTCTAGCTATAGACTACTCGTAACGATAGTATAAAGATGTACCATTCATATCTGGAACCAACGGCGTACCGTCCTGTCCAGGGACAGAGGAACCTCAATATTCGGGATAGAAATAATTAAAAATCAAAATTATCACTTTAATTAAATAAACACAAAATAAAAATTAACACAGTAATTCGCACTAAAATACTTGTCACTTAACACTTAAATCGCACTGAAATTCACTTATAGAGTTTCGATGATATCGCCTCGTATCTTCTAATAAGACTCTCTGCGTTCCTTTGCGATCTATTTATACCCCGATGTATGTGTTCTAGAACATTCTTGTACAATCAACTCACTGCCAATACTGCCAAGAATGTTCCAGAAGCTACTCGACATACTCAGTACTGCTACTCGCCGCCAGGTGGCGTTAGTGTCTCGAACATTCTAGATGTCGGTCGAAGTTTCTCGACGTACTTCGCTAAGCGACTGGCGTAACAATATGTTAAGATGTTTATCGATCCACGGACCGAAATCTGCCAACATTGCTTAACCTTGAATACTAACCCGTCCGATTGTTATTATTTAGCCACGAGCTCCTCTTAAACAGTTAGGAATCATAGGCTTATAAACACTTATTTATTTACTAGCCGCTGCTCGCGACTTCGTTAAAACCCAACAAGCAAAGTAATCCTATAAAGAAAGATTATAAGTCTATCACTACTAATAACGTTCTTGTAAAAGTTTACAAGAACGTTATTAGTAATGATAGACTTATAATCTTTCTTTATAGGATTACTTTGCTTGTTGGGAAAGTAGCAAATGTGTTATTTCCTATCTACTTACCAAATTTCATTAAAATCCATCCAGTAGGTCCGGAGATTTAGCGTGTACAAACAGACAAACAGACAGACTTTTTTTTATTTTTTTGCCGTGTTACGATTTCTTAACCCATCTCAATTAAGTATTATTTTTGTATTTAATTTAAATGTAGGTACAGAAGAGTATTATATGTAAGTATAGACCAAAACTTTATGCTACACAAAACCTACAAAGGCAGAAATAATGCCTTAGGCATTCTCTACCAGTCAACCATGGTAACATTTATGGTACCATCGTTCATATATTAACCCAATATTATGATTGCAGTATTCAAAAAGACATAAACAGTAAAAGATCGTTTGCAAACTAGACTGTGACTCGTGCCAGGCCATTTCCTGAACAAAATGGAATGGTTTAGTACAGATAGAGCCATTTTGTTATTAAGTACACGTACCAGTACAATACTAACAGTGATATTAGGGTTGCTGGTTTTCTACGTTTATTCGTAACAAATTATAATTGCCTTATTAACTATTAAGATTTCTGTGGGTAGGCGTTAGTCAGTAGAAGTCTGTCACTCTCTTCCACTCCACCTAGAGTGGTGTCATTTGATTGTTTTACCCCAGAGAAAATATAAGTTACGTGAAAAAGTAGGAAGCTTTCTACAGTTCCTGTCTACCAATATGGACAGAGTGAGTTTCTTTACATACTAGCCGTTACTCGCGACTTTGTTCTCGTGGGAGGACTTTCCCGTGTTTATCCCGCGTTATAACCCATGAGTTATTCCAGGTCAACTGTCTACATACCAAACTTAATTCAGATATGTTCAGTATTTGTTTCGTGAAAAGTAACAAACATCCTTCCATCCATCGATCCTCACAATCTGTCGCATTTATAATATTAGTATGAAAATAGTAAGATAACATTTCTAAAATACGCTTTGGGTAACGTGGCCTATTAATCTACTAGCGATAGGTAACCAATTTTAGAAATTGATAATATTATAAACACTCACACACGCAGCACGAAGCAGTGCACAGTGTGTTTTTTACCTCAAAAAAGTGACATTTTATTTTTATTGCCCAATCCTACTAAGCTTTATATAATGAATATATGACGAGAACTCCCAGATGACAAATTTGAAAACTTGATTTTTTTTAAAATCTTAAAGTTTTCGTGACCTTCACGGAAAAAGTATTGAAATTAATTCCTTAAAAAAAAGTTAATCAGAAATCAGTGTTAAGTTTAATGCAGGTATTTGAAGCGCTCTTAGGCGCGTATCATTCCGTTTTTATTTCATCAAAATTCATGAAAATATTCACAGAAAAAAATGTTTTACTGAATTTCGCTTCGGCGTAGGTTTTATAAAATACATTTTTTAGTCTTGAGGTCAAATCATAAATTTAGGGTTGTCACAGTAAGGTCACATCGAAATGTCCTTTTTCATTAATATTTTTTTTGTATGGCAAACTTAAAGAAACGGTGTGCGTAATTACCATAGCTGAACGTAGCATAAATTAATAAAATTTGAATACGAAAACAATTTAAAACATCTTTTTATTATATAAAAATTGGCCAAGTGCGAGTCAGACTCGCCCATGAAGGGTTCCGTAGTAACTATAATAATATAATATAATATGTATATTTATTTGACGAATAAACAAAACCTTAAAAATTTCTTAAAATTAGCTTATTTACATTTTTACAACTACGCTAAATAACTTTGTTTTTCATAGTGTTTGTGTGAATTACAAAGTTATATTTGCGGTTTTAGAAAATACGCTGTATCTCAAAAACTGCTGACCCGATTTCATTCAAACCAATTTTGGTTGAAAGTTTACATTAAGATCTACAGACATATATATTTTTTAGATTTTTCACTCCATTATTATAGAAGTTAGAAGGGCGGGGACACACATTTTACCACTTTGGAAGCTTATATCTTTTAAACGATTGTCTTTATGAAAAAATGGTTTTAGAAACCCTTATATCATTTTTAAAGACCTGTCTATGGATACCACACACGCATATGTTTCATGAAAAAAATATTTTCAGTTCTAGTTCCATGTATTCCCTTTATTTTAAATATTTTCTAATTTTTTTGTTAAAATCAGAAAGCGGTTTATAGAATATATCTACCTACTAAGTTTCACATGTATAGTCTTAATAGTTTCGGAATAAAATGGCTGTGACATACGAACGGACGGACAGACAGACAGACGAACAGACATATCGAAACTCGGGTTCCGTTTTTTGCCATTCGGCTACGGAAACCTAATAAAAAGCTACATTACTACTGACTGACTCACTGATCGACATAATTGCTCTCCCAGAAGGAGCAATGGGGTGAAAATTATGTATGGGGAAGTTGGTCGGAACCATCCGGTGGGTATGCGAAAACCTCGAGATCCTGAAGATCTGCTCCGCATCAGGGAGTGGACCGGCTGCCCGCTGAAACGGTAAGACTTGGTGCGTCGGTGCTGAAACTAAAAATGATCAGCTACCTTGGCAATTTGATGAATCACCATTATTTTTTCAAAATGGCGAAATGCAAGATGGCCGCCATACAAAATTAAAGTACTTATAATTTCTCGACCGATTGAGATAGTAGGGGGTGCTAGCAAATGTATTTACAGTAATAATACAGTAATAAATAATAATAAAAAGTATATTTCAGAATCAACTGGTTTTAACAAAAACATTGCAGAGATCTTCTTTTAAGTAAAAAGATACCTGTAACAAAAGACCTCTTCCATAATCTGGTGTTACATACAGAGCCTATTAATAATAGAATTAAACCTAATTACAATTTTAATCTTAATCTTATTTCAAAATTACTAAATAAATTAAAGGAGTGCAAAAACAAAAACAGAAAGGTGTACATACATTTACATTAACGTTTGATATTTTATTTACAAGAAAATTTATTTACAAGACAAATATACTTACAATATTTTTTTACAATAATATTATTTTACTCAATTAGATTAGATTCGTTACTTAAGATTATTAGATTCTCATCATCAGTATTGTCATCCTCCTGTGACAACTCTAGCTCAATTGCATGTTCGTCTTTTTGTGCATGCATGTCTGTTTTGTCATGATCAACAGCCTTCAGCAGATTTCGCACGGCAGCTGGTAGAGGAAGACTCCGAGAAAACTTTTGTCGACGATGGAAGCGAAGCATTGAAATCACCGGATCCGATGACTCTAACGCACGGTGAAAGAGATCAAGCATGGTTTTTTTCCTTTCCATTTTCCGGCAATGTTGCTCTCTGTCTCTACGCCAGAATTTATTTCTTGATTCAGCTGCTTGTTCGGAGAGCATGCCTACCGGAAGGATATTGGAATCGATGATCTCTTGACCGTGCACTAGAATTTTGTGTACAGTCACCGTCATCAGATGCCAGCTATATGTCGCGACATATTTGTCCGTTACTGCTTTGCAATAGGTGCCAAACTTGGTGGAGTCTATTGGTAACTCACAATTTATTGTGACCAGGATATTATACAGGTCATCTAATAGTCAAGATTGGAGTCCTAAAATGTCTGCAAACATATTATATATCTATTAGTATTTATCTCACAGAGCAGTTCGAGCAGTATTGCCGTCATTAGTGGAACCTGCGTTAGGCCTCACTATGTCCACCAATAATACCATTTTGCTTCTTATTTCGCCCTGAATTCGTATTCTTCGTTCTTCCACTATGCGGCTCTCTGCAGTATTTTTATTGATTCGCCATTTCTGCACAGCTGGATCGTTTTTGTAACCGAGATGCAATAAAAACTCAAAAATACGAATCCAAGCATGGAGTGGATTTATGCCGTATTCCATATTTTCTTTTATAAGCAGGTTTAGAATAGCACATTTCCAAATTATTAAAATTGCTAGATGTCAACTTACAGAAGGGGCATCGTAATTGTGAGGAGGTTCCGGTGATTATGTTTAAAACTTTTCCATCTATAATACTCAATGTTAAATTGCAAGTAAAAGTTATTGTGTACCCTTTAGTTGTCTGTATAGTTATAGGTGTTAAATCTCTTATCTGGTCTTCTCCCCAAGCCTTCTCGTTGAAAATCAAATCACTTGTTTCCTTTTTGTACTGGATGCGTAACGGGCGGCAAAAACGATATGACTGGGGTGTTGGATTAAGCTAGATTGCGTAACTTTTCAGCTTGAATACGCAGGGGCACAAAAGTGGTGGCAAACAGGCTATTTTCATTAGCAAGAGGGTCCTGATCAGATCGATCGAAGCTTTGTTTATAAAACGACTGTCCAGTGCTGCCGTCAAATCCTCAAGATCCTTCAAACACACAATTCAATTCTGTTATTTTTTGCGATCGCAAAATTCCGTAAAGCTCTCTTCGCTACTTTGCACTATCCTTTTTAAGGTGTTTGTCAGCAACCTTTTCAAAGAAACTGATGCTTCAACATCTGACAAATTTATTTCTTCTGTAGGATAACATGCTTTTTTTGCCAGAAACACTTGAGAATATGGTGGATAAACTGGGTAACCCCGACTTTTCAGATCCCGTTGTATGTCTTTGTAGGTTTCCACGCTTAATTTTCTATCGATCATCACTCCCAAAGCCTCCTCGGGAGTATAGGGTTGTGGTTCTGATGAAATTTTTTTGTAAACCTCCGAAGCCTGGGTTGGCGATTCAAGACATAACTGAATAACTGTTTCTAGGTCTTTTTTAGATCTTGGGTTCATTTTATTTTCTGGCGGAGCTGATATCGCCGAAACAAAACCTTTGATGAGTTTGGCTGGCGGTTCATTTTGCATGAATTCCTCCATGCGTTTGTTCGACCTTAGTTCCTGTCTGTAGCTTAAACTTCTGTTCTGAGAACTGCCTGAAGGTCCGAGCTCTGGAGAAGGCTCAGGCTCAAGACAAATAGACACGCTAGTGGTGTCGTGTGGATCGTGGGTATGACATTTCAAATGTTCTGGTAAGTCATCAATAAAAGACTTTTCTAAATATGTCTTATGCCTTTTTTTGAAGAGCTTTTTATGGCTTTTGCAAGCCCTGAACATTTTCATCGTTTTAGTAAAGAAAAAGCTGATTTTGTCAATAAGTATCTTTGTGTCATTTGATGATAAAGCTTTTAAATTAGGTCCAAGTTCCTGGATAATTATTTTCAATAATTCTGAATAAGTGAGATCTTCGGGTGAGCCGTTTTTCCTCTTTTTTTTACTTTTCACATTCATATAAGTGAAGTCTAGTGCACCCTCCTTGCCTATTTGAAGACACTCCCGGAGGTTGAGAGGTGTCGGCTGTGGCACAGTCCACAGCTTCGCTTGCCACTCGTGTACCGACATGAGGGTTGGCGCCCTCATGTCCCCCTAGCCCAGAGTCCGCCGGTCGGGGCCCTAACGGACATCCCCCAGCAGGTTGGGTAAGCCCCTGCTGAGGCAAAATGGCGCCATGGGTCTAGAATGGCTCCATAGTGCCTCACCCCCGTTCCTCCATGTTACATGTATAAGCGTGGGGATTCAGCAAAAGCCTAACGAGGGTGAACCCCTTCCCGCACTACATGTACACTTCATCGGAAAAATATAATTATAGGGAAATAGGTATTATAACGTTACATAAAACTTTATTCATAAAGGTACACGTTCTTATGATTAAGAATAAATCTATAACGTTACAATTATGTATACAAGGAACATAAGATTGGGGCGCGGGCGCACAGAGACTGTCACGGGTGACGCGCGCAAAGTATTTTTCGTGACTGCAGGGCCTCTGAAACGTCGCTGGCGAATTCTTAAGGCCAAACGGCATACGTTTGAAGCGATAGGTACCAAAGGGCGTGACAAACGCAGTTTTGTCACGATCGGCGGTCCTTACCTGCCAGTAATCACTGCGAAGATCTAGAGAACTCATTACACAACCCTTCTTGGTCGACTGTAAGAGCTCGTCAATACGCGGCATGGGGTACGCATCCGTCTTAGTGACCGCGTTCAACTTTCGGTAGTTGACACAAAACCTATACGTACCATTACGTTTCGGTACCAAGACGCACGGTACTGCCCAGGCGGATTCACACTCCTCGATCACGTCCTCCGCTAACATCTTGTCTAACTCGGCATGCATGATTTCCTTCTTGGCAGGCGTAACGTGATACGGGGTCAAAGCAATAGGCGGATGGTCGCCGGTATATATGTGGTGTTCCGCAAATGGTGTAAGCTCTCCGACTAAATCAAAAATATCGGAGTACTTACATAAAAGATTCCCCAACGTCGACCTCTCCGACTCTGATAACATAGCGCCCTCATCCGTCCTCAGTACGTTCACGGAAGCACACTGAATGGGTTCGCGTTCGGATTCCCATGACAAGGTATGTGGTGTACGAGGCTGAACAAAATGCGAACATAACTTCTTACTATCTATATAAACAGAAGAAAACACATTTTCTGACTTAACATTTGAGTTACTATCTCCGGCGCTATCTTGTTTACCTTTAGGACAATTAACTCTAATGTGACCTTTTTCACCACAATTATAGCAAGATGTGCCAGAGTTAGTAGAAAGAGATCGTTTACTTAGCTTATCACAGGAGTTTCGTACGTGTCCTCGCGCCTTACAATACACGCAGAACAACTTCTTATCACTGTTATCACTTTTGTTCACACACTGGTCACTACGCGGCGATTGCGCTCGTTCACGAGCGGACTGCGCAGAGCAGTAGGGGCGCGGGTGGCGCGAACCTGCGGCGGCGGCGTCGAGCTTGATCCCGGAGCGACGTGTTGCTGCGCGCACTCGCTGAGCACGCGGGCAGGCCTCGTAGTTAAACACGACGACGACAGCGACGCGGAGTTCTCCGACAACGATTCTTCTATACTGCGAGATTTTTCTATCAGCGATTCAATATTACTCACAGAGTCTCTTGATAACCGCTACCTAATTTTCTTGTGAAGTAGACCATAAATCATGTCCAGTCTCGCTTTCTCTGGTAATTGATACGGTAGTTTTGCCAACAGAGATCGTAATCTTACGATAGAAATGTCGGCGCGTTCCAACCCTTGCTCAGCAGCTAAAACATCACTGTATAATTTGTACGGTGGCCGTGGTATGCCATACATCGAACGCAGGCGCTTGACAGCCTCTGGCCATGACGTAACTTCATGACGGATGCCACGCCACCAAACTGCTGCTTGCCCATGAAGTAACATGGGGAGTCCACGAAGTGCCATCTCATCGCTGACCGAAGCGCAATCCATAAACATCTCGACGGCGTCTATGAATGCCTCGACCGCCTCCGGATACTCCGACGAACCATCGAAGCGCGAGGTGAATTCGACGAGATTCCCAGAATACGATGACGGTGACGGTTCAGTGCCGGAGTTCACACTGGGCGGCGTCCCTGAGTGCGATGTCAATAGAGACTCGACGAGCTGTCGGTTTGCCTCGGCCTGCGCCGAAGAGAAGGCAGCCAGGAGCGACGCTATGCGAGCGACGAATGCGAAAGTTTGTGAGGATGGATGGATGTTTGTTACTCTTTCACGCAAAAACTACTGAACGTATCTGAATGAAATTTGGTAAGTAGATAGTTGACATCTGGGAATAACACTCAAGCTACTTTTTATCCAGAAATTCCCACGGGATCAGGATTTGCGCGGGAAAAGCTTCCCACGCGTACGAAGTCGCGGTGGAAACTAGTATCACATATTTGTGATTTTTACTGCCCACTTAAAAAGTGTACCACATCACCAACTGATTGCAATATTATCTGTATTGACTCTAAAACAAGCAGTTTATATCAAATTAAAATAAGATTTCTCATCATAAATAGAAAGGTCAAAATAGTTGACAGCCCTAACATATATTTTTGAAAATAGTTTTCTCAAAACCTACGCCGAAGTGGAATGTAGTATTTTTACGGGTGATAAGCCTTAGTATGAGGAATCTACTGGTCCTAGGTAGAGGTTCTACTTCGGGCTACAAAAGGAATAAAAAAATAAATACGAAATTCAGTAAAACATTTTTTTCTGTGAATATTTTCATGAATTTTGATGAAATAAAAATGGAATGATACGCGCCGAAGATTGCTTCAAATACCTGCATTAAATTTAACACTGATTTCTGATTAACTTTTTTTTTAAGAATTAATTTCAATATATTTTCCGTGAAGGTCACGAAAACTTTAAGATTTTTTTAAAAATCAAGTTTTCAAATTTGTCATCTGGGAGTTCTCGTCATATATTCATTATATAAAGCTTAGTAGGATTGGGCAATAAAAATAAAATGTCACTTTTTTGAGGTAAAAAACACACTGTGCAGGGGTGGCTCACTGGTTACGACTAACGAGTTTTATTTATTTATTATCCACTTTACATCTATCATTACAGGGTTACCTAATGTTAAGTGTACCTATTCTAGTATTAACAACGATTTATTTATTTTGTAACAAATTACCAATAAAAGTACTCCTAGTGAATTCACCCAGTGAGCAACTGAATAAGTCCAAATAATAAGTTTGATTAAAAAAAAAGAAAAGATTAGTAGCAATGTGGGTTGAATTCACATTACTAGCAATCTTGTTAACCCCTCCAACTAAGTTAAATATGCTTGTGTCTGGAGTGGGTTCACGGCAATAGTGTAATAGGTGAGATTCGAACTTGCGACCTCTCGATCACAAGTCCGACACCCTATCCATTAAGCTGTTGACGCGGTAAGTTGTAGGTGTTACGTTCGAACCCAGGCAGGTACACTACTTTGTGTAATATGCATAATGCATCATCACCAGTGATCGGTGTAGGTAGATTGATTTTTGGTACTTGTATCATAAATGCACACAGAAAGAATAACATGGATAAGCCATTTTTTCGGAAAGTAATTCCGGTATTTCCGGATTCAATTAAACATTGTTAATGTTGGTAGTGATATTATTCCTACTCAATTCAAAATTTAAAGGAAGGTATAAAAACTAAATTAATTCATTATTTATCTGTAATTTTTATTGTTTATATGTAATTTTATTTTTATCTGTAATAATATTGCTCATTTTATTACAATTCCTACCTTTTTTTTGAGGATGGCAAATCATCAAATGACTCCTTCCACTCTGGCAGAATAAAATTCCTACATAAGTTCCGGTTTTTTTTTTAATAATCCACCAATTCCGGAGGAATGTCCATATTAATATATACGTTTCGGATCAATGACCCCATTTCAATCTACCTACTCCGATCACTGATCATCACGACTGCTTGAAAACGGTAAAGGTAAACATCTTAAGGAAACCGAGAGTCCTAGGAGCGAAAATCCAATGACATGCGACACCCACCAACCCACACTGGACCTGCGGGGTGAATTACGGCCCATTCCCTCTCATAAAAGAGGAGGCTTGTGTCTCAGCAGCGGGAACATCATAAGCTGATCATCAGAGGTCAGAATCAGGTAGAGTTATTTATGCACTTACATAGAAATGTTGATATTAATATGGATCTTCCCGGGATTTCTAATAGACAATCTCGTGTGACCAACAATATTACAAATAAATAATAATAAAAACCTCAGAGATAGATAAGACAAATAAAACAAAGATAATTAACATACAATTTTTATTAGTATTCAATTCACAAATCAAATAATTAATAGTCTCAAGAAAATTCTTATACTTATACTTCGCCTTTTTTATAAATTGTGTAAAAGTAAATAACTTTTTATTTAATAAATAACGGGTTTTTTTTATTGAAAATAGGTTCGCGTTTGACCACTATCTCACCTGATGGTAAGTGATGGTGTGATCGAAGATGGAGCACGCTTACCTAAAAGTAACCTATTCACTCTGGACTTAAAGACTCCTAGGTTGTAGCTGATTCCGGATTTTTCTGCTCTTCAAAATTAATCCCGGGATTTGGGGCATATCCACTTTATTCTTTCGTTGTGTGAAATCAGTGTAAGTACATAAATAACTCTACCAATTCCGACCTCTGCTGATCATGTTATGTTATAAACATTCATTTGCATGTTAAATTATGTACGAGTATCTTGTAGAAACATACATAAATCACTCCGTTATCATTAACTTTACATAAACGATACGTACAAATTATGTGTCTTGAATTAACTATAACATTAGTTACATTTTAACATATTTAAACTTGTTCGAAAGGGTACAGTTATGTAATTATTGATTAGGTAATTCAAAGTGCGTCAGCAACATGACGAGGCCCCCTCTGCAGAGGGCCGAAGCCCGCCGGGGTCGTGGGACTCATCCCGTTACCGTGGCCCCGGTATGTAAAGGGTTATTGAAGGAACACCGTGGATTTTAGTCAGTAAAAGTCTGACAGTCCCTCCCACCCTGCCCGGAGTGGGAGGACTTATTTGATAAATTTACCACGTAAAAAAAAAAAAGGTAATATCTTATACGACAGGAAACCAGTTAGTGAAAAGATAGTTGTAAGTCTGATAATTAATAAAGAAAGCCCCAGCATACAATGTAAGCCAACAATGCTCTCATTTATTAGGAATGCTCACACTCATAACACGGGTCCAGTGCAAATTCTTCCGGGGTTGCGGGAATGTCCTGGGCTGCGGTAATGTTCTAACGAATTACCGCGGCCCGGAATGCAAGTACAGCTGAAGGAATAGGGTAGATTTGTAGTCAGTAAAAGTCTAACGATCCCTTCTGCTACACTGGGAAGAGAACTCTTAGAAAAAAGACATAACTAGATAAGGTATAAGTATAACCTATTATGTGGAAAAGTTTGAACTTCAACCAGTTAGTAACTGTCCTTTTATGGCGCTCTAAGCAAGTCCCAAACTCTCGATAAATCATTGCATTACTGCATTATAAATGGAACCACTTATTGGAAATGATAACTATCAAGAATATCATTCTTAAATGCCTACAGTGTAATGAATCGCAAAATCGCATGTCAGTTATAACTTATATTGCATTGGACACTTACAAGTTACAAGTTACGTAAACAAGCTCTTGACGTGCCCCGAAATGTATTTTTTTAATATCTCCCTGTTCCTTTAATGTATATTAATGTATTAATTAAGGCAATCACAGGAGAACCTAACAGGTTGACCTGCAAGATGCCACACACACAAAAAAAGGACCTGGTTCTAACGTTCCCGCAACTCTGGAAAGGCAACTCTTCTTTTATCAGTTTAACTTTTTAGTTTTTTTTTCGGTTGGGAAAATCATCAACTTACTTCTTCCGCTCTGGGTGGACCTAACTGAGTGTCAGACTTTTACTTACAAAAACCCACCCTGTTCCTCCAGCTGGCCTTGCGTTCCGTGGCCGCAGTATCTCAACATTGCCGCAACCCCTGCAGGCATATCAATCATACCAACATGGGAGTTAGTTACAAATAACCCGGAACAACAATTTTGAAGCCATACAAACATTTCATCCGGTTCGGTAATCGAACCTGTGACTCACAGCGCAGCAGCCAATTGCTCAACCACTTTTTTTTTTTTTGCGTGTGCAAATTCTCATGAATGTCCTCCGCCCTGGGGTTGACGGAGGGGTCTGTCAGACTCTTACTGACTAAAACCACACGGTGTTTCTCTCCTTCACTTCTAGCTGGGGTGCGGGGACACGTTAGCATTCTCCACAATCACCCCAGCAGTGACGGTCGTTTACCCAATCTCAGATGAGGGGAGGAGTGAGCATCTCCTCACCCTGTCATAATTTTAGAAAAGCGCGCGGAAACACTACGCGACACCTGCTTGGGCCTGTATGATCGGATGCCAGACTTCCCCAAGTCTGACACCTACAAGCCACATTACGGGGGATGGAAGAGGGCATTGTCAGCCCGCCTCTGTCGCCTAGTCCTTCGAACGCGGCTCGGTACATTTGAGGACTTCTCCCTCTCCCCCTCTGCCGCTTCTTTTGCCACCATGACCCGCTCTGCAAAAACGGCCACTGTTTGCCATGACCTCTCGCTCCCAACCATAGATTTGATTATGGCCGGCAACGAGAGATCACTCCCCACCTCAGCAATCAGGGCATTGCGGTGTTCAACCCACGCTGTACATTCGCCAAGCGTATGCTGTGCTGTATCCTCGCTGCCGTGGCAATGATGGCAGCTGGGTGTCGGTTCCTTGCGCGCAATGTGACACAGGTACTTTCCGAAACAGCCGTGCCCTGAAAGCACCTGTGTCAGCCGAAAAGTCAATTGCTCAACCACTGCGCCAACCCTATCATTTCATTATTTTGGTACCGCGTGTCAATTCCCTATACATTTTCATCTCAGAATCACTGATAAAATTTCTCACTGTGTAATCCCGTAGGTATATCTAATAGAGAAGGGCCGACTAGTCGCCTACTAGTCGGGAAAGCCGACTTTTTGGCATCATTTGTAGTCAGCAACTATTCGGCAAAATATGCCGATAATAATCGGCGCATAACAAATGAAATAAAACAAATAATTTGTACTTGTTTTATAATTTCTAAACATTACTTAGAGTCGGTATGTAAAGTTACAGTCTTTATAATAGGAAGTAGGAACGTATTAATCAGTAAGTAATTAAGCTGACTTTAGATCATTAATCAACGAAATATAGCACATACATACATATATAACCAAATAACATGGCGTGATGAAAACTTATGTATCGTAAGTATTCATTAAATTCAATACCGGCGCCGCAGCAAACACAAAACGAACGAAATAAACATGTAAACAAACACATCACAACACACACAGCGGCCGCGCAATGACTAAGCCGAGTCACAGTATAAAAATGGATTCTTTTTATACTGTGGCCGAGTGATGACGAAAATGCCCGAACACCTCCGCAAGTATGTATTAGAATGATCGGCATTGCCGATTAGTCGGCCAGCTAATCGGCAATTTGAAAACCGATAAGTTGGCTAGTCGATTAGTCGGCAAATACTATAGTCGGCCCATCACTACATTATCTAATTATCAATAAGTACTAGCCTTTTTTTCTGGACTGGCCTGGAGGCTTGGTGCCAGCCCTAGGACTAAACAGCCTAACGTCAGTGTTGGTAAACAATGATTTTCTTAGTAAATAATGTACTTTCACTCATCCTATTTAGATTCTAGACAGACTACAATCTAGCGCGTCTAATGTTCTAGGAAGGTAACGTCTTGGTTTGCGTTGACAAAACGTACGGTTAGCAAAAAAGTTATGATTGAAGGTCACAAATAAATGTTATTTATTTATTCACATTTACAGGTATTACAAATATCATGCAAAAACAAAAAACACATACCGGAATTTAATAGTCATGAATTTGAAATTATTACTTGAAATTAAACAATACTCCGTGAATTAATCCATAAGCATAACTCAACAATAAAGTCTTCTTATAATGTCCCCAATGCTGAGACACAGACCTCCTTTCTGTGAGAGAGAATGGATCGTAATATTCGTAATCCACCACGCAGACCTAATGCGCATTGGTTTATTGAATTTATCCATATAATAAACAACTTTGATGCTGTCTGTACTTTTATATCGGTGTATTAGACAAATCAATATTGTTTGTTGAAGGTAAAGTGGTACTCAGGCTTCTGGAAACGTTAACTATTTAACAACACCTATAATTCATTGTCAATATCACTGAGAACGGTAATTGAATATTATCAATCAAGCTCTTGTTGAAATAATTAACATGTTTTTTTTTTTATTAGAAAAAGGTTCGCGTTTGACCACCATCTCACCTGATGGTAAGTGATGATGTGGTCGAAGATATAGCACGCTTACCTAAAAGGAACCTATTCACTCTTGACTTAAAGACTCCTAGGTTATAGCTATCGGGAAACACAGACTCCGGCAGGAAATTCCACTCCTTAGCCGTACGCACAATGAAGGTATTCCCAAAACGTTTTGTGCGTATGGGTGGGATGTCCACCATGTAACGATGGCGCTTCGCCGTTTGTCTCGTAGTCCGATGATGGAACGGGCTTGGTGGAATTAGATTGTGTAATTCCATCGCACACTCCCCGAAATGTAAAGCCCGATTTACACTTCAACAAGTACAGTAGCCAGTTAAGAACTCAGACAGTTAAGTAATAAGTAGTAAGTTGTAAGTAGCGTCCAAACGTAGGCGAGTGAGTAGTCATAAGTTGCCCGAGAAGAAAAAAAGAAAATAAAAAAACTTGAGAGGTGTCAAGGGACACCCGGATGGAACGAAGTTCCTTTCGATTAATTAGTGAAGGAATTGTAAAAAAAAACATGTGTGCAATTCACACGTGGTAGAAGTGAAACCTTCAAAAATTTACGAAATTCAAAGGTATACCGTTGCCCTCTCTCTCTCTCTCTTTACCTCAACTCCCCACGAGACGCCCCTCAACTCATGCCTCAACTCATCCCGCAACTCAACCCGCAGCTCGACCCGCAACCTGACCTGCAACTCGACCCGCAACTGGACCCGCAAATCGACCCGCAACTCGACCCGCAACTGGACCCGCAACTCGACCCGCAACTGGACCCGCAACTGGACTCGCAACTCGACCCGCAACTGGACCCGCAACTCGACCCGCAACTCGACCCGCAACTCGACCCGCAACTGGACCCGCAACTGGACCCGCAACTCGGCCCGCAACTCGACCCACAACTCAACCCGCAACTGGACCCGCAACTCGACCCGCAACTCGACCCGCAACTCGACCCGCAACTCGACCCGCAACTCCCCCCTCAACTCCCCCCTCAACCTACCTGTAACCTACAAATTTATGGACTGTACTAAACTCGCCCGTCTACATGCCAGCCAGTTAAGTTGGAGGGGTGCGGGAGACGCGAGAGAGGGGGCTACTTCGCACTGGACTCGCCGAAAAATAGGATCGCGATCTATTTAACTCAACTTAATCAACAACTTACTACTTAACTCGCTTTTGCCGTTCAAACTACAATAACAACTTAACTCGCCGATGACGCAAGTTAACTCGCTACTGTACTTGTTGAAGTGTAAATCGGGCTTTACCGATAGAAAACCGATAGATTTGCAACTCGTCGTCGATGTTCAAGGCTCTGGAGCTTTGACTCGACCTCTGCATCGTTGCCAATGAGTCTCTTGGCCCGCTTCTTGATGGACTCAAGCGCGTCCAATTGGTATTTAGCAGATCCATAGAGAGCAGTACTCCATAGGTAATTTATAATGGAAAACTACTAAAATTTACCACGAAATAATAAGAAAAACTTTGGTTAACTGCGGACACAAAATAAAAGCATGCGGGGACAGTATTCCAATGGTTTTCAATGTCAGTATTTCAATGGTCAGTCAGTGTCATTAAACCAGTGTAAGCTGGCCTTCTATTGTGTTGAAACTTATTACTACACGAGGCCAAATCATGGTCAAAATATTACCACAGTGGCATCCCATCCATACACACTTAGACATAATTAGAGATGGGTAACTCAGGAGAGATAGATACAAAAGATATGAATCACTCCGTTTCCATCAATCACTCTTTATATCCGTTCACATCCGAATGTATCACTGTATCAGTGTATCTTTTCAACTCATTCCACAGAACACATATACTCCTAGCGGAGACTCATTCACTTACGGCGGCCACTAAGGACGATTTTGGAAAGTTCAGACGTCTCTTTCGCACCTCCCTATTTAGAATGTTCTGTCGCGCTTTCGCAAGACAGAGAGAGTCGTTTGATCATTGTAAGCTGACATACGTCGGCACAGAAAGATAAATTGACAACTCTATTGCTGGTGCGTAGGGCTCAAAGTCGTTAATCGGTACGTGAACATTTAAGTATTATACTGGTTTTATCTACTCGTGTACTTTACTTTGCCTTTAAAAAGTTTTAGTAAACTATGCAAACTAATTTCAGTCATAAAACCATCGATTTAAGGATCAGGATAAAAAATAAATAAAAAGAAATTTGTGATTTACAAAATCAAACAAAATATCAGTTCAATCGGTAGACTATAGAATATATTTTTTCTACAAATAAGTAAAAGCAAATACCTACCCTAACAAGGCCCCCTCTGCAGAGGGCCGAAGCCTGCCGGGGTCGTGGGACTCATCCCGTTACCGTGGCCCCGGTATGTAAAGGGTTATTGAAGGAACACCGTGGATTTTAGTCAGTAAAAGTCTGACAGTCCCTCCCACCCTGCCCGGGGTGGGAGGACTTATTTGATAATTTTACCACGTTAAAAAAAAAAAAAAGTACCAATGTTATATTCGGTAATCATTAATTTAATTATTTATTATTTTAAACAAAAATTACAGTAAATTTTTCAAATACCTATTTAATACTTATCAATCAAAACAGATACCTAGAAAGAAACAGCAGCCCACAGGCAGCCCAATAAGTTAGAAAGATACCTAATGTAACGACCAAGCAAAGTGCAAACAGACATACTTATAATTGGAACGAGTTGAGCGAAGCAAGCCACGCTGAGCAGCGAGTTGCGTGCGCGAGTGTGAGCTACTGATACATATGGATACAAAGATATGAAAGAGTGATACATATCCCTGTGATCGAATCTTTCGATGCCACGCTGAGCAGCGTGTTGCGTGCGCGAGTGTGAGCTACTGATACATATGGATACAAAGATATGAAAGAGTGATACATATCCCTGTGATCGAAAGATACATTTCAATCTTTTCTTTTTAGTGATACATTTTGCCCATGTCTAGACATAATGTTTTTGAAATACTTTCATTCTGCGCATAGCTAAAGGGGGGAAGACCCTACTGGAGTCTGTGTTACCTACTTAACTTGGGTTATTTTGAAGTCAAAAGTGAACAGGTTACTTTTACGTAAGCGTGCTTTATCTTCGACTACATCATCGCTTACCATCAGGTGAGATGTTGCGGTCAAACGCGAAATTAATATAAAATAAAATAAAAAAAAAGATAATTCGCTTACCATATTTCGTCTTCCTAATGGAAGTACTACATTACTTTACTGTCAAAATCGTGATACTTCTCAATCAACATGAAGTAAAAGACGTACATTTTAAACTAAAGAGCCCAATAAATATCTTTATGATTGAAGTTAATAACATTTTATCCGACTAAGTAACGCCGATCGTAAAAAGATCATGTTTATATGCAGAAACACGAGGATACAATGACATCATAATGTCTTTGCAAAGTACGTTATGCATTATTATTATCAACTCAACCTTCAAGGTTTGAGTGCCAAAGACCTTGAAAGTAGGGTTGGCGATTAGTGAAAAGTTTTTTAAATACCTAGACGCATAATATTACGTAGTACGAAGTGAACGTTTTTTATAATCGGTGTCTGTTTGCTTTTTTTTTTTTATCGTGTTAAAATTTTCAAATAAGTTCTCCCACACCGGGCAGGGCGGGAGGGACTGTCAGACTTTTACTGACTGAAATCCACGGTGTTCCTTCAATAACCCTTTACGTTCCGGGGTCACGGTAATGGGATAAGTCCCACGACCCCGGCAGGCTTCGGCCCTCTACAGGGGGGGCCTCGTCATATTGCTGACGCTCTTTGAAGCGCGCGTGGAACACAACGCGCCGTCGACCCGGGCATGGTCCATGGTCGGACAGCGAGTTGCCCTTTACTCGCTGTCCGCATGCCCGCGCCTACGGTGGCCGGAGATCGTCGGCCGACGTCCGACGCCGTGGGCGTCTACCACTGCGGCTGGGCTGGAGGGAGGACGCCATCCTCTCCCTCACACGGCCCGCCTCCTCCTTCGGCAGCATGACTGCTTCGCAGGAGGAGGCGACCGCTTCCCACTCCCTCTCGCCCCGTAGCATGGCCTCGACCAATGCCGGGCGCGAGAGGTCTCCGCCTATCGCCGCCGTGAGGTCACGTCGGTGCTCCGCCCAGGCGGGGCAGTCTTGCACCCTATGCTCTACTGTGTCCTCAGGGCGATCCTCGCAGTGGTGACACCCAGGCGTTTCTTCCTTCCCCATCAGACACAGGTACCTCCCGAAACTTCCGTATCCGGTGAGGACCTGTGTCATGCGGTAGGTCTGGACGCCGTGACGCCGATCTAGCCACTCCTCAAAGAGGGGTCTTACCGCCGCAATTGCGGCGTGCCCGGTGTCTGTTTGCTGAGTCTTTACTTCTAGGTAAGCGAGCTCCATCTTCGAACACATCAGCGCTTACCATTAGGTGAGACGGTGGTGAAACGCAAACCAATAAAAATAAATAAGAACTTTCATTTTTTTGGAGGCATTTATCAACCCCTCTATCACCTGTAAGTAGTATTGATCAAGAAGACTTAATATGGCCAATACTTATTATTGTGAAGTCTCAATGAAAAGTATTTCATATGTAGCGATAAAATAAGCATGTCCATTATAACAGAATGACTTTTTAACTGTGTGTTAATTAATAATTATAATTCCATAAAATTTGTCTTTTTGTGTCCAAATGTGAAAATCGTACAAACAGACGGACAACCGTATTCGCAATCATAATTTAACAGTTCCACTTCCTTCAGTGTTCAGGATTATTCAATAGACTTTACCACATGAAGAAGTCCAGACTTAGGTCTTCTGTTTGATGCAGAGCCTGGGATATAAGCATAATTCTTTGGATACCTGATCAGACTGTCATGTGGAAATACATCCACTTGGTCGTTTGCTATCCGCTTATTTCTTATAAGTATTTTCCACATCATCTGTAGGTACTTTAGTGTGCTACATGACCAAATGAAGCATGACCATGTATTTAACAGCACAGATATTGATAAATCATCATGTTTTAACATCAATCAAGATGATACTACGATTTTAAGATCGTTAAAATCGTCATTAGCCTTGAATCCATCGTTAATGTCAGCGACTTTTATTGCACGAGCCTATTCATTTTATTGCGTCCATATCTGTGGTAAGATTATCATGGCGGCTTTTAATTTGTAATGACTTTGATAAGCGTATCTTTTTTTTAATTCAATTTTATAGTTACCTGGTTTTAATTACTCGTTCCTCCTTTTTCCACATTAATAATATCTCTTTTTGGGATAATTAATCTCAAGTACCTATATAAGACTTTTGGCCAGCATCAAATGATGCTCTTTTTCCGTAGCAGAATCCAGGCTTTAATGACAAGTCCTGATGTCGAGATATCGCAGGCAGAAAGAAGGCTTAGACACAGTTCGCATTGAAAAAATTTGCCTCTCTGAATAGAATCCTGAACTCTTGGATTATTATAAATGTCCAGAGAAAGCCTTGCGTTCTGCCAAGCGTCACAGAATGACTCCGTGGCGGGGCATTTAGAGCATGTTTTCAATACTTTTAGCGTTAATAGTTATTTGTTATACAAGATTGCAAAGTTGCTTTTTAATTGCGTGCTCAATTTTGATGACCGAGCAAGCGAAGGAATCAAAAGAGCACGAGGTGAAAAATCTTTGCACTCGAGTGCAACACGTAACTTTTCATCCCACCTCAGCGAGGAAATGACTAAATGCAAAAAAAAATGGCGCGCAAAGCAAATTAAAAAATGTAAGTACACCAAGAAGGTTCCAGAGTCTGAGTTTTAAACAAATTAAAAAAAGTTGTATGATAAATTCGGCCCCATGGAGGTAGAAGTAAATAGGTTTAATGATGTTTTGAATTCACAAACTTAGTACACACGATGTTCTAAATTTAATTTACTTTATCCTCTAGCGGATAAAAACGGCTTTTGCACTCAGATATCGAAGAGCAAAAATACTCTTTCCGAGATGGGGGGATGAAAAGGAACTTATTGTCGGTTCGAAAAAAAAAACATTTTTTGTGGAGTATTCGAAATGGTAAATATCGTAATAATTTACGAGAGCATTAAATAAATGTTTTACATTACTCACATTTAATATTCACCTCATAATATTACATACAACGTTGATAAAAGCGAGAGAAATTAAATTAAACCACATATACTATACGTGCTAACGGTTAATCCAAAACTATAAAAAAAAATACGAGAAAAATACGAAAAAAACTGTTTTCAAAGGTAAAACGTAAACAGTCTTTGTAAAAACTTATGATGCAGAGCGGCTTCGTGCCGTGAATTTTGTCGCTTTAGGGTGTACCTGTACGATTCTAGATAACTATGCGTAAGTATTTAGTCAGTGATTTAACTAAGAAAAAACTTCAAAAAATTCCGGTGACTAAACTACTGCTTCTATTGGCCTGATTTTTGTTATGTAGCCTGAAAATGACAAATAGTAAATGTGGTTTCATTTCTCCCTTTTATCAACGTTGAATAATAACTAACAAGGGAAAAAGAAAATCAAATAACGCTCTGTAACACAAGATTTTGTTTTTCTTTTTTGTGCAACGTCATAGACAGGCATATAAGTACCCGGATCTAAATGGACAGACAAATATACATATATTATAAAGCCAATAATCATGATGACAGCCCTGAAGCGTTCAAATGATACGGCGATTAGTATTCATCGCACGCTGATTTGCGTTGATTGATTCAAATGAGCTCTCAATTTGGCATGAATAACGGTTTTAACTATCTTTTTGTTGTTACTTCAAGAACAGGCCTTCCTTCCTTTATGGAGACAATGTATATACAGTAACGTTTACAAGTCGTATCCTTCGTCTGCACTCATATCCTATACCATGGTAATTTCTTTAGGAAGCTTAATACGAATTATTACAGGACATATCTGTGTAAATATTTATTTATTTGCGTATTTATTTTATACTAGCTGTGCCTTCAACCTACGTTTTTCCCGAACCAGTGGGAATTTCTGGATTAATAAAACCAAAACATTGATCAATTTTTTAATATTTGTTTGTTCTTGTATCGTGAAAAAACTATAAGCTCTTGAAAAACAAAGTTATTTCAAATAATAAACAGACACACTATTTTATTTATATGTATGTATATATGTATGTGTATATACACAGTACACCAAACAATACCTCAAGAAATATCTCTTCGTATCTCTTTTAAATTAAATCTTCAAAGGGCGTCTTTAGCATTTAGCGATAGGCCGATATCGACGGGTCCTACGTATACTGGTGTAACCCGCAAAACAGCGAAATACGTTTTTTTGCACCAAAAGCCTTAAAATTACCTTAACTTTATATCCTGTAAAAAATATATTAAATTATCAAGTAATTTCAAAGATACAAACTTGTAAACTAATATAAGTGACATCATTTTCCGCCACACGACCATCTACACTGATCTAAGTCACTTGCACCAGTGTAGGTAGTCGCGTGCGCCGCGACACGTCAGCACAAGTGTCATTGACTCCAGTATGCGTGCGGCGACGGAGTCGGGAGCACGTTAAACACTGGTATAACTGCGCTGCGTTTTAGTTTACGTATTCATTTGTTCAAAACTATTCCGATTTTGTTTGTTTTGAGTAAGTAGTGGTAAAAAGTCACAACAATGAAGCGCTCACGAGGTCAATTAATGATAGATTTATTAGAAAATAAGTATAGTAAAATAAACACTCCAGAAAATTACGAAGGTAAGCGTTAATTGACATTTCAAATAATATAATGATATACTTTGTATTGTTTGATCAAATGTAAAATTAAAAAATAAATAAATTACGTGTTGTTTATTTGTATTTTCACTTGTATACAAGGTTCATAGTGGTTACTCGCGTACTTTGTATAGTGGTTTTAGTAAATTTTAACGATTATTTGTAAATATGTTTAAAAATGAATTAACACATTAATTTTGATTTATTTTAGATCGGCCGACAGTACCATCATGCGTAATACGTGAAGAATTAGACCAAACTATGAAAATGTGCAACGAGACCATGGAACCGACCGATTTTAATGAAAAAAATAGTTTCACAAATGAAAGTCTAATAGAAAAGCCAGGTAAATATACTAAACTAAATTATTGAAATGTGATTTTATAATTCATGTTTTTTTTTTCAATAAATTTTGCACTTATATCAGTATACAAAGTCAGATGTGACTTTTTTTTTTGGTTTTCGGTATGTTGTTATCTGATATAAGTTACATTATTTTAATAATAATATCTATTTACTAATAAAATAAATAGTAATACTATTTTTAATACATTTTTAGCAGCAATTCATTGCATAATTATTTTATTATATAATTTTAGATTCCCCCTTACCTCCAAGTGCGGATTTTTTTGCTGAAGAGATGTCATTCATCAATAAGGTTGTAAGCTTAAGCGACCCAGAAGACATGTTCGAGGAAACCCCTACAGTAGAAAATTTATACCAAAATTTATCAAACATTTCGTCAGATTCTGCCAAGTCCTCTGAGTGCTATACCGTCCAGGAGGTGAATATGATTGTGCATAACAACTATAAAGAAGATGAGCCTCAAATTCTACATCCATGTCAAAATCCTATTTCTGAATCAAGTGTGGTAAAACAAAATGACCTTCCTGATGATGAAGTTGATAGCTTAACACCAATGCCTTCGTCATTACTTTCTTTTTCACCTATTCGCCAACAAACTGATGATGAATTTGACAATTTATCACTATTAAATTCAAACTACACTGATACACCTTTAAGTAGTCCCGCAAGTGTGCAAAGAAAAACCCAAAAAAAGAAAGATAAGAGTAGATTGCGAGAGAGGTTCCAAAATATGTGGTTTGATGAAAGACGCAAGTTCAATTTAAACAGGGGATTAGAATACATGAGTCGAACGGGGAAGCTACATCAGAAGAAAAAAATGAAAAGCGCTTGTAAATGCCCCAAAAAATGTTTTGAAAAAATTGAAGAAACTGCAAGATGCACAATATTTAGAAACTTTTGGGAAATAGGAGATCACACTCGACAGTGGGACTTCATTGCCAAGTATGTTTCCAAACTGGACAAGAAACGAATTGTTACTGAAAATTCCCAAAGAAATTGCACTCTGCGATATTCATTACCAGTAACAGGAGATAGTGGTAGCATTGAAAAGGCTTATGTTTGTAAAGTCATGTTCCTAAACACCTTATCTATAAGTTATAATTTTGTGAAAACGGCTTTGGACAAGTTTGAAAACGGTTTCGGTGTGATAGAAAAGGATTGTAGAGGAAAACATTCAAATCATCCAATAACGATACCCAGGACTGCTAAAGACAGTGTGTGCTCCCATGTAAAGATGTTTCAACCCGTTGAGTCTCACTACACAAGAAAGGAAACAAGTAAGGTATATTTAGATGGATCATTGACTTTTTCGCGAATGTTTAATTTTTACAAAGAATGGTGTGATAAAGAAGCAATTTCCGTAAATTGCCAAGTTAAAACGTTACGGCAGTATAGAGACATTGTTAATAAAAACTTTAATCTCTCTTTCCACATTCCTAAAAAGGACAAGTGCGAATTATGTCACGCATTTGAAAACTTAGAAAATCCTACAGATGACCAAATATCAAAACACAATCGGCATTTGGCCGAAAAAGAGAGGGCTCGGCAATTAAAAGAGATGGATAAACAATTGGCTAAGGAAGATAAAACTGTAGTTGCTGTTACTTTCGACTTGCAAAAAACTCAAAATTTACCACATGGAAACGTTAGTACTTTTTATTACAAAAGAAAATTACATTTTCACAATTTTACTCCATTTGATATGGCTGATCTACAGGGTTATTGTTATTGTTGGGACGAACAGACTGCTAAAAAAGGTGCCAATGAAATAGCCAGCTGCATTTTCGATTTTATTGGCATGAAGGTGGAGCAAGGAGTCAAAACTTTTATATTCTGGTCGGATAATTGTGGAGGCCAAAATCGAAATAGGATCGTATTCCTTATGTATATGTATTGCGCTTGGAAGTTTAACGTCAACATAACCCATAGATTTCTTGCTGTTGGTCATACTCAAAATGAGGGTGACAGCATTCACTCAGTAATTGAAAGAAAAACCAGAAATATTTTAATTTATACTCCAGAACAGTGGATCGTAGCTTTTAAAATGGCAACAGCTAACGCAAAACCGTATATTGTTCGAGAAGTAACTCAATCTTTCGTTTTTGATTTTAAGTCTTGCCTTCCCTTTTTTGACAACTGGAAAAAGAATTCCATGGGGGAACTTATTATGTGGAGTAAGGTTTGCGAAGTTAATGTTCAAGCCAAAGATTTATTTATGCTTAATTATAAGTATGCGTTTGAAGAAGGGGCTTACAAAACTATTCAATGTTTGAGAAGACACGTGCCAGTATACAAAGTGTTTCAAAAAAACTTGACAGATTAGATGTAGCGTACAAGAGTTTGTTACCAATTGACAAGAAAAAATTTAAAGATCTTCAAGATCTTTGCAAGTCCAATGTGATTCCTGAGCGGTACCATTCATTTTACAATAATTTGAAGATGTGGACCGAAAACACTGAAGATATCTCTGACTAGGTTATATTTTTAAAAAGTCTAGTTGTCTTTTCCAACACGTTGTTTCTCTTTTTTATTAGATTTTCTATACCATTATCTACTGGGATTATTGTTACAAAAAATAACAATGTTGCCAATGTCTGAAAGACTGATTAAGTAGTACTTACGTAAGACTGATTAGGAAGTACTAATGAAAATATAAATAAACAATTAATATAATTAACGAAAGTTCCTACTTAAGTTAAGAAGATTGCATTTTTTAGTTTTATTATTTTTAAGATGGCAAGGCCATTGATTTTATTTTTCATTATTAAGAATGCTATAATATCAAACTATAACATCAAAATAGAAACACCTATTAAGCATAGCTCTGGAAAAGATATTTATTTGAAATAAAGTGTTATTTTGTATTTTCAATGTTTTTATTTAATTTCCTGCCACACGCATTTAAATATTTAAGGTAATAACAAATAACAATACAGAAAACTGTTGCAAGTAGTTTTCCAGTACTGAGTAAACTGTTGTAAGTGTTTAAAAGTCGATAAAAAAAGATGTTATTGTTAATATTATAACCTTATATTGATCAATAAATCGGAAATAGCATGTTAAAAGAGTAAAATCCTTCAGTTTTCCTTTATTGTAAGTACAAGCAAGTACACTATATACTGGTATAAGTGGCCACTTGTATCAGTTTACAGGTTCTACCATAGTAAAGAAAACAAGCTGCATCAATGCAAGTAATGCTATTTTCCAAAGTATACAAAAATAAGAAAAACCAATAATGCAGTCTTTTTTCTTAGATATTAAAACATAACATACCAAAATTTCAAGTGTTTCCATTGATTTATGACAAAATTAGAAGCTTTAGAACCTATAAACCGCTCTCCTGAATAGTTGTATTTTTGCACTTGTACTAGTATACGTAGGACCCGTCGATATGTCAACCTACGTGCTCAGTCAATTCCTTTCAAACCTTTTTAGACGATTTTCAAGCTAACCAATTACTGTAATTGAATAGTGAACTTTCGCAATTAATCTACACTAATATTATTCATGCGAAAGTGTATTAGTTGCTTTATCCTACAGTCAACTTCAAATTCAAATTCAATGGCGGACAGAGCTTGTAGTTTTATTTGTTTTTGCCACTTTTGCGTTGCTTAGGCTTAATGAATATTAACTCTGATAACAGTTTGATCAACACTACGATATGTGTTCATAATTAATATGTAATTACGTAAACAATCGGCTTCGTTCGTTTGATTATATTTGTATTTAGACTGATGCAGACAGGTAATTTCTTGAAATCAAGATACAATCGGAATTATCCGTCTACTTGGCAGTATGGCAACGTAAAACTAGGTAGGTCGTCATATCGTTAAGCTCCTTGTTCTAAGTTGAGCTATACGTCATTTGACAAATGCTTGCACTGTATGGACAGGCACACTCAAATCTGTGAGCACCTTTCTTCAAAAGACCGCCTCAGACTGAAACCTTCAAGGTTCCCATATAATTAAACCAGTGCAGATTGTATGGACAGAGACCCCCTGAGAGTGTTTCTTCTCAGGGTAGTCAGTTAGGAAACACCGGCCTCACCTAGTTAATATTTACGAAAAAAATGACGTGTAAAAGTGTTATTTAATAACCAATTTGCAAAATAAAGATTATTTATCATATTAGCCGCACGATATCCAGTGTTTAAAACAGTCAAGGGTCTCCATTCACTGGTCTCATCATGCGTCTGCATCTTGCACCCAGTGTATTCCGGGAACCTTTCCGACCGTGGATATGGTGACCATCTTACGATATGATGATTCCTCCGTGACTCGGCAAGCAGATTGGCCTCAGCTGACATTTGTATATCTTTGACAGTCGTTAAGGGTAGTCAGAAGTCAGTCACTAGTCTTGCCAAGGGGTAACAGCTACTGTGTTGTGGTCAGTTAGGTTGTTGCACCATATAAAACACAAGTACAGCAATACCCCGACTCACACAGGCGAAAAATCAATAAAAGTCGGACAAAACCAAAAAAATTAAAAGTACTCCAAACAAATAAAAACCTGGTTTACCAACAAGTCAGATAAACAATACACGCTACCTGTGCACGCCACGCGAACCTTTTGTCATCTACGCGCCTGGGTCTCACTCCAAAGTTCGACTTGATCAACAGCGGATGTGTTTAAGAGTGAAAGTGTTGCTTTTAATTATTACGATCCTATAATTTTCTTCGTGAACATCTTTGGTTTTTCGATGGATTCACTTCCAGGAGGTAATAAACTACTTTTTAATATCTACTTTTGATAGTAATGCTTGATATTTTATATTAAAAATAATAATGACTGTGACATTGTATTGTTTTGCATATTTTTAAACTTCACAAAAGGGTAAAGTGTAACTTCCCGAGAGATCAGGCTTTGATATTAGTATTTTTAGAGAGCATGGACTTTGTTTTTCAATATGCAATCATAGTTTTATGCGACCATAAGCGACGCTTTAACAAAATTGTTTTTTTAGTCGACCACTTCTGTATTGGACGAATTCTACGTAAAACAAAACAATGTCTTGCCCGGAATCGGTTACTTAATTGGTACTAAATATTAGTTTGATATTGATTTAGGATCAACTGACGAGGAAGTGAGCTTTAGAAGAAAGACTCTAATTGCCTACTATAGGGAGGAAACTTCGAAAAAGGAGCAAGATAAAATATCTCGTCTGAAAAAAAAATACAACGTGCTCTGCAAGTGAATGAACTTAAAAATGAAATAAAGAGATCATTATTAAATAAACAAATCATTCAACCAATCTTCTTAGGGTTCCTTTATTTCTTCTTCAATCACACAAAATTTTTTCTCGGTGTGTTAACGCCAATAAAGACTGGTTCGATACCTACATTACATTTCCTGTTACGATTCATACTCAAAAGATAAGTCGCAGCCTTGGTAGCCGACCTTATAAGAGCTCTGAAGAATGTACCGAACGCACAAAACGTAGAAAGACAGAAGATGTTCGGAAACAATTAGAACCCGAAGAACTGGCTTTTGCAGCCCAGGTAAAATATCATGCACGTGGTGATATCCAAACATCAAAGATCATCAAGCAAGTTACAGTGGCTGGTGCCAGTAGCAGTTTTAGCGTTCCCAAAACACACGTGAGCCTTTCGTCAGACAAAGCGTTATCGTTAGTGATTGAAGCACAATTGTCTAAATCTCAGTACAACACTTTACAATCTTCAGCAATGGAGATGAACTGCAGTCTGTATCCTAATTATGAGACTATAACTGAAGAAAAAAAAAGGTGTTATCCTGAAGGTATTTTTTGCACCGAAACGAATGCTAAAGCTCCTCTTCAGAATATAATGGACCACACTGCACAAAGGTTATTTTTGTCTCTTATTGAAGTCATACAATCGCTTACAAAGGATCAGTTACAAAATCTTCGCCTGATATCAAAATGGGGGTGTGATGGATCTGGCTGCCATTCCGAATATAAACAGAGGTTTGAAAATGTCGAACAGTCTGATGCAAATATGCTAATTACTTCTATTTAGCCAGTTCAACTCGTGTGTGATCATAGTAAAACTGTGCTCATCTGGCAAAATCCTTGCCCCTCCTCACCATCCGTCCGTTAAAGTTAGAGATGGCACATGAAACTGTAGAACTATCGAGATTAGCAGCTCAGTGTTCAATCCAAGATTGAAGTTTTATCACCAACAATAGTTTTAATGGTGGATAGTTAAATGGAATGTATAGTTAAACACAAGTTGATAATGACCATGGTTGATTGGAAGATGATAAACGCCTTAACGGACACGAAATATGCCATGCGTTGCTATATTTGTAAAGTCACCTCGAAAGACTTCAACAGGATCAAATTCTACGTGTCAAAGCCGATAACTGAAGAAAACCTTAATTATGGTGTTTCATCGCTACATGCCTGGATAAGGTTTGCGGAGTTCATAACTCATTTTGACAGAAACTTGGGTTACATGTTGATAAACCAAGACATGGTGAAGGTACATCGACTGATGGTAAACTGCACGTGCCATTTTTCAGCATGCAGAAGAAGTTGCTGAAATAACAGGTGTTAATCATCGGCTCATAAATCGACTGCATACCATTTTAAAAGTAATGTCTAGTGGTTACAAAACCAATGCGGTCAAATTCAAGGCATTTTGCACCAAAACAGCTTCCTTTTTGTGATGAATTACCCATGGTATTGTATGTCAATAACACTTCACAAGGTACTTATCCATGGATCAAATATAATAGAGAATTCTGAAATAGCCATAGGGTTAATAAGCGAAGATGCACAAGAAAGTCGAAACAAAGATGTGCGAAAGTACAGAGAGCGGTTTTCAAGAAAATTATCAAGAAAATTAGCCATGGAAGATACTTTTAAAAGACTTATGGTGTCTTCCGATCCATTTATAACAGAACTAAGGAAACTAATCACAAAATAATCTGTTTCTATGTGCCCAGACGTTTTAAATCTATTGGATGAACCAAATATTACTGATGATGTATAATAAAAATGTCCAAAAATCACAATATGCGTTTTTATCACATACCAACACTTATGAGGCTATTTTGTAGAAAAATAATTAATGTTTAGGTTTTGTCCGACTTTTATTGAATTTTCGCCTGTGTGCGACTTACGCTACCCCGTTTTACGCGATTTCAGAGTTACGCGATTTTTCTTTCAGAGCACCGCTCGACTCGAATCTTTCTTAACGAATCTTCTAAACAACCTTTAGCGATTCGAAATTATTTTGAAGCAAACTTAATTTCAATAAGTTTCTTTCAAAATTATTGCTGGTTTTAGTATCTGGTCCCAATTGAAAATAATTTGCGTATATGAAAAACATAACCCGACTTACGCGAATTCGACTTACGCGGTCATCTCTCGGTCCCACCTACCGCGTAAGTTCGGGGTATCACTGTACTCAGCTGCATCAGATTAAACTGAAAAATGAGCACAACATAGTTGAGAAAAGGTTAAACAGATGGTGGTAATGTCGACCAGTTCCTTAAATTTTTGTATAACGCATTTAGGCTTCGTTCAACATTGATCTTACTTGAGTCCAGTCAGTCAGAAAAACTACTTCCGCCACCGCTTAATTTCGTTCAGCCCCAGGAGCATCTGATTCCCGGACGTGACTTTCAGTGGCCAGTTTGGAAAGCAATCTGACTACGAACTCAAGTAGGCTGCTGTAAGAACAATTTAGAAAAATGAGGAAAACCAAACTGACACGCGGTGAATATGGTGCTCCTACCCAAATAATGTTCCATTTGCTGGAGTGTCCAAAATGCTCAAATACATGTCCATTTGAAGGCCTGATAAACGCCACTGAGGTTCCAACTAACGTGGCTACTTTCTGGACCCAACGTATATAATATTTTCGCAGAAGATTTGACATTGATTCGGAGAAGAAGATCTTATTCAAGTGAAAATTATTATAAAACACGCATTTCGAAAGTACTGAGTTCAGTCTTAAACTGACCTCAGACTTATTGAAAAACTTTCTCTCATAAACCTTCAAGTTAACTGTATTTAATTAACTTGAGGCATCTAAGTGAAAACTAACGTCGGGTCGCGTCGGTTGGTGCTAAGTATCTAACTAACTTGACACGACGCGCGACGTCCTAAGCCGGAGATAGTAGAGCTCTGGATCATAATACTTATTCTTTACTAGATGTGATTTTAATGATAATTAAATCGTCCGACATACGATATAATTATGTAAATAACATATACACACATACGTAGTTCATATACTTTTACAAGAAGATAAACCTAAAAATGTATTACGTAATCGCTTACTAGACCTAATAAATAAGTATATTAACCAAATAACAAAAAAACATATTCCCTATAAAAATCGCTGAACCGTCAAAGTAAGATCCCGCAGAAAAATTAAGCTTTTAAGGCAAGAAACACAACTTACTCTTATTCAAAACTTAACAAGTGCTATTAAACTCTGAATCTCACAAACACCAGAGTGTATTTTACTAAACATAAAATTTATAATCATCTCTCCACACTAATCCCTAAGTGCATCAAACATCTTCGTCCAGACATCCGTAAATTTTACAAACAAACAAACAACTTTCATCCTGTAACTGTATTTATAACTTCAGCTCCTTATTTAGCGTGATTGTAAAACCACAAGGTGATTGACTCTCATGGACGATTTTGGGACTCGACTGACTGAAATAGTACTCAGCGTGAGCTAAACATACAAACATATCCGCCACACGGGAACTTAAACCTTAGCTGTTAGATTTTAAGATGGGAATTTGAGTAAATATTGGTCGCTCTGTAAGTATACACACGCGGAACACAAAAATGCGAAGAGAATTCTTAATGAACTTAATTGGACACGTTTCCGAATTGGAAGTGAATATGTTATTGGCTTATAATCTGAGTGATTTAGTCTAGTCACGATTTCTTGAGGTTTTAAGTGATTTTATGTATGGTTTCCGACAGCCGTTACCGACGGACAGACGATTTTATTTAATCTTTTTTAATGTTATTCAGTTCATTGTCAATATCATTAACTTTACAAAAAAAAAAACGAAAGATTTTGTGCGATTCGCCTGTTTAACAAAAGTTTTGTATCGAAATTTTTAGCTTGAAAGTTTTCCTACTTCCTACCCATATACGTGACTAAACAATATCAGACGCATGAGTCGATCTTTAAAGTTAACCCTTTCGCGGTCGGTACTCGATCACGTGGTCTATGTAGAATGACACATCAATTCTTCATACAAAATGGTTAGACGTTTATTGACGTCGAGTCGTATTTTTTCGATACATTTGGCCAATAGCGGCACTATCGTTATCTAACGTCAACGTCGTGCGTATTCTACGTACCACCAGCGCACGAACAGGACGTCTTCTTTTTGAAGCACCAAAAATCATAATGTAATGTGACAGAACAATTTTGAAATTTTCATGCGTTGTGGTGGAAAGAAGTAGCTAGTACAATTTTGTATTGCGAGTCAACGTGACTAAACGGTCTGCTTAAAACAAGTAAATTAAAATAGACGTAGTAGTACGTTCTGTCACCACTAGTAAGCTGTCTTGGAACGTATATACACGCCACCGCCCATGAAAGGGTTAAGCAACGGTTGCTAAGATCGGTATGTGGTCACCATCATAACATATTACGATTCCTCCGTGCTTCGGAAAGACTTCAAGCCATCCATCCAAGACTTGGACCCAACTTTCATGTGTACATTCATCTTTTACAGTCGTTACCGTTACTCAGTAGCCAGGAAATTTTGCCATTCTTGCCATGTGTTACCCAGCTTTAAAACAAAAATCTAACCTATTCACCTGACCTACTATTATAACTGAAACGTTCTACGTTCAGCGACCGGTTCGTAATGAAATGAGAAGGCGGGCGACCACACGCGATGTCACTTTATATTAATTGAGCGCGGATTTGCGGAAACAACACCTTGCTATTTGAGGAGTTGAATGTGCTTTGGAGAATGTGCCGCTACATTCTTTAAGTTTTTCACAGAACTTGGTAACATTATTAAGAAAAACATCGCATCAAGATTTCGCAAAAAGTCCCATTGTGTGTTACCTCTCCATTATTTTAAATTACTTTACTCCTGTAACTAACTGAAACACATTATAGTCGTTCAGGGTCTGGTTGTTGCCTCGCGATACAAGATAAGTTCCTAGTATAAGGCAATGATGATTCTTTGTTTTGTTTTGTAATGGATAAACTCAACTACTAAACCTATTTCAAAATTTCCTTCACCAAATTACCCGCAATTTTATTTTGCTGTAAAAACCTTTTCATACCAGCGAATGCTACATGGGCAGAAGCTCAATTATGTAATTTTTTCAAGATCTCAGGCTAACTGACCGCGGCCTCAGAACACGAATAGCAAATGACAGAACACGGCTTTTAGTCAGGAAAAGTCTGATACTCTCCCGCTTCGCCCAGATTGGCAGGCAGTCATTTGATAATTTTCCCACCGGAAAAAAAAGCTAACTGAAAATAAGTTCTAAAATAAGAGAGCTTCATGGCCGAGGCGAAAAGTCACAAACTTATTATGTGGGCAATGTGTACTTAGAATGTTCTAGGAACATCTGGTACTGGCTAGCTAGCATCTATCTACAGCCTAAGTTTAACTATTTCCAGATAAATGTTTATAACCATGCTTTTGCGAGATTGCTATTAAGTTTTGTGGTTTAATATATTTTACAAGAAACACCTCAGTTATGACAACATAAAAAATATGAGACAAAGAAACATAGACAAGTCATTGTATTGTATATTGAATGGGTAGTATTATGTGTATATTTATTAATCGCAATCACAATTTGTAATACATTCAATTACTTTTTCTATTATCTGTGGCAAATGTCGTGGGCTATACACTTGCTCACTCTATATAAATTGTATCTGTATCACTTTCGTGTGTTCTTCTATACATCTTTTCTATACTTACATAAGATGTACCTACATATAAATAGAATAAAAGTGTTTTTGTTGTCAAAAATACAATGCTATTTTTTTACAGATATTTGTTTGTGAATGAAAAAATTAGTCACAATTTTGTTAATCCAATCTTGTAATAGGTGTCCCACATAACTTGCCAATACCATTATCCATAACGAAATGTTAATAAAATAATATTCATTTCTTTGGCAAAATACTAATATTTAAAGAGGAAAGATTTGTATATTTTAATTTTTGTAACGAATAAACTCAAAAACTACTGAAATAATTTAGAAAATTCTTTCATTGAAAATTTTTTCACGCTATTGAAGCCGCGAGCAGAGGCCTGTAAATAAATTAAAGATGACTCATTAACGCCTATAAAATACGATTCATAATTACGGGACGTGGGAACCATAAAACTGGGTCAATGCAACGGACGGCCTTATCTAACTGGGATAGCTGAATGTCCTATATATTGCTGTCGATGACGTCAATCATATTGTGATCATATCCTATCATTAATTTGCGTGCGTTATTCGATTATCAATATCTGATAATTTGCGATAATTTACTTTTTAGCCGAGTTTTTGCAATTACCGTTAGCTAAGCGCCTTGCACGTGGGCAGGGTGACACTCGATTTAATAATATTTTTTTTTATTAGAATTAAGACTGTCTCCCGAATTAGGAAAATACCTTGGTGAGTAATATAGCATAAATAAAAATAATTTATGAATACATTATTTATTACGCCAAATTACTTTCATTGCAATATTTATTGTACGTATAACAAAAGACTGCAGTACAAAATTTCATTCTTGTATGAAATAAATTACTTTGTTTGTTTTTTACAAACACCCAGATCTGGTACTCCTATTTGTAGGTCATTCACACATTTGTGAGGGAGCGGGAATAGAACGGGACGTCAAAAAAATATAAAATTAAACCAAGCAAATCAAACATCAAGAAAAGTTACAACAGAAAAACGTCTAGAAATAAATTATTACTACTCTAAATAAACAAATTGCTATTTCTCTACTTGTATTGTATGCTAAACGAGTGTGTGTTTTTATGAGTTTGTATAAAATTCGTTGTTGAGGTTACATACGTAACCACAATCGACTGACTCATCATTATGGTTAACAGCCTTGCTTAACACACAGATGAGAATTGGCATCAATATGTACCTACCTACATAATTATATGGGTACATATTGCTGCCTTATTATGTGGTAAAGCTTTCGTCTACTCTATTTAGTGTATGCTTTCCTAGTTCATCGTGGAAGTTTTTCTCGTTCTTTCTGATTTTAACTCTTTTGCTATTGCCATTTACATTTACGTTTGTCCTTTTACTCCTTAACAGCAAAAACAAAAACAAATCCGAATTCCAAAGGTTGTCTGGAAGATTTTGCCACCATTGTAACCATAGAATAGACAATATTGTTAAATAGGTGTTTTTAAATGTTGGTATACAATAAAGTATATTTATTCTATCTATTTATCTATAAAGCCCTGTTTTCCTATAGGGAGGAAACCATCAAATGGCTTAGTCTTTTAGCATAAGATCGAAGAGTGTAAGATTTTCACCTTACTAAAACCAACACGGTAGTCACCATCAACACATTGCGACAAGCCTTGTGTTTTCTTAGGAGCTTCATGTACAACGCCTGTTAGGGAACTTCCCAAGGAAGACTGATAAAGTATCTCATGAGCCTGACTGTACACGGTAGTACATGACCACTTTGCCACCGTCCTCCCTGCAGTCACTTAGAGGGCGGTTAGAGTCCCCACTTCGAAGGCCAATCCGAACCCAAACTCCGCCTGATTCTGGCTCTCCTTAATTTACAACACCGGCGCGGCGGCGCCGTGCAACCCAAGTTAGCACTAACGATGCTAATTAGCAGATAATGGATAGTGCCATTATCTGCTAATTAGCGTCGCTACCTTTAAATTCCCCGAAATACCGCCGTCAAACACATTTGATGAGTAATCGTTTAGTCTAGCCGGGATTGTCCATTTTCATAATGTCATGATATTTCAGCAAAATATCAAGAAAGTTGACATTCCCGCAAATATCACGATTTCAGCTGATTGAGCCGCACGCTTATAGCAGAAAGACACTTTGGTGCTTCGGTGTTAGTCCTTTCAATATTATTGCCGTAGTAAAGACTTTTAGAGTAGGTACTGTTTTCGTATTTAAAACTATGTAGATATAAAGAGAGTTTTTATTGTAACTTGAGTATACGTTAGGTATAAGCCCTTTTTTGAGGTACGTGAAGCAAAAAAACTGTACCCATTTTTACGAAAATTGCGCCCACAGAGGACTATGAAATAAGGAATATGAAATTTAACAAAGTCTACTATTATGGGAAATTATAATATGGAGAAGGAGTTTTATATAACGCATTAGAAATTTAAATTAAGGTCGAACTTCGAGTCAATAAATAAACATAAAAATGGTAGAACATTATTTTGATTACGATGTAAAAGACTACAAGTGTAAGGAGTATTTAAGCAGTTATAAGCAGGTCCCTGTTAAGGAGTTTTATCAAGAAAATACCAAATATGTAGTAATGTTTCATAAACAATCTTTATTCTGCTAATTCCACTACTAACCATATAGCATAAACGAACCAATTAACAGTGATTCATTAACTACATTCACTAATTATACCGCTGCCCTAATTATCGAAAATAATAATTACGGTTCCGGTCTTCTACAAAACAACCCAACTCTATTTACTTTGTCTCATTAAGGTTACTAAATACAAATAAACTCTTTATTTGTATCCAAAGAACAATGCAACAGTATGTTTACCATTCCCATGGCGCTAATTATCTTATTAACATAACTAATAAAGTAATATTAACAGATACCTTTTCCATCTTCAGTATCTTGTCATTTAACTAAGAGTGTCAGTCTTATATTGAAAGCTGTCTAAGATGGGCTACAGACATTTTTATCATGCGTGTGTAAGCTCCACCAAAATGGGAAATCAGTGTGATTTCAGTGACTTTTGTTATATTGTGTTTGTGAGTGCTAAACTGTCTAGAGCATGGTGAGTTTAGGTGTTTGGTTGATATTCATTAATATCAAGATAGTGAATGAAAACTAATATACATCCTGTAGTGATCATATGTTTCGTTCCTCAGGAATAAATTCGATATCGTCTATATCTATCCGTATCTATACTTTTTTTCATGTTTAGTAATTGAAATTGAAATGTCTATCTATGATTTCAAAATAACTTTTCTCAAGTGCTTATTACCAACCTAGTTTTTTTTTTTTAATCTAATTTTATTTAGGGGCTTTTATCAAAGACATGTCAGCCCCATCGTACCCTTTTACATAGACTGACTTACTAACACAGTATTAGTTATATTATATATAATATTACTTAGAGTTATATAATAGCTAAAGAATTTGAGTTATTTGTGTAGGACCATAATTAAATGGCACAACTTCTTAATAATCTCCGAAGATGGTAGAGATAAGATTGATTGGATTATTCCTACATCAATTTTATTTATTTTATAATCCTTAAAAAATAACTCGCGTTCTACTCCGTTCCGAGCACACTCCATCAGCAAATATTGCACGTCTTCACCAACCTAGTTATTTACACGATGCTAAAACACAAACCGTTTTTTAACATTTTTGTCTGTCAGTCTGTCTTTTTATCGAAATACATTTTACCGGAATTTCCACGGAATCGGGAAATACGCGTGAAGAACCGTATAGGTATATCAACTCCCACACGAATGAAGTCGCGGACTATAGGTAGTCTGAAATAAGGATAGTGAAATGCGCAGTAACACTGACCGCCCATCTGAAGTTCACAACGATGCAGTCGATAAGTTTGGAAGCATCTCTTGTCAAGACTGGTGCCAGTTTCTCTGGTTCCTGACAACCCGAAAAGACTGTCATAGATATACAACTGAAAGCTGGGACCAGCCATTTAACGTGCTTACCAAGGCACGGTGAAATTCAATATATTCCCATACCCATCCACGGATTGACAACACAAACTTCTCTCAACAAACAGCATGAACAAAAAATATATTTTTAGATTTATTATAAGTATAGATTTATTTTATTGCGATTGCCAAACTGTATCTTTTATTTTATCGAGGTGGAAATCCTCATATATGTCCTTCGCCCTAGGTTTGACGAAGGGGTCTGTCAGACTAACTGACTAAAACCACCCCATGTTCCCACGCTAACTTGCGCTGGGGGCAGCGGTAGCACTTAAATACTCTTCAACATGACTCACGATTAATGCTGACCTGCTTTTGCGGCACTGTCTGATCACCATGTATCTAACCTTAGTCTTCCTTCCTTCCAGGCTCCTGAGGCCGGTATCTGTGTCGGGCGTGATGGAGCACGCTCTGGTGCACCGCGAGAGGGTCGGAGTGCAAGACTTCGTACTGCTCGAAGACTTCCGCTCCGAAGCCGCCTTCATCGACAACCTGAGAAAGCGGTTTAGCGAGAACATTATCTATGTAAGTATTTTATGTATGTATTTATGTATTGTATCTATAATAATCAGAGTGAGGGGAAACTGCTAGTTATAACGTTCTGAAGGCTTTTGCAGAAAGATTTTAAGGGCTTCCAGTGATTGTGAGGTGAGGCTTAAAAATTATAAAAAGAAGGTACCTAGATACTGTGACGCCTCATAATTTGCACCATATCAGATACATTAAAAATCATTTATTTTATCCGAATCTCGGTGGCTCAAAAAAAAATGTGTTCCTTTGGCGCACGTTGTTTTGCAAAGGTACACTAATCGCCGTGCCGAGGAACTATTTCAATGCCGCTTGTCACCACGCGTACAGTATCTAGACATTCATAAATAATCTAAGTAGCAATGACAATTTGAACAGGACAAATGCCTGTCGTCCGATAAAAACTTTTTAGCAAAAAATGGAACCGACTTCCATATTAAAACACTACAAAGGCAAAAATAACTTTAATTTCAGTGTTTGGTGTCATTTGTTTTGTATTTTCTTTTTTTTTTTTGACACCGCCTTCCGAATTAAAAGTTATTTTTGCTTTTGTAGTTTTTTTATATGGAAGTCGGTTCTATTTTTTGCTAAAAAGTTTTTCACGCTTTTTAGTGGCTCGGTTTGTAATTTATCTAGTTACAAAAGCCAAAATGTCAACTACTTATCACCTTTTACAAAATTTTGCTTTTCCCGGTGCAGAGCCGTTAATTTTTGAGGAGTTCTCCTGGTACATCACCATCAGCTTTACTTCATCATATGCATTGTGACGAGCATAAAGTGCATCTATATTCAAGTAATCTAATCGCAATCCACGAAATACTTATTATTGAGTCGTTTTGGTGGCCATCTGGGGTCTTCATCATCAGTTCCACTTCCTCAAATGGTACTTTTCGAGAGCAACTGCACAAGGTACTATAAGAAATACCCAAAACGCTATAGGTGTGCCTATTATATTTGAAGAGTTCCCTCGATTTCTCCATGATTCCATCATCAGATCCAAACATGACGACAATGGGACCAACTAGAAAGTATACCCTTTCAAACAAAAAAGAGTTTTCCAAATCGGTCCAGCCATCTGCGAGTTAGGAGGTAATAAAAAAAAAGCTCAAGACGAATTGAGAACCTACTCCGTTTTTTTGAAGTTGATTAAAAACCAAATCTATAGTTACATATAAATAACATTGAAATGTCTGTCTGTGATTTCAAAATATGTAACTGTTTTCTCAAGTGCTTATACATAGCAATCACGATACTAAAACACATTTTTTTACATGTTTCTCTATCTGTCAGTCTTAGCCAGGATAAACAGAAAGACAGATAGTTGTCTGTCTGTATATATGTTTGTTTTCGGGCTAGTCTCTGGAACGGCTGAACCGATTTTAATGGGACTTTCAATTTTTAAGACGCGTGAAAAGCCACCCACGCGGATGAAGTCGCATTCATAGCTATTCTTAAGTATAATTGTATTGTTCGCAGCGCATTTATTGACAATACCATAATTTCCCCTACAGACGTACATCGGAAACGTGCTGATATCGGTGAACCCGTACAAACAACTGCCTATCTACACCGAGGAGAAAACCAAGCTCTACTACAAGAAAGCTTTCTTCGAAGCACCCCCACACGTGTAAGTCTTAGATTTTAAGTTTATACTACACTATTTCTTTTTCTTGTTGGAGGACAAAGTTTCAGAAGGCACCTAAAGTTTTGGGGAAAGGACTAGAGAATTTGGGACTTTAATCTCTCTAAAACCTACTAGGTCATCACAATCTTCACATAGAAAACCCCGTTAATTCTAAAAAGACCACTCCGGAACCCCCACTTTGCAACGCTTCTTTGAAACCATAGTGATGGGTTTAAAAAAATGAAAAACAGGGATTTTATTTTTTTTCGAGGGAAATATCATTCCTGCCGATGTGGATAGAGTAGGAAGGGAGTGTCAGTCTTTTACTGACTTCTCGCAGCGTAGAATTATGATAACAACCAATAAAGTACAGTCTTGGAGACTAAGAAAGGTGTATATCTTTTATGTAAATTAAACGACAGCTCTGGATGAAACTAAATTATATTGTCTGTTTATTTATTTATTTCGGGCTATCAAGGCCCATAGAAAAATATACATACATAATAAGTAAAAACTGTGAACTAATAAATATTTTTATAATTACACAATAAATTAAATCATTTACAAAAATTAAAGATAAACTTTTTAAACGAACTAAACACGAAGTGGCGAGGCGTCGTGTTACGCTGCGAGGTGTCACGTAATGTCCCACGGAATGTTTAATTTCAATGGACTTAACGGACTATTAATGAAGTGGAAATGTATATAATTTTTTTTATGCACCTGCCATGTTATCTCTTCATCGTCTATGGTTGACTGGTACATTTTGTGTTACATAAAGTTTTAATAAATAAATTATCAAATATACTTGATGCTAATCTGATTATTGAGTAGGCCAGGTACCCATGATTGTCCGACGTGATCTGAATACAATGCTAATTAAATTTAATGATTAATGCGATGTCGCGGAAAGTGCTGTTTCGAGAAATGTAAGCTTGCACCCTAACAACATTGACAATCTAGACACATTACAATACCGTTAGGTATAACAAATTACATCATCAAAACAATTTATACTGATACGAGATACCCAGCGCTTTGCATAAAATTTTTTAGCAAAAAATAGAACCGACTTCCATATCAAAACACTACAAAACCAAAAATAACTTTAATTTCGGAAGTCGGTGTTATTGGTTTTGGATTTTCTTTTTTTTTTCACACCGCCTTCCGAAATTAAAGTTATTTTTGGTTTTGTAGTGTTTTGATATGGAAGTCGGTTCTATTTTTTGCTAAAATTTTTTTTTCACGCTTTTTTGTGGATCGGTTTGTAATTTATCTAGTTACAAAAACCATAATGTCAACAACTTATCACCTTTTACAAAATATTGCTTTTCCTGATGCATAACCGTTAATTTTTGAGGAGTTCTCCTGGTACTTGACCATCAGCTCTACATCACCATATGTATGACGAGCATAAAGTGTTTAACATCCGTACTCAATTAACCGAATCGCAATCCACGAAATACTTATTATTGAGGAGTTTCAGTGGCCATCTGTGGTCTTCATCATCAGTTCAACTTCCCCAAATGATACTTTTCGGAAGCAACTGCTCAAGGTACTATAAGAAATACCCAAAACGCTATAGGTGTGCCTATAATATTTGAAGAGTTCCCTCGATTTCTCCAAGATCCCATCATCAGATCCTGATTTCGTTACAATGGGACCAACTAGAAAGTATACCCATTCAAACGCAAAAAGAATTTTTCAAATCGGTTCAGCCGTCTCCGAGTTATGAGGTAACATACATAAACAAAAAAAAAAAAAAAAAGTTCAAGACGAATTGTAAACCTCCTTTTTTTGAAGTCGGATAAAAATTGGCAATAGGTAATTTCTTAGAAACCATTTTGCAATTAGCAACTGCCTATCGTAAAAATATTGCAAGTTAGAATGGTGTCAGATTTCACGTATCCAACTGAGGGCATGCATTTCGTTTTCTTTATTATTTCATTTAACTAGGTAGTTTTTTCCTGAGTAGCTAAATACGAGCTTATATCATATGTTTATTGCACTCCAAAATATAAATATACAATAAACCTCTTATACGCTAACTTAATTCTATGAGTACAATAGCGCTCTACAGATAACCTTTGGATGGTACAATAATTCTATTGAGTTTATCGTTTATATTTAATAGAAATATCTATATACACATTTTCATAAATAAAATTGAGGGGTCTGGTTGTGATTTTTAAAATAACTATGTTATCTCAAGTGCAAAAAAAAATATACCTATAATAATAAATATAATATTTTTTTCATAAATAATATTTACGAGAAAAGTTAACACAAAATCATTTGTCAATTTTTGTCTCTATTTCGGTTCGCCCGGAATAAAAACGCGTGAACCGATTTTAAAAGAACTTTACTTTTTTATCTTATCATTATACAGGATGGGCCAAACATTTTTGCACTTTTGAAACATGAATAGAAATAAAACTACAAATGTTAGTTTGTTGATAATTTATTTATCGTAATAATCATTTAATGAAATTTATTTTTTAAAAATGACATCGTCCAAATGTGCGCCATCTCGTTATTGGCACTCCTGAAATCGACTACGCAAACTTTGGAAAACTCGCTGACACATGCTGCGGGGAATCGCAGTTATCTCCTCGTGGATATTTTGTTTTAATTGGGATACTGTCGTCGGTTTATTAAAGTACACTCGACTTTTCAGGTATCCCCACAAGAAAAAATCGCATGGTGTAAGGTCCGGGCTTCTCGGAGGCCATGGGATATCACCTCTGCGAGAAATCAATTTGTTCGGAAACATTTCTTTGACTACCGGTAAACTCACATTTGACGTATGGCATGTTGCTCCATCTTGTTGCATCCAGGTTCTGCTGTTGTACCCTTGAAATTCATGCAACTGCGGCGTCAAAAACTCTTGCAACATCTTGACGTATTCCGTTGAATTCACAGTTACATTATTTCCTTGATTATTTTCAAAGAAATACGGACCAATTATGCCCTTTGCTGATATGGCAGCCCATACTGTCGTTTTAGGTGAATGAAGTGGCTTTTGGTGTTTAAGGCGAGGGTTGTCCCTGCTCCAATATCGACAATTGTGCTTATTCACGTGCCCATTGATGTGAAAATGGGCCTCGTCCGTAAACAATACATTCTCAAGGCTAGAGAATCGCTCTAGCAGTCAATAACTTACGTTGAATGTAATCATTTGGTTTCATCTCCTGCACAATTTTAAGCTTATAAGGGTGTAGTTTGAGATCCAGATGTAAAATCCGCCGTAGACTAGTTCTTGGTATTCCCAGAGCCGCCGAACGCCTACACGTAGATGATTCTGGATCGTTCCGTACGGATATTTCGACCTCTCGAATGTTCTCATCACTTCTTCTTGAACGTGGCCGCCCTGTTTGTTTAATATTCGTTGTTGATCCCGTTTGCTCGAACTTCTCGACCCAAGCTTTGATCAAATTAACACTTGGACACTCTCACTTATACGGCGTAATCCGTATTCAATTCTAAACAGGCGTCGTACAGTAACGTAGGAATCATTGTTTTTGTAAAATTGTTTTACACAAAAAACACGCTGTTGTCCCGTGAAGCGCTCCATCTTGACTAAAATTGCATGAAGTGACGCATAGTTTCCCGCCAACCGCGCGCCTCTCCCTCGAACGGTTTAAAAAAAAAATAGTGTTGCTATTTGCAAACATTTTTGGCCCAGCTGTCATTTGTACATGTTTGACAGGGATTTCTGGCTACCCGTAAGCCAGAAGCCCGTAATTTTGACCCAAGTCTAACCAAGGGGTATCATGATTCCCAGCTTTTCTAGTTTATGGAAGTCAGATCCGCAATCGCTCCATTTAAAACACTCGGACCCAGCTGCATCCAGCTAGAATGAGAGCCCCCAATATATGTAGTTCGGTAAAAGACTATGTAAGCAGACAATGAAATGTGACAGAAGATATTTCGTGTCTATTTTCTAGTTAGTACCTATCTGACGGACCACACATCATTTTTTATCATTACCATTAAGCACATAAAAATGTGAAAAGAGTAATTTTCAAGTAGGTATGTTTCTTGTCTAGACTAAAGATAATTTTTATCAGATTAAACATATATCGCTTTGATACGATAATGCGACTTAATGATCGTAAACTGGCCAGGCTTGGCCTTGTATAACACCATCGGATTACATTTAAATTATTGTATTTTGATTGTAAAATTTGGGCTTTTCTAGAAGATTAAATCCGGATGAGTATTTTAGTATACATACTCTAGCCGGGGATGGTATCGTGTCAAAGGTTCCACTTCCTGATTAATAAAAATAATTTAAACCGAAAAGAAAAAGTTGGGCTTGTCTTCTGGTCCTATCCATACATGTGCAAGTCTGTCCGTCAGTCTGTTACACTTACACGGCTAAACCGCTGAACCAATTTTAACATTTGGCATGGAGATGTAGAAAACTTGGAGTCAAACATGGCCTTATATTTTAAGCACAAATCAACCCCTAAGGAGCTGAAATAGAGGATGAATATTTATATGAAAAATTGTGAATATGAAATCACGAGCAACAGCCAATGTATAATAATTGTTTTGTGAATTCAAACGAGTCCTAACCATTGACATATAAATATTACTTGCTTAATCATCCTTTCCAAATAATTATTAAAAATTATATGTAGCTCACATTTTCTCGAATGCATCACATGTAGTACTAGTAGGTATCAGGATTCCAAATAGACAGGCCTTAGTCCAAAGATATGAATTAATCATCGAGGTTATCTGTTACATTCGACGCATGGGAAAGTACAATGAGAAAGTTGTGTCGTTTTTATCTTATCAGCCTATGGCCAGAAATAGTTCTGTTTAAGTGCTTCAATAAAGGTGCGTAGGTCGCCGATATACCTAGTGAAAATTGACTTGCCTACGCTCTTTGATCTTTTCTACTGAAGTTAATATGGTCTAGTTTCGCTTAGCACTTCAAGCCTTATCGGATTTCTTAAATATTTATGAGTCATAAAAAAGGCAGCCATAAATATCCAGTAGCAAGTTCCAATGTTGTCGTCTCCCATCGGTGTCCAAATTCAATGTGACGAAAAACATAATTATGAAGTAACAATTGTTTAAGTATTAGTAGAAGAACTTGAATTCCCTGCCGGAATCTGTATATCCTGATGGCTATATATAACCTACGGAGAGAGAATAAGAGTGCTTCATCTTTGACTACATTGTCGCTTACCATCAGGTGAGATGATGGTCAAACCCGAACCTATATTCTATAACAAAATAGTTCATTTATTTTAGAAAAGAGATTTTGTATATATTCCCGAATATTAATATATATGGCGCCAGTGCCACGCTAAACTTCTGCTCCGCTTATTTAGAAAAATTAAATTACTTGTAGCGCATAATAACCACGGAATAACAGTGTTGTTTTGTCACAGTGGCCCAACAAACAAGCACAAGCGTTATTGAAGTGTACCTATCCTACGAAACAGTGTAAAAAAAAACTAAGTTCTAAGTGGACCCATAAGTGAACTTTTAGTGAGTTAGTGAGTACCTACGGACACATTCATCACGGACATGGTTATTTCGCAGGACTAACGCACATGTGAGTCGTCTCCATCTAGTTGTATGCGAAATATACGCTTTAACTTTCGAAGACGGTTAACTTTTTGTAACCACTAAATGAAAACAAACAGCAGCTGAGTCACGGCCTTGGACACGGCAAGTTATACACCAATCAAAAAAGCGTATTCAATTTCTGTCAAAATTGTCTTCGTACAGAAACGCAATTGTGTTTTTTTTCTACGTTTTGGATACTGGGCTTTTGGGACGAGGATAATTACTAGAAATCGACTAAATCGACTAAGTTACTATTAATCTTAAATACAATCTTCACACAATGAATTTCTTTGAGAATATAACCCTTCGTAGAACACGCACCCGTTCGATGACAGAAACATTAACTGAAGATGAGTCTAAAAACTCAACACTAGAGGACACCACCAGTAGTATGCCTAATATCTCAGACGACGACAATGACGAAACACGAAACCTGAGGTTAGAAATAGAAAAACTACAGTTAGAACTATCTACAGCACACGAAGAAATAAGTAATCTGTCTATAGAAAACACAGAACTTAAAAAAGCACTGAAAGAAATGACTAGTAAGCACCAAACTGTTATAAAAGCAGCAAAACAGCTATCGAGTGAATTAAATACTCCAAACAAAACCACACAGCAACTGGCAACACCGCGACGTACCTCTAATACTAGCCGAAAACGAAAATCTGTAGACTTAATTCGTACCCAGGAACCATTGAAAAAAGATAATGCTACTCAAACTGCACCACCAGCTCCAAAATCGCAAAATATCGAACGAACAAATGATGTATTGAGACAAATAAAATAAAAAATATGCATTCTTAGTACTAATAAAACAAACAAGATCTTAACAATTGCATCAAGAATGTTCCCCAATTTTCAAATTTGCCACCATTTGACTCCCAGCTGTGGAATAAAGAAGCTCTTCAGTAATATAGAAGCTAAACTAAAAGACTTTACAATTAATGACTACTGTATAATCTTGGTGGGTGAAGAGGATTTTAGACAAACTAACAACTATGTCGATCTGACAATTCATATACGTGACTCCCTACTAAACATAAAACACACAAATGTAATACTCTGCCTACCAACATATAAATTCAGCGACCGTTCAACAATGTTCAACTGTAGAGTAGAAACTTTTAATAATTTGTTATATTTAGATAATTGCACAAATAACTACGCTTTGTTATTCGATTCCAACTTGAATTTGACATGCGATTATAAAATGTTTTGGAGGAGTAATGGATGTCTCAATAATCACGGCATGACAAATGTATTTGAAAATTTAAGTGAAATAATAAATATAGAAAACAGTGATCACAACACAAATAGTATTCATGATACTTGTGAGTTAGAGCATGAAGGATCTGCCTCTCCTTCCTGCTCCATATCTCACACAAATGAGTTTTTTCTTTAATAATTATCTCAATATTCTGCACCAAAATATTGCAGGATTAATGAAAAAATCTGATGCTCTCACTGTGTCTCTAGATGAACTATCTCAAAAAAATTTGAATGTAGATATAATATGCATTACTGAACATTTTATGATGAAAGGTTATGAAAATCAGTTAAATGTCCCGAATTACTGTCTAGCTGCACATTACAGCAGAGCGGAGAGTAAAAGAGGAGGGGCCTGTATACTTGTTAGGAACGGGCATCAGTGGAAGGAACTGCCTGAAATTGAAAAGCTATCATCTCCAGGCATGTTTGAATGTTGCGCTATTGAACTCATTAATTATAAGGTAATAATTGTCAGTATCTATAGAGTACCAAACGCAAATAATTTTCAAGAATGTTTGAATAAACTTGAAACTCTTTTGCATAAGATATCAAGCACACACCGTAAGAAAATTGTAATCGCTGGAGACTTTAATATTGATATGCTGAAAGTGAATAGTCAATCAACTTCATTTGAGTGTCTGCTATTAAGTTATAACTTGAAACTAGCTTTAAAACAACCCACTCGTATGGCCAGTTTGACATGTATAGACAACTTTGCGCATAATTTCAGTAAATCATGTAAGACCGATGTATTAGAGTTTGCCCTATCCGATCACACAGCACAGCTGCTTCAATGTCCAGTTCAAAATGTATGTGCTTTAAAATACTGGTACATGAAAAGAAGGGACTATAGTAAAGAAAACATAGTAAAGTTTAAAGATTGTATAAAAAATTATCCTTTTCGGAAATTTACGATACCTATGACCCAAATGTGGCATACAGTGCATTCATCGACACTTTCAGGCTATTCTATGACTTATGTTTTCCCATCATCTTAATTAAAGTAGATACAGTTAAAAGACCTAAATGGCTGTCCCAAGGTGTTAAATTATGCAGTAAAAAGAAAAGATCACTTTTGTGGCAATTGAGATTAAACCCCAATAAGGACAACAAAATAAAATTGACTAACTATTCCAAACTGTACAAAAGAATAATAAATCTAACACAAAAAGCACAAAATAACTACACAATTAAACAATCTAAAAATAAGTCAAAATCTACTTGGCAAATCATTAACCGAACTAAATACAATATTCCTAAACAACATATCACTAAAATTACGGCAAATAACCAAATAATTACAAATCCAATTAAAATAGCTGAAGCATTTAACAATCACTTTGTCGATAAAAATCAGCCTAAAGTAAATGTTGATCATAAACTCAACTTACGTAGAATAAACACTGAGCGTAAATCGATGATCATGGCACCCAGTTTACCCTGTGATATATTAAAAATAATAATTTCCCTAAAAAATACCAGTAGCGTAGGTTACGATGGAATCGCTACAAAGATAGTAAAAGCAATAGCTTATGACATATGCGGTCACCTTAGTCACTTAATAAACCTTAGCATTAGCGCTGGTATTTATCCAGATGCTCTAAAAACATCAATAATAAAGCCTTTATTTAAAAAAGGAAATAGAGAGGTCATGGAAAATTATAGGCCAATCTCACTCATACCGATTATTTCTAAAATATTTGAGAAGTACATATATAAAGAACTATATAAATATATAGAAAAAAATAAAATATTATGTGATGAACAGAAAGGATTTAGGCAATGTAGGACTATTAATATGGCAATATATGACTTTATATGCAGTGTAATTAGTAATGTAGATAAAACAACACCAGTATGTGCCATTTTCTGTGACATGACCCAGGCCTTCGATTATGTCCACCATAATACCCTCATAAATAAACTTGAAGCATACGGTATCCGAGGAAATATTCTTACCTTAATTGAATCTTACCTTCGCAACAGAAAACAAATTACTCAAGTTAATAGAATAAATGCAAGTAATAAATACGAAGAGGTATTTCAATCATTAGAACGTGAAATTAGGTTTGGTGTGCCGCAGGGCAGCGTGCTTGGCCCTTTATTATTTATATTGTACATAAATGATTTACCTAAGTGCATAGAAAACCCGTTGACATTATTTGCAGATGATAGTACAATTACAATACCGTGCAAAAGTGTAAACACATATGAAAGTGACATTAACAATTCCCTGAAATTTATTATAAAATGGCTAGACGAAAATAACTTACAAATAAATTTAAGCAAAACCAAAATAATGCATTTTAGCCAGCGTATACCTGCTTTAAGAAATCTTAATATCAACTATAAAAATAACATTATAGAAGAAGTAGAAAGCACAAAATTTCTAGGGTTGGAAATAGATAAAAAGCTAAACTGGAAATGTCACATAGACATATTATGTAAAAAGCTCAGTAAATCTTCATATGCACTACATACATTATCACCAATAATTGACACAGATGGCCTTCTTACTGCTTATTATGGTATAGTCGAATCCCATTTACGATACGGGGTTATATTTTGGGGCAACTCTTCTGAAAGAGAAGCGGCGTTTAAATCACAAAAAAGGTGCATTCGCTCAATGTTCAAGTTAAAAACTACTGATAGTTGCAAGCCTTACTTTAAACAGTATAAAATATTAACGCTTCCTAGTATTTACATTTTAGAAATAGCAGTATTTGTTAAGGCTAACTCTAATTATTTTATGCGCCTAAATGACCTATTTCCACGAAATAGACGCGATAATAGTAGATTACGTGTTCTTAGAGCAAATACAGCCCTAATGCGCAAAAGTGTCTGCTGCATGGCACCAGAAATATATAATAAATTGCCTAAAGACTGGAAGAATTTGAATTTGTATTTGTTTAAAAAAAAATTACGCATCTTTTTAGCAGACAAAACGTATTATACTGTAAATGAATTTCTGGCGGAAAAAAAAATTTGTTAATATATAGTTTTTATTTTAAGTATTAATTTAGATTAAGTAGTAATGTAGTTTAATATTGTAATCCTGCTTTAAAGCTATGTATATTGTTTTTTTTTTTTTTTTTTTTTTTATTTTTTGTGTTTTTGCATGCCTGATGGTAAAATATGGTTGAGCTTTATTTTCTTTTTGTTTATGTCACCACAATATTATGTTGTAAAACCCATATTTGCAAATAAAACACATCTTTATCTTTATCTTTAATCTTTTTTTTAACATTTTGTCTACCACTATACAACGTGTAACAGAATAAACGCAATTCCTGAAAGTAGTTGGTTCAGAATCGGCTTCTGAATAGATTTCCATCATAACAAATAGGTGTTAAATTTTGACGGAAAAATCTTTCATTTAACTTAAAATGGAAACACAGTATCATGACAAATAAATACAATCCTTAATTCAAGGAAATGCGCTCGTGTGCGTGCATGTCAGCCGCTAACATTGTATGAGAATGAGAGTATGCGTATGCGTAAGGATATTGTATGACGCACATACGTTTTGCATTTAGTAAGGATAACTATTTTATAAAAAATGTCTAGGTTTGGTTTCAATTTATTTAGTTACCTACTGATGTTGTTTTAGACTTATTCCTCTTTGCATAATCTAAATGTTGACTGGTAAACAATACCTGCTGCATTATATTCTTTTCTATATGTCTGCGTAAACTATAAAATAAATATATAAAACAGTAATCGCTGTATGAAGGTTTTGTATAACATTTTTACACGTGCAAAACACATGCTGAGCGGGGTTCCGAGGTGGCAATAAAACAAAGAAGCACAAATCTTAGAATTGATATTAATCGAAGTTAAACAAACAACTCATCCAATCCTGTACTATTCCGTCCAGACATGTTTGTAACGTTAGATACTTTGTGACAAATATGATTGTCTGTAAGCACCTCGATACTATTTATTATTGAGCTGATAACGACTATTTATCTACTCGATAACGGTACCTAGTCGTTATTGGATGTTAGAACATACTCGATGTATGTATGTAGGTACTTACACCAATAAACAGCAAAAAGACGTGGACAAAATATCCTTCTAACTAATTAATAAAAACTTTTTACCAAAAAATTAAACCGACTCCCAAAAAACACTGCAAAGTGAAAAATAACTTTAATTTCGGTAGTGTCTTTAGTTTTGTATTTTCGTTTTTGGCACCGACATCCGAAATTAAAGTTATTTTTCACTTTGCCGTGTTTTTTGGGAGTCGGTTTAATTTTATGGTAAAAAGTTTTTATTTCACTCTTTTTAGTTGGTCAATTTTTAATTTATCTAATTACAAGAGCCTAAATGTCAACTACTTAAGAAAATATTGCTTTTCCCAATGCTGGGCCGTTAATTGTTGAGGAGTTCTCCTGGTACTTCACCATCAGCTCTACATCACCATATGCATTGTGACAAGCATAAAGTGCTTAACATCCATATTCAAGTAATCGAATCGCAATCCACTCAATACTTATTATTGAGTAGTTTCGGCGGCCATCTGTGGTCTTCATCATCAGTTCCACTTCCTCAAATGGTACTTTTTGAGAGCAACTGCACAAGTTACTATAAGAAATACCCAAAACGCCTTAGGTGTGCCTATAATATTTGAATAGTTCCCTCGATTTCTCCAAGGTCCCATCATCAGATCCTGACTTGATGACAATGGGACCAATTTCGAAGTATACCCTTTCAATCAAAAAAAGAATTTGTAAATCGGTTCAGCCGTCTTCAAGTAAACGGTGATCATACATAAAAAAAAAAAAACAAATAAAAAATATACGCGTCGAATTGATAACCTCCTCTTTTTGTCGTCGGTTGAAAAGTGGATAAGGTGATAGGCATTAATATAGATATACTAAGGACAAAGTGTGTTACAATGAGCAGTCTTATCGCTAAAATGACAATTTTTCATGGATCTTAAATAAAACAATTTCATAAATAAATATGTTGTTTTGGGTTTGAGATAAATCCTTATTCTCTTAAGAATACATTCACTAACACGAGAATATTTAAACCATTATATTATTTGTTTTGTTTGTCTTCGATTTGTTGGAAGTACAACCAATAAAACTAGACGTAAAAATTGATGATTTTTGAGGGTAGACAGCAAATATATAAAAAATAGATTTAGATTGTTACTTCGTTATTATATAAAATGTTTCAGTATGTTTTTCTTGGTACTTTTCTTCACTCTTTACATCCCCCTTTCTTTTAAAAAGATAATTTACAAAATTAATCTTACACTTTCAGTTATATCAGTCAAAATGATTGTTGCATTAATTTTTATTTGACCTTACCTGACCAACTATTATATAATTACACTAGCGACCCGCCCCGGCTTCGCACGGGTGCAATGTTTATATTAAATATACTATAGAATGTCTTTATATACATCGTTGACATCCTTTTTGTCATTCGACATCCATGTTATCTTTAGTAATTACTCTTGAAAGTGCGACACATAATTTACCATGGGAAAAACATTCAACGCTCGAATCTAAGCAACATAGGCACGCGTGCCGCGCCTCCGGCGGCACCGCGCCGCAACCGCTATGTCCTTGCATTTTAAATCTGTAATATCTTCGAAACTATTTATTTAAATTATATTCTGTAAAGGGCAATATTGATTTATATTAAATGCACAATGTATTTATGGTACTTAATTGGATAAGGATTAATGCTGTACTGCTTAAAATCGCTTCGTAAAATATGCTTGTATTTCTCGTAAAAAGTAAAGGATAAAAAATGGTTGTTGTGGGTTATCTATAAGAGATAGACAGATGCCATTGAAGACTTTTTTGTTGACCTTTTTAAGATGTACAATACCGTAGTACATTATTTTGATCTATCTCGTAGGGTTCAGCCAGCGTTTGCAAAGCAAGCGCAAAAAAATAAGTTTATTTGCGACATCACATTAGAAACGTCAAAAATTATCAGTGTTCCTCTACTATATTATGCATGTTATATACTTGAAACCCTTCCTATTGAATCACTCTTTCTATTGAAAGAAACTGCATCAAAATCTGTTGCGTAGTTTTAAAGATTTAAGCATACATAGTGACAAACACAGGGAAGTGACTTTGCTTTATACTATGTTAAGATATTAAACAAATTGTAAATAGATGTGTTAAACAGATGTTTAATACCCATTAAACAGGTCATTGAGAAGTTTGAAAAAGTTACGTATTTCGGTCCGCCATCCATCGCCACTCCAAAACGCTGCATGTAGAAAATATAAATTATTCCTAGTTTTTGCATTTATCTAAACAAGAAATATTTTATAACTGTTATTTACTGTTACAGATTCGCGATCGCTGACAACGCATATCGGTCCTTGGTATATGAACACAGAGAACAATGCATTCTGATCTCAGGTATACCATTATTTTAGTTTACAACTATTTAGACAGTAATTAATACTACAGAAATTATAGTATTAATTCAGCCAAAAACCAGTTGTTTAATCTTGCATGCAGTATGCAGCACCGCTGTATCACCCGCAAATATGTGCACATGCAGAGAATGCAATAAAAAATACAACATGCAAGCTAACCACGTGATACTTTCTCAGGAGATGTTGACTCGCTGAATGCTTTTCTGCGTTGTATTCTATTCTGTTATCAATTCTGAATGTTAATCAAACTTGTTTTCTGTACAGGCGAGTCTGGTTCCGGCAAAACAGAAGCTTCGAAAAAGATCCTAGAGTACATAGCAGCAAGAACAAACCACCTCCGTAACGTAGAAACAGTCAAAGACAAACTCCTTCAAACAAACCCTCTACTAGAAGCCTTTGGCAACGCCAAAACCCACAGAAATGACAACTCTAGCCGATTCGGAAAATACATGGACATTCAGTTCAACTATGAAGGAGCTCCTGAAGGAGGTCATATCCTCAACTATCTGCTAGAGAAGTCCAGGGTAGTTTCCCAGATGTCTGGAGAGAGGAACTTCCACATCTTCTACCAACTCCTTGCCGGAGCAGACCAGGAACTGCTGAAACAGTTGAAACTGCAGGGAAGGTCTGAGGCATACAAGTACACTACTGATGTGGTGAGTGACCTTGCTTAGTATTAAATATTCACATTACATAGAGGAAGGCATTTTAGAATATATCCATGTATTCCAAAAAACTAAGGACTCAATATACTACCCTATGGTAACCACATTTCGATTAACCATTTAAGTAAGGGTTTTTGTAAAAATGAAGTGGTATTAAAATTATAATTTTGTACACTTACATAGTATTCATGCATAGTATTATAACTAACGATGATAAAGTAAGTAAGATTAACTCGATCGAAAGCTTTCATCAAATCCAAATATAATATCAAACCATTTATACTTTTTAGGGTACCCCGGCGAACCAACGGAACACTGACGCCGAACAGTTCCGAACAGTCCAGGAGGCCATGAAAGTCATAGAAATCGGCCAATCGGAACAGACGGAGATATTTGAGATCGTTGCCAGCATCCTGCACCTTGGAAACGCTAAATTCATCCAAAACGACAAGGGCCACGCTGAGATACTGTCGCATGACGCTAACACAACCAATGTGGCTGAGGTAAGAAGAATTTGATCTAAGATTTATTTATCGCCAACATTTATCTTAACAGGTCTAACAATAATGTAGTCTACAATTTACTTTTTTTAATACAGCTAATTAATTAAAAACTAGTAGTTTTAGTACTTATTACTACGGCAATCACCATGTCTATAACTATAACACATCTCAAAGATGTTGTAATATAGAGTGGCAGGGACATCGACGCACAACCGCTTACCATGGATTCCATCAAGTTATAAGTTTCATTGTATAAACTCTGTAATTTAGTCAGAAACCGACAAGTCAGTACTAGATATTGAAATAGCATAGGTACAAATTGTAACACATGAGTCGTTTGGCAAGTTTGAACTACATTTACGACTTAATTAGATTTCCTGTAGGTGATAGAGGCTCAATTTTAATAATGAAATCTGTTAAGAATCTGAATAGATAAAAAAAAACATTAAAAAAAATTAAGTAACCGACTTCAAGAAACACTGCAAAGTGAAAAATAATTTCAATTTCGGAAGTCGGTGTCAAAAACGAAAATAAAAAGCCAAAGACACCGACTTCTTAATTAGCCGGTTTGTAATTTACCTAGTTACAAATGCCTAAATGCCAACTACTCCATAACCTTTTACAAAATATTGCTTTTCGCGATGCAAGGCCGTTAATTGTTGAGGAGTTCTCCAGATATTTCACTATATGCAATGTGACGAGCATATTGTGGTTAGTAACCATATTAAAGTAATCGAATCGGAACCTATGGAATACTTTTTATTGAGTAGTTCCGGTGGCCATCTGTGGTCTTCAGTTCGACTTCACCACATGGTGCTTTTCGAAAGCAACTGCACAAATTACTATACATCATACTCAAATCGCTATAGGTGTACCTATAAAATATTTCTCTAGGATCCCATCATCAGATCCTGACTTGATGACAATGGGACCACCCCTGAATAAAAAGGTATATCTTTCAAACAAAAAAGGAATTTTCCAAATCGGTTCAGCCGTCTTCGAGTAATCTCTGAACATATATTAACTGTAAAAAAATACATACGCGACAAATAGAGACCTCCTTTTTGGAAGTCGGTTAATTAGCTTAAAATAGGTACATTTTTAATGATAATTAATCATGTATAAGCGAGTATGAAAAGGGAACACGAAACGAAATCATTACATATCGTATTATAACAAAAAAATCTTTGACATAAGAAAAGGCCAGGCCCCTGGTCTCATGAAAAGCAATATCATGTGCCCTTCATTTTTTCACAAGATAAAAAAGATGCACTCTAATTCTCAGATATACTATGTAGGTACTTATGCAGTGTAATTATGTACATCCTTTCCGCATAACATGAAACAAAAACGTGCAAGGAAGCGTTCACTTAGATTACGCAGTAATAAAGGAAATCTTAATTTTAAGTATTATTTTATCTTATGGTTACGAACATCGCGTAAAAAATGCTACACCAATTATATCGTCCGATAAAAAATCCAACAAAAGCAAGCGTTATGATCCTTTGTTTTAAAACTAAATTAGTTCATCTACGTTCATTCGGAGCTTGCAATATTAGACTAGTTTTTTTCGTCTACCTCTAAATTTTGAATGCTTTACTAAAATGTGTAAAGCATTTATTGACAACTAGGTAACTTAAAAATATCCCCCACTAAACTAGAATAAAATTAAATTATTGACGTTTGTAGGAATCTAGAATTTCGCACAGAGTTAAGTGAATGAAGATAACTTATCATAATGTTCTTTTGAATGAGACGCTAATTAATACTTCTTCGCCACATTTATCTTGCTACGCTATTTTTCGCGGGGAAAGTCATGAAATAACTCCGTTTGCTACAGGTGAAGCAGAATGGAGTGTCGGAATCCTACTGACCAAAATCCCACCCTTTTTCTCCAGTTGCCCTTGCGTTCCGTGCCGTGGTATCTTTAGAACATTTCCGAAAGCAACGGCTCTATCGGGTCCTGTCATTAGTGGTGACTACTCTTTGCAGATCTCAAATCTGTGTGGTTATTTCCTCAAAGAGCACCGAAGACATGAACCTACATGTTTGTCATATGATTCGACCAACACAAATTGTATGTACTTTAAAAGAGACGTTGACCTCTGAGTTTGTTTCGGTGTTTCTTCTCAGAGTAGTAAGTTAGGAAACACCGGCCTCATCTAGCTAAACTAAACTAAACTTAACACGCAAAAAAACATGACGTGTAAAAGCGTTATTTATAACCAATTTACAAAATAAATATTTCATTTCATTTCATTTCAGAGCGCATGGTACACGATGAACCATAGACTCGGGACCTTGCTACCTTTTTCAACTCGTACTAATAACCTTTTCTAAACTAAATCCTTAGCAAATGTGTCCTAAATCACTGTAGAGGAGAACAGTGTTTATATGTGCTCCATTAATTTGGGCCATTGTTCCACTCTGTTTGTTTAAACACTGCTAAGATTTGACTGCCATTGTCTTCCCATTATAAGATGACGTCATTTAGTTACAGGTGTAGTAGGTCTTGAATTTTTCGTACGTTCTCTTGTGGCATAGATTCTAGAAAGCCCTCATTGCATTTGCATTCTTCAAGTTCTTGTAGTAAAATTAATTATTCGAGACTGTGATAGTGTTATCATAGTTTCTCGAATCATTCAAAAAGGTCCACTGTAATTAAAATCAGTACCACTCGAGTATTTGCTTCATAAAACAATCTCAATACCCCAATTTATGGTTTTCGCCTATATATCAACATATCATAATCAGCCTATATGTTCCCACTATGCGTCCGGAGCACCCTGGGCAGCTAGCGCTTCCCAATGCTGACTGTCTAATTCTTCATAGAGTGTCGATGATAAATATTGCCAACGTCACGCTAAGAAGAAGAAAGTTCCTACCGCTGGTGAACAGGCCTCCTCTAATTAACCTCTCCGTAAGGGTGCGTTTCCACCAGAGATGTGCGATGGAAATGTGTCGTGCGAGGATGTCTAGCTGTGCTGTGAAAGTGTGTGGGCGTTTCCACCAAAGCTGTGCAATGAAAATGTGCCTACGAGGATGTGTAGCGGAGCTGTGAAAATGCGCATTAATGTGTGGTGCGAGGATGCGCAAACCTGCCAACATATCCTTCTCAACACACATTCCTCGCAACACATCCCTCGCAATACATCTCTCGCACACATCCCTCGCACACATCCCTCGCTTGTTTTGTATGTGCAAAAATCTAGCTCCGCTGAGCCGTTTCCACCAGAGCTGTGCTGACCGAGGCGAGGTAAATGAAGCGATTCTATTGGTTCTTTACAAACACATCCCTCGCTACGCATCCTCGCACATCTCTGGTGGAAACGCAGCCTAATACACCACGCAGGCGCAATGCGGATTTGTTAAATATCGATCGATTTTCGATCCTTAACAATATTTTTTTATGCTGGTTCCCTCACTATGTTTTCCTTCACCGTTACACTAATCTAGGTTTAAAACCAGCTCCGTCCTTAAATACTAACCAAAAACTACATTTGTAGCGAGGAAACCGTCTTACCTATCCTTACAACCTTAAACTCCATTAACACAGTTTCCTCACAAAAATATTCGTTGAACTCAAAAACACAATAAAGTCACAGTTGCTAACACATTGTCCGACAGTGATTTATTCGAAGTAACAACGGTTTTTGACCTAACCCGTTTGCGATAGCGATCTTCAACGGAAAGATGACGTAGCGCTACAGTTCTTACGAAAACGTCTCTATGCCACGATAATGTTTGTGATAACCCTGGATTTGAAGAAATTGCTTTTGTACGTAGTATTAAGATGTCTCTGGATAGACTTTGAACAAGTCGAAACGTTATTTGAGTGGAATTCCCTGCCTGAGTCTGTTTCCTAATAATAACTTGGGAGTCTTTAAGTCAAGAGTGAATAAGTTATTTCTAGGCAAGCGTGCTTCATTTTTGACCACATCATTGCTTACCATCAGGTGAGATGGTGGTCAAACAAGAGCATATCAACAATAAAAAAACCTTCAAATAAGCTTGTACTGGTTTTTATAACCACGTAGGTAACAGCGACTGGTTTGGTTACCAAAAAGATATTGATTGCTAATAGGTACATTAACAGGAAAACTATTGCTCAGTATTATCGAATGTTATTTAAGCGTCTTATCAAAGTCTGTTTTCATTTTATCTTTATGCCTTTTTCCTTATTCACTAATTGTGAACCTGAAATATGTTGGCATAGTAACAGTACCTAAGTTTTCAACCGTTTCTAAGTCGATCATTGATATACTAAAAACCCTGTATATCAATGAAGTCGATACGGTTTTTATCAAGAGTTAAAGAAAAAAGTTTAGATTTATTATATGTTTGTAATAAATAAACTCAAAAACTGCTGGAACGATTTCAAAAATTCTTATCACCAATATAAAATTGCATAATCAGCAAGTAACATACGTTACTTTAATTTCTCTAAAAAACTTTTTCACGCAAGCGAAAGCGCGGGTAGACGGTAGTATTCAATAAGAGTTGTATTATTTTCTTTATCTTTGTATTGCATTGCTCTATCAGATACTATTAAAATTTGACTATTAATGAGGTTATGCAGGACAGTGACCCTCTTTTTTATCAAACGCGATAGTTATTTTGTGTGGCATTTCGTAACATCCATTAATATTTGTGTAATAATATCATTTCTTTAATTCATTATTACAATACTTTATCGTTCTGTAGTGTAGTAACCGTATATGTTGCATAAATTCGTTTGAGATTAGCTTGGGACATTTGTATGAGAAATATCACGTATTACATTTCCTGATAACATTCTATCCTACTTCACTACAAACTGTTACATAATCTGATGGTCTATTAGTCAAAATGTTTTAAATAGGTAAATGATATTTTTATTTTGAAATTAAATGAAATGAAATGAAATAATAATTTTTTGTAAATTGGTTATAAATAACACAAGTTTACAAGTAGGTTCATATCAGGCTTCTTAGATGGCACTATTTTTAGGTATGTTTAGATTAGATGAAACCGGTGTTTCCTAGCCGACGATCCTGAGAACGAAGAGAGCAATGTCTCTTTAAATTTATGTATATAAACTAATATAATTATATAACTCAAGCAAAATCTTAGTACCCGTTTTCACGAAAAATACGCGTACGGAGAAATAGAACATTCACACATACAGTAAACGTTAACTGTAGTTAACGTTTATTTGGAGGAGTGCAGAAAGCTAATATTATAATACCAACGTTCACACTTAAAATTGAATAAACGAATTATTTTCGGCCACTAGTTCTATACAATGTGTACTAAATCCAATAACATGATGTATTAAAAAAAAATAGAAAAGTTAGTTTAAAATCTCAGGTGAATTTTTGAGGTAAAATCTACACAGATTTGTGAAGACCTGTCCAGTCAGTTAGCCTGTTGGCTCTTCTTAGAGTTACTAAGCAGCTCAATGGCATGACGAACAATGCCAAAGAAAGGGCATTTGGATTGGTTGCAAAAGTACTCAACTTTCTGTTGGTCTAGCGTTTCGGGCTGTGGTATTTCATTAGAACATTCCCGCTACGCCGGCAATAGCAGAAGCTAACTAACGTTACATTACTACTTATTTCACAGCTCCTAAAAGTAAACGGCTCAAAACTACGTGAAGTGCTTACAAGCCGTACAATCAACGCTCGTGGTGATGTCGTCTGCACCCCTCTGGACCAAGAGCAAGCACAATATGCCCGTGATGCATTGGCCAAGGCGATCTACGACAAACACTTCAGCTGGCTCGTGTCCAGGCTTAACGCCTCTCTCGAGCCCAAGAATAAGGATAGCAAGTCCTCTGTCATCGGTATCTTGGACATTTACGGATTTGAAATCTTCCCGAAGAATAGGTGAGTCTTTTCAAATCCTACCTAACACCTTTTTTCATGTGGAAGTTCATCAAATATCTCCCGCTGTGGGTGTAGCGGAATAGAGTGGCTTTTACTGACTAAAAACACCCATTCGTCCTTCAGTTGCCTCTGCGTGCCAGGGCCACGGTATCCTTGTCTCTTAAAGATGAGTCTTGTCGTCTGTTAGATACCTAGGCTGGCGAGACCAGAATTCTGCATCATTCTTTGCCCAAAGCATAAGCATTAATCGTGTCAATGCTTGAATGAAAATCGTTTCATTTGAATTGAAATAGGTTATGTGGTTTAGATTTCTCATACAATCTTTTATCTCCTACTTCAATCATTTAAGGGATCATTTTTGAAAATATAAGTATACAAACATAGACTACTTTTATTTTTCTTAAAGATTCTGTTGACTGACTGACTCCTTGACTCTCCAACTTTTTTCATTCCAAATTTCATCGTTTCTGTGGTTAACCCATGAAAGCGTAACAGACGGACAGACAGACAGACCAACGGAAAGACGGACAGACTTTCGCATTTTTTTCCAGATTTTAAATAAACCTTTCTTGAAAACCAGCGCTGTGTTATTGTCTCTAATGATGGCACAGCATTATGCTGACCGACGACCGTTTTCCGTAATGTGACGTTTATTTTCCCTCTAGTTAACATTTCAATTTGAACTAAGGTTTTCAATTTCCTTATGCGTCATATGAAAGCGCAAATAATCCTGTTTCTTTTCTTTCTTTAAAAATCGTAACCACGAAGTCACATCTGTACGACAGTACATCTTCAAGACAATAAACCTCGTCAAACTAACCAAGCCCATCTCCTCCCAGCTTCGAACAGTTCTGCATCAACTTCTGTAACGAGAAGCTGCAGCAGCTGTTCATCCAGCTGACTCTGAAGCAGGAACAGGAGGAGTACCTGCGCGAGGGCATCGAGTGGGAACCTGTCGAGTACTTCAACAACATCGTCATCTGCGACCTCATTGAGGCCAGGCATACAGGTACAATCTTCAAAGTCATACGCTCTTAGATAGATAGATAAAACATTTATTGGACAACAGAAAATTCGACACACAAACGCACAGTTACATACATAATTTTAGAAATAATTTAAAAGGCAGAACGGAAAGAACGTTATTTAAATAAATAATGACTGGGTAGGAGTTCTGAGGATTTACAGAATAACCAACATTTCTGCAAACTCATCAATCGTGAGTCTTGTCAGGTTGGTCATGCCTCTTGCCAATGGCCTCAGCTTTTTAAATGAAGTGCCGCTTACCGAAACAGTACTGGATACTATCGTTATAATATGTTATGCAAAAGCTTTGTACACCCCTTACAACGAAAAGTATGCAGCCGGAAGAGTATGGACACAGTTAAACTTTCAGTGATGAAGGAGTGCAGTAAACTTAGTGTACAACAGACCTTGCCCTTTTGGGACACGATCTGGGTGACGTGTCCCACAGGGGGGCAAGCTCTTAAGCTTTGGTTTCCTAGGAAAGCGGTGCCGTCATATAGCGGCCGTAATACAGCGGTGAATGACGTCACTAGAACGTTGTCTATGTAAACAAAATGGCGCGGTTTCCTAGAGAACGGTAACTGACACCGTAACGTCAAAAAGCGGTGCCGTCATTTGCATGACGGCCGTCTTGACGGTGTCAGATGGTTTCGTGAACGTTTCATTGATAGCGGTGAAGCTATTTTAATACGTATTTGTGTTTTCTTTTACCGGAACAACGTATAAAATGAGTTCCAACTCTTGGAGCAGCGAGGATGTCGAAATTTTAATAGATTTCGTACGTAACCATGAAGCTATTTATAATATAAAAAGTAAAGAATACAGAAAAAGTCAATTGAAACAGAATTGGTGGCGTGAAATTGGAGAAATATTAAATAAAACAGGTTAGCAAGTATATACAAGTTACAAAAAGTTTATAATTATCTATTTTCATTTCACATTACAGTACTTAATTAGCTACATTTATCTTATTTAAGAACAGCCTAATGTTGTGTCGCATAATTATGTTGCCACTCAATAGCCCCTGGTCCATTGAAGTATTTTTTCAATGTTTCTCGTATTTGAATAGGATTCGTTTGGGCTCGAACGTATCTTGGATACTTTTCGTTTGACGTTTGCTTTAAAAAAATGACTGACAGTGTGAAAAAACGGCCGTGGAACTTTCCACATATCGTCACCGTAAAGACGGCCGCCTTTTTGCGTCCGTAATATTACGGCTGCTATATGACGGCGCCGCTTTCCTAGGAAACCAAAGCTTTACAGACAAATCTTTGATGTACGGAAATAAAAGAAAAAGATATATTTAGAGTTGTCAGTATACAAACATCATATTAGAAACTAGTAATCAAACATGTAATAAATGCTTGACAAAGAAGAAGAAAATAGTAATGAGTAATGCTCCTTCACGATCGGGTAAATGTTAGTAACATTTGAGCACGGCTCAGTTTTATGGGTCCATGCATTCCACAAATGAGCTGCTTGAACAATGAAACATATTTCAAAGGAAGAAGTGAAATGTTTTGGACTTCTTCTTCTCCCTTGAGTTCCATCTTCTTATTGCCAACTTAACCACCACTTGCTTTACAGGTATCATCTCAATCCTGGACGACGAGTGCCTCAGGCCTGGTGATGCCAGTGACCTGAGCTTCCTGGAGAAGCTGACTCAGAAGTTGGAGCCTCACGCCCATTACAAGTCTCATCGCCGCTCCGACATCAAGACACAGAAGATCATGGGACGCGATGTGAGTAAAGAGTAGAATAGAATATACTCGTTCTTTATTGACAACTTCAACTGCTTAGTCTTTTTCCAATTATGTCTGGGTCGTCTTTCCGTCTAATCGAACGCAGCAGTCTATAAGTGTTTTAAATGGAGCGACTGCTTATCTGTGTGCTTAGTATGAGTTTGAAATACTTTTGTCGTTTTCGAAAACTATCGCTTTGTCTCTTTCACACGTACCAGATTAGTGTGAAAGAGACAAAGCTATAGTTTTCGAACACGATAATAGTATCGCAAACTCATACTAAGGCCGCTGACCTCCACAATTCAGAAGTGGGGTAACTGGTGTCTGAATTTTCTGGCTTCTAACTACCCGTAACGACCGGACCGTAACATCGCTTGCCATCAAGTGATATATTGGTCAAACACGAACCTATTTTCAATTTTAAAAAAAGCCGTCAAATAGGGGTTTAGGTCGCAGTGTTGCGGGGGCAGTCTTTTAATAGTGTTACGCCAGTCGCTTAGCGAAGTACGTCGAGAAAATTCGACAGAAATCTAGAATGTTCGAGACACTAACGCCATCTAGCGGCGAGTAGCAGTACTGTGTATCTCAAGTAGCTTCTGGAATATTCATGGCAGTATAGGCAGTGAGTCGATTGTACAAGAATGTTTTAGAACAGAGATCGGGGTATAAATAGATCGCAAAGGAACGCGGGAGTCAGTCTTATTAGAAGATACGAGGCGATATCATAGAAACTTTACAAGTAAATTTCAGTGCTAAGTGGCGAGTATTGTAGTGCGAATAACTGTGTTAATTTTTATTTGGTGTTTATTTAAGTAAAGTGTTAATTTTGTTTTAATTGGTGTGAATTATTTGTATCCCGAACCCCAAGTCGTAACAATAGTATTCTCGCGCATTTATTAAAATGTTCATCACATGAAACGATTTCCAAAAGAGTGGCTTTTATAATTCTGGTTAAATATGCATATTTTAAATTAGAATAGATTTATTTATAATAAAATCTAGTTACTACTTCAAAATAAAAGCTATTAATATAAATTTTATCATTTATTTATATTTCTCTCGACAAAAAATCGCTCATTTATTATTCGATTGATTGAATCCATCACTATTAGGTTAAATAGGGTATCATTATTTTAGTAAGTAGCACTAGCTTATGTCAGCTTAGCACTGCATCGAATTAAAAGTCCGAGTATACAATTGACAGCCATAGGTCGAGCCGTACAGCTGTTATTCACAAGCTCCGAACTGCAAAATAGAACTGAAGTTCAACAAATCTAACATCTCCAATTAAAGTTATCCACGCGAATAGCAGTCTGAAAACACGTTTGGTTGAAACATCGAGTTATTCCGGTCTGATACCCTGATCTGATGCCCTGGGGATCGGTTTTAATTTATAATTATTTTTTATTCCGGTCTGATCCACCACGCAGGGTATCACAATTAAAGTTAAATATTTTATTCCGGTACCCTAACAGAGTAGTTTCTTATTTAAGAATTTAATTAAGATGACCAAGTGGCTGATTACCAGTGATGGTTTTAAACAAATAAAAACTAATACTTTACTACATGAACTATTTTTATCTTGACCGTACTTAGCATTCAAAAAGAGTAAGGGGATCAGACCGGAAAAAAAAAAACAAAAAAAATACAGATCAGGGGGATCCGAACGGAATTATTCGAACAATGAGTGAAACATCCACACTTTTCACTACAAATTGCCGTTCCTGTTCAGTATACATATCTTTCTAACCATCTTCTAATCTATGTAGACGGTTATTGACCTAACTTAACTTTGTAGTATCTCCTCCGTCTCAATTTTCAACCTCCCAGTTGATACACCAGAAAATCTACCCTTGACACACTTTCCTCATGGCTGTTTCCATTAATTTTCAAAGAAGGAAAATGAAAACACATTCCGTAATTCGTGCTCATTAAGTAGCCAAGGTTTTGTTTTGACCCACTTGTTCGTACATTTAAATTCTAAATAGTAGATGTTATGTGCTACGAATGCGTAGACAAATGGCTAAGATGACGAGTGCCATGTAATATACAACGTGTAATTTAAAGGGTATATACATACCAAATGCACGACTTCTTTGGATACAAACGATATGGCAAGGGTTTTGTAATCCTATGTCAACACGTGTGGAACTTATTAGAAATTTCAATACATTGACACCAGAGACCGAAATTTTCAAATTAAGAAGAATGAACAGAATTATCATGTTATTGACAAGTGACGTGAAAGTAATTGACCCTTGTGGTGCTGTGACACGTTTGTTATGATTGGTATTCAAGAAACATATGAAACCGATAATTTGGTATCAATCCTTTGAGTCACTTATTTTTAGCTGAAACTGTGCATAGAGACTCCATACCAGATGTTGTCTTCAGCCCTTTTGGAAAGATATGGGGTTTCCGTTACACATCGTATATATTATGTACAACTGAAGGAGCAGTGTGGATTTTAAGTCAGTAGAAGTCTGACACTCCCACTCCACCCACAGTGGGAGAAGTCATTTGATGATTTTCCCACCCAGAAAAATAAAATGAGTCTTCAAATCTCTCCATACCGAATTTCATCTACATCGGTTCAGCTGTCTGGGCTTGAAAACATAACAGACAGTAAGACTTTCGCATTTATAATAAGTGTGGATATGGATTTTACCTGCATCCATGCATGTGTTGGTTGGACATAAGATTCATTAATGAATTTCTATGACGTCAACATGCATTATGATAATTTGAATGTATGCAATTGATATTAGGTGAGAGCGTATGCTAGAAGGCAAACAATGGTAGCATTGTGTTAAAATGCTTTCATATACATATTATCATAGAATGCATTCAATTAGTGTGCACTGGCCGGCTAGTCTGTGGGCCTTACTGTACGAGAACAGTGTGTCTTGATTGATCTATTTTGAGTGATTAGTTTATTAGAAATGTAATTATTATCATTAAAAGTTATTGTTAATTCACAAATTATATTTGTTACATCCAAATAATGATTTAGTGGTATTCCAGTGGTTGATTTGAACTTTAATTATTTTGATATCATTATTATAAAAAAAATTAGCTTTCTAAACTCGTTCTCCATGTAGACATTAAGAGTGCCCATGGAAAGTTATTGCTTCAAGTATATTAAACTGAGTGAACAATATGTAATTTTCTTTTAACGCGATTTAGGGTTTGGTTCCTTGCTAAAAGTGGTACACAATTATGTGTACGATAGAATTGGAAAAATCTATATTTATCCATATTCGTGATGCAAAACCTTAGTAACCATTTTTGCGAGAGTTATGCAGACGGAGAAGTATGAAATTGGCACAGTTCATTGTTTATATGGAGAAAGAGTGCAGAAAACTAATATTATTATTTAATAAAGCAGTAGAAATTAACTAAATAATAGTATTTAAATTATTTTTCAACCACTGGGCGACCTCTTGTTTACACTTATTCTGCTCGCTGTATGTACACATGATCAGTCTACACTCACCAAACCATTCCCAATTTTAAAAACAAACATTGCCAAAGAATCTGGTACACAATATCCAAATAGTGATCTCCAAAATAAACTGCCAGTAAACTCGCCAACTACAACGTTGCCATCGTGGGTATATTCCTGGATGTTATTGGAATTAGCACAACGTGGAGCTTGGGATAAGAAAAGATAGGCCTTTACCCAGCGGTGGCTGAGACTATGGATAATGTCAGTGACGATGAGGAGCTTGACATAAGAAAACAGAGGCTTATAGGCAGTGGATGAAGTCAGATGATAATGATAATGAAACTGCCCAAAATGATTAATATTCTAACTCTGTTCTTCCGCTTCTAGGAGTTCTGCTTGGTACACTACGCGGGCGAGGTGACGTACAATGTGAACACGTTCTTGGAGAAGAACAACGACCTGCTGTTCAGAGACATCCAGAGTCTTATGGCCAGCAGCAACAACAGCATTGTCGCCAGCTGCTTCAAGGTAAGTTACTTTAAGGACCCGACTTACGAATTGTAGGTCGTGGATACGAACTCCATCTAGAACATTACTTTGTTGATTTTATTTCATAGATACCGCTCTCAAATCAGGGGAGACCTTTGTCCTAGCACTCCTAGCAGTGGGAACGTTATATGCTGATTTTTTATTATTAAGTCACTTTTTTTAAGAGTTTCCCCTTCCCTCCTAAGCTGTAGACAACACTTTATATTGAAACTGCCCTAAACATGTAGTCACTTAGTAGGAACATTTAAAGATTTGTAAAACTAGATTGTGGTTCTCATTCTTTAAAGTCGTCTCAAGAATGTTTAATTGGGCATCCGATACGATAGCCTCTTAGTTGACCAGTAGATTTTATTAAGTGTTCGAAGTAATCAATCAAAATAAGTGAAGACACGACCTTCAGTAATGAAGAACCACGACCAAAGGAAATAAAGTTTTGGAATATCAATGACATTAACAACAATATGAAAACATGTTTTTGAAGACGAATAAACCATTAATTCAATGGTTTATTCGTCCTCAAAAACATTCATGTTTTCATATATTGTCTGCGAAGTTCGAGTACGGCCTATGATGCGGAGTAACGCGTCGGAAAATGTTCTCTGTTATTTTCGAAATTTACTGGCCATTGCTAAACATAGGCGTCTCTAATCTTTCACTATATCTCAAAGCAACATGCCATACATTACTTCATGAACAATGGAGTAATAGCCTTAAAATGACCTAAAAAGTACGGAATCTAAAACCTGACTTTTAAGACCCATTCACTACACCCAACAGAATAAATAAATCTTGTCTTACTTTCCAGGACATTAACCTAACAAGTAAAAAACGGCCCGAGACTGCGATCACTCAGTTCAAGAACTCGTTGAACGAACTGATCAAGATCCTCAGCAGCAAGGAGCCTTCCTACATCCGCTGCATCAAGCCCAATGACTTCAAGGGGCCTAGTGAGTACCATTTCATTTTGAATTCCCATTTAAATCTGTTTAGTCGTTCCAGAGATTATTCCGGACAAACATGAAAATTTAGAAAAAGTTGGTATTTATTTTAGTATCATGTTAATTACTTAAAGGACTTCAGGAAACACAGTTATTTGTGATTTTGAAATCTCAGACAGATACTTCAATTTTATCATATTAATACAATTTTATTTATTTATTAACACGCTTTTAGTAGGTTGACCTGTATGTAACTATGTAATGGAATCTAAGGTTACTAATTTAACCATCTCCTAAGGATCGTAGCGTAATGAAAATTGTATGTAGTTCTGATGACAATAGAATAACTGATCTGATGATGGAGCCGGAAGATATGAACTGGAACTTCATGATGGAGAATCGTATCATAGCTGTTTTGGATTTCTTATAAAAGTCTTATAATGAACTTTGACCATGATTAGGTTTCAAGGTCTGACGATGAAGCCGAAAAATAGGCACTGGCATTCCACGATGGAATATCGTATCATAGTCGTGTTTGCACTTGTAAGAAAGGCCACGTAATGGACTTTGAACACTATCAGGATTCAAGGTTATAAGAAACTTAAAGAAAATCCGTTATCGATTTTCTTAACCTTTTTGAATTACCGCGTAATCCATAGATTTATTTTTTTATAGATGTCACTTTCAAATCCTCTGGGAGGATCAACCGTTTAATTGTTCACTACTCGTAGGAATAATATAGCAAAAACTACAAAAAAAGAAACAGCAACACATAGAAAACGGAGACTACAATTTTTTTTTTGTTTTTACGTTTTATAAAAGCGTGTATTTCTAGTGTTTTTTAAACTATTAATTAATTTATTTAATGATACTATGATACACCAACGACTTATTCACTATATCGAATACATATAAATTGTTATAAATATGAATACTATGTAGTGAGTTCATCACTTACAGGTGTGCACAGCACTTGAAATAATTACACTTGAATATTTTAAAATATATGATGGAAAGTCCAAAATAAAGTCCTGCTTTCTTCGATACACTTTGAATCAACTCTCTATGATTTTTCATCTCTCATCTGTGTTTTCCCATTAAGAGACAAGTAAATTATATTTTATTAAGTTATGGAAAAACGGAGGATCCTAACACATGCTAATTTGCTTAAAAGGAGCCTCGGCTTAAGATATTTTTCAGTGACAACTGACGACAGAGATATATTTTTATATCTAATCGAAAAAGCTGCTGTCAAACGATTTCAATCTCATGTTTAGAAATCAAAATTAAATTCACCTGTATCTCTATTGGATAATCCTGATGATTTGTCCATCCGTCTACAAATTTTTCTTTTTTGAATCTCCATTCTATTTAAATATTAATAGAGTCGATGAATTACATACCTTTGGAACAAATTAGTTTTAGTTTAATTTAAAGTTTTCTCGTTAACTTTAACGTTTTTTAAGTTTTAGAAAATTTTAATTATTTTAGAGAAACGATTTTTATTAAAGGAAATCTGTGTAGTAGTTTTAGAAATGTTGTTTATAATATCGTTTATATCATCGTCCATATTTTGAAAGTAACAAATTAACTTACGACTATGTTAGTATTATTTTCAGGCTTATTAAGTCATTTTTGTGTGTTTGTTTTAGTGCAATTTGATGACAAGCTAGTCTCTCACCAAGTGAAGTACCTCGGACTGATGGAGAACCTGCGCGTGCGCCGAGCTGGCTTCGCTTACAGGAGGACGTATGAGGCGTTCCTCGAAAGGTAGGATAGATAGATAGAATATACTTTATTGTACACCAAAAATTGAAACACACTTACATTACCTTATTTCTATGTATAACTTTGGTTACAATGGCGGTCTTATCGCTGAGAGCGATATCTGGTAGACAACCTTTGGAAGGACTTTAAAAGCTTTAATTGAATTGCGGAGGGCTAAATTAGTGTACTACAAATACTCAGAACGGAAAAAAAACTAATTAAAATATATAAGTATGTATATATGTATATACAATATATAATTATATAAAATATATAAATATAATATCTAAATGTAAATGAAATAATCACAAATTTGAAAGAAAATGATTGGCAACCGAGCTTTTAAAAGCAGCGAGTGACTATGCTTGTCTTACTGACACCGGCAATGCATTCCACAACCGAATAGCCTGCACCGTAAAAGAATGGTCGTAAAATTTAGTGGAATGTGTAGGCATCAAAAGTCTCAAATTCTCTGATGATCTCAAATCTCTACATGTGTGTCATGAAGGAACTTATATCGTTCTTTGAGATAAAAACTTTTTACCAAAAAATTAAACCGACTCCCAAAAACACTGCAAAGTGAAAAATAACTTTAATTTCGGTAGTCGGTGTCTTTAGTTTTGTATATTCGTTTTTGGCACCGACTTCCGAAATTAAAGTTATTTTTCACTTTGCAGTGTTTTTGGGAGTCGGTTTAATTTTTTGGTAAAAAGTTTTTATTTCACTCTTTTTAGTTGGTCTATTTTTAATTTACCTAGTTACAAGAGCCTAATTATCAACTACTTATAAACTTTTACAAAATATTGCTTTTCCCAATGCTGGGCCGTTAATTGTTGAGGAGTTCTCCTGGTACTTCACCATCAGCTCTACATCACCATATGCATTGTGACGAGCATAAAGTGCGTAACATCCATATTCCAGTAATCGAATCGCAATCCACTCAATACTTATTATTGAGTAGTTTCGGCACCATCTGTGGTCTTCATCATCAGTTCCACTTCCTCAAATGGTACTTTTTGAGAGCAACTGCACAAGTTACTATTATAAATACCCAAAACGACATAGGTGTGCCTATAATATTTGAAGAGTTCCCTCGATTTCTCCAGGATCCCATCATCAGATCCTGACGTTTATGAAAATGGGACCAATATCGAAGTATACCCTTTTAATCAAAAAAAGAATTTTCCAAATCGGTTCAGCCGTCTTCGAGTAATCGATGATCATACATTAAAAAAAAAAAAAAAAAAAAAAAACAAATATACGCGTCGAATTGATAACCTCCTCTTTTGGTCGTCGGTTGATAAAAGGGAGTCGTTGGATTGAAGAGAATACTGTAGAGTAATGATAAAATATGTGCATTCCGGCGAAGGCGGATAGGCAGCTACTTGAGTTTAATGCGAAACTCAGAAACATGATCATACTTGCGCAAACCAAATATGAATCTGATACAAAAATTTAGGATTCATTAAATATAGTAATATTCTGGAGATACAGATAATAATAATATTTTTTTATTATTTATAATGCTTTTTTTGTGAGATACGAAATTTAAAAAAAATCATTTATTTATCGAGGGGTTTGTAAAATAAACATCTATCTATCGATCGTTTAAACCAGAATCGTCACCAGTTTTAGCGACAGCTTCAGACAATACCCTGCGGTATTGTCTGACGTCTGACGCATCAAGATATTCATAAAATGATTCATAATTCAATGATTCAAGTTTTATTTTTATACAACTTTCTTTGATTTTTGTTAGTGATTTTTCATTAATCTCACATATATTTTATAATCTTGATAATTTGATATCGTTTTTAATACCTGACTTTGACATTTTTCATACATGGCTAAATATAGCTAGAATTAGGAGACAATATCAATACAATAGGCATCACTCATGCCTATTATATTGTCATCATTGTCAGTATAATAGGCTTCTTCTAGGCTCGCTCGTTCCATCGTAGACCTCATCTATCGCTTACCATCAGGCGAGATTGAGCGAGCTGAACCCGAATAAAAACAACAAGAAGTATGTTGTTTAGGGTTTTTATTTAACACCCGTATTCACAAACGTTACTATGCGGTCTCATAGTGCGCGCGAGCGCACAGGGCCCCTAAAACTTATTCATAGACAATACTTGAGTGGCGGCTAGCACTATGCGTCCCGTAGAATGAACGCACAGCTAAGGTAGCCTGCTAACTATTTTAAGCAACGCATAGCTGTGTCTCTCGATTCTCTGTGGTCTATTATGTGTTACGAGAAATATTTTTCGGGGTTGGATTTTACTGTTTGTGATAATTTTGCATTTTAATAGCGTCCTTTTACAATGAATTATAGTAGTGAAGAATAATTTGATAATTATATCAATGAGAGAAGCGCAATGAATACCAGAAAAGTGATACGGGATTTCCAAAATCCTTTTGATTACAATTCGGATAAATTTAGACGACGCGACGCTATAGGTTTTCCAAAGATGTGGTACTTTTTATACTCTTGTCACTGATAATTGAAGACCTAGAAAAAATAACTGCTTGAGGACATCCAGTGCCAGCAATTTATCAGTTGCTTGTGGCCTTAAGATTTTATTCTTCTGGCAGCGTTCAGGTACCTACTAATGAAAAATTTATCATTCTAACAGTTTTGTAAAAATATTATGCTATATCCTCCTGAGTCCCCGTGGTCTTTATAAAGGACAAATTATTATACGTCACTAAGTCCCGCTGCTCGCTAGTATAAAAACCGAATGTCCTTTTTAACACACATTTAAGTTTTTCGTTTCTGATGTTGGACCAGCTGTATTTGATTTCTTTGACCAATCAAAATTAAGATGCTCAAATGTTCGTGAATCAAATGAGCCAATAACAAAATGAACAACCATTCACTTTACGTGCGTGGTTGAAAATGGAAGGGCGACGGAGTAGAGGTAAGTTAATCTTTGAATATCTTACTAATCTATTGTTCAATTTAGTATCGAGTTACGTTTTTAAATTGCTAATATGTTAAATTTTGTTGTTTTCACTAATTTTTACGAAAAAGTAGCAAGAGCCCGTGTTTATTAGGCATTTGAAAAAATGTTCTTTTAAAAGGTATTTCGGTCTTTGCTATAATAATAGCCTGCCATTTTGTGTTCTTTTTAAAGTACTTTCGACTTTTATAGTAATAGTTTAATGCTACAGCCTAATTCACATTTTTAGTTGCCACTCACGTTAAGTTAATACCATTTCAGGGTAAATTAAAATATTAATATCTATTTTAAAATTCATAAATAGTACGAAAATTTAATATTTCGTGTATTTTATCATTTCAGATTTGACAGAAAACCAAATTAGTGATATAGTGAACCAGTCAGATTTCGAGGATGTATCGGATGATGAAACTTATTTTGTTTATCGTGATTTGGAAAGTCATCATAGCTCTTCATCCGATGAAAGTAGCAATTCAGACACGGAAGTAGTGACTACAAGAGTTCGATCAAGAGGAGGTGTTCGAGTAAGAGGGAATAGAGGTCGTCGTGGTGTACGTACCCGTGGCGGCAGCACGTCTTGTCTGCGAGAAATTATACAAGAGGGTGAATGGAACATGGGTAACCTTACCGCACCTACACCCCAACTCCAGGAGCCGTCATATTTGCCGCAAGATGTAAATTCGGACAACATATTTGATTATTTTGAAGAGTATGTTGATGACGACATAATAGAACATATAGTGACAAAATCAAACCAAACAGCTATAGAACGGACAGGAAGAAGTCTTAATTTGACCAAGGAAGAATGCAAAATATATTTCGGGATCACAATGATGATGGCATGTATTCCATTTTCGCAAATAAGGCTTTATTGGAACCGTCAGTATGCACTACCAATAATTTCACAAACCATGACTCGTGACCGATATTTTTTATTGAGAAACTCCATTAAAGTTGTGTTTGATAATGACATTACGGTGGAAATGAAAAGAGACGATAAATTATGGAAAGTGCGACCTATTTTTGACAGGGTTCTACAAGGTTGTCGTAAACAGTTGAAGGAACACAAAATGTCAATAGACGAAATGATAATTCCCTTTACTGGCGCTTGCCCCATAAGGCAGTTTTGTCCCGGGAAACCGAATCCAACGGGAATAAAAGCTTTCGTTCTTGCAAATCCTAACGGTCTTGTTTGTGACATAATAATTTATCAGGGTAAAGATACTGTAATTGCCGAAAATGGGTCTCAATTCCACCTAGGTGAAAAAATTGTTTTGAAGCTCACTGAATCTTTGGTTCCAGGTCACATATTATATTTTGACCGCTATTTTACAACAGTTAGATTAGCAAATGAACTTGATACCAGAGGTTTTAAATGTATCGGGACGCTAATGAAGAACAAGGTGCCTGTCGAAGTGAGAGAAAAAATTACCGATGACAAGACTTTAATGAGAAGAGGGAGAGGGAGCCACGACGTTCTCGTAAGAAATGATGGTAAAATTGCCATTACCAAATGGATGGATAATAAACCAGTAATATTACTTTCAACGGTTTATGCTGCTGAAAATACCGATTACTGCAGAAGATATAATAGGCAATCAAGAGCATATATTGAGGTCTCTCGCCCAGAAGTCGTTAAAGAATACAACCGAAACATGGGAGGGGTTGATTTAGTTGATAGACTGATGGCAGTTTGTCCAGCAAGAACAAGAACAAGAAAGTGGACTGTTAGATTTATTTCCCATTTCATTGACCTTGCAGTTACTAATTCTTGGAAAAATTACTTGATGTACAAACAAGACCAGCTAAAGAATGAAATACTGCCTCACAAAATATTTCAATTACGCGAATTCAAAATGCGAATTGCTGAAAAGCTCATTGATGATAATGTTTACAGAGATTTATCATTTGATGATGACGGTATTCCAGAAACTCAAACAAATGTGATCGTTCGGCGACCGCCTATTGTACCACTACCTTCGAAAGCAAAAAGAATCGAATGGAATCGACCATTTGCCAGATTTGTCTAGTGTTCAACATCGCTGCAGGAATCAAGGCTGTACCAAGAAGACCTCAGTTAAATGTATTGGGTGCAATTTATCTTTATGTCTGACAACAAAAAGAAATTGTTTTAAAATCTTCCATGAGAGAGATTAGGCTGAGATGTTTTTTATTGTTGATAAGTTGATTGTTTAATATCGAAATATATTTTTTAATTAGAAGTATCCTATAACTTGCTAAGCAAGCTGACTGATTTTTTGTTACCAATTATTGTGATTAGTATAGGAAGGTGCTGCTATTGTGCTCATGATGATGTAAGAAATTGTAATAGTAGCAGTCATGTATCAATAATTTTCTCTTATTTTTAAAACAATTTGTTAATAATTTGAGTACATACCTACTTTTTGTTTATTTTTTGTTAAGAACATCTGATTTTTCTTTATTTAATTTAGATTTTAAGTAACATTTTCCAAAGTTTACTAGAAAAGTTTTTAAATTATAAGCCAATGTGTAGTAATTTGTCACAATTGTTAAAAACTTATTAAAAGAAAAATATAATTTGATTTTTGAGCATAAACCGTTCCGCGTTTTACTATATTTATTATGATAGTCTATATCCTATCACATCCAAAAGTCCTATAAGACGAACAATTTTCAATTCCTACTTTTGTGTATTATGACCGGAAGTACTTTTTAAAGAACAAATGGCTATACAACAAACATGTCAAAAAAAAATAAAAAATCTTGCAAAAAACTTATGTTCTAGCAAAAATCATGATATGCAGTGGTAACACTGTAATTACAAAATAGAGTCTCAGGACTTACGGCACTCTTCCATTTTGTTCTTTATAAAGGACAGTCGGCCTTTTAGACATAGTGAGAAAAAAATATGGCGGACTCAGGAGGATATTTGAATTGTGTCTATTCAGTCAACTCAAACCCATTTCTACTCACTCTATTGTTAAAATGCTTTTAACTTTATTAACGAACTATCTATACCTATTTATTAAATCCACAAAATATACAAAATTAAATCAACACGCAGACGAAAGAAATAGTTCTCGAACACCGGTCACCATTTATGTTTTGAGGTTTGAAATGAACTTCAAGCAGCGAAGTGAACTACGCAACACAAACGAACCAATCACAGAGCTCTATTCAACGCTGTGCGTTTGCTTAGTCAAGGGTCGTTTGAGTATTGTTTATGAATTGAAAGGCTTGCCATATGCAACGCAGTGAGAAATGCTTTACTTCGCATAGCGCTGCTACTTTACTGAGAAAAGTATTGTTTGTGAATACGGGTGTTAGTGTATATTCCACAAGAAGTATACGTTGTTCCCCTAATTGCCTCCACTACAGGTTTTATACCAAACCACCTGTATCATAGCCTCAAATTAATAGACCTGAAAGATTTCATTCACATCATACTCTAAAAAGCAGCAATCTTGAATGTCTGTAGAATAGTAAGAAAGTTCATGCAGATAGAGGAAAATGGAAACACCCTTTCCTCACCTTAACCCGCTCATCACACACTACATTGACTTGGCTTGGCCTGTTGATGTGGTTTAAAACTAGCCAAAGAGCTAAGACACAGTCCACGTTTTACCAAAATAATAATATTTTAAAATTATTTTAAAATGTTTTTTATTGGATTTTTGTAGAAAAATATTTCGAAATGTATTTTTGAGAGATAAGGAAAATAAAGAAAGAATAATTCATTTATTTAATGACGCTACACAGGCTCACTTGTTATTAACACTTAATTCTAAGAGGTTAGTAAAACAAACATTCTTAAACATAATCGTCACCCAGTTCTAGTGACAGGGTATTGTCTGACGCACCAAGATATTCATAAAATGATTCATAATCGGCCACTCGTATAAAGCAGATAGCGTTTATTTTTAAACCGTTTTCTTTGATTTTTGTTAGTGATATTTAATAAATCCCACATAATTTTATTATTATTTTATATAGTACTTGAAGGACGGCAACGTCGCAATTTATTTATAAATGCGTACGCGTGTACAGAGTGTTTCTTTTACGTATCAATTTAACATTTTTAGTGAATATTTTCAAATAAAAAAAATGTTTTTGAATGGTAACATTTTTTTTAGCATGTATGGATGCTATACTATTGCGGGTTAACGGGAACGCCCTCTGTTAGTTAACATACTGTATATTTTATGACTATGAGTACATACCTTAAAGTTTTACTTTTAGTTGACACTATTTTGTATACTGTGTTTTGCCTGAAATAAAGCAGCATTTTTTTAAATCCTTTATCTTGAAAGATAGATTTACAAGAGAGTGTTCCCTACAGGTACAAGTGTCTATCACGCGACACGTGGCCGCAGTACCACGGCGAACCACGGGATGGTGTACAAAAGCTGGTGGAAGTGCTGAACTACGAGCGGGAAGACTACCGCATGGGCAAGTGAGTACCGCACTCCACCGGGGAGGACCTACCTTCAGGGAGTCGTGAGGCTCTTCTTATCTATCTATATAATAAAAATGAATCGCTAAATGTGTTGCTAAGCGCAAAACACGAAAACGGCTGGACCAATTTGGCTAATTCTTTTTTTGTTGTGTTTGGTTTTATCAGGAGAAGGTACTTATGAAAAAAAAAGTAGGAAAGGTCTCAAGGGTAGGGGTAGGGTATTCGTAGGGTAGGGTAGAGGTAGTGTAGGGTTTGGGTAGGGTAGGGGTAGAGTAAGGTATGGGTAGGGTATCGGTAGGATAGGGGTAGTGGTATCGGTTGGGTAGGGGTAGGAGACCACGCGAACGAAGTCGTGGTGGGTCAGCTAGTAAATGATAAATCCGAAGTAATGCGAAAGTAACTGTCTGTCTGTTACCTTTTCGCGCCTAAACTGCTGAACCGATTTAGATGAAATTTGGTATGGGAATAGTGTAGGACCCTGGAAAGGACAAAGGATAGTTTTAATTCCCACGGGATCGGGATTTACGCGGAAAAAACCTACCACGCGAACGAAGTCGCGAGCAAAGACTAGTGAGCTATATATCCATGTACTTATACTATTCTCAAGTTGAAGGTTATGGTTGTAGATATAATGAATCTTGGGTTTTTTGCCAACAGGAAAAAGCTTTTAGTATGTAATTGTTTTAATAATTCCTGACATGACTAACTCATTATTTTTTAAAACAATTTGGTACAAGACAGTGAACTGTGCTTTACACATACTTATGTATTATGTAGTAGCTTGAAATGTTTGGATTTGGAAAACCATTGACCGTTGAAAGATATCGCTAAATCTTACGTGATAGTACAGGGCGACCCATAAGGCCTTAGATTTGTGAATAAGTTATTAAAAAAAAAAACGAATTCCAATATGAATAATATTTTTATTTATTAATAATCTTCATGGAATAGGAATAATTTTTTGAAAATAACATCATCTTAATGTAGTCTGTTACGATCGCGGCACTCCTGTAAACGACGTCTAAATTAATTTCTGGAATGCTTGCCATTTCTCTTCGGATATTTTCTTTCAGGCACAAGATTTATAAACTAAATATAACTTCCAATCCAAATAAAACTATCATCATAGTTCAATATTTATTTAAAAACAAACACAGCAATCACACCTTTATAATACAATCAACCAACACATCAAACTTTGCAGCACAAAGATCTTCATTCGCTTCCCGAAGACGCTGTTCGAAACGGAAGACGCGTACCAACTGAAGAAGAACGACATAGCGACCATCATCCAGAGCAGATGGCGAGGATACTGGCAGAGGAAGCAGTACCTCAAGATGAGGGAGGCTGCCATCATCATACAGAAGTGGGTGAGGAGGTTCCTCGCGCAGCGGCTCAAGGAGAGGAGGAAGAAGGCGGCCATGGTCATCAGGGCTTTCATTAAAGGTGAGATATTAAAGTGGGGCACGTGGCTAAATGGGGCACGTGGTTGTAAAATTGTCAACTGCGTTGTCAAATGCGACGTACTTCAGAGCGGCAAAGTTGCTTGACGCAAACTAGACCTACGTCTTGTTGGTAAATTAGTTGATCTAACCTTTAAGATTTCAATACATTATCTAAACAAAAACGTTGCCAACCCTTTTTACTAAAATTGCAGACGGAGGGGAATGAAATTTGGCACAGTTAAAGTTTTATGAAATAAAAAAAAATATAAAAAAGAAAAGAAATAAAAATAAAAAAGTCAACATTCGAACGAATTTCAGCAACTAGGCTACCACTATCTAATATTGATTAACGTACAGCCGATCATAAACAAAACTTCTAAATAGCAATATAAGTCGGCGGGGCCTGATGGTATTCCTGCTATACTCATAATTCGGTGCGCACAAAGCTTAACTTTACCACTTACCCTAATATTTCGACGTTCTCTTAGTGAGGGAGTTGTGCCGCATGTTTGGAAGACAGCTTTTATTACCCCCGTGCATAAAAAAGGTCCTAAAGACAATGTCGAAAACTACAGGCCCATATCTAAGCTTTGCTTGTTTTCAAAGGTTTTAGAAAAAATTGTTTACTCCTCAGTTTATAGTGCTACTAGCTTTGCCCCGCGGTTTCACCCGCGTATAATCCTACTACTATTATTAATGTGTAATCTTATGCGTTAATCTAATTCGCACTGGATAGAGAATCGCGAAGTAAATATAGTTTAATTTAATAATATTGTACAGAATACATTTAGAGTATTTTTAGAGTATTTTTAAACTGCTGACCCGATCTCGTTCAAACCAATTTTAATTGAAATTTTTATTAAGATCTACAGCATATATTTTGTTTTGGTTTTTGACTCCATTATTATAAAAGTAAGAGGGGGTGGGGGGTGAAACACATTTTACCACTTTGGAAGCGTATATCTTTCGACTGACTCGCCCATGAAGAATTCCGTAGATATGCTTGCTAGCATAGATTAACGAAAAAAATGCTGTTATCATAATGTTTATATGACAAAGTTTTATTTACGGATTTTGCAAATGTGAAAATGAAATCTCAAAAACTGTATCTCGTTCGAATCAATTTTAGTTAAAAGTTTTCATTAGAATCTACAGCATATTTTTTTTATATTTTACACTTTATTATTTTAAAAGTTAGAGACACATTTTACTACTTTGGCACTTCCAAAGTAGTAAAATGTGTCCCCAAATATATCTTTCAAACGATTGACTTTGACAAAAATGATTACATGAACCTCAGTATCATTTTTAAAGATCTATTTATAGACGCCGACACCCGCATAGGCGTAAGGGCTTGATGTAAAAAAATTTTTTAGTTCTAGTTCCATGTATGGGGAGCCTACCCTTAATGTTTTTTTTTTACATTATTTTCGCATAAAAATCGGAAAGCGGTTTGCAGAATACTATATATCAAGTTTCAACTCTGTAGTCTTAATAGTTTCGGAATAAAATGACTGTGACATACGGAAAGACGGCCAGATAGACATGACGAATAGTATAAGGGTTCCGTTTTTTTGCTATTCGGCTAAGGAATCCTAACAACATCGCTTTTAAACAATGCCAACGTTGAATGTCTGACCCGTTTTTTCGGGTGGGAAAATCATCGAATGACTTCTCTCGCTCTAAGTGGAGCGAGAAGGAGTGTAAAACTTTTACTGACTATAAGCCCACGCAGTTACTTCAGCTGCCCTTGCCTTCCGGGGCCGCGGTGTCTCGTTACAACATACCTTTAAACTGAACGATGACATAAAAAATGGCATGAACCAAACAACACCCTATCAAAATTACTTATTCAACTAAAGAGAAAGTAAAATATAAATATTTAAATGTATAAATACAAAAATACACATCTGACGTAAAAGAAGCTGAAACAATTTTACATAGGAAGTCTCTTAGCCAAGAAGTCGAAATGAAACCAAAATAAGGTTCACTATCAATGCGGTATCTATCGCGGAGTGGTAGAGTACGCGAGTCATGCTAGACGCGTCGTGCATCCCCGGGCCGCCGCGGCCGTTACGGTGAATAGCGTTGTTGAATAATTTTAATTTTACATTTTCTCCTAAACTGTAAGTCCAAATTATATTCTGTAAAAGGCAAAGATAATCTTCATAAAATTGTCTTGATGATGAAATTACTTTCAAACGCAAATATTAATATGGCCGCATAATAATAATACTACAAAGTCATTCCTTATGTTTTAAATATTTTCTTAACATAATTTGCCTTATTGTGGATTATTTATAAAAGTTAGATATGCAGGACCGCGGACTTTTTTTTAGATCTACATAAAACCTAAATTTTTGGAGTACATGATCTTTACGTATAACTCAGCATTTCGCCAGCTCACGCGATTATAGTAATTTAGCGGCATATTTTCTTCCGACTTACTTCACCAATACCTTTATTGTAGGAAAACTGAGAGGAGTAGCGTAATGTTAGATAGCATATAGCCTTCCTCATGAAACTGCCTATCATAATCAGAAAGAATTTTTGAAATCCACCCAGTACTTTCGAAGATTAGCGCGTTCAAGCAAACAAACAAACAAACAAACAAACTTTTCCGCTTTATAATATTAGTATAGATTAAACAATCACTTAATAACTATCAACATGGCTTCTTAAAAAACAGGTCTATTGTGTCGAATCTGCTCGTCTGTTCCGACTTCTTGTCCTCCACCATATCTGAACCATCACAAGTGGATGTGGTCTACACTGATTACAGCAAGGCATTTGACCGTATAGACCACGGTGTCCTTTTACGTAAGCTGCTGGCAGTGGGTATCAGAGGCAATTTATTCAGATGGTTTACATCTTATATTGAGAATCGATGTCAAACAGTTGTACTGAATGGTTACAGTTCTGTAACCGTTAAAATACCCTCGGGAATACCACAAGGATCCCTTCTGGGTCCTTTACTTTTTATTATTTTTTTAAATGACATTGGTTCATACTTTACCCATTCCAAAATACTTCTGTACGCCGACGATATGAAAATTTTATGCCCTGTATCGGAACTTTCTGACTGTTTTGGTTTACAGCGGGACTTGGACGGACTTCAAAATTATTGTCTCCTTAACAAACTTGAACTGAATGTTTCTAAATGTTTTGTTAGTACCTACACTCGCAAACCACGTGCAATCGAGTTTCAGTACAAGTTACATAATACTGTTATAAACAGGATAAGCGTTATCAGGGACCTGGGTGTAACGTTTGACTCTAAGTTGCTTTTTGATGCACACATCGATAACGTTGTTAATAAAGCTTGGATTTATACTTAGGTTGTCAGCTGATTTTAAAAACGTAAAAACGTATAAAATTCTTTATTGTGCTTTTGTCCGTAGCCATTTGGAATACGCCTCCCAAGTGTGGAATCCTAGATACAATATTTATATTGACAGAATTGAGGGGATTCAAAAGCGCTTCCTACGTTTGTTGCAGTACAAGACTAGGAAATATACTCCCAATTATATAGCGCGATGTAAGAGGTTTCACATCTTACCACTACATGAGCAAAAGACGCATTGCGGATATGGCGTACTTATTTAAGATTGCGAATGGTACTGTAGATTGCCCTGAGCTGCTAAGCTGTTTAGGATTAGTTACACATTGCAAAATGTTTCGTAATCCTACCTTGTTACATGTCCCTCATTCCAAGTCAGCGTACAGGCAGAATTCTTATTTAATCCGTGCGAGTAGAAGTTTTAATAAACTATCTGGTGAACATGATTTGGATATATTCTGTTGGTGAAAAGCTTTTTTATGGAAAAGTAATGATTTGCGTCTAAATGATTTTCTGTTTGTATGTATTTGTCGATCGTGTTCTATTTACTTCCTAATTTATGTTATAGGTATTTTGTAATTACCTTTCTTTTATTTATTTTTTTCTCTTATTGTTTTTGTTTTTAGTGTTTATCAGTGGAAACTTGTAAATGGCCTTCAATTGTATATTTTCTATTAACATTGTATAAGTTAGCTGTGAGTTTCCCGAATAGAATAAAATAAATAAATAAAATAAATAAATAACTGTTTCACCAGGCTTCATCACGCGTAATGGACCAGAAACTCCCGAAAACCGTCGTTTCCTGGGCATCGCTAAGGTCCACTGGCTGAAACGGCTCTCAACCCAACTGCCCACCAAAGTGTTGGACCTGTCCTGGCCCCCATGTCCGGCCACCTGCCAGGAAGCCTCTAAGGAACTGCATCGGCTGCACAGAGTTCACCTCGCCAGAAAGTACCGCCTAGCACTGTCGCCCGCAGACAAGAAACAGTTCGACTTGAAGGTCCTGGCTGAAAAGATGTTCAAGGGTGAGTAGACTTAGTAATATCTATGTTTAATACGTGAAGCAAAACTTTTTACACCTTTATGCAAAAATGTTGATGATATCCGGAAGCATTCATCATAAATAAAGCAAGCTGTCATCTGTGCAGGAATATTTTTAGAGGCGCACAACTACAGATCTCACGCCCTTACCCTCCTCTCTGGCCCGGGAGAAACAGAAAAACATCAAAGTTGGTCTACAGCAAACCAAAAAAAAGAAGAAGGCTTTAACTTTTGTGTTTCCCGTGTGGCAACTACCCGCACTTTAACGAAGTCTATCTCGGTAGTGACGGCAGTCCAAGCTGATAAGTACCAGATACTGGCGGATCTATTTATTTATTATATACTTTATTGTACACCTCACAATATTTCTATGGATACAAAAATTTTAACTACTGTACAATGGGCGGTCTTATCGCACAGGACGATCTCTTACAGACAACCTTTGGATGGACAAAAATCAAATCTAACGAGTTAGCAAGACAAGGTGGCTTAGGGGGCCATCTAAGTTCAAAAGAGTCTGCTGGCCAGATACTGCATCCGAATCCTCCGCCAACCGTAAACAAAAATTATGCAGACGAAATTTGCTCTGTTAAGATTAATATGGAGGAGTGTAGAAAGCTCATTTTTATTTCATGCAGATTTTGGCCAGCGTGATTTTTGAACACAGTTTCTGTTTAGTCTTCGTGGTTTAGACAAAGACAAAGATCTATTTCTATCACTCAGGCAAGAAGAACAGCTACCCAGCCAGTGTGGGCGATCGCTTCAAAGACGACCGTCTCACCGGGGAGCATCAGACTCTCAGGAACACGTTCATGGCGTCTCCCTCCTGGCCTACTGGCGAACAGCTGATTGTGAGTATTAAAATATATAGTGATCATAATTAGCTTAACTTTGTTAATATTGAGGTCAGGTTCTAATGTAACTGGTTGCAGCTGAGAACTAATGTTGTACATGCAGTGAATCCCTATCTCCTTGACAGATTTTCTTTTTTGTTTAAATATTTATTATTCGTTTTACAACGCTTTAGTTTCCTTCATTAGTGAATTCTAATGTTGTCGCTTGTCAAGTTTATTTTCATCTATACTAATATTATAAAGCTGAAGAGTTTGTTTGTTTGTTTGTTTGTTTGTTTGTTTGTTTGTTTGTTTGTTTGTTTGCTTGAACGCGCTAATCTCAGGAACTACGGTTCTGATTTGAAAAATTCTTTCGGTGTTAGATAGCCCATTTATCGAGGAAGGCTATAGGCTATATATCATCACGCTAAGACCAATAGGAGCGGAGCACTAATGAAGAATGTTTCAAAATCGGGGGATTTTTATTCCACGCGGACGAAGTCGTGGGCGGAAGCTAGTATTTTATAAAGCTTTTTATGTGCATGATAAAACACTGTAGATTCTTAGATTAATTGTTAAATTTTTCATTGTGTTGTGTTTATTGTTCTACACTCCAGGTCCTCTCATACCTATTAAACCTGTATTATGGATACATTGTAAAAATGAATGACGTTTTGCAAAGAGTGGAGTTTCTTACCGGTTCTTCTCCATAGGAAACGCCCAATTATGAACCGTGCACTAACTTCTGACTTTTTATTAGCTCCCATGTAGGCCTATATGAAATAAAATATTTCCGGTTTGAGTTTTTGAGTTTGAGCTCCACAAACCAGTAGCTGCGTAATATGATAGCCCTTGTTAAGACGGGTGTGTCAGATATTCTGGATGCTATTTAACGTGCTTTTCGAGGCCCAGAAGAATTTATCCGCGGACCAAGCTAGCCAAGAACCTTAAAGATCAAATCCTGCTTGCAATATACACCCAGAACGGAAAGAATTATTTGTTGATTTTCGCCCAGCGTGTCAATCTTCTACAGACAAAAAATTCAGTCATTCCTCAATATAAAAACTTTCGTAAGACTATGCGAGACTCGCACGATATGTTTTTTTAAAGACTATTTGTACTAACTACGGTATCCCATCTGTAGTACTCGTGTGAGGCTGTGAAGTACGACCGTCGTGGCTACAAGCCCCGCGAGCGAGCTCTACTAGCGTCCGACAAGGCGCTGTACGTGCTGGACGCCAGCAACCGCAAGACATACAAGCTGAAGCATCGCCTGCCGCTCGACAAGCTGCGGGTCGTCGTCACCAACGAGACTGACACCCTCGTGCTCATCAAGATCCCGCAGGAGTTGAAGAAGGATAAGGTAGGTTTTGGCTACAATGATTCCCGAAGATGTCTGTATAGACTGGGATTTCTATAGCTTCGCTACTAGCGTTCGACACAAGACATACAAGCTGAAGCATCGCCTGCCGCTCGACAAGCTGCGGGTCGTCGTCACCAACGAGACTGACACCCTCGTGCTCATCAAGATCCCGCAGGAGTTGAAGAAGGATAAGGTAGGTTTTGGCTACAATGATTCCCGAAGATGTCTGTATAGACTGGGATTTCTATAGCTTCGCTACTAGCGTTCGACACAAGACATACAAGCTGAAGCATCGCCTGCCGCTCGACAAGCTGCGGGTCGTCGTCACCAACGAGACTGACACCCTCGTGCTCATCAAGATCCCGCAGGAGTTGAAGAAGGATAAGGTAGGTTTTGGCTACAATGATTCCCGAAGATGTCTGTATAGACTGGGATTTCTATAGCTTCGCTACTAGCGTTCGACACAAGACATACAAGCTGAAGCATCGCTTGCCGCTCGACAAGCTGCGGGTCGTCGTCACCAACGAGACTGACACCCTCGTGCTCATCAAGATCCCGCAGGAGTTGAAGAAGGATAAGGTAGGTTTTAGCTACAATGATTCCCGAAGATGTCTGTATAGACTGGGATTTCTATAGCTTCGCTACTAGCGTTCGACACAAGACATACAAGCTGAAGCATCGCCTGCCGCTCGACAAGCTGCGGGTCGTCGTCACCAACGAGACTGACACCCTCGTGCTCATCAAGATCCCGCAGGAGTTGAAGAAGGATAAGGTAGGTTTTGGCTACAATGATTCCCGAAGATGTCTCTATAGACTGCGATTTCTATAGCTTCGCTACTAGCGTTCGACACAAGACATACAAGCTGAAGCATCGCCTGCCGCTCGACAAGCTGCGGGTCGTCGTCACCAACGAGACTGACACCCTCGTGCTCATCAAGATCCCGCAGGAGTTGAAGAAGGATAAGGTAGGTTTTGGCTACAATGATTCCCGAAGATGTCTGTATAGACTGGGATTTCTATAGCTTCGCTACTAGCGTTCGACACAAGACATACAAGCTGAAGCATCGCCTGCCGCTCGACAAGCTGCGGGTCGTCGTCACCAACGAGACTGACACCCTCGTGCTCATCAAGATCCCGCAGGAGTTGAAGAAGGATAAGGTAGGTTTTGGCTACAATGATTCCCGAAGATGTCTGTATAGACTGGGATTTCTATAGCTTCGCTACTAGCGTTCGACACAAGACATACAAGCTGAAGCATCGCTTGCCGCTCGACAAGCTGCGGGTCGTCGTCACCAACGAGACTGACACCCTCGTGCTCATCAAGATCCCGCAGGAGTTGAAGAAGGATAAGGTAGGTTTTGGCTACAATGATTCCCGAAGATGTCTGTATAGACTGGGATTTCTATAGCTTCGCTACTAGCGTTCGACACAAGACATACAAGCTGAAGCATCGCCTGCCGCTCGAACAGCTGCGGGTCGTCGTCACCAACGAGACTGACACCCTCGTGCTCATCAAGATCCCGCAGGAGTTGAAGAAGGATAAGGTAGGTTTTGGCTACAATGATTCCCGAAGATGTCTCTATAGACTGGGATTTCTATAGCTTCGCTACTAGCGTTCGACACAAGACATACAAGCTGAAGCATCGCCTGCCGCTCGACAAGCTGCGGGTCGTCGTCACCAACGAGACTGACACCCTCGTGCTCATCAAGATCCCGCAGGAGTTGAAGAAGGATAAGGTAGGTTTTGGCTACAATGATTCCCGAAGATGTCTGTATAGACTGGGATTTCTATAGCTTCGCTACTAGCGTTCGACACAAGACATACAAGCTGAAGCATCGCCTGCCGCTCGACAAGCTGCGGGTCGTCGTCACCAACGAGACTGACACCCTCGTGCTCATCAAGATCCCGCAGGAGTTGAAGAAGGATAAGGTAGGTTTTGGCTACAATGATTCCCGAAGATGTCTCTATAGACTGCGATTTCTATAGCTTCGCTACTAGCGTCCGACAAGGCAAAGCAATGGATAAATTGCCTTTGTATTCATAGTAGTGTCTTTCAACATCATCTGCTATACCCTTTTCCCAGGCTATGCTGATGATGCTGAAAAAAATATACATAGAGTAGATAATCTATTCTATTCTGGTGGTAGTGATAAGAAACCAAATTCTGGTAAACCTCAAAGCACTGCTTGTATGGGATTTTTTTATATCTGTTAAATTGACGTAGATGTTAGGTGAATTAACAAAATCGACGTCCCCGCGAATAATCCGGTAATGACCTATTACGGGGTTTTTCATGTTATGCATTTTTCGGCATCTAGAAGTTAAAATACACCATGTAATTTTTTTTTCGGAGAATTTTAATTTATTTACGAAGATATGAAAAACTACGCGTATATTCCATAAAAATTCATTAAAATGTATTTTAAACGAATAATATGGTTTAAGATCTTTACGAAAAAAAATATCAATATGATTTGACAGTAAACATTGTTACGATATTATTCGGGTAAATAGTTTTCTACCTTAATTAAGTAAGTGCTAGTACAGGCTTATTTGGGGTTTTATTAAGAAAACGATTTCCAGCTACATTCATTATTGAGTGGCTCCTTACGCAACCCTTTTCTATATTGATATTACGATATTATTCGTGTAAGTTATAATATATCATCTAAATATAAATAGACTATTACAAATACACCGCGTTCGTTTTCTTAACCTGTAAGGACATAGTACCGTCTTCGGTTATGCCTACTGCAACGGCAAGAGCTATTTTATTTATTTTATTTTATTTAGACATTTATTTCAGATTCACAAATAGATTAGTAACACTTACATCATTCTATGTTATTAGTTAAAATTATATTGGAGAACATTAATAATTAAGAATTAAATAAAAATAAAACAATTAAATATCAAAATAGCATAATAAAAATAAAACAATAAATTAATTAATCAAATTCCGAATAAAATGATCAAGTTATTTTACTTTAAATAAAGATAGCACCGCCGGAAACGTGGACAGTATTCCAGTGCTTCACCACAGGACAATCAACTCTATCCAATATGGTGTTCAGAATGCTGCTGGCGCTACCGTGCACACGCTACATCAGGGAGGCAACTCTTTTACGTACTATTGCTCTAAAGCAGTCAATGTTGGCCTCGGCAAACATACCTGATGCACTGCAAAAGCGAGGCAACCCCAGCAATATTCTGGACCCATTATTGTACAGGACACGTAGGGCGTTGAAAGTTTTCTACGTATATCTGACCCACAGGCTGCAGGTATAAAAGGTCTGGCAATACGCCTTGAAAAGTGAAATTTTAACATCCCTAGTGCATCTCGCAAACCTGCGCGCCAGCATGTTGCATCTCACTGCCAACGCCCTACGTTCCCTCTCAATGTCCATGTCATTGGAGAGATCCTCAGTGACCCAGTGCCCCAGGTATTTAAACTTAGTGACCCTGCTTATCGGCATTCTCCCAAGCCTAACCGGTGGAACGGTCTTAGGACTTCTATTTCCCGACTTAAAAACAAGTAGCTCACTCTTATTGTGGTTATTATACCTGAGGCCATGTGTCACTGAGTACCTCTCACAGATGCCTAAGATTATGTTGAGGGAGGGCCCTGTCCGGGGACAGATGAAATCAGCAGGACCATATCATCAGCGTAACTGATTTTGTTCATGCAGACTCCATCCATTGACAACCCACTCCAGCCCTGCTGAGCTCATCTATCAGTCCGTTTATGTACAGGTTGAAGAGACGTGGTGAAGTTAGTCCACCCTACCTCACCCCACACTCCAACCTGTACTATGCCGAACAAGAACCTGCCCACTTAACATTATTGGTTTGGTTGCCTTATCTTAATATATTTATCAAATCCCCAGGAGTGCTAGTCTCTTCCCGGAGCTTACGCCAGAGTACGCTATATGAGACTAGATCGAATGCCTTCGACAGGTCCAAAAAACAGCCATAAACAGGTGTTTTTCTCGTGACATAGTACTGAATGGTCTGCTTGAGTCGCAGTATCGCAGCCTTAGTCGAATGCCCAGCTCTGAAACTAAACTGTGCATCATGCAAAACTACGTGCCGATTTAAGCGATTATCAAGTAGCCCATCCAGCACCTTGGCAATGACCGTGGCCAATGAAATAGTAATTGTCTGTAATTGTTCCCGTCAGAGGCATCACCCGTCCTATTTTTAATTATTGGTACAAAAAGAGTCTTCATAAGCTCCTGGGGTAAATATGAATGTCCTATACACAAATTAAAGAACATGACCAACACCCTAAGCAAATGAACACCTGCATGCTGCAAGTGCTCGATGCTGAGGCCATCATGTCCTGGAGACTTACCTCTCGTCATATTCTTAATAATATGAGCGACTTCTTTCACTTGAAACCGAGTTCTCTCACCACCCTCGACCTCAGCATCCAGCACCTGTTGCACACCTGCTAGTGGAGACACAACCTTAAAACGTTCCCTAAACATCTCGGCAATCAGGCGTAGCTCATTCTCGCCCTCAACACACACAGGCACGCACAAACCAGCTTCCAAATTCCTAGTATGCTTCCAAAAGCGCTTAAAGTCTTTCTCTTTGTGGTGCGTGGCTAATATGTCCATCTTAATCTGATCCACGTTGTCTTGACACTAGTGTTGCCCAAACGAGAGTCACGCAAGAGTCTTGCAATTAGCGATTATCCTATTGCTATTTATTAAACGGTAGTTGAGATCTCAGAACAATGTAACAGAGTAGGTACATTTTGAGCTTGAATTGACATAGGCCAACCAAATGAATCAATTTAATTGAGACTCTTGAAGACTCTTGCGAGACTCTCATTTGGGCAACACTACTTGACACCATTTAAGCTTTGGCTTAAAGCGTTTTCTGGTTTCACGCAGTGTTATAAGTATTGCCAGATTTGGGTTTACCGTGTAGCATCCAGGTCTGAAAGCTACTTCGTGCCTCCATATGAGTCCTCCACACATACTTATTCCATCCAATAACATGTTTTTGTTTCCTAAACTTTCCTAGCCTATGACTGCTTCGCGCAGCTTCAGTCAAAGCACCTACAATACTGTTATACAATTTATCAATTATTTCATAATGACACTTGTTGCTACAAACATTATCAGCACACAGACCAAGTTCCACAGGAAAGTCAATATGCCTTAATTTACTATTAGCAAGTTCGCAATATAACGTGATCTGATCAGAGTCCTTTTCACCCCACTTGACCTCATTGCAAGATTTAAATGTACCTCACTTCCTACATTTCGGTTACATTTCGGGGTGTGTGCGATGGAATTACACAATCTGATTCCGCCAAGCCCGTTCCATCATCGGACTATGCGACAAACGGCGAAGCGCCATCGTTACATGGTGGACATCCCACCCATACGCACAAAACGTTTTGGGAATACCTTCATTGTACGTACGGCTAAGGAGTGGAATTCCCTGCCGGATTCTGTGTTTCCCGATACCTATAACCTAGGAGTCTTTAAGTCAAGAGTGAATAGGTTACTTTTAGGTAAGCGTGCTCCATCTTCGACCACATCATCACTTACCATCAGGTGTGATGGTGGTCAAACACGAACCTATTTTCAATTAAATAAAAAATACTACAATAATCATCAAATAATACTTAAGTAAACTGTTCGAATAAACAGTAATATTCAGAAAGGTTTAAAGAAAAATTTTTTATTGGCTACATGCCGCAAATTTACACAGTAAAACATAATAAAATAAAAACTTAAAACTAACATCAACAACCCACTGTGTTATTCACGGCCGCGCCAAATAGGTCCTGTTCAGCATAATGCCAGGCAACTAGTGCCCGACGCTGATTTTCAACAGGACCTAACAACACAACAACAGTCAAAGCAATAAAATGTACGTTACTGTTAAACAATCGAATAACATAATAATTGCGTTTTACAAATGTTCAGTATACAAAACAAATTACACGAATAATAGCGCAACACGATTTTACCGTTGCCGTCGAAAATATAAATTTACACGAATAATAACGCAACAAGATTTTACTGTTGCCGTCGAAAATATAAATTTACACGAACAATATCGTAAGTGACATTACTGACCAGAGCTTGAACTACACTAATATAGTAAAATGCATCCAGCTAAATTATAACGAAGCCCTTGGGACTACTTAAATTTTGTTGAAATTACCAGATAGCTGAAAAAATTAGCTTCCATATACGATATAAAAAGTCTCTGATACTTGTTGTTTAATGGAGTTATTAAGGAAAAATGGTTTTTTTATTTTTCCTGAACATTTACACTTTTACGATTACCGGATTATTCGCGGGGGGCGTCGAAATGTGTACAACTTTTTTTAAATAGCTTATGTGTGACATCTTCAAGAAGGTGACAAAGAAGAGCTCGTACCCCAGCGTTAGTCTTGCGTTGTTCTAGATATTCTATAACATAATTCTTAACTTATTATTACATAGGCCATGAAATGTCAATGTCCCCAAAAGCAGATGCCAAGACTCCAAACTTAGAACGCTGTATCGCTTCAATAGTTGCTACATTGGAAACGTTTATATCATCATGTGTATATTCCAGGGTGACCTGATCATCTCGGTGTCTCACCTGATCGAGTCGCTGACCATCATGACTGACTACACCAAGAAGCCGGAGCTCATTGAGATCGTCGACACCAGGACGTAAGTTAAAACTTTTTTTTTAAATAATATCGTGGCCCTCTAAGGCTGCATCCATTTATTACGTAGATAGATAGATAGATAGATCTTTATTGTACACCAATAATTTAAACACACACTTGATTTACAATACTGCAAAATATGGTTACAATGGCGGTTCATAAAAAATTGCGACGTTGCCGTCCTTCAAGTACGCGTGTACAGAGTGTTTCTTTTACGTATCAATTTAACATTTTTAGTGAATATTTTATTATTAAAAAAAAAAATATTTTGTTTTCGAATGGTAATATTTTTTTAGCATGTATGGATGCTATACTATTGCGGGTTAACGGGAACGCCCTCTGTTAATTAACATACTGTATAATACAATACAATACATAAATAAGTTCTGAGCTCGAAACACTCTTTCAAGTTCTACTGAATTACCCCATATTATAATGCCATAGCGCAAAATTGAGGAGACGTAGACATGGTATGGACATAGTGCTGCATTAACACTAGCCACACGTGTTAGTCTATATAAAACGAATACAAATCTATCTATTTCCTTACATAGGTAATCAATATGAGTTTTCCAATTACAGTTTTTGTCAACTATTATCCCCAAGAACTTTGCGTTCGACCTCTTCTATCGTCTCATTTCCATGTTTTATTTTAAGCAGTGGACGCGTACTATTGTAAGTCTGGAACTGTATCATTTTTGTATTGTTAATATTTATATGAAGATTATTCCGTGCAAGCCATGTGCTATTTTATTTAAAGTCATGTTTATTTCGTTTTGGTACTCAACAATGTCGTCATTTTCGTTTATAATACTTAGGATCGTATCGTCAGCGTATAGAATGCAATTGTGGGAAGTTACTTTAGTAAAGTCATTAACATAAAGAGGGCCCTAGTATGGTCCCTTGGGGAACACCACAGTTGTTTTCACAAACTGATACCTAAATGCGAGTTTCAGAAAATAATACTGGCATGCTCTAACTGTAACGCTAAAGAATAGCATCGCGATCGTCCTTAAATTCATGTTTTATTAAATATACTTAACGTTATTATTAAACATTTGCAGCATCGCGCATAACTTGGTGAACGGAAAGCAAGGAGGCACCATCGAGGTCCAGAACGGTCCGCAGCCAAACATCCACCGCGCCAAGAGCGGCAACCTGCTCGTTGTATGTATATCTTATGACTTCCTAATAACTAGTTTTTAAAGAGAACTAGTGATGTGGGTAGAATTCACATTACTAGCAATATTACCCCCTCCAACTAAGCTAAATATGCTCGTGTCTGGAGTGGGTTCATGGCGACCCCTCGATCACAAGTCGGACACCTTGGCCATTAGACTATTGACGCTTCCATTTGAACGGTTTGAGTCAGTACGAATCCCCAAATCCACCCCGTAAATAAAAGGGTTTATAAACCAACAGTGTCAGGATACATCACCCTGTAGATGATACTTTATGAGGTCATAAACCTACATGATTCTCATATAATTTGTCTTACGGATTGTATGGACTTCAAAAGAGACTGACTTCCAAGTTTGTTTCGGTTTGCCTGTAAAAACATTGGCCTCATCTAGTTAAAATTTTCGTGTCGAAGAGCTATTTCTTTTTTTTTTAATAAATATAATTTCACAAAGTTTACAGAAGAGCTCTTCCCGTAAACTCTTACTACTAATTAAAGTTCTAATAAATAACTCTTTAAATATATTCTCCTATTTTACAGATCGCAACCCCCTGAGCGGCCCAGTATTGCAACAAACTAGTTAAATATACAAAACAACGATGTTACTGTACCTAGGATTAACTTCAAATATTCCATTTCGTATTGCATAGTATTTATTTTTAGTACCAATTGTAATGTGCCTGCCAAATTGTACATAAGCAAGATAAAACTGTTTCCTTAGTACCTAGCCCATGGGTTGAAATACCGTTAAAACTATAACAAAATACCGATAGCTAATAAATAACGTTATAATATTTAACGTTAATCGTTATCGTTAAATGACTTACTCTACAAACCAAAACTGGTGTTGCCAATTGAAGCTTATTTTTCTGAGATAAGTATTTTTGTCTAAAAACTGTTTTCTTTTGTATTTCTGAAAGTAACTGCCGCTATAAATAATTATATTTTAATATGTAACTAGGCGTGGCAGGCACATTGTATGTACGTATAATTTTTGGTAATTAAATCTTGGCAATAAGCTGAGTGAACAACGACTAGTGAAACTAAGTTTTAAAATAATGATTATATTTTGTTTATTATGTACTTATTTTTATTCATTTATTAATCGATTTTTAAGAAGATTTTTGTAGAGCTATTGCTGTTATATACATAGAGTGCATAACTATAGCAAACAATCAAATTACAATTTTTTACCGTTGATTTTTTAAATATAAATTAATGAAAATAAAAAATAATTATGTATATGAAAATGTTTTATCTAATATTATAACAGTTTTATTAAAGTTTTTATGTATTCGATGTGATATAATCTACATGAGATTTACGTACAAAGTACTTAGTATTTTTTGTATGCAATAAAACTTAGGTATCGTGAGAAATGTGTCAATTATTACATATTTATTGGAAATTTTGATATCCTAGAAAGGGTATTATTGTAAATAAAATATTTAATAGCTGAATATAAAAAAGTTTGCATTATTATTTGGCAATAACTCTTAGATTTTTAAGTAGAAAGTAGTTTTTTGAAAAGACGCAAGGAATTCAATTGCATTAACGCTGCGTTCCTATTTAAGAATAATCGCATGTACCAAAGGTGTTTTCAAAATTATTGAGAAATTGCTTGTAGAAATAATCATCACAACTAAGCTATTTTCATTAAAAAAAATCACATAATTGACACATTTCGTTTTATTTGTTATTACGTATAAGCTGAATCAAAGGTGCCTACGATAAGGAAACAATTTGAAGTAATGTTACAATGAATGTATTTTATTAAAATAGGATCATAGCGTGGTCTAAAAGTTGTCGACGGCCATTGCTGTTAAATACGTGAGTTACGTAGGTCTGTTGCGTGGTACGTTTTTAATTATTTAAGTACTAATTTTTGTTTAAAGGTTGGATCGAGTAAAAGTCGAAATGACTGGATTTTTGTACCCTTTGTCCAAGTAATTTATGGTCTAACTGTGTGCAATGTGTGAGATTAACCATCCGCGTGATTGATTGACAAACATCAAAACATATAGTCGAAAATCATTGATTCAATACGTTATAAAACAGCGTTTGACTTTTAGTCCAATGAGGGTTTTCTGAAATAAAGTTGATCAGCACTGAGACGTCAGAACCGGCCACCTGTCAAACGAAGTTTTTTGACATCTGTCAAATTGACATCAATGTCATATTACGTTTTAAAAGAAGAGCTCTCGCCTTAATAGTGCCGACTGGAATGATTTTTTCGGGAAACCCTCATTAATTAGTCTTGATATGAGTTACGCAATAGGCCTTCGTAATAGTAATAATAGCCATATTTGTAAGGTACAGGCTACGAAGTGCCTTGTTAATATAAGCCAGTTCCTTTGCAGTCATTTGAAATAAACGTATTTTAATAAAAATATCGTAGTTTTCTTGTTGATTTACATCTTTTCCTAATTGAATTCCGCCTAGCTGAGATTTCGTAGAGACTTAGAAGGAGAATGAAATTCGGACTGGAGAAGTGGTAAGAGGTAATTAACAATTAGATATGTGTTTAAACCTGTCAACCCATGGATTGTGGCTGACTGAGAGCTGGCAACCTATCATTTTTAGATTTTGTATTATTTTCATTCAAATGATGTCGGGTCCACTTAAAAAACATGTACCTGCAATTTATTAACAAAAATTAATTACTTACCATAAATTTAATTAAAGGTAATTGCGATCAAATTTTGGTAGGCAACCGTGCTGTAATCTATTCTCCTACCATGTATCATTTATAAAAAAATAGTTTCATTAAAATAATAGACACCCTTTTTTTCTGGGTGGGAAAATCATCGAATGACTTCTCCCACTCTGGATGGAGCGGAAGGGAGTGTCAGACTTCTACTGACTAAAAACCCACCCTGTTCCTTCAGTTGCCATTGTGTTCCGGGGTCACGGTATCTCCTTAGAACATTCCCGCAACCCCGTAAGGCAGTAGTCCTATCGGGCCCCGTCAATGCTGCTGGCTGCTCTTAGAGGCGCGCGCGGAACACGACGCGCCGCCGACCCGGGCCTGGTCCTTACCGGACGGTGAGCTACCCCTACTCGCCGCCCGCAGACCCACGTCTACGGTGGCTGGAGATAAAATAATAGATACCTGCAGATTCTAGCAGCCCGATCATTGACTGACATTGAGGTTTCTTAAACTCAATCGTAGATAGACACTTCCAGTGGTAAAATGTGTGTCCCCTACTATGGTCCCTCACTTGTTTGTCCTCTAACTTTTATAATAATAGTCTATAAAATCTAAAAATTATATGCTGTAGATCTTAATGAAAACTTTCAACGAAACTTAGTTTGAACGAGATACAGCACTTTTTCTAAAATCGCAAATATAACTTTCTTTTTCATGCCTGGATGCTTCATTTCGATTACTGACTTGTAGTCATCCCTAATTCATTGCACCAGTATGACAAACAGATTTTTCTCGTTTGTCACACCACTGAGTTTTTCACATCATGTATAGGAACATCGCTGGTGCAGTACCTATACGAGTATTACATTCTAATAATGTCGATCTGTTCATCGGCGACGTTTGCTGACTTTCGTTCTGTGCCGACTATTTAAATTTTTCTACTTTTAGTTACATTTCTGCCGACTTTTTCATAATAAGGTACAAAGTGTTTTCATAATATACTATGTATTTATATTATTCAATCATTTCTTTTGATTCAATCTAGATACGCGGCAGCGTGTCAAGCCAAGTTCAAGCAAAGAGAACTGGCGATCAGCGGCCGTGTGTAATATTACACGAACCATATGGAGCCACTTTTGAATCCTTCATAACTCAAAAACTATTGAACTTAAACAAACCAAATTTGGTTTATATAATGAAGTCCCCTAGATAAACTAGTACCCCAAATTATATAAATACAGCTTAAACGGTTACATAGATATTAACATCCAAACACCGTCATTTTTATGACTGATTGACTGACTGATCTATAGATACAGGGCCGGATTAACCATTAGGCGGAGTAGGCAACTGCCTAGGGGCCCCGCATCAACTAGGGGCCCAGGCCCAGTGCACGCACCAAGAAGACATGTTTCTTCGAACGAGAATTTGATGTGCGTTTGAACTTAGGGATCTCACTGTTATCTCACAAAATACAAATCGTTAGATTTAGTAGTAGAATTAAAACAACTTTAGAACAAATCTAGGAATAAGTATCAAATATATTAAAAACCACAGCCCTTAATGTGCGTTTCCTCAGTTCACACACGATTTGGTCAGTCAAAGTAAGAAAAGGGGCCCCGAGAATCCCATTGCCTTAGGGCCTCTGACAGGGTTAATCCGGCTCTGTATAGATAGATACAAAACTTAACCTAACCCACTTCCAGATGACCTAGAAAGTTCAAATTTGGTATCCAGCTAGGTAATTGTGTACAGTATACAAAGGAAAAAAGCCGAAAACAGTGAATTTATCGGATTAGATTTCATTTCCAATCAATCGATTTTATTAAAAGGTAAGGTAGCGCCTGGCCAAATTATAAGAGCAAAAAAGTCGTCTTTCGTATGTATCGTTGTTTTTAACGTTTTTAGAAACCCTTATAATTTCGTTATGTCCGTCTGTCTGTCTGTCCGTTCGTCCAGGTTTACCGCGATCATCTTATTCTTATACAGGGTGTCCAGGAAACATGGGCAGCTGCTTTGGTGAAAATGAATGAATTTTACTATGGGGCCAAATTCGAAATCGTAAAAAAACTGGCCAAGTGCGAGTCGGACTCGCGTAAGAAGGGGTCTATTAATTTGGACCTCGTTCGAATTGGTGACTGGGGCGCTGAGTTTGGACTGAACATCAATCCTGCTAAGAGTCAGGTTATTGTGGTTGGTAGTTTTCGTACTCCAGGGTTGATTGGACGGCACTTCCCCAGGTTTATTTCAATAACACCTTCATACCTTTTGGTCAAACTATGAAGAACCTGGGAATACACATTGACGACACCCTTTCTTGGACTAAACAGAAGGAAGTTAGTCGTAATCGTAAAGTATTTGCCTCTGCAGGCTCCTTGAGACGCCTTCGTAATTTTCTTCCCATCTCCACTAAAATTGCAATTGCACAAACTCTCCTTCTCAATATTCTGGACTATGCTGATGCCAGCTATCGCGACTTAACCCAAAGACTAATTAGACAAGCTAGAGCGACTTCAAAATCTCTGTATCAGGTTTATATTTGGCTTGCGCAAGTATGACCACGTTTCTGATTTTCGCGCTCAGCTCAAATGGCTTGGCGGAATCTTCACTTACTTTCTCTACTTTATGTGCTCTTTAATGTTTACGGAAGTGTTAGGTGAGATCAGTGCAGTGGTTGCAGGTGGTGGGGTCGAGAGTTTGTTTATATTGGATGATTTTAACGCACATCCAAACGTTATTTTTTATGGAACTTACTTAATTCTGCGCAGATCAATCGTTTGTTTGTGCTGATATTGAAAAGCTGGGAATAAATTCTAGTAGCTATACTTTTATTAGTGAGGCACATGGATGTAGGAGGTGGCTTGATCATTGTATAGTCTTTCTGTCAGCTTGGGTTGCAGTGTAGAGGTGGGAACCACAAGACATTATGCGGGTGGAATGACCATGTAAGAGATGCACACCGGGAGGCCAGGCTTAAATTCGAAGTGTGGGTTTTACACAAACGACCAACCTCTGGAGCTATTTTCGAAGAAATGCGAGTGGCTCGTAACATCTTCAAGGCTCGGCTAAAATGGTGCCAAAAAAATCAAGAGCAAATAAAGATGGATATGATAGCAAAAGCAAGAGCAACAAATAATTTCGCTAAGTTTTGGAAGTCCACGAGTAAGCTTGATATTAAGCCTGGACTATCTATGAATGTAGGAGGGAGGAGTGATCCGGGGGAGATTGCTAATATGTTCAAGGAAGATTTTACAGTGCAATCTCCTCTGGGTTCCTCAATTGATATGAACAATGCTGAGCCTGAAATTCAGAGAGTGGATTCATTCATGTTCTTTTCGGCCAGACAAACTGCAACAGTAATTAAAAATATGAGCAGAGGCAAATCTCCTGGACATGACGGGCTCAGTATTGAGCATCTCAAATTTGCGGGGGTACATCTGCCAAGGGTGTTGTCGTTGTTTTATACAATGTGCCTAAGTCACTCCTAATTGCCCGCAGGATTAATGAAAACACTGGTGGTTCCCATAATTAAGAACAGGACGGGCGACATATCGGATAAGTCAAACTATCGACCTATATCTCTCGCAACCACATTGGCAAAAGTGCTGGACGGTATGATTGATTCTAGCTTGAAGGAATGTCTATCCATGCATGACTCATAGTTCGGGTTTCAACCTGGACTGTCAACGGAAAGTGCCATAGTGAGTCTCAAACATACGGTCCAGTATTACACTTATCGTAGGACGCCGGTATACGCCTGTTTTCTGGATCTTTCCAGAGCCTTCGATCTGGTAAATTACTCTGGAGAGAGCTTGAGGACAGGGGTGTATCGGCAAGAGTCGTCAGGATCCTAGAGTATTAATATGCGAACCAAGAAAATGTTGTTAAGTGGTCCAATGCACAGTCTGAGACTTATAGGTTGGAATGCGGTGTCTCCTAGACTATTTAGCACATATATAGATGGCCCAATCGTGGGCCTCAGCAATATGCGGGTCGGATATAGCGTTCATGGTGTAAAAATAAATAGTATCAGCTACGCCGATGATACGGCGTTGCTGGCGCCGACGGCAGGTGCTGTAAATGAAATGCTGCGGGTCTGTCAGGCGTATGCTGCCTCGCACGGACTTGTTTATAATGTTAAGAAGTGCGAACACATTGTCCTTAAGGCTAGCGGCGAATGCCCAGATACTACACCTGACATTACCCTAAACGGCTTGAACGTCAAAAGAGTGACGAAATTTAAATATCTAGGGCATCTTCTCACTGACGACCTTAAGGACAATTTCGATATTGAAAGGGAGCGTAGGGCATTGTCGGTCCTAGGTAACATGTTGGCCCGAAGATTCGCTCGGTGTAGCAGTCTTGTGAAAGTAACACTATTTAAGGCGTATTTCCAGTGCTTTTACATGGGGAATCTTTGGGTCAACTATACCAAAAGAATGTGTGAATGTTCAGTATAATAATATTTTTAGGATGCTGTTGGGACTGCCACGATGGTGCAGCGCTTCTGCTGTTTGCGCAAAACCGAGCTGACGGCTTCCACGCCGTCATTCGCAAGAGAACCGTGTCGCTATTGTCAAGTTTGCGGGCGAGTGGCAACAGCATTCTAAAAACTGTGGCGGAGAGTATCGACTCTTTAAAAGTTTTGTGAGAAGGACAATCACTAACCATTAATTTGAGGATGTCCTTTTCACAATACTATTTAGTCTGTCTTCTCTATGAATAAAGAATTATTATTATTTAATCCTTTTACTCCTTTTTATCTTAAAGAACGCTTTCAGTTGCCCTGTGACACATATTCTAGATCCTTGAGATCATCGGAAAATTTAGAGGTTAAGTATTCGTATGCATTCCACTTCTTTCTTTGACAAATCCATAGTAGTGAGGCGTGATCAAACGCTACCAGCGTTCAAAAGAATGGTGAAGGAGCATTACCTCTCCCTATAACTTTTCCCCTGCTTTCTCAATTATAGATATATACATGTAATATTTATGTAATATTATGTTTTTTGTATTGTATGTATTTTATGTTATGTTCAATATTATTTATTTATTCATGAGCTCACTCTTGACCTCGATCTCACCTGATGGTAAGCGATAGATGAGGTCTACGATGGAATGAGCGAGCCCAGAAGATGCCTATTTACTCTTGCTTTAAAGGTTGAAAGGTCATAAGTGGCAGGGAACACAGAAGCCGGCAGAGAATTCTACAGCTTTGAAGTGCGCACAATAAATTTGGAGGAGAAGCGCTTGGTACGACAAGACGGTATATCAACCAAGTGTGGATCGTAGCCAGCCGTGCGTCTGGTAGACCGGTAGTGAAAGGGAGATGGAGGAATCAGGTCATGGAGCTCCTGTGCACACTCCCCGAAGTACAATCTGTAGAAAACCGACAGGCAAGCAACGGTTCGCCGATGAGCCAGGCTATGAAGCTTGCCCGATAGTGCCTCGTCGCCTATAAGCCTTTTAGCCCTGCGCTCGATCCGAGACTAGTGCAGCAAGCTGGTATTTTGCAGAGCCATCCCACAAGTGGCTGCAGTACTCCATGCAGGAAAGGACCTGTGCTTTATATAGCTTCAGAAGCTGTCCAGGCGTGAAGTACCACCTCACCCTGTGTAGGATTCCTAGCTTTTTTGCTGCAGTCTGAGCTCTGGACTCGATGGTTGAGCCAAAGTTGAGGTCTGACGTCAACTCCATGCCCAAAAGCTCCAGGCGGTTATGTTGTTTGTACACTGACAGCCCTTAATCTGTCTCCTTTAATTTTGTGTCCATCCAAAGGTTGTCTGTAAGAGATCGCCCTGTGCGATAAGACCGCCCATTGTACGCTAATTTAATTTTTTGTATCCATAGAAATATTGTGAGGTGTACAATAAAGTATATAATAAATAAATAATAAATATCGAAAAAAAAAGAGTCGACCAAACTAAAAACGATAATTTTATAATTTTCTGCCAACTAAAACTTAATGGTAAAATATTATCTATTGCGTTAAAAATATAAGCTAATACGTAATTTGTAGGTGTTAATAATTTAACTAAGTAGTATAACTAGGACAGCATTAGTTGGGAATAAATAGTTTTGCAAAATCAGTGGTGTGACAAACAAGAAATAAAATCCTGTTTGTCACACTGCACTGGTTTGCAAATGCAAATTACATTCCATGACTGACTACGAGTGTAGTCAGGGGGGTGAAACTCCCGAAGAAACTTCAGACACAAAATATGCCAAAAAAACTAGTGACATCTTGTCTGGGGTCAACTTAGTTTTGTACGTAATGCGTTTGTTTTGCTAATAGATGGCAGCAGCTACGATATATTTATACATATATGATAATCAAAATTAATAAAAAAATATTATTTGTATCGAAAAATTCATAAAGCATTATTTAATGTATTTAGGCACCTAATTCACTAAATCACTAAATTAAATGGCATTATAATTTTACTGCATCATAGACTCTATGCACCTCGCTTGTTTATGAAAAACAAAGAAAAAAGAAAAATATAAAACTGTCAAAAACAGTTTGACAAATTTCGATTAATTAATAAATTAACAGAAAAACATGTGATGAGTAATAAAATACCTAAAATGAAGGTAAAATATGCAGCACAAGTGTTTAGCCAGAGGGTGTCTAGCGCTTTACGTTTTTTATCGAGTTAGTATGTTTATAATTTCACATATTTGCATCATTACTATTACCTAGCAAATTTTGCAAAATGTTATTAACCAACATTATTTTGTTTCAGAACACAACATTCTGCCCGAAGAGTGCAGAGATTTATTATTTGATAAGCTCTTCGAATCATTTAATGGTCATTCTTACAAGGGGTCATCAAAAATATATAAGCAGTGCTTAAAAAATAACTCGCTCCATTTCCAATTGTGGTATGATTTGTTGCCTATTTTAAACTCAATTAAATTTTAATCAGTAGTTCGTTATGTTTCGTTGATTTATAATGAATCCAAAAAATCACAAATATAAAAAATAATTAAATCCATCTTCACCGTGTTTTAATTTTTGCCAGCCTCTAAAATCTAATCTTTAGATTTTGGAAGTACTAGATTGATTGAAATAAATATTCTAAAATCAAAGATTTAATCTTTTGTCGATTAGAATATTTATTTCAGGGGGAGGACACTCCGTACATTTTGACAGCGAAGTAAAGAAAGAGTTGCCATCTATAAATTGGCCCCGTACTATTTACTGTCTACCGGGTACATTATATTGTCAACAGATGGCGATATATCATGATCAAAAATATTTATTTGAAATAAAATTATTGATGTAATATTAATTGGAGATAACTTTGACAAAAATATTAGAATCTTCTTACGAATTCAAATAGACACATAAATGAATTGCATTTTGATAAAGCACAAAAATCAACCTTATTTAAAAAGACCTGGTGCCAGATTCTACTTAGGATTTATAAAGTGACAGTTCTTGAACTGACAAATGAAATTTGAAAATTGTTGAATTATTTTCAACAATTTTCAAAAACAGTCTCAAATGGCAGTTTGTTGCATATTATATATTTATATGTTCTGCGTATGTGCGTTTTGTAATTCCCGATCCGTATTGTTGTATTTCGTAGTAATTACCACAAGTATAATTAGTGCGTCGATTTGAGCCTTGTGCAAAGCCTTGTGTTCCTCCCCCATTCTATTAGGACCTTACTCCGAAATTGTTGTATATTACTGTGCGTTAAAGACGCTTTTTTCTGTGCGATATAGACGAATGAATAACTGTGCTAATTTTTGTTTTGTGTTTATTTAATTAAAGTGTTAATTTTGGTCTAATTGGCGTTAATTATTACTATCCCGAACCCCAGCTCGTAACAATTCTTTGTTTTCTTTCTACCTTTTACTATCTACATTCCCTTGGGACTATTTTGTTTCGTCCTATTTCTGTAGCATGTTCTACTAGAACATGTTACAAAGATAAGACGAAACGTTATATTATACATGATAACATGCATATAAATAGCTATGTGTGTGTGTGTGATTAGTTTGGGGCCAATTTACAGATGGCGTATTGAAATAGGTTTGCATTTTTATCACGTAAGAGGGCTCTCTTTTCCCTGTATATTACTTTACTCTTTGATTTATTTCAATCAATCTAGTACTTCTAAAATCTTTGAAATAAGAAAATATTATAACATGTCAGGTAGACGCCACCTATCGGATTTTTTCGGTATTAAACTACCGTTACGCTACCTGGCGATCAGGGTCAAAAACTCAATTTTCGAATCATAGAGTGGCGCATCTATCTCAGTATTTGTTTGTATCATCTATGGAGTCAGTCATGGAATGTAATTTGAATGAATCGCACACAATTCAGGTCATCTATCCCACTTTAACCTTTTGAACGCCATTGTCACATATATGTGACAAACGAAATCTTACCCTGAACGCCAACGTCACAAATATATGACAAAATACACGTTTACACCATTACTTTTGTGTGTTTTTATTTATATAATATAAAAGTTTAAGCTTCCGTCTATATTATATTGCATGAAACTAATATAAATAAACCACTAATATCGAGAAATTTGTTGTTTAAAAGTAGATGTTAAACGCGTATAAAAGGAGTGTCTCACACGCCATAGTCTGCTATATGTGACAGCTAGTGTTGTGACGTATGATTGTAAAATAAATAAAAACTTAAGAAGAATATGAAATTTTCCTTTATAAAAAATCCTTTTGTTACTTCTATTCCTGTTGTTTTGTTTATATTAGGTACTAAACTGATGTTCTTTCTATTACTAATTACTATTTCTAATTTCTATTACTATTACTAATTATTAGGTACATTTTGTTAAAGATTTGAGATATTGTAAGACTGATTCGTAATAATAATTATTAGGTATAATAATATGTAACTGTTGATTTTTAAATTATTTTTGCGTATTTTTTACACGTAAAAGAAACAATAATTAAAGTACTGATTTCAATTTCTTTTTATTTGTAAAAGGGATATATAAACCAAAGTCCTTTTTATACACTAAAATGTCTTTTAATTCACTTAACAGATGACTCACAATTTGTCTTTAATATTATTTCACATTCACTCACGAAAACGATCGTACTCGCAAGAAAAAACAAAGGGCAGAACAAAGGATGGCGGGCTATATATAGGCTGGCTCGTCACTACCCCCACTCTGGGCTTGGCTCGACAACGTGGCATGGCTGGATTGGCAGGCAACTATGGCATGTGGAGTAGTGACGTGGCTATTGGCTGGCTTATAGGCTCGTCGGGGCATCCCCGGCTGGTCAGCAGATGGCAGTGCGTTACACTCGGCCGTCCTGCAACAATTGCTCCCGCAATGGGAATAAAACACTCCATTAGTTACCTATAACACTTGAGTAACTTATAAATAGGGCAAGTCTAACTCTCCAAGAGATCGATAAGGTCCTCTGTCTCGACTTGTTCATTAGTACTACTTTCACTATCAGACATAGGTGCTACACTTTTGTATGACCTAATAGCATCTGCAGAGACTAACCCAGTGAACTTCTTGTACCCTCTAAGTCCCTTTATACTCCTTATTCTGTACCTATCGTTGCCTAACACTTTCACAACTATATACGGGCCAGAGTAAACGTCATCTAGCTTAGTGTTAACTTTGCTAGTACTACTGACTGGGGCTTGTTTCCAAAGTACAAGGTCACCTTTTTTATAGGTCATGCTATACTTACGCTTCCTATCATATTGTTGTTTCATCCTAGCACTGGCTGCTTTATTATTAACTACTGCCTTGGCACGCCTCATCTGTACAGGTTCTGCAACCCGACCCGGAATGGTCACATCGCATATAGACCTACTGGCTTGTGCAAACATTAGATCATATGGTTTATAACCTGTTGATGCATTTGGCGTGTTGTTAATACCCCATATGATATTAGGTAAACTGTTATCCCAATTGTTACCTGCCTCACTCGGTTCAGTAGCCCTAAGTGCATCCAAGATGGTGCGATTTGTTCGCTCCACTTGTCCATTTGCTCGTGGACAAGCAATAGTACACAGAGTATGTTTAAATTGCTTCTCAGTTGCAAACTGTTTGAAGTACCTACTCGTAAAAGCCTTTCCGTGGTCAGATACTATGCGATCAGGAAACCCAAACAGGCTGAAAATCCTTTTCAAGGCCCGGACTGTCTCTATTGAGTTTACAGTTCGGGTAGGCTCAACAATCACAAACTTTGAAAAGGAATCTGTTACTACCAGCATGTATTGATAACCTTTCTTTGTCTTACAGAAAGGTCCAAGGTGGTCAATGTGCAACATTTTCATCGGTTCCGTGGGTTTAGGTATGGGGTATAGTTTACCTTGTTTCTTTCCATAATCCCCTTTTCCGTACGCACAGTGAAGGCAACTTGACACGTATTTCTTAATGAACCGTGACATCTTTGGAAACCAGAAGTCGGCTTTAATAAGCTCTGTGCATCGTTTCAGACCTACATGACCGATGTCATCGTGATGCATTTGCAAGATTTTCCAGCGTGCAAAACTCGGAACTATCAGGCGATTACCGTTAAGTGTTTTACGGTACAGTCGATTATCAATTAATGCATAATTGTTCACTATATCAGAGTCTGTACAGCCACTATTTATTAGTTCAACAATTTTATTTAACTTATCATCTTGTCGTTGAATTGTATAAAACCAATCTGTTACTTCTAGGCGATTGACATTAACACTGTCAATGACCGGATTGATCGGTTCCGAACGTTCGGATACGCGTACGTGTTCATTGATATCTACTGTGCCTTGAGCGACTGGGATTGATTGAAGGTTGACCGGGACCGGGTTTCGACTGAGTGCGTCTACATGTTTCATTCGCTCACCCGGTCTGTAGTCAATGTCAATGTCATAATCTTGTATTGCAAGCCACCAACGCGCGACTCGGGGAATTAGGTCACGTTTTGTTAATGTAGCGCAGACCGCGGTACAGTCAGTAACCACCCTTACTCTTTTTCCAAAAACATAGACGCGAAATCTACGCAATGATTCGACCACTGCTAATGTCTCGAGTTCATAGCTATGATAGACGCTCTCTTCTCGGCTCGTTACGCGACTGTAGTACATTACGGGGCGTAAAGTGTTGTCATTTTGTTTCTGCATAAGTATGCCGGCAATACCTAGCTTGCATGCATCCGTGTGAATTTCTGTTGGCAGCGAAGGGTCGTAAATAGCTAACACGGGTTCACTACATAGTTTACACTTGAGTTCTTCAAAGCTCTTTGTTTGTTTTTCACCCCAGACCCATGGAGTGTTTTTTTTTGTGAGTTCTGTGAGTGGCCGGGCTATGACAGCGAAATTATAAATAAATTTGCGGAAGTAACTGCATAACCCTATAAATTGTCTGATTTCGTGTACATTGCGCGGTGTAGGGAACTGAGAAACAGCTGCCAACTTTAATTCACCCGGCTGTATACTGTTCGGAGAAATTTTATGACCTAGGTAGGTGATTTCTTTTTGTAGAAATGAGCACTTACGCATATTCAATTTCAGGTTTTCAGTTTGAAGTTTAGTAAGTACTTTCTTTAATAGTTCTATGCCTGTTTGCACGTCAACCGATGGTAACAATAGGTCATCTAGGAATGCTAGAATCTCTGTGCTGCCTATGGACTCTACTACCTTATTAATTAAACGCATAAAAACTGATGGAGCATTAGCAAGACCGAAGGGAACTCTAGTATACTCGTAGTGGCCGTGTGGAGTTACGAATGCGGTTTTATGTGTATCTTCCGGACTTATATACACTTGGTGGTAACTTTGAGCCATATCTAGACTGGTAAAATAATTTTTGCCTGCTAGCTGGGATAATTGGTCATCAATGTTAGGTAGGGGAAAGCGTTCGCGTATAGTGATTGCGTTTAATGCGCGATAGTCGACACACAGTCGTCTGTCTCCGTTTTTCTTTCTGACAAGAATAACTGGTGAAGCATAACAGGACTCAGATTCTTTAATGATACCGGCACCTAATAGATCAGAAATTTTAGACTTGACCGTTTCCAGCTCGTTGTGGGAGAGTCTATAGGGACGGTAATTAATAGGTTGGTCGCTCTTTAACTTTATCTGCATCTGAACTAAATTAGTGCATCCTAGGTCGTTAGTGTCACATGCGAAACAGTCATCATATTCGGTTAACAATTCGAGTAATACCTTACGTTCGACCTCATTTACGGGGCCTATCTCTAAATCGGTTATAGCTATACCTCCTATCTCTTGCGGGTTTTTAGGCTTTGCTAGGCTGGTACTTGACACACTCTTGGATAAATGTGATAATAAGGTAGTGGCATTTGAACTGACCTGGCTAATTGACGCTTCCTGGCAACTCTCGGCCCGCAGAAGAACAGTGCCCTCGCTCCACTCCACATCCTTGCTTCCAGTATTGACGACTTTCAGGTAGCCCTTGCTGCCACTGAGCAGGGTGGCTGGCAGCGAGTAGGTGACCCCGTGAAGGTCAAAGTGTCGGGTTGGTGTGACCACATCGTTGCCGCTTCGGTTTCCACGAATGTGGACCTTGATGATGGAGGTCCCTGGTGGTATGCGTTCCTTCGAAGCGACAGTAACCTTGAAACGTTCGTTTTCTTCAGCTACATCCATGCGGGTAAGGATATCGGGTTCGATCATCTGGAGTAGAGCAGTGCCGTTTCTAACTGTTAATGACACTCCCTCGTTGTTTATGATAGGCTGACCAATCAGTAAATTGACTCCGTCCATCTCGACGTCAGTCAAATGGGCCGTACATATCATGTCAAGACCGTCTAGTTGTAGGTTGAACTGTACTTCACCCTTGCTCTTGATACTACTTCCATTAAATCCTTTCAGCATAATAAAAGATGGTTTCACGTCTAAATCAAGAAGCTCTGCAACTTCTATTTTGAGTATGTTCACTTGACTACCGGTGTCGACATATGATTTCACATACACGCCATTGATCTTAGCAGTCTTCATATAAATGTTGTTGTAGTTTTGGATTAGTTTTATATCCTTGACGATTTTGGCCGCGTTATCACTTCCCTTAATGTTACTTGGGCAACGTGGCGCAATGTGACCTTGAGAACCGCATTTAAAACATGTTCGCTGATCGGGTAAAGGACAATTCCGAACCAAATGCCCAGTCTGCCTACAACGTGGACAAGGGTCCGTCTCAATATTAATAGGTCCTTTGTTCCCTTTGTTCTCTGTTCCCCCGCGGCTAATTCCCTTGAATGTAATACGAGCCGTGTCGGTCTGTTGCTGCGGTGTGCGATAATCGTCTAAAGCGGACAAAAAGTTTTCGTATAGCTCATCCGGTCGATCGCACTGGAATGCCCTCGCATTTGATTGTAAAGCTGGGGGAAGTCCGCGAATAATACATGATACTGTAGCGGCGTTGGATAGTTTGCATCGAAAACACATGGCATTTTTCTCTTGATAATACTTAGTCATAGTTTCGTAAGGCATTTTCTTTCTGTTGAGCATTTCTTCCAAAATATTTGCGTAATCGCGATGTTTTGGGAATGCGCGAAGTAGCATCTTTTTCCAATCCTCCCACGAATAGTCATACTCTTCGAGCCGATTGTACCATTTACGAGCTTGGCCTCGCAGTTTATCTTGTAGGTAAAAAGATTTTGTTTTTTCGTCCCAGTCATGGATCTCACCTAATTGATCGATTTTCTTGAGCCAAGTTTGCACAGTACAGTCCTCGTTTTCCGGATCAAACTCAGGAATCAAAGATGCTGCTCGATGTTGTTTAGTGCGGGAAAAAACAGGTACCTCGCCTTCCAGGTCTTGCAGCGCCTTCTGTACTTCTTGTGTCAAAAGACTTTTCAAAATCTTTCTTGCCGGTGGTGTAGACGTGCCATCTTCGTTATCTCTCTCCTCATCCCCAGAGTTGGTTGTAGAAAATTCCCGACTGACACCGGAAATATTCCGCTCCGCGTCGTAATTACGTGGGCGTTTGTGTCCACTCGTAGAACGTGTTTGCATGTTTGTAGGTTTTAATATCCCACTTCTGAATTTGTAAAAGGGATATATAAACCAAAGTCCTTTTTATACACTAAAATGTCTTTTAATTCACTTAACAGATGACTCACAATTTGTCTTTAATATTATTTCACATTCACTCACGAAAACGATCGTACTCGCAAGAAAAAACAAAGGGCAGAACAAAGGATGGCGGGCTATATATAGGCTGGCTCGTCACTACCCCCACTCTGGGCTTGGCTCGACAACGTGGCATGGCTGGATTGGCAGGCAACTATGGCATGTGGAGTAGTGACGTGGCTATTGGCTGGCTTATAGGCTCGTCGGGGCATCCCCGGCTGGTCAGCAGATGGCAGTGCGTTACATATTACTACATTAAAATCCTTGCGTATTTTTAGATATTGATACGTATTATATTAGTTATGGATAGGTATTATATTAGATAAGAATACTTATTAGAATCGATAACCAACGTGTAGGTACACTGCTACATCCCTAATTCAGATGCGAGAATGTCATAAAATTGACTGGCAAGCAACGCCATTGTCACAATACCAAGACAAGTCATGTTGAATAGTGTTGTAACCATATTGTAATAAATATATTTTTTAGTTTTCTAATATCTGCTTTTTCCTTGATAAAGTCTCTGTTAAATGCTGTGTAAAGATTACTATATTGGAATATAGTGGCAAGTTAAATAAAATTTCAGTGTCGTGAGTACGGTTTATTAGAAAATTAAAGACGAAAATAAATACTCAGTTGTATATCGATATAAGTTTTGGAATCCCTATTTTTTATGAAGGTCATTTGACAGAAAAAGTGGCCTGGCGTCAGGGGTACGGCGATACGTTTATACTCTGGCGTTCAAAAGGTTAAAAAAAGGTTGCATACCCAACAAATAAAATCCAAAATCATATTTCATTGTAGTATAATTATTTTAAAAAACATTAGGTACATTTTTACAATTATTATTATCATAAATGTGATAACAACAATCCAGAGTTGCAGTGACAGACAATCGTCCGTTCGCCTACTTCAGTCTTACTGTTAGGCTCAATTTACACTGCCGCGGAATGGAATGAAAGCGACTTTTTGCAACGAAATTCTACATAGCATAATGAACTTTATGTCAATTGTATAACATACAAACTAAATAGGTGCCAAAATTCTCGAGAATGCGCGAGGATTCCCCGGAAGACGCGCGACCTTTTTTGGCTCCTATTTAGTTTGTATGTTATACAATTGACATAAAGTTCATTATGCTATGTATAATTTCGTTGCAAAAAGTCGCTTCCATTCCATTCCGCGGCAGTGTAAATTGAGCCTAAAACGAAACATACTATTACACCTGTGGAATTAATATCTGCGTACATTATCCTGGCTTATTTATATATTATTATTGGTGAAATGTTTAGCATTTTTAGCAATACATGATAATTTACCAAGATCAACTATATTTCGTACTTAAATATTGCTTCTATGTGTGTATGTTTGGACGGCGATCCAAGCACAATACCCAATCAAACATCTATTTATTAAACAATACAGAACCATACTACCACACAATAAAATCCAGGTACCCGGTACCATAAATAGCACACCATACGAAATATAAAAAACGACGATTATCTCCGAAACTCCGGATTATTCACACGATAGATATCGCGTCTTAAAACTAATATAATACAAGAGAACATAGTCTTTCAGCTGGCGACTTTTCATAATGATCGATGTTACGATACTAGAGAAAATAGACACACAATTTGTTCTATTGTAGACTACATAACTGGTTGTATCATAACAATAACTACTTATCTGTGTAACGCCACATAATATACTTATTTTTATGTACATTTCATGTATCCCCACATTCACCCTTTTAGGGCCAGCTCAGGGATTCAAAATTATTCAATTTTATTGTTGCATACATTCATTCTAAACAATTCAATTGCTGCAAATTGTGTGTATTTTCGCTTTCAAGATTAAAAATCACTTAAAAATGCAGGGAAGTATAGTATTCTATTCTTTATACATTTCAACTAATTCATGGAAGATTCGTTCTTTTTTTAACACAAATAAGAACTTTGCACATATTTACAGATGCAGACCGCTAATTTTAAGTTAACTTTTACATCCAATCATATATTTTGTGAACAGACAACATTATATATATTAGATTTTTAACTAGATAATCACCTGGTGGTGCCTGAAACTCATAAATATACATACACACTTAGATAATATAAATGCCAACTAGGTCGGGTCCAATATTATTGCTAGATAGGACCTACTATTCGAACTAAGAGCGATATGTGAATTGCTAAGCTGATACGAGAATTGATACAGTTTACTGCCTAAAGATACTCAGCTCATTGAGCTCATTTTGATCATCTCAATAAATAAGAATGACTGGGCGTTTCTCAGCAACTTTTAAAATTATATTCATGCTTTGTATATTAAAATTAATCAAAATAACAATACATACCGCCCTAAATCGTTTAAATACTCGCGACCCAACAAAAACCTAAAATTAACGCGAAACAAGAGAACGGGACAAAAACAATTCAATTCCGATTTATACATAATCACAGAACTCCCATACTTAGAAAATTATAATGTCTTAACAGCTGTAACAAACATTAACATTTGGATAATGATAACATCCAGTATGATGTACATGAACTTATAATGTATAACTATGACAAGAATTATTGCTGATATTGCATTAGACACTACATTTATTTTATGGATCTTTTTTACTTTTATAATAATAGTTTAGGCTATGTTCCCCTGCAAGGAAACAGGCCTCCTCGAGGGAATGGGCTGTAGTCCTCCATGTGGGCCCAGTGCGGTTTGGACATGTCGGTTTCATGTCGGCATGATAAAAATTGCACAAAATAATGTGCCTAACTGTGTTCGAACACACGACTTGAAAGTCGTAAGTCGAGCCTGTTACCACTGGGTTACCATTGCTTTCCGACTCTATTCGGAAGGCCAGCATATCTAGGTCTAGCATATCAGATTTAAGGCATTGACTAATTGAATAATTTACTCTACTGTACATGACAAACTTACATTTTCATTTATTATGGAAAAATAAAATTGAATGGATGAGTATTGCAATAGCAGTAAAATATCTATTAACTAAATATGTATCACTTCAAACAGCTGATTGATTTCAGATTAGATTGTCGTTTAAATATTCTGTTAATTGAATCTAATATGTTTGAATAAAAATCTATTTATGTAGTGCAAAAGAATTACTTTTCTTGAACACATTCAACTTGGCAGTTTGCTTTGATTATACTTGATGTCTATAAGGCGCATGAGGTCTTACTTTATAGTGGAATAGGATGTAAAACTAGTATGCTCTTTATCGCTTTTAATGTTGACAACACAAAGATTGGTGTTCTTTACTGGCAACATTCCAGTTCCATTCATAAGGTTTTTTTAATAGATTGAGAATAGAAGTGGTATGGGAAAAGATTGCTTGTGTATAACGGCAAGAGAATTTATGTAGAGATCATAGCCTCAGGGCTTTTTGGTATTCTGCCTGACATGACAGGATCATATGAGTTGCCAGCTGCATAAGATGTAGTGTTGCCAACTGTCAAATATTGTTGCTACAACCACAAGGACTCTTTACACAAATAAAACAAGTCGTTTAGCTAAATTGAAAGTAAGCAAAATGTTCTTATTTATAATTATTCTAGTTTACATTATTTACAAACATGCACAGGACGCCCGACATCCGTTCGCGGTAACTAGCGCTATGCGATACTTTGGTTGCTACATATATCATACATTTTGGTACGCTTACATTCAACGCAATAATTTAAAATTGCTTTACAGGGTTCCGCACCTTTACAAACATTACTAAATTCAATTTTCATAATAAGATTAGATTTTTATTATAAACATAGAAATTTAAGTCTATTCAGACTGTTCACTCCAACATCTGCTGTTAGGATATCAGATATTGTTGTTATAATTTTGTACTGAATATTCGTAAATTGTGCAAGAAGCATAGCATAGTGCTAAAGTTTCTTGAAGAACACAGCCTTCACCTTAGGAGCTAACCATACATGACATTGAAGCTAACATTAGACTAGGCACATCACCGCACTTGCACGGAACCCACACTTCATCACGAACACTCCACAGGCAACATTTTATACTATACATTGTCAAAAAATTGGTCTACAGTAAGCACCGTTTCTTTCTTTTACGAAAGTATCTTTTGCAATGAAGTCTGTACTATTTCACTTGTCCCACTGCCTCTTGCGTCGGCTCGGTGGGTTTAAAACCACTTTCTGATTTGTAAGGCTCACTTTTATAGTCTTGGTTGTCGTTTTTGATTTGGTCCTTGTCATCGGGGTACCCGTAGGGCTTCTTGCCCTGCGTGTGGTCCTGCTCTCGCTGCTGCCGGCGACGTTGCTTCGACCAGAGCTCGTGGCAGTCCTGCCATGTGGGCAGCTCCGGAGCAGGCATCCTGGAAATTGGTGGACAGGTTAATAGTGTACCTAACTACAGAGACGCACTGACGCAAAGCTTGATCTCGCTGAAGTTTTCAATAGATTTTTGCATATTAGTGTCAGTGCCATTATTCCGTCCATTTACAGGTGCTTCCAAAATATCCCTTACACTGAAATACCAAAAACATGGAACGGATTTGTGGGCAATATGATAGGTGTCTTTGCCTGGTAAGTTTGCTAATAGGCCATATAAAACCTTTGTAAGCTTATGTATGTTCGGCCTGTTAAAGTCCTTTTATGTTGTATGTTCGTAGATTTATATATTTTGGGCCCTGAAAAATGTCATAAAATGATAGCAACACCAATTTTGCATGATACACATTCACTCCATTCGTGTCTTAATAAATATCAGTTAGCAAGTCCATCGACGTAATGCATAATTCTAAAACCTGGATGATTGAACAATATACATATAATCAAATACTCACGGGGTTTGATAATCCCATTTGGTATAACTATAGGGATAAGTTATTTATTAGGTCTTTACCCTAACATATTCCCAGCCTATTACCAGGTATTTCTACTAGATTTGCTCAAAGGAAATACCACACAAACAGCTTTCATTTTGAGTGGATAACCAATATTGTTAACGTTTGTCTGTATTTCCATTGAGCAAACCTTTAAAATCAATACTAAATTCAATCATTCATGTTGTGTGATTTCACCAATGTATTCATTCATCATCCCATGTTATTAGACATTTTCAGACATGCAACGATTTATCGATGTTTTTAATAATTTGAAAGATATTATCGCACTAAGAGGCCATACACATCTGACGGAATATGTGTCGAGCGTATCAACGGTCGCGTCTATTCGCACTTCGGTTGAGTGTGCGAGGTTGAATATTTATTATATATTTGTCTGTTCTGACGTTACGCGAACAATAATAAGCGACGCATTTTCCTTCAGATATGTGCCAACCCTAAGTATTGCTACTGGTTCTCGAACTGCTGTGGTGAAAAATCATCTTTTAGGCGTATTTTTAACATCGATGGGTGAACATTTTTGGATGATGGTGATAATGAAGACGATGATCTTTAATGATTTGATTTCTCGCCTTTTACGATATTTTCCTTCAGAAAATGACAGGCTAGTCACACATAAATCGAGATAGCATGCAGCATGCACAAATTTACGGATGATATTATTAAATTTTAAACATGCTATGAAATAAAGATGGAAAAGAGTTTCACAACCAGGTTTGTTGACTTTTAGTTTATTGATCTTTGTAATTTCGCTCAAAAAGCAGTCCCAGCAGCTGACCTGATATTTTACTCAGAAAGACGCATCAACTCAATACATTCGCCGTCGCATATTAAGATCTAATTCCTCGTCGGAGGCTGCATCCGTACATCGCCTCTTAAGCGAACCTACCTATAAAAACGGTCTATAGCTGCCAATGCTGGACAATAGGACCTTTTCTTTCCATATGCGCACTTCCATCAACAGTTAATTTGAAAACCTGAAGGTTTAACAACTATCTTATCCAATACCATACCAATAAAACACATGTTTAGTGCAGGTTTCGAACCCGTAACACTGCTCCTATTATTGCACCCACCAGGCTCTTCAATCCTGAGTACAGTACTGAGCAGTAAGTGCGCCCTACAATGCCAAGCCGTAAAAACAAAAGTCAAACACAACTCACTGCTCTGGCACCACATTCTTCAACCAGGGGCTTTTCAGAGCATCTTCGGCGGTGATCCTCCTGTCCGGGTCCAGTTCGAGCATCCTGTCGAGGAGGGTGAGGGCCTGCGGAGGCATGAAGGCGAAGTTCTCGCGGACGCAGCGCTTGTGGAACTTCTTGGGGCGGAGCGTGTGCCACAGCGGCAGGCTCACCACGTTGGGCCACACGCCCGGGACCGGCGTGCCGCACACTCGGGATATCATCTCCAGCTGCATCATCTCCACGTTTGCCTGTTGAAGGGGTTAGTGTAGCAGTCAAATTGTACGTTTTTAGCCAATTCTTCTCATCGGGGTCAGATGATTGTTGTGAAGGATGGTGTATCACTATAACATCGTCCTATCTTTTTTTCGCCAAGTAGTGACGCTGTAATACGTTTGAAAGTTATGGATGTCAGAACGAACAATGCCCACATGCAGTAGTTAATTACATTATATATGTTTAAGTGGTCACTTAAAAATAATGTGCGAACATTCCGAGAACCTATCAGATCACAACCAAATACACTAATCTATATATAAAAGAAAGTCGTGTTAGTGACACTATTTATAACTCAAGAACGGCTGAACCGATTTGTCTGAAACTTGGTAGGGGGAGGTAGCTTAGAACCAGGAGAGGGACAGGATAATTTTTATCCCAGAATTCCCACGGGATCGGTATACACGCGGGAAAACCTCCCACGCGAATGAAGTTGCGGGCAAAAGGGCTAGTAAGTAATAAATTATCATAGAAAAATTTATCATCACTTTCAACATCACTGTCAATGGGAAAAGAGTTCAAAACACACGAGTCAAGTTCAACTGTTCTCTTGACTATAAGTAACTTGATCTTTTGTTCTTGTAACTTGAAGTAAATTAATACCTCTTTTTATGAACTTAAGAAACCGTTGAGTACTTTTACTTTGATCGGTTACATTTCGGAGTGTGTGTGAGATTGGATTTACAGATTAATTCCACCAAGCCTGTTCCATCATCGGAGTACAAGACGAACGGCGATGCGCCATCGTTACATGGTGGTCATCCCATCCATAGACATAAAACATTTTGGGAATACTTTCATTGTGCATAAAGGAGTCGAATTCTCTGCCAGAGTCTGATAGCTAAAACCTGTGAGTCTTTAAGTGAAGAGTGAATAGGTTACTTGTAGGCAAGCGTCTTAGACAAAATCAGGTGAGATAGTGGTGAAACGCGAGCCTATCTATACTAATATTATAAAGAGGTAAAATTTGTAAGTTTGTAAATTGTAAGTTTGTATGTAGGGGGGTAATCTCTGAAACTACCGAACCGATTTTGAAAATTCTTTCGCTTACATGTAGCTGCATTATCCCTGAGTGCAATAGGCTATAAATTATCTTTATATCGTGCATATTAGCCGAGCTATTATAATCTTTGTCAAGCAAGTCGGGGACGGGACTCCGTGGAATATTTTCGACTTGTACGCGGACGAAGTCGCGGGCAGAAGCTAGTGATGAATAAAGCGGTGTACCTGGAAGAGCGGGTGCTTGAGGAAGAGCTCGCCGAGGATGCAGCCCATGGACCAGACGTCGACGGCGGGCCCGTAGCGCTCCTCGCCCAGCAGTAACTCGGGCGGCCGGTACCACAGCGTGATCACCTTGTTGGTGTAGGGCCGCGCGCGGTCCTCCGCCGACCACAGCCGCGCCAGCCCGAAGTCGCCCAGCTTCACCTCGCCTCTGTCAATGCCACGCACGTTTCTTTACAAAAACCTTCTATATTCCCTGCCACATTATGACCCGTCAGCAAGAGTAAACAGGTATCTTCTGGACTCGCTTGTTCCATCGCAGTCCTCATCTAACTCTTACCGTCTGAGTGATTGGGGTCAACAGCGGTCTCATTCGTAATAAAAAAATTGGCCAAGTGCGAGTCGGACTCGCCCATGAAGGGTTCCGTAGTAACTATAATAAATATAACATACTTAATATATTTATTAGAAAAAAAAACCTTACAAATTTCTTAAAACTAGCTTATTTACAATTTTTACAACTACGCCAAATAACTTTGTTTTTCATAGTATTTGTGTGAATTACAAAGTTTTATTTGCGGTTTTAGAAAATATACTGTATCTCAAAAACTGCTGACTCGATCTCGTTCAAACCAATTTTAGTTGAAAGTTTACATTAAGATCTACAACATATGGTTTTTTTAGATTTTTCACTTCATTATTATACAAGTTAGAGGGGGGGGACACACATTTTACCACTTTGGAAGCGTATATCTTTTAATCGATGAAATTTATGAAAAAGTCATTTTAGAAACCTTAATGTCATTTTTAAAGACCTGTCTATAGATACCACACACATATAGGTTTCATGAATGAAAATATATTCAGTTTCAATTCCATGTATGGGGAGCCCCCTTTATTTTAAATATTTTTATAAATTTTCACTTAAAATCGGAAAGCAGTTTACAGAATACATCTACCTACCAAGTTTTACATGTATAGTCTTAATAGTTTAGGAATAAAATGGCTGTGACATACGGACGGACGGACAGACAGACAGACAGACAGACGGACAGACATGTCGAAACTATAAGGGTTCCGTTTTTTGCCATTCGGCTACGGAACCCTAAAAAAGACAATAAAAATTATTTAAAAACTGAATTGATAACTTATAAAACGTCAAAAGCTAGTGCACGGTTCAAATTAGTCAATTTCTATAGAAAAGAACTGACAAGAAACTCAAAAGTTTCGAGAGTAGTAGTGATGAGACATAAATTACCCAAACTAATGTGTCTGACTGGGTTCGAACTCACGACATGTTAAGAGATCACTGTTCTACTTCTAAGTCGTAAAGAAAATAAATTATCAAAATCTTTTGCTTGGTCCTGATGACGCCACAGTCCAAAGGATAGCGATAAGATAATGGGTAGCGTATTTTTATATATCATGTATGGATCATGTACAGTAACAGTAACTTTGCATCACACTATGTATTGTGGATGTATTTAAAGTACATTTAAATTCACACTGACAAATATATTCATATAGAGACCATAGAAACGCAAGGGTTTATTAAGTAAATCGCTCAACCACTGCAACAATCGTATATCACTCTAAAATTTACTCTTTTTTCATCAAAATAGCTATCTTAGATCATAAAATATGATAGTAAACACTAAAACAAATACAAACTCACTTATTGTTCATCAGAATATTGCTGCACTTGATGTCTCGATGCAGGAAGTTCTTCCGGTGGCAGTAGGCGAGGCCGTCCAACAGCTGGCGCATGATGGACGCGTTGTGGGACTCAGTAAAGTCCACCATTTTGGATTCCAGGAGACCCATCAAGTCATGGTCCATGTATTCGAAGACTAGGTAGAATGAGCCTTTGTCCTGGAAACAATGTTAGAATTTATGTTACATAAATCATCGAATGTTTCCTTGATAAAAACTTTTTTGCAAAAAATAAAACTGACTTCCATATCAAAACACTACAAAGCCAAAAATAATTATAATTTCGGTAGTCGGTGTTATTGGTTTCGTATTTTCTTTTTTTTTACACCGCCTTCCGAAATTAAAATTATTTTTGGCTTTGTAGTGTTTTGATATGGAAGTCGGTTTTATTTTTTGCAAAAAAGTTTTTATTTTCGCGCTTTTTAGTGGGTCAGTGAATTTACCAAATCGGTTCGTAAGTGACGGAGTTATGCGCGAAAAAAACGCAATGCAGAGTAAACGAAAAGATCATCAACGTAAATATTTGTTTAGACTTTTGTTGATTTTTCAGAAACGGCTTGTCCGATTTTTCAATTCGGTTGGCAAGCGACGGAGCTATGCCCGAAAAAACATAAAAAAAAAAACATCCGAATTGAGAACCTCCTCCTTTTTTAGAAGTCGGTTAAAAATAAGTTTTATCCCAAAAAGGTCAGCTGTCAGTGCTGATGTAAACAGTCTCGCGTAATTATAAATCGTAAAAAAAATAGAATTTGCTATAAATCTAAGTAATAAAGTTATTAAATTGTGTGTGCAGTGAACATAGATACGAGTAAATGCTCGCAGAGTGCTACATTAAATCCAAGTGATATAAACCTTGGAAAACAATATTGTTTATAAACAGCTATCAGTGTTTAGTGAGCGTATTTTTAACCAATGAAGAAACAAAAATAAATGTAAAATAGCATAACTATATCTAATAATTTGAAATCAGTGCATACTATTTGATATAAACACAAATACAACAAACTAAGTCGGTTGTAATTTCAAATCGCAAAATTTTTTATCAACCAAAGACAATATCTAAACTTTTCATTAGTGAGGAGACGAACGATTATTACTAAAGAATGAATGTTTTCATTGATTAACCACAGACGGCATAAAATAACCTTTGGAAATGGGAAATACAACTTAATTGACATAAGAAATTTCGTTCGGAAACTTGACTTTGAATATTTTTGAGATTTGGACACTAGCCTTTGTGACTACGATTCATTACACTCAGCAAATAAATATCGACATAAAATATATTAATACCAAATATTATCATGGATAATGTTACCATACGTAAACAGAGAAGAAGACATTCCGACACCGAGATTTTGAATGACACGATTTTTAACTCTACACTTCTGGAAATATCGACGCAAAGCGAACATGCGACCGCCGCTCTCGATGATTCCATTATTAAAGACCTGGAAAAGCAATTAACGGATACAAACTCAGAACTTGTTGCTGCACATATCGAAATTGAAAATTTAAATATCGAAATTAACACATTAAAACAAAATTTATCAGATAAAGAAAAAACTATAGGGCTATTAAAAAAGATTAGCACCCCTAGCACATTGTGTCTCACACCTGCACGGGCACAAAATCGCACACCATTACGAAGAAAACTTATCACTAGTCAAATAATAACACCCAGAATCTCTCCACCTCATTCAGCTCGAGTAGTATGCAGGGAGGTGTATAAACTTTTCAAAATTAAACCACAAGGCCAAAATAATAAGGAAAAACCCGAACCCTGTGCACCTGGGCACTACGAAGAAGGCTCCACCTCCTGCAGAATTGATCTAGCTAAAATAATCACCCCTACAAACACTACAATACCTATTTCAAAAAAAGAGAAGACTAAGAAGAATATAATTATATTGGCTGACCAGCAAGGACGCTACATTCGAAATATACTTCAAGATCTTGTTGGACCTAAGTACAAAGTTACTTGTTACTTAAAACCGGGTGCCAAGCTGAAGGACGTTTTAAATGGTCATCACCAAGTAACTAGGAACTTAACAAAAAGTGATTATGTTGTAGTATTAGCGGGCATAAATGATAACACATGTAGTTTTACTAGTAATTTAAACACTTGGTTAGAAAAGGTAAGAAATACAAATGTATTAATATCAGAAATACCCTCTAACATGTATCTGAATTTACGGCAGCTAAATGATAGTCTTAAGAATATATGTCGCAATTTTTCAAATTCTATATACATTAATATGGATTACAGTAGAGAAATTAGCTCTAAAAAGAAAAACTGTATTAAACTCTCTCGTAATATTCTAAAAGAGATATGTCACATTGAATATAAAATAAAATTTGATGAATATATGCAAAACCTGAACATTAAAAAAACTTATAATGACCAATGTACTCAGACTAACCTAACATATAGTATCTGTGATAATCATACGATTTTAACTAAAGATATAAGTGTAAACAATCGATCCAAAAATGATAATATTAATCATTCAAATGCAAAAGATAATGATTTATTTCGTGTATAACAAACTAATTGTAATGCATCAAAACATAAACGGGTTAATAAACAAAGCAAACCTACTCAGTGCACATTTATACGAACTTGAGAAAATTGATAAACCTGTGGACATAATTTGTATAACAGAGCACAACATGAACAAAGAAGATCACACATTTCTTACTTTACCAAATTACTCTCTTGCGGCTAGCTATGCTCGTGATAACAGGAATGGTGGATCATGTATCATCATCAAAAAAGATCTCAAATTTCAGAGAATTAAATACATTGAAGACTTAAGCATCCCAAATTTGATAGAATGCTGTGCTATAAAACTAACTGAACATCCCATTATTATTGTGTGCTTGTATCGTGTGCCAAAAAATCGAAAAAACGATATAAATATTTTTTTTGAATCTTTAACTAATATACTCAATAAAGAGCTGCGTAATAGAGAATTAAAAATAATAATTTGCGGCGATTTTAACATAGATCTTAAAAAAAGAACCTATGCATCATCTGAATTTGAAAATACTATCCTTAGTTTCATCTTGAAATTTGGTACAAGACAATCAACGCGATTGAGTAGCGATACATGTATAGATAATATAATCAACAATATTAGGGGTAGCAAATGTGACATCATTGATTTTGCTCTTTCGGACCATACTGCACAAGTTTTAACATGTCCAGTGAAAAAAACTTGTCGAATCAAGCATTGGTATACCTTTAGAAGAGATCTTAGTAACATTAATAAAGAAAAATTTAAGCGGTATGTAGAAAGTCTCACGTTTTCTGACGTATATGGCGAAAACGATGCAGAAATAGCATTTAATAATTTTTTTGATAATTTTCAACTACTTTATAATCTTTGCTTTCCTGTTATAAGAATAAGAAATACACCAACCAAAAGGCCTACATGGATCTCAAAGGGTATAGCCAAATGTTGTGGACGGAAGAGAGAATTGTTATGGGCATATCGGAAAACGTCTAGTAAGGTGGATCATAATAAATTCAAAATGTATGCTTCAAGGTTGAAACGAATAATTAATTTGACTCAGAAATCACAAAATGACTACAAGATAAAACAATCTAATAATAAAACTAAAACAACTTGGAAGATAATCAACTCAACAAAACAAAATGTTCCTAGAGAAGAAATTATTCAAATAAATCAAAATGGAAAATCTATAACGGATCCGCAACAAATTGCTGAAGTTTTTAATAATTACTTTATTAATCTTGTTGAACATAAAAACCTTTCGACATTATATCATAACAAAACGCTGACATTGATTGACAATAATAATAATTCCTTATTTATAAATCCAACAATTCCAAATGACATATTTAAAATAATTAAATCTTTAAAAAACACACACAGTACTGGATACGATAATATCTCTACGTCGGTTATAAAGTACGTCGCACTGACTATTAGTCCGGTTTTAAGCTACTTAATCAATCTATGTATTCAAAATGGAACATTTCCTAGTAAGCTAAAAGTCTCCATCATTAAACCTTTATTTAAAAAGGGCAAAAGGGAGGATGTCTCTTGCTACAGGCCAATAGCTTTAATTTCTATATTTTCTAAAATTATTGAAAAAGTAATATACAATAGCATTTATAAATATTTTGAAAAACATGATCTTTTTGTCAGTGAACAAAATGGATTTCGTAAAAACAAATCTATCAATATGGCCATCTACGAACTTCTTATAAGGATTTACAAAAACATGAATGATAGGACTCCAGTAACGGCTATGTACATGGACATGACCAAAGCCTTCGACCGTGTAGATCATAAAATTACTGATAAAAAAACTGTATAGATACGGTATACGGGGTAATGCTCTGGACTTGATAGAATCGTATTTAAGTCAGAGATCACAAATAACTGAAATAAATAAGGTTTCTTCCGCGGTGAAAACTGAAGTGAAATATTTGTCAAAGCCGAGAAGTGTTACATATGGAGTGCCACAGGGAAGTGTATTGGGTCCTTTGCTTTTCCTAATTTATATAAATGATTTACCAAGAGCCGTAAAAATTCCTTTAGTCCTTTTTGCTGACGATAGTACTGCTGTTTTCTCTCCGACTGACATAAACAAATTTGAAAATGACATAAACGATACTTTAAACGACATTATAAATTGGTTAACATATAATAATCTTATCATTAATTTAGACAAAACAAAAATAGTAAGTTATTTTCAAAGAAAAACCCCTTTGACATTAAATATAAATTATGAAACGAAAAAAATAGAGGAAACTGATACCATCAAATTCTTAGGTCTATGGATTGACAAAAATATGTTATGGAAAACGCAAATTGATACGGTGTGTAAAAAACTAAATAAATTTTCTTACGCTTTATACAGACTATCTAAAATTGTGAATCAAGCAGCAGTACTAACCGCCTATCATGCTTATGTAACGTCTACGCTTAGATATGGAATAATTTATTGGGGGAATGCTACAGATAGAGAACTCGCTTTTAGGGCTCAAAAGAAATGTCTTAGAGCAGTTTGTGGCATACGTGTCCCAGATAGCTGCAGGTCATATTTTAAAAACCTTAAGATTTTAACCTTTCCTGCCCTCTACATCTATGAGACTGCCACGTTTGTAAAAACCAATAAGGAAAAGTTTGGTAACCTATGCTCCCGTCGATATGCCCACAAAATAGCAAATATGATGCCCTCAAAAACAGCCCTACTGTCTAAAAGTTTCTTCGGAATGGCTTCAAGAATTTATAATAAGATTCCGAAACAAATAAGGGAAATTGAAAATATTAAACTTTTTAAAAAGCAATTATTTAATCTACTAGTAAATAGGCCATATTATACTGTGCATGAATTTTTGTCCGACAGATTTGAGACCAGATAGTGCCAATATTTTTATGTTTTGATGCAAAATTATAAAATACTATATATCAAATGTTATTAATTAATGCTAATTGGAATGTTATTTTTATTTATTTGTAAATTGAATTAATATGTTATAGTTATTTTGTTTCCAAATATTGTATGCCTAATATGGTGGAGCAGTGCGAACGCACACAATAAACTAATAACAACCCTGTAACCACTGTCTCACAATAAACAACTTTTGACTTTTGAAAGATAACATAATAACAAAAAATTCATTCTTTTTTCTAAACTAGGAATTTTGTTCATACGATCTCAAAATAACGTGTTTGTATGTGATTTTAAAATAACTAATTCAATTCAAGCCAATTCTAACAGGACTTTCAGTAAAAATAGGGGAGGTTATACGGATCGTGATTTATACGGGAAAACGCGTAATCGGCTCACATCATATCATAAAAAAATCGGCTCCCATGCGAACAAAGTCACAGGCACAGCTAGTCATACAATACACTCAACTCAATGTACACAATGTAGACAACGTCACTTAGTGACCTTAGTCGATTAAAACAAAACAAAACATTTTTAAAACACCTCAACATACCTTTCTAAAGTCCAAAGCATCTTGTTTATCTGTGACGATTTCCCGTAAGTTGACAATATTCTTATGATTCAGTTGCCGTAATATCTTGATCTCCCGCACAGCAGTGATGGGGAAACCTTCCTTTTCGTTCTCAAGCCTGACCTTCTTGAGCGCGACCAGTTGGCCTGTGTTCTTGTCGCGAGCTTTGTATACTTGTCCGTATGTGCCCTCGCCAATTTGAGTGATAACCTGGACATTATAAATGAATTATTTAACACCCTGAATTTGGTCTCAGAAAACATCTGATTATGGCTGAAAACCGATTGCTGGTAAGAGAGAAAATGTATTTAGCCACAAGATCCTCTGGCAATCAATCCGTTACAAATAGAGATTAGTGACAGGTTTATACCGGCAGTTGCATGGTAAAGTGTATTCTTACACCATAATATGTAAACTGTACAGCTACAGTTCTGTATACTGTACCCATTTATGCAAAATTAAATATCATAGGACGATATTTACGATTTTAAGTAAATAAAAAGTGCTGACCTGGAATCCATCGACGCATTTTTCTCCCCAATCCTTGGCGTGATAAGTGGGCGTAGCCACGGGCACCACCTTGGAGCCCCGGCGTTTCAGGATGCGCGGCCGCTTCAGCTTAGACCCAGACTGCAAACGAACCAGGCCGTCATTCCTAACTTGTGCACTAATGGCACAACAGCGGAGAGTCTAATTGTCTGTCAAACGGCGCTTAGTGGTTGACATAGTGTCAACTTCCACAACATTTTGCCCCAAGACGTTCTAAGTACTTTAACATAACAATTTGCCTATAACTTTGCATCGGACTTAATGACTTCCTCACGGGCGTACTACGAATGCACTGCGATCATACTCTTAGAATGTGACGCAACTCTAAATTCCTGTGTTCCTGTAAAGCTTCTGATGAACAACATTAATAAAAAATCAACCTATAACATGCTCACAGCTGGGAAACAGGCCTGATGCATAAGGAATCACACAGATTATAGTCTGTACTGTATTACGAATCCCACAGTGCCCACTCCGAGAAATCTCAGTATTGCATTATGTGCATCAGTTTTGAGCTTATTGTGGCATGACACAACAAAAGTTTCTGAAATAAAGATGACAGTTTGTTGAAGGATTTTCCTCTTATACTAAAAAGCCAAATTAAAGTCAACATACAGTATCCCGGCTATTTTTCCTGTTGCTGAACACGTGCGAGTACTGGTCCCGGCGAGACGTTGGCGGCGGGGTACTGCCATCCAGTTCGTCTCCGGAGAGCTCCTCAGATCCCGGAATCACTGTAATGCCGGTTAGTGGAGTTGTACCGTTAATATATTTGTTCACAACACAGGGGGCTGGGTAGGAAAAAGGTAACTTGTTATGTGACTCTCACTAGTGTCGAGTCATATTTTAAAAAAAATACTAAATAGGGCAGGGAGAATTTGGGACCTAAATTGGCTGTAAGTTTTAATCAAAACTACTGGTCGCTCAGTGCAAAAAATACTAAAGATTAATGCATTCAAAAAATCAAATGAAATCAACGGATTAATAAAAGATAAAATTATGCCAACAGAATTTACTGAAAATCTTCAGGTTCTATGAATTTCTTAAATAGATTTATCACTTGATTTTAATGAAGATCAAAGCATTCTTTTTGATAATCAACAGCATATTACCAAATATACTTTGATGGTATTTACCAGGTGGCATGGGAAGGTTCATAATGCTAGATTTTTTGGGTTTCTCTGGCTTTTTGACGGGTGAAGGCGACGGCGTACTTAGAGGACTCTCGTTGGCTAAAGTCTTTAGATCCTCGACCTGGAAATACAGATAGAATAATTAATTAGTACTTGAAGATGCTAACGGTCCTAGTAGCATGATTTCACAGAAATACTTTCTATTTCTACTCAATCGAGAAGCTTGTAGTAAAATAATTACGGCCATAAAACGTATGTGCGTTATACAATATCCTTACGCAGACGCATACACTCACGCAATGTTAGCGGCCGACGCGACACGCACACAATTTCCTTGAATTAAGGATTGTATTAATTTGTCATGGTACTGTGTTTCCACATTAAGTTAAATGAAAGATGTTTTCCATCAAAATTTAACACCAATTTTTTATGACGGAAATCGATTCAGAAGCCGATTCTGAACAAACTACTTTCAGAAATTGCGTTTATTCTGTTACACGTTGTATACACTGCAGGCAACAAAGCATCAATATGTTTGAAAAGTAATAATTTTTTCAGTTATTTTACATAAAACATGCAAAGCAAAAATTAAAAAAAAAATTAACATAATTTCAATTGACTACTAGATCCTCAGACCTCTCTTAATAGTTCAGCATCCCGTGTATGGAATTGGTTAGTTTCTTAAAATATTTTATTTAGTGCGTCACGTAGTTTGACAAAAAACATTTGACACGTATTTTTTATTTTATCACGTAATTGAAAAATTAAGACGATACAGTGAGTTGACATTTCGCGTGACACCTCGGTATAATTCTTAGCAATACCTATGTGACGTCTGCAGACCCCACTCCTGTACTTTGAAGCTTTCCATCTTTGTGAATTTTTATTTATTTATTTATGTACACACATGACACTTATAAAGGAAAAAATAAATACAGACAAAAGAGCACAAAGGTGCTGCTTATTTCCTAAGAAATTTCTTCCAGCAGACCTGCGACAGGAGAGTTGAAGAGACAGTGTGTATAAATACTAATTATGATATAAAACATACTTAGCTTTAAAATTAAACTAAAATGATATATTTAATAAATATATACATACATAGAATTAAAATACATATTTATATTAATGCTATAAAAATATATACCTATAATAAATATATAAAATTACGGGATGTTAGATAGGATCTTTGACCTGCTTTTTGAAAATACTAATGGATTTAGCTTCGCGGATTTTAGCGGGAAGTGAGTTCCACAGTCGTACTGCATGAAAGGAGAAGGAGTGGGAATAGAAACAGGTTTTATGAAAAATACGTGACCAATATTTTTTGAAAATCTAACTAATGGACCAAATAAAATAATTATTTTGTAACACAGGAAACTACCTTATTTTCTTAATAGTAGTGGTGTACCTGTGTGTTAGGCGGCATGGGTAGCTTGGTGAGGCTCTTGGGCTTGTGCGGCGCGGGCTGGCTGTTCTGGTAGTACACGCTCTCCACCACACTGCCGCGAGGGACGGGCGACACTGCCGGCGGAGGCGTCGCCGGCTTCTGCTCGGTGCCCTGGTTACATACATACAATACTCTTTATACTACACCTGCTTGGAAAGTACCTTGATACTTTATCAAATTAACGGTAGAAAGTACGTCATTGCATATCGAACAAATATGCGGGGAGAAAACGCATCTGAGCGGGAGAGAAAAGTGTATGAAAATCCATTTCTTACGTGGTTTTTCTTTTTTAATTTTGGGTAAGACTATGCGCCGGTAACCTAAATATCATAAGCCAAAAAGTTTTTACAGTGAGTTTTTATCTCCAAGTTCGCAAAATGACACTGGCCACTAGCTGTGTGTTGGATGGTGTCGGGCTGGCAGTGCGACCCTGCGGCGGCAGGATAAACTATTTGAAAAAAGAACATGTGAAAATTGCAGACGCCATTAGCGCCATTTTCAATTTGTGTGTTGTTTGAGGATTCAGTTTTACGAAAACTACGAAAGTAAAATAAAACTATCAAAATGATAAGTAGTGATAGTGATGATGAAGATTTTTTAACTCCGCCGCAGTTGAAGGTAACAGTTAAAATACTGATTGATAACCTTTTACCACAGAAATTAATTAAAAAATATAATAAAACTTATGACGATTTTTTTGCAATGGAAAAGTGAAAAAAATGCGGCATCTTTTTCTGAAACTGTTATGCTAGCTTATTTCAGTGAAAAAGCGCAAAAATACAAACCAAGTAGGTACGTTATGGTCTATGTACTCAATGTTGAAAAGTACTATATTGACAAGAAACGACATAAATATTCAAGAATACAAAAAACTTATAGCATTTCTGAAAAGAAAGTCTGAGGGATTCCGTAGTAAGAAATCAAAAGTGCTTACTACAAAGGATATTTATTCCTTTTTGCAGAATGCTCCAGATGACAAATATTTGTTGATGAAGGTAAGTTTATGAACAAAATGCACTGGTTTATGATTTATTACATACCTATTTATGAGTAGAAATCTACTAGGTTTTCATGTTTGATATTTTTGTTTACAGGTTATTTTGATTTTAGAAGTAAATGGGGCCTGTCGTTCGCAAGAACTTGTGGATATGACAACAGACGATATCGAAATCCTCGAAAATGGAATAATTGTCAATATTCCTAACACAAAAACCAAAATTCAGCGATCATTTGTTATATTGGGCTTATTTTATGAGATAATTAAGAAATATAACGAAATTCGCCCCAGTGACCCCGAAACCAATCGGTTTTTACTACAATATAAAAACAAAAAATGTATGAAACAAGTAATTGGGAAAAACAAAATAAGTACTGTGCCAAGAGAAATAGCTTCCTACCTTAATTTACTCAATCCACTAGAATACACTGGCCACTGCTTTCGCAGAACTTCAGCGACTATTCTTGCCGATACTGGTGCTGATTTAACCACAATAAAACGCCACGGTGGTTGGAAATCGTCCGCTGTTGCAGAAGGTTACATAGAGAATTCCGTAGAAAACAAAACACGAATAAATAACCAAATGTCGGGATCGATTAATGTGCATCAAGACTCATCTCCTCAACCATCAACGAGCGCGGCGATGCCAAATGCCCCTCAGCAGCCAGTTGCCCCTTTGGCACCACAGCCTTCTACGAGCGCAGTGCCAATAGCACAGCCAGTTATTCCTCCTACATTGTCGCAAACATCTCAAACAAACGACACCCTCGACGGTAATCGGTCACTTTCTCCTCTCGGTGAACAATGTACTATTATTTCCCTCGTAGGTGTAGTATAAAGCACTATGTATCACTCGAGAGAAAGTGCGATTCCCGATCTCGGGTGTTTTAAAGTCCTCGCCTACGGCTCGGGCTTCAAACGACACCCTCGACGGTAATCGGTCACTTTCTCCTCTCGGTGAACAATGTACTATTATACTATACATGCTCGGAAAGTGCCTTATTACTTTTTAAAAAGTTTGACAGAAAGGACGTCATTACTGTAGTACAAATGTGCGGGTCGCAAAGTGTATGAGAATTCATTACTAACGTGCTGGAGACACTGGAGAGGGAGGGAAAAGTGTATGAAAATCCATAACTAGCGCGCTGTTTTTTTTTTTTAATTTAGATCAATTCAGTAGCTAACTTAAAAGTTCTTATAATGCCAAAAGACAGATTATTATTATTATTATTAGTCTCTCTTATTTTCCTCGTAGGTATAGTATAAAGCACTATGTATCACTCGGAAGAAAGTGCGATTCCCAACTCGTGTGTATTAAGTACTCAAACTACAACCTCGCTGGTAATCGGTCACTTTCTCCCCTCGATGAACAATGTACTATTATTGCACACCAGATTCACAATATTGCTCTACGTAGAGCCGGCTCTACACGTTGGCCAACACAGTGGCGAATGTAGTGGCCAATGCGTATTGGCCAACATGTAGACGGCGTGTTTGTGCATGTTGGGTGCACAAACACCCCCTCTACACGTTGGCGAATAGTCATTGGCCACTTCATTCGCCACTGTGTTGGCCAACGTGTAGAGCCGGCTTATGGTTATAATGGCGATATTTATTTATTACAAACTAGCAGTCGAGCGGGACTTGGCTCCCCTGGACTTTATTTCGACAAAAACTTCTTCAAGTTTCAAGCTAATTCCATACCAAACCTTATCCAATTCCACCTAGTACTTTCGAGGTTATCGCGTACAAACAAATTTTTCGCTTCATAATATTAGTATCGATAAGTTGCCAACACCTGTACATAATATTCCGTAAAATAATAAATGTAAATATGTCTTGCGACTAATACAGTCGCCAATTACAGGCTAACCTCTCGAGTGATAACACTAAACTAAATATATCTTAAAAATGAAAATGGCGAAAATCATAGCTCGACCGATTAGTTCATTCACTGCGTTTAGTGCGCTTCGGACTACTTCGGAACACAGAGCTCTGCTTTAAAATGCCGTGTTGTGTAAAACAAAAAGTCAGACCGCAGAAGAAGTATAGAGCGAGGAGGTATATCTTTCCATTGGTAAGTCGAAAATAACATTTAATTACAATTTTATTTGTAAAAAACATATAAATATTCTGACCACTATGAAATTCCAAATATAACAACATTAATGCAACAAGTTATAAAAAATATACATTGCCCGATGTGTACTCGCTTAATCAACGCAATGACCAAGTCCGCTTACAACATACTGCATGCGTCGCGTCGTCAACACTTCAACCATTGACGTTTCGTCCTTTGCCCTGATTGGCCGTGATTTACGGCGCATGTTTATCGACAGTGCGTTACAATCAGTAGCAAGCTCTCGATTTAAGTGTGTGTAATTTATTTGTGTGCGTAATTCACATATGTAACGGGCCCCTTGCTTGTAGTGGAGCTAAAGAGTGGAGAGACAAGCGGCGACACGCGTTCTCATACAAATCAGGAACTATTTCCTTACTAACCTCTTTTACCTGTTCTGTGGTAGGTACGGGCGGTAGAACAGGTTGTGCAGGTTGTGCAGGTTCCGAAGTTGGTGGGGGCGTAGGCTCGGCGGGCGGCTGGGGGGGCTGCGGGGGAGGCGCGTCCCCGTTGTGCGGCGTCAGTGCGGAGAACGACGCGAACTCCGGCGGCGGCAGCATGGGGGCCGCCTCGTCGCCGCCCGGCATGGGGATGTCCACTACGTCCCCGCCCTCACGGGACGCAGACTCCCCGTTCTCTTTGGACTGCTAAACAATACAATATTTAGGTTAATAAAGGTTATCTGTACAAGAGCGATAAGACCGTCACCTTTATTTAGTTGTTAATTCGTTTTTTTTCTGCTTTAAAGGAAGTAAATTGTAAATGTAATGCAAGTAAATTGTAGACTATACGATAAGGATATCTATCTAACTAATTATTATTTAACAATGTTTATTTGTGGGAGACTAGTGCCTAAACTCAGCCATGACTTATATTGCATAGTGCCGCAAAAAATGCGACTTGATTTTGAACGCCTCATAGCACTCTAAACTAAATGAAATAAAACGCGCAAGTAAAATACATGTTTCATTATTTTTTCAAGTTATTTTGCGCAGCCATCTTATCGGTCACCCATAGAAATTGACTGTCTATTTAATATTTGAATTTAGGAAAATATCCTCAAAGGTTAGTTAGCAAAACCAACCTCAGATAATGTATTAAAGTGGCAAGTTCATAATATTAAGCAGGTTTCTACTGATTAGAAAAGTACCTTAAAAACTAACTTAATACTATTGCATTATATATATTTTAATATAACGATACCTTGGGGTAGAAAGGTCGTAAAAGCCATAATGTGTTTATGGCTTTTACGACCTTACGACCCCAAGGTATGAAAAATATTTAGTAGAAAACGGTTTGAATAAAGCCTAATCAGTATGAAGACGATGAGCTATAACTGGTCATCTACAGGCCCGTGTCTGCGGTGGCTCTCGTGACGGCTGTGTGTGAAGAAGAGAGTGGTCTCCGCCTCACACATTCAGCGTCCTCCTTCACTATCATTACTGCATCGTAGCAGAAGGCAACTGCTTCCCATTCCATCTCGCCCAAACCATGGTCTGAACCACTAATACCCAGCTTTTTACAAACAAATTAACTAACCTGTGTGCAACTATCGGCGGTCATGTTAGACAGTTCGTCGATGGTTAGTATCTCAGGGTTGTTGATGGACGTCGTGCTAGATATCGCGCCCTGAGATTCCTCCTCTTTTTGGTTAAAGATCTCTTGCAGTTTCTGTAAAGGAAACAAGTATGAGTATCATGGATAAAAAATGGCTAACAAAGCTTTAAGTATGTTTTGTTCTTTTTGACATAAATCACACAGAATCTTTGATCCATACCCTTCAACAATCCAGTTAATCAAATATGCAGGAAGATATTATCAAAAGAAAATGAAGAGCGTGGAGTACGGGCCTCGTCATAGCGGGGTCGTTGGTGGAGGGCAGCAAAGGGTCAGGCTGGGTCATATTATTATTAATGAGGTTATTTATTGCTACTGGCTCAGCATCGCGGGCTGGCTCGTTTGGCAAAGGTCGGGGAGGATTGACGTTACAAGTACGCGGACGTCGCGATGGACGTCGTCGGCGAGGCCGGAACACGGAACGCGTTTTGTTTATGTATTTCTTTAGAGTGCTAGTTTCCCTACTGCTGCCTTGTCGGGTTGTGGTGGGATCGTCGGATTCCCAAACAAAAAAAGCAAACCCGTGATTTTGACAAGAACTTTATCATAAACCCTAACTAGTTCAGGTTTTTGATCAAAAATCTGGATTGTTACAGGTTTATGATGAAATTGAGTTTAAAATGTGTCATCTTCCGGTTTTTCATCAAAAACCTAATTTTATGAAAAACCTGCGACATATTATCACTGAAAAGAAATCGCATCGGCTGACATTTTGTAATACCGTAAATGTAAATAAATTCGCTATTGCTCAAAAATACTATGTGAGGAGCTAGACAATTAAGGGTTGCGGAAATGTACTAACGAGATACCGCGGCTTCGAAACACAAGGGCAACTGGAGCAGGATGGGTTTTTACTCAGCAGAAGTTTGACAATCCCTTCCGAGAACGAGGAGAGACGAATGATGATTTTCTTTTCTTTCTTTGTTTACAAAGGGAAATAGCAATGTGGGAAGAATTCACATTACATACTAAAAATCTTGTTAACCCTCCAACTAAGCTATATATGCTTGTATCTGGAGTGGGTTCACGAGATTAGTGTAATGGTTCGAACCCGCGACCTCGCGATCACAAGTCTGACACCTTAGTCATTAGGTTAAGTTAGGTTACTAACTTTTAACGGTTATACCAACTGGACGCGCTTGAGTCTATCGAGAAGCGGGCCAAGAGACTCATTGGCAACGATGCACTGGTCCAGTCAAAGCTCCAGAGCCTTGAACATCGACGAGTTGCAAGTCTATCGGTTTTCTATCGGTTACATTTCGGGGAGTGTGCGATGGAATTACACAATCTAATTCCACCAAGCCCGTTCCATCATCGGACTACGAGACAAACGGCGAAGCGCCATCGTTACATGGTGGACATCCCACCCATACACACTAAACGTTTTGGGAGTACCTTCATTGTGCGGACGGCTAAGGAGTGGAATTCGCTGCCGGAGTCTGTGTTTCCCGACAGCTACAACCTAGGAGTCTTTAAGTCCAGAGTGAATAGGTTACTTTTAGGTAAGCATGCTCATGTTCGATCACATCATCACTTACCATCAGGTGAGATAGTGGTCAAACGCGAACCTATTTTCAATAAAAAAAGGTGATTAGGCTATTGACGCCGTCCTTATAACAAGCCATAATCAGACGACGAGATACAAGCTTTCAGAAATAATTAAGCCGACAATCGCGTATTTGTGAGCTGATCAAGGTATCCGTTTAACTGGCACACGGTTAACATTTCTTGATAAATTATTATTCCTTTATTATTAATCACATACATATAAATTACATTTTGAAATATTTCTATAAAAAAACAAAAAACATTTAAAAATACTAAAAATAGTAGCCCACCGGTATTATATATTATTAATAATATATAACCAACCTTGCAGTTGCGTGATTATAGCAATTTCTGTGCTTTTTAAGTTGAGTTAGAGGAACACTAAGCTAGTATGGTTTTTATGCTTACCTTAGCTCTCTTATGCTTGTCTTTGACTAGTTCAGCAAACAGACTCGTGTCACTGATCTTCTCCTTGAAGTCTATCTTACGCTGCAGCATTGTTGGAGGACTTGGTGATTCATGCTTCATTCTGTTAAGAGAATACATTAGTTAGGTATTAGAATTGGTAGAATTATTTGGCGGCACATAAGAAGAGAATATCTTGCAGTTTTGCAATAGGCAGAAGGCAACTAATGCCTGTATAACCATAGGCAGAAAATGGCGTTTGTAACGGAATGTGACGAATTCTTTTTTCTTCTTCATGTTTTAGATATTTCAGATTACCATTTGTTATGAATATTCATCGTACCTAGTACAATGACAACACATATTATGATACTTGAGGCTTTGAACACTGAACAGGATTCTAGAATTTTTTGGAACATCCTACATCACCTTACCATCCCTTGAAATCCTAGGTTACTTGTATTTCACTTAATCAATGATTTGCATCAAACCTATTTCTTCATTTATTAGGTTACCAACGACAACGATATATTTGTTGATATTTTCTAACAATGATACATAGTACATACTCAAGGAATATAAGACCAAAATACCTAATTTCTTAGCTTGAACTATGCATTTGCAAAATGTTTTCAAATGTGGTCAAACGCGAACCTATTCTAAATAAAAAAAAAAAAAAAAAAAAGTTATGATGACTGTGATGAGATTTCTTCAAATGTATGATGAAATATGCTGTTTTTTGAAATGTTGGTTATGTCTGAGGTGATGTATTGTCTTTAAGTTAGCACAATGCACTATTATATATAGATCTATTTATTTGCCAATTCACAGTCTCCCAATGTCTGATGTAAATAGAAAACAGTACTTATTGATTTTAGATGACCATGACAAACTTATTGCAAGCTCTATTTTAGAGGTAATAAGGTCTAGTTTTTGATGTTAGTATTTTTTGTAGCATGTACAAGATTCCTGTGAAGAAAGTTTACACTGCATCTTAATAAAGCGATATCATACAGACATTTGATTTGACCAAGCAGCAGTATAACTGAGCACCATATTGTTCATGATATACACGAAAATCCAATTAGAAAAAAATACTTTCTCAATGCATATTTTTTGTACATTTGAGTAATGAGAAATATGATAATGAAATGATGTTAGTTACCGATTGTGATGAAGTCCACGTCTGATTGAAATAGAACAATAATTATTTATTTATTTCAAACTTAGTTCATGGACACAGAGGTGGCAATTCTTTGATGAATATTAATCACACTACAGATGTTTTACCTAAATATATTGGCGACGGCTTTCAATTCGAATAACAATTCAGTACTTAGAGTAGAAAAAAAACCTTGTTCGGGATACCAGCTGATCGAATTTATTCCACCACATAACAAGATACAGGACATGGAGACAAAGAGGTCAACAATTATGAGAGCCTAACTTCACTATCTCTTCATTTCCTCAATAAAATGGGTGTTTCAATAATATATTATTAACTTATTAATAGTTACTTAAACAAATGTTGATAAAGAACCATCTTAACACTATCGAGATTCCGCCATGCTTCGTAAATCACGTGAAGTCGCTCGTTCCGGCTGTCATTGTCCATCATTATCAATCAGAAGCCAGAATTTCTGACTCCAATCTAGCTACGAGGTATTGTGTTACACAGGTACTGAGTTGTGGAGGTCAGGGGGACACTAGTACTCAGCAACAACAACAACAACAACTCCGACAAAGTTGGGTAACCATTCACTAACCATTACCATAGAGGAGGGGTGGTCCTCTTTGACTGCGGTTCCCTTAGAATCCTAGATAAACTAAACATAAACATACCTATGCCTGTCTCTTGGTGATGGTTCCCGGTGTTTAGCGCGATGTCTTGGTGGAGACTGCGTAGAGCCCCGCCGTCGGTTGCGTGAACCTGAGCGACGCCGCTTCAGGGAGCTGCGACTATGTGATCTGTGTTCAGACAAAATTATTAATATATGTATGAATGAGTTCCGAGGTTGCGGAAATGTTCTAAATTAATGTTCCGAGATACTGCGGCCTCAGAACTTAAGGGCAGATGAAGGAACAGGGTGGGTTTTTAGTCAGTAGAAGTCTGACACTATCTTCCGCTTCACCTAGAGCGGGCGAAAATACTCTATGATTTTCCCAACCAGAAAAAAGAATGTATGAGTGAGTTCAATAGCCAAATGGCTAAATTGTCGGATTTGCGATCGAGAGTTGACGGGTTCGAATTCCACCCATGCACACACATGCACAAGCATATTTAGCTTAGTTGGAGGGGTTAACAAGATTGCTAGTAATGTGAATTCGTCTACCCAACTTGCTAGTTCTCTTAAAAAATAACGCCAGAATAACTTTAATAGCATTTTAAAAAATATGGCGGTTCGACATTCCGATATTAAAAGTTTTGTGAAAGGGAAAATCACTAATGGACCAGGCCATGGTCGGGGAGGCATGTCGTGTTCCACGCGCGCCTCAAAAAGCAGTCAACAGCATTGTGGTAACCCGACAGGGCCATTGCCTGTCTCGGTTGTGGGAATGTCCTATCGAGATACCGTGGCCCTAGTAGGCAAAATCTAGTGTTCATTCCGCTAATCTTATTAAAATATTACTTTGTTATGGATTTCCATATACGCTTGAGTCTATTCTGTAAACTGAATACTTTTCTAAAGTTTAACTCATTTGACCATGTTCCCCCCGACAAACAAAATGTAGCCAGGGTCACAGACAGGCTTTTTTTATTCGGGATGACCCCACTCTTGACTTCAATCTCGCCTGATGGTAAGCGATAGATGAGGTCTACGATGGACCGAGCGAACCCAGAAGATGCCTATTTACTCTTGCTTTAAAGGCTGAAAAGTCAGGGAACACAGAAGCCGGCAGTGAGTTCCACAACTTGGCTGTACGTACAATAAATCGTCGTTTAAGTTCTATCACCACGTAAGTCATTTTTAGCAACTTTTCAGGAGAGACAAAAAACTAATTAATTTTGTATAGACACATCTATAGTTCCATTTTTTCTTTGAGTATACTTCAAAATATTTTTTTCAACAATAAAAACATGAATTCTCAGTAAAAATCTTGTATTTACCCTAATATCAAATATCATGACTTGCACCATGATGTCATATTTTTTTGCCAAATCGGGCGTGACTTTTTCGTAATTTTAAAGGTTTTTATTGGTCGTACGTTGATTCTGATTAGATGAAACGACGCGTCTTTCGATTCTTTAGCAAATGGCATCAAAATGTCAAAACCGCCAAAAAAGACTTACGTGGTGATAGAACTTAAACGACGAAATGTGGAAGAAAAGCGCTTGGTGCGACAAGACGGTATATCAACCAAGTGTTATCTGCTGATATCGACTGGCTGATCTCACCGATGAGGTTTGAAGTCCCTCTCGCGATGTCTGTCCCTGGAGCGAGTGCGGCGTCGGTGATGAGGGCTGCGGCGTCTGTGGCCGCGCTGACTGTACTCCCGGGGGCGGGAGACCTCGTGCACTGGCGAGTCTGGGGGAAAATTTCAATTTCAATCTACCGGTATATTTCTGTGGGTCATAAGTACATAATCGTACAAGTCGTTGAGCTCCTTAGTAGTCCAAAGTTGAGCTTACAGACTACCTGACAAAGGCACTGACAGGACGGGTCTACTCAAATCTGTGCGGTTCTTTCCTCAAAAGGCCATTTCAGACTAAACTACATAATCCTCATAAACGATTGTGAATATGTGAACTATATAGCTTAATTTATTCGAGTTAAACATGATTGTCTGGCAGTTTGAGTGCTTTTTGCGGCCTACCCAAACGTCCTTACCTTGGTATTGTTCGTCAAATCGCTAAGCTAAGTTGAGCTATACGTCATTTGACAAATGCTTGCACTGTATGGACAAACACACTCAAATCTGTGAGCATCTTTCTTCAAAAGACCGCCTCAGACTGAAACCTACAAGGTTTCCATATAATTAAACCAGTGTAGATTGTATGGACTTTAAAAGAGACGGACCCCTGTTTGTTTCGGTGTTTCTTCTCAGGGTAGTCAGTTAGGAAACACCGGCCTCATCTAGTTAATATTTACGAAAAAAATAAAAATTACGTGTGAAACTGTTATTTAATAACCAATTTGCAAAATAAAGATCATTCATCATTTAATCTTCTTGCGTCGTTTTCCTGAATTCTAAAGGTCATGTAATACTTTCTTCAGTCAGTCAGGAAACCATTGAGCATCCAGTATGTCGCACTCTAAAGATTTTCAATGCCCTCCTGACTGCCTACCCTGAATGTGATGTGTTTGCTGACGAATGAGTAAAATTATGCGTGCATGTATCGTATCTAGTGTTCTGCGAGCGGAAGTATGCGAGAGTAGATAAAATTTCAATTTCAATGTTATTTTTTTTTTCTAATTGGTTTTCTATGTTTTTTTTTTTATTACTGATGGGCCCACTCTAGACCTCGATCTCGCCTGATGGTAAGCGATAGATGAGGTCTACGATGGGACGAGCGAGCCCAGAGAATGCCTATTTACTCGTGCTTGTAAATTGTAAATGTAAATTCATGTAATTGGTGTTTTACCGTTTTAATTAACTATAAATAAATAATTCTTTTGAGCTATAATCTATTTTTTTTATACCCGAAATTAGTCTGGAATATTATTAAAAATACATAAAGCTCTACAAAACGAAAGATACTTAGATTCATTAGATGACCATACTTATCAGTGAAAGGAGTAGGTACAACTTTAGTTTGCTTTTTTGAAAGACACTTGGATGAAATACTTCTAGCCAATCAAAACTGTGCTTGCTAGTACAATACATCATACAAAGTGAATATAGTACGAATGGAATCTAGGACCGCGGCCCCGACACTTACGGGCAGCTGAAGGGACAGGGTGGGTTTTTAGTCAGTAGAAGTCTGACACTCCCTTCCGCTTAACCCAGAACGGGAGAAGTTATTCGATGATTTTCCCACCCAGAAAAAAAAAACGTTGACGGAAAACGCGGTTATTTTAAATGCCTGCCATCGATTATATTCTAATTATTAACAATCGTCATATGATCGACATTATCAACAGAGTATACAGGTCCAAAATATACTCGTTGTTGTATACTCGATTCTAACAAGATAATTTATCGAATCATAGCTGCATTCAGCGGCGTAACTATAGGGTGGCAGGACTGGCAAAATGCCACGGGCCCCCGGCCTGAAGGGGCCCGGCCCGAAAGGATGCGAGCTCAAAAGTGACGTAACATTTTTAACAAAATATTATAAAAAATATATAAATTTTATATAAGTATCTAGTTAAAATCAGTTAAAGTCATCCCAACTTTAAAATGGATTAAACTTACAACCATAGACCATATACAAAGTCAAATAAATAATTAAGATTTAAACGCATTTATAAGAAAACGATTTTAGAACGCATCCATAGGATACTTCATTTTGTGTCGTCATCGAATGACTTCTCCCGCTCTGGGTTAAGCGGAAGGAGCGGTGTCAGACTTCTACTGACTAAAAACTCACCTTGTTCTTTCAGCTGCCCTTAAAAAATAGGCTAACTTCGCTATTCTTGCTATTGAAAATTCTATGACCCGATCTTTAAACTTTGATGATGTTATTTACACTTTTGCTGAACAGAAAGCTCGGAAAAAAGAATTTTATTAATATAGGTATATCTTGTTAACATTAATTATTATTAACAAAACTGTTATTTTATTATAAATTTGTAACCCTTTTTAAACTTTTGAAAATTAGATATTTAACTAAAATGGATACAATGTTATTATACGGTAACTATCTCAGTAATTTATGTAAGTAAATTAAAATGTGACGAGTTTTTTGGGGCCTCCGTGCAATGGATTTGCCACGGGCCACGGCATTGCACATTTTGGAAGACGACAGATATAAAAAGGTTCGGAAATCAATTGGGGGAACCCTATGTCAATTAGTTGGCCTCTCAAGTTCGGATGTTTGTAGTATTATTGCACTCATCACAAGCCAGGACTCTTCCGTGCCTCGGAGAACAGGATAATGAGCTGATGTCTGATGAAATCAAAGCGTCAATAGTCTAATGGATAAGGTGTCGGACTAGTGATAGAGAGGTCACGAGTTCAAATCCCACCCATTACACTATGAAGAATGTTACTAGGTATGCCAAATCGGTTGAAAGTTTGCTACAGTAGAGCTTGTTTGTATGTATAGAAATACACTAGTTTTTTTGTATTCAAAAATACCTATTACTTTTGATTTTACAGGCATTTAAACTTACGATAAATATCGAGTCCCGCTAACAGTCACGTGACCGCATGCGACGTCAATTTACAACGCTCCGCTTGGTAGCAAGTCGAAATTGGTGGTTGTATTTGTACATTTCGGCACAACATATGATTTCCTAGTATTAGGATTGAACATTTTTGAAAGTGCTGAGAGCGCGATCGGACTGAGCGAGTGTTGTGAGATGACGTCACACCGTCACGAGTCCGCGTCGCACGTTTACTTTAAATCGGAAACTAATTGACGTACCGAAGTAATTCTTTCACTTGTATTTTTTATTTTTGACAGAGAATATGGAGGGCTAGTATTCAAAATTAGTTAACATTCTTCATTGCCGTGAACCCTCTCCAGACACAAGCATATTTAGCTTAGTCGGACGAGTTAACAGGATTGCTAGTAATGTGAATCTACCAACATTGCTAGTTATCCTTTAAGAAAAACAAAAAGAGGAATTACACCTGCAGAAAAGTGTCTTACCGGAAACCATAATAGGCGACTGCACGCGTTCGCGATGCTGTTCGTGCCAGTACTCCCGCCTGCCTCTCTCATAGTCCTGTTCCGTGTCAGAGTCTATCGTCACCGTATCGTGGTACGGCGGCACGGACGGTGTGTGTGGCGTTGTGGATTTCTGTCTTCTCCTGTAGAAATACGTTAGATTATTATTTTTTTAATGCAAAGGTTATTTTCGCTTGACTTTAAAACGAAAAATCATTCGCTAGCAAAATGCAAATAAGACGAAGCGTAACACATCAATCAGCTAATCTACCATGCTTCTTTTAAATTATAATCTGAAGATATACCCTCTTGTTATTTACAATAAGGCTGTAGCTGTATGAAGGCAGCCTGATGTTGTCTAGAAATCTGACGGAAACCAAGCCTTTTCTATATACATTACGGAATCAAAATATGGATAATTTCTAAAGAGTTTATATGTCATCTGTTGCTTTTCTCTTGTAATTACAAATGTCTAATTAGCTATGAAAAAATAGAGACTATAGGGATAAAGTTTTGCCGTGCGTACTGCTAAGGAGTGGAATTCCCTGCCGGAGTCTGTGATTCCTGATAGCTATTATAACCTAGCCGTCTTTAAGTCAAAAGTGAAAAGATCACTTCTAGATCAGCGTGCTACATCTTCGACAACAGGCTACCAATCAGGTGTGACGGTGGTCACGCGCGAGCCTATTATTTATCAATACAAAAATTTTTAAAATGTGTCTATACATTCAATATATCAAAAAATAATTGTTTAGAAACAGTAATAGAGCAAAAATTTAATGTCTGTACACGCTAATCTCCAGAACTACATGACGGATTTGAATGAAACTTTTCTTGTTACTAGAAACAGTAATAGAGCAAAAATTTAATGTCTGTACACGCTAATCTCCAGAACTACTTGACGGAATTGAATGAAACTTTTCTTGTTACATAGCTACGAAGTCTGAAGCAGGTCAATAATAAAAAATATTAGTCATTTTCGACTACTTGTTCACTGTTGCATAATGAGCTCCTTCCCAAACTCTAAAACGCAAAAATGATTTCCTTATTACATTCTAATCTCTGGGCAAGTTATGAAATGTTGCGACCAGACGGAAATGCTTATCTCACGCAAATCTCAAGCCAATTAATGGACATAGATCGTTATGGAGCTTAATAGTTCTTAGAATTAAGTTTAATATCATCTTTAGTTTCGACTTTTGAGTCATGGAAGTGGCTTAGTTGGCAATAGGCAATATGATTACAAAATTTTATTACTTGGACATTACCTTGATATTTTAAAGTAAAGTCCAAATAATAAAATTTTGTTGTGACGTTGTTCAATTATGGGTCGTTTTACAATACTTTCATCGTGCGTACTGCTAAGGAGTGGAATTCCCTGCCGGAATTTGTGTTTCCTGATAGCTTAACCCCCCCAGGTCTTTAAGACAAGAGCGAATAGGTGACTTCTAGGTAAGTATGCTACATCTTCGACCACATCGTCGCTTACCATTAGATAAGATGGTGGTCAAACGCAAGCCTATTAATAAAAAAATCTTTTATAAAAATAATCAACTACTCAGTTTTTTAAATAAAGGTAAGGTTTAGTTACTTTTTTATGAAGATTCCTGTTTCAAGTCTAAGGATCAATTCGCACGGGTTTTTGGTTAGTGGACGGTAAAATTATTATAAGCAGCAACAATATGATATTAGGTATCATAATTATTTTTGTTGTATTCCCATAATTTCCATTCGTATTGTTTTCCTAACTCATACACCGGATAAGTAGAACTAACGAACTTATAAGACAATTTGTACTTAAATGAACCCATTTTAATGCCCAGGCATAAAACCATTTCCATTTTCGGATCAAAACTTCAAATTCAGCTCGCTCATTGCTGAATTGATATTGATTAAAAGAGAAGCCGTATATATCTCCAGAGTTCCTAACTCTATTGTCAACGGGACAGTTTAAACCGACATCGGTCTTTCTATAAAGAGCGATGTCCAACAGTTTGCTACTACGGAAATTGAATGCGTTCAAAACAGACTACTCAGTTTATATTGACTATAAACAATACAGATAAGTGATAAGATAAATATTAAAGTATTTGTGTTATTGATATAATTGGATTATTTGAATTAAAAAAAAATGCGATTATTTGAAAATAGCGTGTGGAAATATAGAAAACATACAGAAGATCTGCTATCAACTTTGGACGCTTGGAATTATAATTAATCCTAATTATTCACGTGGGAAAAATCTAGAAATGGCGTGGCATTCAGTCGTTAAGAAACGAAGAGTTTAAGAAACAGTTGGTTTCGCATTTACAATATGGAGATTAAAATATGGATATAAGTACAATTAATGTACTTCAAAGTTCTAATCTGATTTCAAAGAAACGGTATCCGCAACTGCCTAAGACTTTTTAGTAGGATACGCCACTAGATAGTAATGCCAAGAGACATCCTTGTTTATCGGAAAAGCCGGTTCTACACCCAATCGGTACTAGACACATTATCACTTATACCAAACAAAATAATACTATGCCAGCAGTAGGACAATAACTTTAATATTGCGCATACGATGTAAGTCCAACGTACGGAGAAGACAATTAGTACATTCCTTTTAAAACATCTGATTACATACCATCATCTATCTACATGTACTTTTAAAAGATAATGTATAGTACTACGTCTACTTTCATGCATCATATGGATCAAGTTGATGTATTTATTATGAAAATGGACAATAAATAAAGATGTCGTACTCTAGATAGATGTTATTAGCTATGTCCACACTGTGCATTTTCATCTTCAACTTTCGTCTTCATCTTTCTATTCAACTTTCGTTTGACGCTTTCAATAATTGAATGCGTTAATGACCGCAACACCATAGTTCAGTCGTAGTTTCTGACTTTGATGACTTTTTGATGCTCTTTGGAGAAATATGAGCGAAGACTTTTTATCTTTTTTTTAACTCCATCGATATCAATTTTATATTTATGAGCCAGAACTTGCAAACCGTCGTTCCTCTTTACTTTAATTGTGTCAAGTTTATTATTTGGATCCCAAAGTTGTGGAAAGCTTCTGTAATCTTCAATAAAATTTAATATAAAATCTTTTTCTTCATCCGCCATCTTGTTGTTGAACGCTTTAAGGCACAGAAATCCACCCGAAGCCGGAAAACGTGAATCACAGCGCGCGCTTCGCTTTCAACTCTCATCGCGCATGCGTTAGGGCATGCATTACGTGCGCTGTTGACTGCGTTATAAGTGTTATAACGCATGCCCTTAATTAACAAAAAAGGCACAGTGTAGACTTAGCTATTAAACAGTCAAGACATAAATTAAATAGAGGTCGGATGGGCTTCGCCTACATATGCGACACGCCACGACGCGATACTTTGAGACCCTAAAACCATAAGGTTTTACTGTATTGCCGGATGATGATTACTTTAAAAGCTATTTATCAAATGTATAATCACAATCATAAAAAATATATTGCATTAAAAAGGTGATTGTAGTACATAAGGCACATCGTCGTTTACAAAGTTGATAACATAATATAATTTTTACCATGTCGTTCACAATCTAGTGGGTGAAGTCCTGCTATCCTAGCTAGGTTAAAATATAACCTGTATTAAGGAATGTATTTTACCACAAAGATAGGTTATACCATGTGATATTTGAACATAACGGTAATAGGTAATAATAATTTCTTTAATTCCGGCTACTTGGTCAAACAAATGACATACACACTATAAAAAATCTATAACATAATCACTATTAATAGGTAATTCGGGTGAACAATACAATGCAAGCAAAGATTACTGTCAAACTTTACATATACTAGAACATACTGTTAGACTAAATTGAGCCTAACAGTATGTTCTAGTATCTGTAAAGTTTGACAGTAATCTTTTACTGTCAAACTTTACAGATACTAGAACATACTGTTAGGTTCAATTTACACCGCCGCGCAATGGAATGGAAGCGACTGTTTGCAACGAAATTGTACATAGCATAATGAACTTTATGTCAATTGCATAACATACAAACTAAACAGGAGCCAAATAAAGGTCGCGCGTTCCGGGGAATCCTAGCGCATTCTCGAGAATTCCCCTAGCTACCGTCGGCACCGTCTGTGGAATCAGCGGGAAGTGGCGCGAACGGGGAGTCGGTTGGGTCGGTCATAGCAGTGCGGTGCTAAGCAAAGCGCAGTCGCGCGATTTCTCGCAACATGAGGCGAAATTGACGCTTCCATTCCGCGACGGTGTGAATTGAGCCTTAGGGCTACCCCATCTTTGTAACACGACTTTGGTGGTGCGATAACCCCCGTGCCTCAGAAAGTTCGTTAAGCTGTTGGTCCTGCGCTTCATCTCTCTCCGGCCGTGTCGGATTGCCATCACATCGGAACTATGACAGTAAAGCTTTGGTTTCCTAGGATAGCGGTGCCGTCAAATAGCGGCCGTAATACAGCGGTGAATGACGTCACTAGAACGTTGTCTATGTAAACAAAATGGCGCGGTTTCCTAGGCTCTCTAGGAAACCGCGCCATTTTGAACTGACACCGTAACGTCAAAAAGCAGTGCCGCCATTTGAATGACGGCCGTCTTGTCGGTGTCAGATGGTTTCGTGAACGTTTCCAAAGAGAATGTAATACACTAGATAGCAATGAAGCAGACAGTGTGTTAAAACGGCCGTGGAACTCTCCACATGTCGTCACCGTAAAGACGGCCGCCTTTTAGCGTCCGTAATATTACGGCCGCTATATGACGGCACCGCTTTCCTAGGAAAACAAAGCTTTAATGAACAGAGAGTGCACTTGTATCAGCGCACATACTTGTGAACTATAACATCTGCGCAAATGGCTAATCAACTATGAGATTGGCTGCGGTAGCTGAAATCGGCTAGGAGGACTCTTAATATGGTTACTAAGAATTTTTTTGAATGTCGAAAGTCTTGTTTGAATGTTGATGGATGGAGAAGTAGAAGGCCAAAAAGAAGAATGGATTTTGTGAGGAATGATATGAAAGAGAAAGGAGTAAATGATGCTTTGAGGTGAACCTATAGAAATAGGTTGAATCAGGGTCGACGGCTTGTATGATATACTGCGCAAGCGGACCGCTTTCATAAGTGTGCAGGGCTCATAGTATCTTACAGGTAGTCGCTGAGAAGTATAACTTGGCAGTCATGATGCCTTCGTTCGTATTCTGGTAAGACATAGTGTCAATCTGAACTCGAGCTAAGGTCTCACAACTTTATGTCTCTTTGTATACCTATCTTTTTCTAATGACTACTAGCATAGTTTTGTCACTAATAAAAATAATGGAGTTTGTTCATAATAATGAATACATTTTAGTATTCATAATTTAATAAGTACAATAAAATAACTGTCTATCCGTTTGTTTGTTACGATCTCACGCTTACTCAGCTGAACCAATTATGATGATTGTTTGTATAGAATTGGTTGTACCTTGGCAAGTAGAAAACTTTTTATCGCTGGAGAACTTTCCTTTGAGATAATCTCCGACTTTAAATCATTAACAGGTATGGCTATGGGCCTAATATAGACCAGACCAGACGCGCACAAAGCACATTTTGAAGGAACAAACCTCTTTATAGGTCGCAATAACGCATCGGTATGTTAGAACATTGTGTCCATACAGTCTATGAACCGCAACTACCCATATCCGGATGATTCATGAGAAATGTTTTAGTTGTGTTTTGTTTACACTTTGTTGTTGATTTCTTGCTCAAATAAATTGATTACCCAAAATGCCTGGGCAAAACTGACTGACTGGACTTACAGAATTATTTCCTACTAATATTATAAATGCGAAAGCAGTTACACTTTTATGTCTAAACACTAAACAACACCAGATTTTCATGAAATTTCGTACAGACATCTCTAGACTATGTCTGTACCAAATTTCATTAAAATCCTAAGGCTCTAGCCTAAGAAAGAATATAGGCTACTTTTTAATGCGAAAATAAGGCTGTAAGGGATTGAAATAGGGGATGAAAGTTTGTATGGAAATTACGTAATTTTTAAAGCTAGAAAGCTTGAAACTTATTTTTTAGACTTTTGATTAGATATTAATAAATACGACATTCAAATTATGTATGAGTTTTAAATAAAAAAAAATGCATAAAAAATTAAAAATGCTGCCGAAAGTTACTATTCCGCGCGGACAAAGTCGCGGGCACGGCTAGTCTATTATAAAACGAAGTCTCCCGCCGCGTCTGTCTGGCTGTTTATTCGCGATGAACCTTAAAAAATACTGAACTTTTTCACCAATGTATAGAGTGATTCCTGAGGCGGGTGGTAGTGTATAATTTATCAAGGTATGTTTCAAAATGAGACCATGCGTAACCGGGCCGGGTCGCTAGTGTATATTATTTTCTATTTTTTCTATGGCGGTCTTAATAATGATTTAAGCTTTCAACATAAAATTTATGCGACTACAAGCTAAGCGTACCCTGTGGGGTACGGACATAGACTTAAGGCATCGCAGGGTGTAGACAGCTAGGGATGGACTGGTCAAACAATCATTATTTAGGGGCGTATTTAGTAACTACTGACAAGACAAGGTCTTTGCGGCCTGCTTCAAGGTAAGTGATCCGATTGGTTGTTAAATCATCAATAAATCTCAGCTAGATAACGCGCTTTCAACAATTTATAACAACATATTATTATAAAGAGATAAATTTGACTGTAAGTTTGTATGTGTGGCATATTATCTGGAACTAATGATTAAATTCTGAAGATTTTCATTTTTTTTTCTTTTCTATAAAGATTGTCAGCAATGTGGGTGGAATCCACATTACTAGCAATCTTGTTAACTTCTCCAACTAAGCTAAATATGCTTGTGTCTGAAGTGGGTTCACGGCAATAGTGTAATAGGTGGGATTCGAACCCGTGACCTCTAGATCACGAGTCACACACCTTATCCATTAGACTATTGACACTTCATTATTAGTAAGGTGCATTATTTGTGAGTGTAGAAATCCACGAAGTCGCAGGCGAAGTGTTAGTATGTAATATATTCCTCATCATCATTTTACAAGGCATTTCACAAATATTAAGCCGACCCCAAGGCTTAATATCACCAATTTATTAGTAACACAATTAATAATTAAGTAATGTATTATTTTTTTAAATAATGCACTGCAAATAATGTCAAAATCCTAGTATACAGTATGTTAACTAACAGAGGGCGTTCCCGTTAACCCGCAATAGTATAGCATCCATACATGCTAAAAAAATTATTACCATTCGAAAAGTAAAAGAAACAAATAAATTGCGACGTTGCCGTCCGTCAAGTACGCGTGTACATAGTGTTTCTTTTTCGTATCAATTTAACATTTTTACACACACACGTAAAAGAAACACTATGTACACGCGTAGTTGAAGGACGGCAACGTCGCAATTTATTTGTTTCTTTTACGTATCAATTTAACATTTTTAGTGAATATTTTAATATTAAAAAAAAAACATTTTGTTTTCGAATGGTACTTAATATTTTTTTTAGCATGTATGGATGCTATACTACTGCGGGTTAACGGGAACGCCCTCCGTTAGTTATCATGCCGTATATTACGTGGATAACAGTGTGGGTGCACATTTACTTATTTTCATTTTAAAGTTTATACAAAATTTTTGTGGCTAAATATGTGTATAGTAACAGCTAAACGGGTCATCTTTAAGGTTTACTAACACTTCCTGCATTTGATCTGTGGTTAAGTGACCATCTTAACATGACAGGAAGCCGACTCCAACAACTAACTAGGGTTGTGAAAAGGCTAAGCAGTTAATGATATAATGTTTATTATTACCCGACTGCAAAGGGCTTTTTTGTTTCGCGCGTATCTTGTATGTATGTATGTAATATTCTTTATTACCTCACATCTCCAGAACCGCTGAACGGATTCACACAATTGAGGTATCGTTAGATTTGTCTTAGCAACCCAAGTGTTCTTAGATAGGTGACATTTGAAAAAATTAAACATGGCGGCTGTGCGAAGCCATTATACATGGTGAAAAAAATTTTTTTTTTTTTTTGTATCAAATTAAAGAGCTTAACACAAGGATTTCAAAAATGTATATCATATTTATCATTAGTGTAATACTAGCAAAATAATGCACTGAGAAAGTTTAAAAATATGGACTTCACTTTCTGAATCCAGTGGAGTGCCAATGTGACACAACCGGGAAAACTAAAAAGTTGTTAATTAATATTTTAACTAAAAAGATGAAAAAAAAAGTTATTTAAAAATCTAAAAAACTCGACTGCTCAACTGAAATGCAAGAAAAAAGCAGATTTTTATTTTAAAAAGTGACAAGCAGGCGGGACCCAATTGAACATTTTTTTTTTAATGGGATGGGTCCGCCTGCTTATCACTTTTTATTAAATAACTTTTTTTTGTTAATGTTCCCAATAAGCAAATAAGAAAAGCCTAATAGGCAACATTTGGAGACAGCCCCAATATGGTTTGAAAATATTATCATTTAACTGTGCAGCATATGATTGGATGGGCCTATGTCCTGGTTTGGTCTTCTAAAGCTGATCTGAAGCTTTTGTTGTTGTTTTTAGGGTTCCGAAGCTGAATGGCAAAAAACGGAATCCTTATAGTTTCGTCATATCTGTCTATCTATCCGTCAATCCATATGTCACGCCATTTTATTCCGAAACTATCCTACTTCCTACTATCGTACTAATATTATAAATGCGAAAGTTTGTGAGGATGGATGGATGTTTGTTACTCTTTCACGCAAAAACTACTGAACGGATCTGAATGAAATTTGGTAAGTAGATAGGTGACATCCTGGAATAAAACATGGGCTACTTTTTATCCCGGAATTCCCACGGGATCGGGATTTACGCGGGAAAAACCTCCCACGCGGAACGAAGTCGCAGGCAGAAGCTAGTTAAGACTATACATGTCAAACTAGGTAAATAGATGTATAGGTACTGTGAACCGCTTTCCGATTTTAAGAAAAAAATAAAAAAATATTTAAAATTAAGGGGTTTTAAATTTTTTGAATTTCAGTTCCATGTATGGGATAGCCCATACATGGAACTGTAACTAAAAATATTTTTTTTCATGAAACCTATGCGTATGTGGTATCTATAGAAAGATCTTTAAAAATGACATTGACGTTTCTGAAACCACTTTTTCATAAAATCAATCGTTTAAAAGATATACGCTTCCAAAGTGAATAATGTGTCACCCACCCCCTCTAACTTCTATAATAAAAGAGTGAAAAATCTAAAAAATATATATGCGCTAGATCTTAATGTAAACTTTTAACGAAAATTGGTTTGGACGAGATCGGGCCAGCAGTTTTTGAGATATAGCATATTTTCTAAAACCGTAATTATAACTTTGTAATTCATACAAACACTATGAAAAACAAAGTTATTTTGCGTAGTTACTACGGAACCCTTCATGGGCGAGTCTGACTCGCAATTGGCCAATTTTTTATAAATTCAATTAAAAAAAATGGTGCTCATCAACAATTAATTATTGTTGATGAACACCAGTCAAAATTACAACTAGTAATTTTGACTTAATTTACAGGGAAATAAAAAAAAAAGCTTAAATTATTAAAGAGTTTAAGAGTTAGTCGGTTACAGTTAAAGATGAACTTTTATGGATGGTAGATAAGTAATGTTCGTCATTCAACTAAAACTGACTGATAAACTCTTGAAGTTAATAATTATAGCAGATTTTTCACTGCATGTAAACTATGTAAAGTGAGTCAAAATGACTTGAGTGGTGCTGTTTGATAAGAGACGAAATATGAGTTTCCCAAGGTTAGAGAAACCAAAACAAAGTATTCAATGAAAAGCATAAACCAGAATTCAGGGGATAGATAATCTTGGCAGTATTAACAAAAGACAAGGTATAAGAACAAATCACAAGCTAGTAGGAAAAATTCGCGTTCATACTATTTTGCGTAATATTGTATAGTACTTTTTTTCTGAGTGGGAAAATAATTGAATGACTTCTCCCGCCCTGGGTGGAGCAGGTCCCGCCTGCTCCACCCAGGCCCAGGCAGTGTCAGACTTCTACTGATTAAAATCCCACCCTGTTCCATGCATTCCAGGGCCGCGGTATCTTGTATAGTACTCGCTGGTAGCAGAATTTAAGTCACAGAATTTAATCAATTCATTTTCGTTAAAACAAGCTAATATCTCTAATTATTACACACATTTTATCTACAACACAAGTGCATGCTCTATAAAAATTTCACTCACAAATCACAATTATTCTGTATGGTAGCATATGTTCCTATGTGATGGACCGGCAACCAGGAGGGGCTAGAAACCATAGCAACCATACCCTCGGTTAATATATTACCATAATTATGTAAACACATGACAACCAATATAATGTCAATACTGCAATAGCCTTTGCATTGTAGCAAACATGGATTAGTAAGAAAATGGAGTGCTAACAAATAATTTGGAATTCAATACAAAATAATGAAATGGTCCACATGGTTAAACTAAAATAAGCAGCAAATCTACTTCCCTACTCCTAATAACACTTCCAAATCTAAACCCCTTAACTAGGAATATTGAATAACTTTTTCATGAAAAAGAAAATAAAATTTCTGGCGAGCGAAGCCAAGAGCAGAAGCTAGTTGAATACAAAAGAAAAAAAAAATTGAGAGTCCTCTTCATAAAAAGATCTTTGTGCTAATACGCGATCGGTCATACGATTACATAATCGTCGCGTTCTTCTGGAAGGATGAACCCATCGTAATTATGGAATTTAAAGTCAGAGGGAGAACAAAGTGTTTCACGAAGGATGTTTGATGGTGTCAAGTTTAGAACCCGTCATGTGGACGCATTGTTACTGCATTTACTTGCTACTCAATGGTTACATAAAAAGAAAGGTACAGAGGGCAGAAACATTGTGCAGTGTAATTCTATAACATTTTCCTCTGCAAATAACAATTGAAAATGTATAAGAATTATGTATGCAGACATGGATGAATTGCTATATAAGAAACCAGCTTTTGAATTTTAAAGCTGTTCACATTGCTTTTCCCATTGCTGTACATATGTCGCAGTAAGATAGATAAAGCCGTAATATGGTTATATCCCTAGGGATATAATTATATACTGTAACATAGTTATACGAAAGCGATTCATTACTATCTTACGGTCGCAATCTTGTAATATGCTTATCTGACTAAACTAATCTAGTTAAATAGTTATAAATCTACCACAAAATCAAATAAAACAATATATTGGTATTACTATTACAAAATTATTATTATTATTACAAAATCAACTTTCTCCGCTTCACTCCCGCCTTGGCCTTCTAACCTAACCTATCCAAGTCGGGTTGTTAACCTCCGCCTCACCCCCGCACTACACTCCTACAATTATTTCACTAAACTTAATCCAGTAATATAATTATAACACTAAATTTGAATGGTATTATAATTATATTCCTAGTAAGATAGTAATGAATCGCTTCCGTTTATCTATGTTACGGTATATAATTATATCCCTAGGGATATAACCATAATTATCACGGCTTTATCTATCTTACTGCGACACATAGATTGCCAAGTAATAGCATGTGCAGCCCATACTCTTGTAATATAATTGTTAGTAAAAAAGAAAGTTAGTGAACTCACCTGATGGGTGGAGATCTGTCCCGATGTGGTGAGTAAGTCATGGGCATGGAATGGTGGAGCTGCGCCTCCCGCACGAATACCGGCCGATGGCGCGGCGACTCGTGGCGCACCAGCGGCGACTCGTGGCGCAACAGGGGCGTTGTCGACGGCGACACCGGCGAACATGACCCACCATTCCTCAGTGGAGATGAGCCTTTCTCCCACTCACTCACAGGCACCTGCTGGTACCTCTGAGGAGTCGCAGGCCTCATCGGAGGCTCCTCAGGCACATTATCGTCTGGAGAAACACTCTCCAAACTTGCTGATCTTGACCTATTCTTTGACTTCTTCTTCTTCTTTTTCTTATCTTTTTTTCGCTTGTCTTTCTTTTTCTTAAAACTACCATGGTCATCAAACTCTGCTTCCCGTTCATCATACTCTGTGCGTCTCTTCCTCGGCACAGATGAATCCCTCAAAGCATACTCTTCTGCAGCACGACGACTCGTTGTTGTCACTGAGATTGTCTTGTTATCTACAAATGTACGGATCGAATGGGACTTCCTAGTCCGATCAAGGTCATCAGCGATATGCCTGCTGATTGAGCTTGTCTCACTATCAATCTCACCAGCCTCTGGGGCTGATAATGCCTCAGAACTGACATCGGAATACTCCACAAGAGGTTTGAGAGAATTGACTGTAGCATAAGATGGTTCATGGGAACTACCTGAATGTGATTTGTGTTTCTTGTGGGTTCGCTTCTTATGCTTCTCCTTGTAGTGCTTAGTGTGCCTCTTATCGTAGCCTCGGTCCATGGCCGACTGGGGCGGCGCCCCCGCCCTGTGTCGACTCTTCACATCACTTCAACTGAAACAGACAAAAAACAATTTGATTTAAAAAAGTATATATATTTTTGTTTGTACTGAATAAAAGCATAATTGATATTTAAAACTGATAAGCAATAAGCTGTACAAAGTTCATCTCATCTCACATTAACAAAAATAGAAAATTTTGGTTAGTACATACCTACAAAACTTCTCAAAGTTCATGTAAATAAAAGTACATGATCGGTGATTGTCAAGCAGTACTGATTATGGTTGACTGTACCCGCAAAAAATCTAAGCACGTAGACAAAAATAATGAAGGTACACAAACAAAAATCCAGGAGATCTTAAAACAAAATAGACGTCACTCATTTCAATACACAACAATAATGGTTACCGAGAAAATTAATTACAAAATAGCATAATCTAAAAATAGACAGTCGTAAGCACTCGCGATTTTAGATAATTCCAAAAAATTATAAACAAATCACGGCACTGCACAAGCACATGCAACAAAAATGTAGAATAAAGGACTTACCTGAGTAATAAACGGACGTGCGTCCGTCACACGCAAGATAAATACTTTTGCAATATAATACAAATTGTGTAAGCTATGGTATAAGTTTCTCGTATAGTTTTTACAGTTTCAGCAGGCTTTCTACCCGTAATATATAGTAATCTTAGTTCTTTACTCTTTATATATTCTTATTTCGCTAATCATAATCATGAAGAGCGCATAATTCATGTAATTACATCGGATTTATATTATGACCAAGAACGTCGATTTTAGTCAGCCATTTGCTTTTTTCATTCATTTTCTTTCATCATCGTTTAGTGTTGTGCTCAATGGATCATTGTGGTTATGTTGGCAGCATTTCTAACTCGATAATATTAAATGCCCTACTCGTGACTTGCCTTTAAAATCGATGAAATAATGTATCAACTTTATGAATCAAATTCTAATTATTGCAAGCAGTACATATACCGTTTAATACTGATGGTGCAATGCTGTACATAAATTATATCACTCATCCACTTTGTACTAATTTTCCAATATCTATGTTTATTTCTCATAAACAACAAGTTATATTGGCAAAAGTGCTTTAATGATAATGTAAATTGTGTTGTCCCTAAAATGACTCAATTTTCTATTCAATGAAATCCATTGATCACGCTGAAGTGGCACTATAACATGGTTAGAAATTGTCAGATATATATTCACTAGCGTACTGCTAGTAAATATATATCTCACAATTTGAATACGACTTTGAATAGAAATATGAAAAATAATTACATGAATTTTTATTTTTACGAAAATAACGAACGATTCAGAAATTATACTGATATAATCACCTATTATGTTTACGCTTATACAACACTACAAAATTTTTCTCGTGTTGGCGGAAATTTTAAAATGTGTCAATTTCACCATAATCTTTTCGGTATCACAAGTTTAAAGTTATTATAACAAATCTGGATATTTTATATTTAAATTTTAGTTATTTAAAATAGACCTTTAATGATAAATTATACTTATAAAGAAGTACATCAAATTATTAGGATTTTTTCAACTCTTGTGCATCCGCCGGATATTTTACTTCCCGTTTCTCATAACATTCTTGTATGAATTGAAACTTTAAAAATATAATGAAAAGTTAAACTTTGCGTACAATTTAATTTTCATAAAATAAGTCTTGTTACCAAAATATGACTATATAGCGTTTATTAAAGTTTGCTTGAATTATCCACAAATCATCATCTTTTGATAACAATTGTACTGCGTTGAACGAAAAATAGTAGTACGTAACTTACCAGTCAGAAAATAATGCTATCACGGTAGAAATAATTTTAGATGGGATAATTTTTCATTTTTAAATCTGATTTTGTATTGGTTGTAAGCCATGCATCAAGCATGAAATTAATGAAGTTATATATTTTTAATAGTATGCTTCAGTTTTTTTTAATATCGGGTGATTTATTTGCCAATCCCAGTCATTCATGATATTTTTTTCTCATTTATATGGCAACTCTCTATAGTTCGCGTGCGATTTGCGTCCTAGCGCTATAGCATTTATTTTGCTGATTATTTAAAAGAATACAAGAGTAAAATTTAAATAATTAACTCATTTATGATCAATACAATGTGTAGTGATATATTAAGGTAGCTTATAAGATAGTGTTGTCACGAAATTAGTCACAATGACCCCTGAGTTCACGGCTGCTAATGCTAGTACATTGTGATATTACCCAATATGGGAAATAAATTACAAACAATTTAGCAATTAGTGTTGTTTATTTAATATATTTAGTTGTTGTGCAACATTTTTGAACCTTTAATAGTTGCGTAGAGACCAGAATATTATATTATGGTTACAAATGGTCATTTTAAAGTCATTGAACCTATGCGCGGCGTGGTGACACTGTGCAGTGACTTGTGAATCGGAAATATGTAAATAAACATGAACGATATAAGCTTGAAAATAGTGGAATCTCCCAAGAGCCACGGTGGTGTTGATGTGTCTCCGTCGGGGGATACAGGTGCCGAGAATGAGGTTGATCCGCTGGCTTTAGACGAGGCCGAAGTTGACGGTACCAAGGAGCCGGTGTCGCTGGAAACTGCGATTGAGAAAGTTGACGTAGAAAAGGCGGGAAACTGTGATGAAAATGCCAAAGAAAAAGTGATAAGTGAGAGCCAGAATGGAAGTAGTGATAACTTCGTAAATGTCCAGTCTGAGAATGCAAAAGGTAATGCAGCCAAATACTTAGTCGTATATTTCGTGTAACAACTGGAATATCCATAAATATCTTTAAAAAAATAGTGAAATGTTGTACAGCTTTATATCCATGTATATAAATGCATTTTAATCCATTATAAAATCATTACCATTAGAAGCATCTGAAGAATGTTATTGATTGCTTGTGTAGTATATCTTTTTTTATAATTTGTTCCATTTGAGCTGTTATTTTTTTTTCAAATGATATTCTGCAGCAATAAAATACCTACTGCACTTGACTGCTATAAAAAGTTACACAATTCTACACAACAGGGCATAGGTTAAGTAGACTCAATTGAAGGCATTTAAATTTAGAAGGACAAATACTGTTTGGAGGTTTATTTGATGCATAGTAATACTGTGAACTGCTATTATACTGCATTGCTGGAAGCAGGCAATCATAGTAGGTTATTTGGGAGAAGGTAAACAAGAGAAAGAAGCAATGAAAAATTTTCTTTTTGCTACAGAATAGGGTTTAGCAGATGAGTCTTATGTGACAATTCAGATTTGCCATAAATCTCTTTTATTTTTTTCTTTTTAAAAAGAGAATAGCAATGTGGGTAGAATATGCATTAATAGCAATCTTGTTAACCCCTCCAACTATGCTAAATATACTTATATCTGGAGGGGGTTCACAGGAATAATGTAATGAGTGGGGTTCAAACCTGTAACCTCTGGATCACTATGCTGACACCTTAAGCCTTAGGTTATTGTTGCTTGTTGAATTCCACCTACACTTTTTTCTAAGTGGGGGAAACCTTGAAATGTGGTCTGTAATTGGGAATGAGACTGGTGTATATTTACTTTACTAAACCATGATGATTACCATCAGCACATGGAGGAAAGTCCTTGATCTTATTATGAGCCCTCAATGGAGTTCCCTCTCTAGCGTTTGTCTGTATGTCTCAATAGGCAAGTGCCCCACCTCTCACTCCCAAAATAAGCCATAAGTACGGCTACTGGGATCCAGCAGAATACCAGCGTCAGGCATATTTGTCTGGCACATGCTGAGCTGGACTCCCATTTGGTGCAATTCGGAGACACACACCACCGAATTTTCGTGTTACATTTTTAATTTGTTTTCTATATCTTTTTTTCATTTTATAATATTTTTGATGGTTTATATCGATGCCTCCCACATACGTTGTTGTAACCCATAAATTGCAATATTACAGGAGAGCATTTCAAAGATACTAATAGCAATAAAAACTACTATTTCATTTAATCTTTATACAATTCAGTATTACTAACTATATTCACATATTGAATTGTATAAATATTAATTGAAAAATGCAGTTTTTATTGGTAATAGTATCTTTGAAACTCTCTCCTGTAAAATTGCTATTTGTGGTTTACAACAACTTACGTGGGAGGCATCGATATATATGTTTGTTCTGTTCTTTCTTTTTCTGTAATTTATGTGTTATATGTTAATGAAGTTTTGTGTGTTGTGTCTTCTGTTGACCAATAAAAGTTTTATCTATCTATCTATCTAAAATGTAGATAGTAAAAAGGTCTCCACTTAGTCTGTGTATGGTAGAACTTGACTACTGTCTTAGCATCCTCCCTAAATAGTTCCAGCAATGTGGGTTGAAATCACATTTCTAACAATCTTGTTGACCCTAGCTAAATATGCTTGTGTCTGGAGTGGGTTCACGGCAATAGTGTAATTTATTTATTTATTTAAACTTTATGTACAACTAGCTTCTGCCCGCGCCTTCGTCCGCGTAGAAGTTGAAAATATTCCATGGGATCCCGTCCCCAACTTGCTTGACAAAGATTATAATAGCTCGGCTAATATGCATGATATAAAGATAATTTATAGCCTATAGCACTCAGGGATAACGCAGCTACATGTAAGCGAAAGAATTTTCAAAATCGGTTCAGTAGTTTCAGAGATTACCCCATACATACAAACAATTTACAAACTTACAAATTTTACCTCTTTATAATATTATTAGTATAGATTGTGTTACATGGGCGGACTTAATGCAGCAAGGCATTCTCTACCAGTCAACCTTTGGGTTAAAAAAAAACACATTGTGGTAGGTTTACGAGAAAATGGAATTAAATAATATGTGGGGTACAGATCCGCAACCTGCAACCTCTCAATCACAGGTCTGACACCTTAGCTTAGCCTACTGACATAGTTTAGGTCATCTTCCTGTCTACGAGAATGGTCGCTGACTTCTGATATTTTACATTTTACAAGCCTATTTAGGCCACTAAACCCAGAAACTGGGAGTATAAAGAAATCCCTAGCTTGAATATTATGGCACCTCTACTTCCTCAGAGTACTTATTACTACAAAAAATAATTAAATTTATAATAATTATTAATTTTCTACTAGTTAATTATAGCATGCTTCAGCTGAAAAGCATCTTCACAAAGTAAACTGAAAAAAAAGATAATTATTGAGTATCAAACAATATCCACAACAATATTTTATTATTATTATTTATTTAAATCAGATATAAAATCCATAATTTTTGTGATAGTGGGAAATGACTTACTGCTGAAACTTATGAAAAAAATTTGTACACTGCCTCTATTATTCGATCATGAACTCATTCATAAGCTTGCCAAAAAAACGATTGTAGCAATATATTCATTGATAAAGCATTTGAATCAACAATATTGTAAAACTAAAACCCTCAAATTCTTTCAGAGGAATTGATCAGAGAAGAGAATAGTCCTTCTGCAGTTGCAGAAACCCTTTCCCAAGAACCGACAAACCAAACAGAGAATGTTCCTCAATCTGCTAGAGAGCCAGTACCTATACCAGAAGTAGTTGAGAAACCCGCTCCTATAGAAAATGTGGTTGTAGACACCATTGTCCCAAAAGAGGAGCCAAGTTCTGTGAAAGAGGATCTTATGGTTGTTGATGAACCAAAGAAGCTGGAACCGGAAGCTGATGCGGACATGACCGATGTGGTTACGGTTGAAGAGAAGGTGGAACTTAAAACAGAGAAACCTAAACCAAAGCCAATGAACGGGGATGTTTCTAAGGTACTTAATGCAAATAATATTATTTTTTAAGAATTTTAACAATTTCATTATATACAGTTGTCCTTAGTTATTTTACTGAATAATAAGTCATAGAGTGGTAATCAAATGGAGTGTCATCCCATAGAATTTATATAGCCAAGTGAACTGTCAAATATTAATTTTTGCTTGGCAGCATGTTTGGTGCTGTTGTTTTGTCTTCTCAATATTCAAACATCTAATTCTTTATGTGATATCTTATTTAACTAATCTTACTTCTTCCTTACTAACATTTTAAATGCGAAAGTTTGTGAGGATGGATGCATTGATGTTTGTTACTCATTCATGCAAAACTACTGCCCAGATCGAAATGATATCTGGTTGGTGGTTATTTGAACTCCTGGAATAACATACATAACATATTTTATTCCCAATACCCTTGGGATTCAGATTTACGCGGGAAAACCCTGTTGTGCGAACGAAGGGCAATAGCTTACCAAAATGTATGTACGCGTAAAACTTTGGAACATCTGCACCAAATTGGACAATTATTTTTCTGTTGTGTATGTTGTTGTCGGAAGGTTTGAAGAAAAGAAAATTATTGAAAAATAATATGGAAACGCAGACGAAGTCGCGAGCAGAAGCTAGTTTAATAAATATGTGCTTACTAGCATCATGATAAAAACTTTTGCACTCGGGTATAAATCTTCCTCAAGTTTCAAGCTACATCCATACCAAATTTGATCCAAATCCACTCAGTACTTTCGAAGATTAGCGCGTTCAAACAAACAAACTGCGTATACTAGGTACCATTTTCAAGCTTTGTACCAAAAATCAATTAAACAGGAGAAGTAGTTTAGTCGCAAATGATTCTGATGAGATGCACCTTAAAGCGATAAATCTGACCAAGACAAGAGGTAACACACGCCGCGCTACGTTGCCACTTTGTTACCTAGGTATTTAAGGTCAGTCACATTTATTTACAAAGGGTGGTTACGTTTTACTCTGATTTGTAAGCTATTTAGTTAGTTTGAAAAATTAAATTTTTTTGGCTCTTTTTATTTTTTAACTGTATCAAATTAACACTAAACACGTATAGTATACGTAGTGTAATTGAATGCCCCTCTGTCGTATCAACTCTGTATATTAATTAGCACTCCATTTTTTTGTTCTACTCTTTGGTTATAGTAAGATTTGAAGCAATGTGTAAATGTATGTTAAACATATTCACAATATTATGGGTCATTCAGTTGTAAACACAGTTAGTTTGACTATTTGTAAACATATAGGTACTTCTTACTGCTCAGTTGTAAGCTGGTATTTGTGTAGTTAGCAACATGTAATAAATGTTGATACTTGCACTGTAAGTGTAGTGATGCAGACTGAATACATTTGATCATAGGCATGAACATTGACCAAATGTATTCAGTCTGCATCACTACACTTACAGTGCAAGTATCAACATTTATTACATGTTGCTAACTGGCATGAACATTCGGGCACGCCGCAATTGCGGCGGTAAGACCCCTCTTTGAGGAGTGGCTAGATCGGCGTCACGGCGTCCTGACCTACCGCATGACGCAGGTCCTCACCGGACACGGAAGTTTCGGGAGGTACCTGTGTCTGATGGGAAAGGAGGAAACGTCTGGGTGTCACCACTGCGAGGGTCGCCCTGAGGACACCGTAGAGCACACGGTGCAAGACTGCCCCGCCTGGGCAGAGCACCGACGTGTCCTCACGGCGGCGATAGGCGGAGACCTCTCGCGCCCGGCATTGGTCGAGGCCATGCTGCGGGGCGAGAGGGAGTGGGAAGCGCTCGCCTCCTTCTGCGAAGCAGTCATGCTTCCGAAGGAGGAGGCGGGCCGCGAGAGGGAGAGGATGGCGTCTTCCCTCCAGCCTAGCCGCAGTGGTAGACGCCCACGGCGTCGGACGTCGGCCGACGATCTCCGGCCACCGTAGGCGCGGGCATGCGGACAGCGAGTAAAGGGCAACTCGCTGTCCGACCATGGACCATGCCCGGGTCGACGGCGCGTCGTGTTCCACGCGCGCCTCAAAGAGCGTCAGCAACATGACGAGGCCCCTCTGCAGAGGGCCGAAGCCTGCCGGGGTCGTGGGACTCATCCCGTTACCGTGGCCCCGGTATGTAAAGGGTTATTGAAGGAACATCGTGGATTTTAGTCAGTAAAAGTCTGACAGTCCCTCCCACCCTGCCCGGAGTGGGAGGACTTATTTGATAATTTTACCACGTTAAAAAAAAAAAAAAGGCATGAACATTAAATAGTGTAAGGATCAGGCCATTAAGAGCCTTTACTCCTACTGGGTCGCAGGAATGTTCTAATTCTAATGTAACGCAATGGCAACTGAAGAATCAGGGTGGGTTTTTAGGCAGTAGAAGCCTGACATTGCCTTTCGCTCCACCCCGAGTGAGAGAAGTCATTTGGCTCGCACGATTTCTGTCTATTTATACAGTATGTTAACTAACAGAGGGCGTTCCCGTTAACCCGCAATAGTATAGCATCCATACATGCTAAAAAGAAATGGGCCTCATCGCTGAAGATAATTTTTCTGTGAAAATTACGGTCAGTTGCTAACTGCTCCAGTGCCCATTCAGCAAACACACGTCGTTGTCTATGGTCGTTTACCTTCAGTTCCTGGGTGAGTTGAATTTTATACGGGTGCAGGCCTAAGTCACGACGCAAAATTCGCCAAGTTGTGGTCTGTGAAAGGCCGAGTTCTTGTGAGCGACGCGAAATCGACTGCCTCGGATTCTCCTGCACACTCTCACGGACAGCGGCGATGTTTTCGGCAGACCTTGCGTTTCGTTGACGTACGGGTGTTGGTCGATCATTTATCGAACCAGTGGACTCAAATTTATCCACCACACGACGAATAGTCCTCTCGGTAGGACGATTATGGCGACCGTAAAATGGGCGAAGCGCGCGGTGCGTTGCCCGAACAGAACACTCATTTTGATAAAACAATTTTATCATTTGCACGTGTTTTTGAATGCTATAGCTATCCATGATGATTTGGCAAAACAGAATGAATAAATGACAACCAATTTGACAGATGTAGCTTCAACAAGATGGCCGCTACTAACTGTCAAAGTTCGGACGTGCCTATTGGAAGACCCGTTATTAGCAATACTTTAATTTCGCTGAAAAAAAAAATTACACTCGGGTGAAGCTGCGGGCAGAAGCTAGTATGTATTTAATAAAACCTCGGACGCTGGCTACGGTGGCAACGCTAATAAGGTTTTCTTCACAATTTTGACATAACATCGCAAAGTTTAAAAGGAGATGTTTCATTTTGGGCTACCATTAGTACACCACATAGATAAATAGAAAAAATAATAGCGATTATCATAAAAATACTCAAAAAAATATTTGGAGACGGGTAGAGCTGTGATAAATTATTATTTGGGAAGATTTTTATTATGATAACCCTTGTTTTAGGGCAGCCATGACAGTCGTGTTTGACAGATTTAAGTTTCATGACGTTTGGTGTCTTTCTGTGAGTCGTAGAGATGGGCAAGTGAAAAAAATACATCGATTAATCTATATGAATTATTATCAAGTCAAAAATAGATATTTTCTGTAAAGGTAATGCACGTAGGTAACATTGACTCCAGCCACCGCGGGAGACGCACCGGGCGTCGGGGATCGCGAGCCGATCTCCGGCTACCGTAGACGCGGGCTTGCGGACTGCGAGCAGGGGTAGCTCACTGTCCGGTAAGGATCAGGTCCGGGTCAGCGGCGCGTTATGTTCTACGCGCGTCTCTAAGAGCTGTCAGCACCAGTGATGGGGCCTCATAGGACCATTGCCTGCCGGGGTTGCAGGAATGTTATAACGAGATACCGTGGCCCCGGAACTTAAGGGCAGCTTGAAGGGAACAGGGTGGGTTCTTAGTCAGTAGAAGTCTGACACGCCCTTTCGCTTCGTGAGGCCAAGAAAAGAAAACTGATCTGAAGATATGTGCATATTTTGATGGCGCAAACGTGCTGACGATCTGGTGCGACATTTGAACTACTCCCCGGATCTGACAAGATTAGTGTAACTAAGACCAATAGTATACTAAAGTGAATTAAAAAATATTGATTTAAGTATTGAGATTTAAAATATTGTCTATATTTATCGATTATTTTATGAAAAATATCGATATTTTTACCCAAGCCTAGTGAGTCGTTGAGTTATGTGTTTTTGCCGTGTTGGATTGAATGTTTTCGGAGTTCTTAATGATTATTTTGTTTTGCGACCTAGATTATTTCTAAAGACATTGTTTGATTGCTTCTCTGTTGATCCCAGCTTTGTTATACTTATGGTTTTTGATTCGCCTGTGATTTAGATATCGTCGTTTACGGTATTCTACAATGACAAGTTCTGTTTCAGGTATGTCTGCTTTAACCCGTGCATTTACTTATTATTTTGTTAACATGATATTAATATATGATTTTATCTTCCCACTTTCCATATTCTAATAGATTTTAACTCATATTTATTCTAGTTTTATAGGAGTAATCTACAACTCACAGAACAGCTCACTACTCTCGTATGCATTATCGAAGTCCAGAGATTATTGACAAGCACTAAATAATGAAACAGCACATTTTAATATAACCAATCTTTAGCTACTGAAATATATATTAGGTAAAAGATGTGCCGCTGTAAAGCAGTAATATAATTATCCTGTGGTCTTATTTTATAAGTATAACTATAAGGAATCCTAAGTATTTTCGGAATTCGTATGTTGATATTTTATTGTAGTTAGTCAAAAATATCCATCGACTTCCGAGACGTCAAAAACACGATCCGTCAAACCGACATGTCAAAATGACATTCGCATCATTGTTTAATAGCAACATGGCTGATCTGCCATATTTATTGTGTTGCTCTCTTCGACCGACTTAATTTGAATATCACACTAAAATAAAGCGAAATCATAGAAAATGAATAGTAAAAACGGTTACTACATTATATAGCTATATTTACATGTGGTGTACTAATGGTAGCCCAGGCTCCATACATTTCTGGAACATCTCCTTTATTTAGTTTTCTTATTACTTTTATCGTTAAATCTTGACTCGACAAGCGTACGCGCATAAAAACGCGTTGCAAAACGACCTTCCGTGACACTTGATCTCTACCAAGGTCATGTTACCCAAGCTGTTGGCAAAATTCAATAATATGGCGGTTTTGTGCACCGTCTATGTCAGCTGCGGAATAATACAATATTATAATTTATTCGAAACTGTCGAAGATCAACGCTGATTATGATTAGAGGCGATTGCAAGGTGATGATGTGAAAAAAGAGATTTCGACCATCGGGAATGTTCTAACAGGATATCGATGCCTTAGAGTGAAAACCTCGTCAGTGAAAAAGGAGTAACTTTTCAGGAGGAAGAAAAATCTGCGTGCTATAAAATTTTTGTACGGTTTCTTTTATGTTTTTTTTTATTAATTCATATGTAAATTTAACCCGTTTTTATATCCAGGACTGTTCGATATTATGTATAATATGAAAAATATTATACATAATATCGAACAGTTCAGAAATGCATAATCCATGGCCTGATTACGCTAAACTGACGACGCGATGCGAGTGTTTATGAGGTTCTCGCTTACTTTCATAGAGAGCGTTTCGAGTATCGAATGAACATATTAGTGAGATCAGGATGTGCGTTGCTAGGATTGCTTTCTGGAAACGCAATAAAAAAATTTGGACAAAAATGTACTCCCGAGGTTTTCACTCTAAGGCGCCGATATCAGGGTACGCGGTAGCAGGGTGAATTTCGGTCAGTAAAAGTCTGGCGCTCCCTTCCGCCCCCACTCAGAGCGGAACATTTGATGATTTTCCTACATAAATAATCATGTAACAAATTTCAATGTATTCGGTCCGGTAGAGTGGGAAATAGTTAGCTGTGACAGACCGACATACTTTTAGTTTAATTTTTATATATTTATTGTTTAAGCTCTTTCCGCGTCACCTCATTTTGTTATATTATTTTTTGTATTAGTGTGTGATAGCATTTTTTTAAGAAACTGGCTCCAGTATTACAATTAAAACCAAGAGCAGCCAGGGAATTCTATAATCCGAAAACTGAAAATGCGTCAGTAAAATTGTTACTAATTAGTACTTATACAAACAGACGGATAGACATAACACCAGTAGTCCTAAAACAGTTCGTTTTGACATCCGTTCGTTCAAACTCACAGAAAATTGGGTCACATTTGGAAAGCGTTCTATATCATGCCAAGACTGTAGGTATGTTAGAATTTTTATACATCAATACATACAACCTTAACTACTGTATTGATTCGAACGTAATTTGGAAAACGGTTAGAGTAAATTAGGACATTTTCATCTCATTTTCATTTCATTTTGTTCCCGTGGGATAATTTGTCTACTGCGGCTGTCTCATCAGTCTGCTATCGTATTGAGGATGCCGTTGGATGGAAGCATATTGCTTACGCATGATAGGGTAGAAGTCGTCTATTCCTGTTGGTGATCATGCCCGAAGCACTGCAGTAGGACAAAACAATAAATTAAGGTTTTGTCTGTCAGTCTTTTTAGGGTTCCGTAGTCAACAAGGAACCCTTATAGTTTCGCCATGTCCGCCTGTCTGTCTGTCCGTCTGTCCGCGGTTTAGCTCAAAACCTAATGGTACTAGAACGTTGTAATTTGGCATGAGTATACACGTTAATGACGCCGAAAAAGTGGTAAAATAAAATTTTGAAAAAAAAAAAAAACAATTATTTAGGGTAAAAATTATCATCAATCTTTACATGTAGGGAACTACATGTAAAGGGGGATGATAATTTTTTTTTCGTCCTTCCCATAGTGTGGGATGTCGTTGGATAGGTCTTTCAAAAATATTAGGGGTTTGGGAAAACCGCTTTTTGATTAAGTAAATGACTTATCAAGTTTTAAAGTACCAATTTTCGTTAGAGTCAAGTGTCCCCCCACCTCTACCAACTAAACGGTTGTAGTTAGATATTCAAATGTCACGGCAGTAGTACCTATATATAACGAAATTTAAAGGAAAACTATCACACATACTTGGGCTTTACAAGTTTACGAGTAATAGTCGACGAGTAGTATTTGACTCGAAAATTTCGAAAAACTCCATAGAAATGTCGATAGATGGCGCTAAGCGTCAGTTGTATCGCGCTAGTTTCATATTTAAATAAGTTTTATAAAAAAAAAAAAAATATTAACAAAAAAAAAAAACCGACTTCCAAAAAACCACTAGGTGCAATGTGAAAAATAACTTTAATTTCAGAAGATGGTGTCTTTGCATCTGTATTTTAGTTTTTTGCCACCGACTTCCGATCTTAAAGTTATTTTTCACATTGTAGTGTTTTTTTGGAAGTCGGTTTTTTATTTTCAATTCCCATTGGTTCCAGGTGAGGCTGTTACAATTCACAAAAGCCAGAGTTCCACATTAGAAAAAGTTTTTGTACATGTGAAGCCCGGTATTTCTAGGTCAATGTTATATGTTGCTTGCCGATTGTTCCCGATGTCCACCACTTGTCTGGCCACCACTGGGGGACAGCGAGACAACTTTAAAACATTATTCTCGTTGTCCACCACTGGGGGACAGCGTCATAACTTTGTAAATTATTTCCATTCACCACCACTGGTGGCCGCCACTCACCTATGGTGAGTCAATTCAAAGTCATACAGAGTTTGATTCAAAACATACCGTCATTTCAAAGCATCAAGTCAAGTTTATACAGACATAGAAATACAATCGCTGGAATGAAAAGACTTAAATGCAAAAATGTGGAAGAATTCCATGTTCCAAAAGATTATAAGGACTTTCTTTTAGCAGACTATTCATATAACTGCAACCGAATTGTAGTGTTTTGTATTGAAGAAGCCAAAAATGTAATGTGTGCGATTCATCATTTCTTATGTACCTTTAAAAGCTGCACAGAGTCATAATTTACAAAGTTGTCTTGCTGTCCCCCAGTGGTGGCCAGACAAGTGGTGGACATCGGGAATAATCGGTTGCTTGCTCACGTGCCACATGTGCTGAAGGTTTATTTATCGTTACTGAATGTTTTCATCCTCCACGTCCACCCTCCGACCAAGATTCAGTCGTAATGGAAATGGAAAAGCTGCGTCGAAATCCTCTAATACCTATGTATCGATTTTTGAGGGAGCCCCACAGTTCATACCAAATTATGTTCCATAATGTTCAATCCTTACTTGCACACTTGCAAGATACTGTAAGCGATCCTCAAATAATGGCTTCAGATATCTACTTAGCAGTAGAAACGTGGAGCTGTTGTTTCTGAATACCGAATCGCACAATATTATTGTTAATAGCTGTGCCCGCGACTCCGTCAGCGTGTAACTCCTCCTTATTAAGTTAATGTATTGGTAATATTGTTTAGATCACGTTCACATGAGGCTTAAGTAACTATAGAACGAAAATACTTCAGCGCAAAGCTTCCGGGTAAACTATGTTGAAAGTTGACCCCGTCCGGCACGTGAACATAAAGATTTCTAGAAATGCTAACCCGGGAAAGAGCGACGTACAACTGACCATGCGAGAATCACCGAGATCTACTCCAGCAACATGATAAGTCTGCCCTTGAGCCTTATTAATTGTCATTGCATAACACACCGATACTGGTGTAATTGCGTTCTTTTAAATTGGAATGGAAAATTATTTGGTATTATGGGAATTCTGGGAATAAAGATGGTTTCTCCTGCACCGCAACCTGTTACAATTTGAGCCTCGATTATATTTTGTTGAAACTGGGTTACTTTTAGCCGAGTTCCATTGCAAAGTTGTGGTGGTTTTAAATTTCGGAGCAGAATAATAATCAGAAAGCTTCGAACTGCTAACGCTATCGGGAGTTACACGTGTTATTGTGAGTCATCCATAAAAGATAGATATATGCTGTCGTGGAGTATTTTTTATATAATTTTAAGGAGAACATTTCCGTCATAAATGATTTCTGTGTAGCTTTAACCATTAAGGTTGCACATGCGACGGAAGCATAAAAAATGGAGTAACTTCTCCTGTTTTCCCAACATTTCACTTCACTGCTCTGCTCCTATTGATTGTAGCGTGATGAAAAGTATACTATAACCAGCTCAGGAGTATGAAAAATAATTGTACCAAGATTCGTTAAAATCTGTCGAGTAGTTTTTGTTTCTATAATGGTTATACAGACAGACAGACAGACAGACAGACAGACAAAAATTTTACTGATTGCATTTTTGGCATCAGTATCGATCCCTAATCACCCCCTGATAGTTATTTTGTAAATATATTTCATGTACAGAATTGACCTCTCTACAGATTTATTATAAGTATAGATTATTTTGCTATATAATATCAAACACAAAGCTCCCCCAGCAACTACTTCCTTAATTTTATTTTTTGTGACGATGGAGTAGTGTAGCTCTGTGTCCTGTATTTAAATTTAAAACACCGGCTATGACAAATTTTATACAAATTTCTAAAAAAAAAAAAATTAAAACTTTCCGTGCAAAATTGTCGGATCAGGTGAGGATTTGTATAGGAAGTCAAATTAGTTAGGTAGTCATGTTTGGCTTTTAGGTAGAGCATGGTACGAAACGATCAGTCAGCGAATACGACACGCACTTGGCTGTTATAAAAACTACGGAACCCTAAACTGCGCGTGGCCCGACACGCACTTGACCGGCTTTTTTATTTTTTTATTGAAGATAGGTTCGCATTTGACCACCATCTCACCTGGTGGTAAGGGATGATGTGGTCGAAGATGGAGCACGCTTACCTAAAAGTAACCTATTCACTCTTGACTTAAGGACTCCTAGGTTATGGCTATCGGGAAACACAGACTCCGGCAGGGAATTCCACTCCTTAGCCGTACGCACAATAAATGTATTCCCGAAACGTCTTGTGCGTATGGGTGGGATGTCCACCATGTAACGATGGTGCATCGCCGTTTGTCTTTTAGTCCGATGATGGAACGGGCTTGGTGGAATTAGACTGTGCAATTTCATCGCACACTCCCCGAAATGTAACCGATAGACTTGGAGCTTTGACTCGACCAGTGCATCGTTGCTCATGAGTCTCTTGGCTCGCTTCTCTATAGACTCAAGCGCGTCCAGTTGGTATTTCGCAGATCCATCCCAAATATGAGAACAGTATTCCATACACCACTTGGGCTTGATATAAATTGAGCAGCTGTTCCGGTGTGAAGTACCGTCTCACCTTTGCTAAGATTCCCAACTTTATTCTTTCTATTTGTCCGAGCTAATCTCTTGAGCGGCAAAATCGTTTTTAATGAAACTCAGCGGAATATTATGGAGTTTATAGGGTAACATATAGGCTTACCGTAACCCGCTTTCCCGGAATTCGCACGGGATCGGAATTTACGCGGAAAGAAACGCGTAGGTAACCTTGACTACCACGTGGACGAAGTGGCGGGCAAGTTAAGTAAAAGTCGGCAAGTCTTTCTATACTAATATTATAAAAAGCTAAAGTTAGGTGAATTTGTAGGACAAACTCGACGAAACTACTTATCCATGTTAAAGACGAAAGTCCCAACTTAAATCTTTATTGCTTAGCTCTTAGTTTTTAGTATTATACAATCAATATACAGGCACACATGTTTGGTTTCATATCATAAATTTAAATAAACTATATAAAGTTATTAATTAAATTAAATAAAACCATTATTTTACGTTTTTACACGTGAGCGAAGTCGCGGGCAGAGGCTAGTTTAAAATAGAGTGGCTTGGTATGCACATAAATGCTCTTGCGCCGCAACTAGGGTTGCCATATGGTATACTTATAAAATCTTGACAAAAAGCCTGATTTCTAGTAAAAAGTCCTGACATTATGCTAAAGCGCCTGCCCACCACGGTGGTGTGACAAAAATAAGAAGGTACCTACTTTTTGAAAGAACTCGCAAAGTGCACTTCGGAGATTCAAAATATGTTCAAGCAAGACGTGCAAAATATGTACCAAACTTGCATTCAATACTTGGCCAGGTGGATAACACCTCTAAATGACTTCAACATTTTCAATTGTTTGATGATAAAGAAGGGCGAAATAATAGATTTTAATCAAACTGAAGGATTAATTGGTTACTTGAACGGAAAAAGAGTGCACATCGACGATATCAAATTATTTGACGAAGTTACAGCTCTAAACATTTTTTTTTAATGGACCAACAAGAAGATTTAAAAAAAAATATAATGCTCCATTTATGGTCAAAATTTTTCAAAACCATAGGCATTGCAAAATTACCGGAATTGTTACGAATTTGTCAATAATTATGTATTTGCCATTATAGCCCAGAACAAAAATGTTGAAAGGGTTTTCTCCATCATGGGAAGTCAGTGGACAAAAGAAAGAAAGCGGCTTACTGTATCATCTGTCAGGGATTTGCTGATTCGCAGTATAATTTGAAAAGCATGTCTTGCGAAACATTTTATAACACAATAATTAAAGACAAGAACCTGCTTAGCAATGTGTCTAAAAGTACAAAGTACACAAAAACTGATTAATTTCATCACATATGTTTTTGTTTATGATTAAAGTTGTGAGTTATAATTATATTTTTTTTAGTTGTGTCGATTATTATTTATTGCCAATGCACCGAGTTGATTGTAACCAAAGAATCCTGACATTTTCCAAGTCCGGCCGGAATCCTGACAGGGACCAAAAAATCCTGAATGTCACGACAAATCCTGACGTATGGCAACCCTAGCCGCAACTCGCTAGAATACCCATAGCATAGGTGCAGTTTTACTTATTTATTTTTGCGCGTAGATTAAGGCCGTGCGCGCACTGCCTTGCGGTGGCCGCAATTCCGGTAGTTCTACCGCACCGCAAAATTTGTGAAGTATGGAGTGTCATAGAAGTGCGCGCACTGCGGTCAGTCTACCGGTGCGGTAGAACTACCGGAATTGCGGCCACCGCAAGGCAGTGCGCGCACGGCCTAAGTGTTCGATGTTCTTAAGTGTTGAAATGAACAGGGTCAAGCAAGGTCAAAAATTAAGGTCATGGAACTTAGCTCTTCGAAATTATAAGTAAAAGAAATGTTTTTTATGTCTTTGGGCGTTTGCTTTTAATTAGTTAATAATATTCCACAACAATATAATATATTCCACAACTTTTTCACACAACGCCATCTAGTCCCAAACTAAGCAGAGCTTGTGGTATGGATACTAGACAACTGATAAACATACATATATATTTCTAAATACATACATATTATAGATAAATTACACCCAGACAAAGAACAAATGACCGTGCTCATCACACAAACATTTGTCCTAGGTGGGAATCGAACCCACGACCTTGCGCATAGCAGTCAGGGTCACTGACCACTTTACCAACGGGCCTGTCAATTGTGTGTAGTTGATTTTTTGTGGAATCTTGCAGGATATTCTTGTATATAACAAAACATGGTCTCCCGCCACGTTTGTCGGTCTGTCTGTTTGCGATACACTCAAAGCCTATTGAACAGATATTTATGAGGTCGCAACACTCACAACGGATTCACCAATGGATAGTGTGATTCATGAGGAAGGATTTAATGTAGAATTTGGTAAGGCTTTGTATGAGTTAACAGAATGAGGCCGTGCGAAGTCGGGTTGGGTCGCTAGTTGATTATATCATAACATGTATTCTTCAACGTCAAACGGGTACGGGAAGATAGGCTAGGTTGTACCAGTTCTAGCAAAAAAAAAATATCTATGTGACCTTTTTTTCTGGTTGAAAAAATCATCGAATGACTTCTCCTGCTCTCGGTGAAGCGGAAGAGTGTGTCAGACTTCTGACTAAAAACCCACCCAGTTCCTTCAGCTGCCCTTAAGTTGAAAGTTTTCATTAAGATCTACATCATATTTTTTTTTACATTTTCACTATATTGTTATAAGTTAGAGGGACACACACACATTTTACCACTTGGTTTTGGTTAGAACGATTGACTTTAAGAAAAGTCCTAGGAGTCTTTAAGTCCAGAGTGAATAGGTTACTTTTAGGTAAGCGTGCTCCGTCTTCGATCACATCATCACTTACCATAAGGTGAGATAGTGGTCAAATGCGAACCTATTTTCAATAATAAAAAAGATGGTTTTAGAAACCTCCATGTCATTTTTAAAGACCCACGTATAGGTTTGATGAAAAAATATGTTTTTAGTTTCAGTTCCATGTATGAGGAGCCTCCCTTATTTTTTATTTTTGTTTAAAAAATCGGAAAACGGTTCACAGAATACGTCTACCAAGTTTGACGTGAGTAGTTCTAATAGTGTCGGAATAAAATGACTGTGACATACGGACGGACAGAAAGACAGACATGACGGATCTATAAGGGTTCCGTTTTTTGCCATTCGGCTACGGAACCTTAAAAAGAAGCTTTACGGGTAAAGTCAGTAAAAGGAACTGGTGGCTGGTATAGTCTACCATTCGGTGTTAGACGAAATCGTTGCTAATTTCGATAACAGACGACAAAAATCCCGCCACTCAATTAGCTATCAAGTGCAACAATTAATTAAATGTCGGGATATGTGTGCGAAACATCAGAATGCAAAGTCTATTTCGTATAAGAGTTGCGTAAGGCATATTACAGCTGCGTCCAGAATTCAATGATTGATTATGTTATTGTGCGTACATAGCTTTTGTTTTTTTTTTTAATTGATAATAGGCTCGCGTTTGACCACCATCTCACCTGATGGTAAGTGATGATGTGGTCGAAGATGGAGCACGCTTACCTAAACGTAACCTATTCACTCTTGACTTAAAGACCCCTAGGTTGTAGCTATCGGGAAACACAGACTCCGGCAGGGAATTCCACTCCTTAGCCGTACGCACAATGAAGGTATTCCCAAAGCGTTTAGTGCGTATAGGTGGGATATCCACCATGTAACGATGGCGCATCGCCGTTTGTCTTGTAATCCGATGATGCAACGGGCTTGACGGAATTAGATTGTGTAATTCCAACGCACACTCCCCGAGATGTAACCGATAGAAAACCGATAGACTAGCAACTCGTCGCCGATGTTCAAAGCTCTGGAGCTTTGATTCAACCAGTGTATCGTTGCCAATGACTCTTTTTGCCCGTTTCTCAATTGACTCAAGCGCATCCAGTTGGTACTTGGCAGATCCATCCCAAAGATGAGAGCAGTACTTCATACTTTATAATAATAAGCGTCAATAGTCTAATGGATAAGGTGTCGGGACTTGTAATCGAGAGGTCGCAGGTTCGAACCCCACCCATTGCTCTATTGACGTGAATCCACAAGCAAATTAAGCTTAGTTGAGGGGTAACAAGATCGCTAGTAATGTGAATTCTATCCACGTTGTTAGTAATCTTTCTTTGTTTAAACCCTACTCTTGTACGCTACTTATCAGAATTTTTGTATTTCTTGCTCTGGGAACGGAAAATGCTGCGATGCCGTACTTACATTACACCTTATCTTACGAAGACTTATTACACCTAATCTTATATTCTAGATGTAGAATGATATTTTTTGCAGTCGCAGAGAGCAGTGATGGCCCAGAGGTTACGGCCTCACTTGCGTGTTGCGAAAATACCGTCCCCTTTATCTCCGGAGGCTCTGAAGCGAAAAATCTGAAATAATATATACAAATTTCTACGGAACCCTCGGTGGGCGAGTCCGACTCGCATTTGTCCGGTTTTTTTTTATGACGATAGTCTTAAACACCCTGCTAATATTTCTTCTCTTTCTAGGAGGAGCAAGGTACAAAAAGGCGGTCAAGCGAAGAGGTTGACACAGAATCTCCACTGAAGAAACTGTGCATCGAAGTAGAGAAGACGTTCCCACAACACGACACCATGATCAACGACTACATACAGACAGCCACGAAAAATAACGTAGACGAAATACAAAGGCATACAGAACAGCTATTGTCAGAAATACAAACGTTGCGAGAACTTGCACAGAAAAAGGAACACGAATGGAATAATATACTGCATTTGAAAAAGGTCAAAGAGGAAATCTTACTGCGACTTTTAAGACGGAAACAGGTTCTATCCTTTGAGAAGTCTGCAGAAGTCAACGGGGCAGACCGTGATCGGGATCCTTTTGACTATCTGAACCAAGCAAAGAATCTGGCAATAGATAAAAGTGACGAGATCTCAGGGTTAGCGCTCAAACAACCAGGCTCAACCATCAGCCCTATGATGCAAACCCCCATAATGCCAGTTACCTCTCACTTCAACCCTATGGCTGGGTTACCACCGCCTTACGACAAAGCTCACATGTCAATGCCAAAACCAGTATTTCCTCAGCAAATGATGATGCCTGGTCACTTGACCGGGTTTCCTAGAGACATGAATGGCCAATTACCTTCAAGTTTCGGCCTTCCTATGGGCCGTCAGGGTCCCACCAAAGACGTCAAGTCTATCATAGCAGATTATAGGCAGCGGAACCCAGACGTAACTCCAAGGAGAGGTCGCAGAATGAAATCTATACTGAACCCTAACATGATGAACGCGCCGCGGCCAATAGCACCGAAAGTGGATGGTATGAACAATTTGAACAGTCTAAATATGCTGTTTAATAATCTAGATATGGTAAGTGTTTTTTGTTTAGTTTATACTAATTGCAATATAGTGGTTTTCAGCAATTTTATGTTATCTTTAGGGGAAATTTGATAATGATTTATCAGCAACCATGGACTATTTCTATGATAAAATTCAGTATTGCACTTTACAAGCACGGATTTTACATTATCTCTCATTTCCAAATGTCTATTTCTATCTTATGTTATAAAGAGGTAAAATTTGTTTTTATTTTATGTAGGAAGTAATCTGACTGACTGGTTGGTCTAGTGATCGGAAACGCGACTGCTGTGTATTCCCGGGCCGGGCATTAAGCGCTATTGGGTTTTTCACAAGTAATTTCTCAATAGTAGCCTGGAGCTTGGAAGTCGGCGGTTAAGCACGTTAAGTCGAAGAAAGTAATCTCCTGAACTATAGAACCTATAAATAAAAACTCATTGGTCGGTAGTCAGGTGCACTATAGTGTGACGGCTATAAATTATAATTATGCGAAGTCGCAGGCGAAGTTAGTTAGTTCGTTCATAAAATCCAACAACAAAATATAAACAATCCTTGAAAAATACCCAAGTTGTTAGAAAAATAACAAGAATGGCAGGCGAGACAACATTTTCCACCCCTCAACTTTTTGTTTTATCTTAAAGAGAAGACACAAAAGTATTCACAAAACAATTTCACCACATTTACTGAAAACGTGAAAGAAATCGTACAAATATTCTTCCCTTTTAACAAGTTATTTCTTTCCTGACAGTTCACGTTTTCATTTAAAATGTTAGTCTTCGATACAATGTGAAATTAAAAGAGGTGCTATCCAAAATCATAGCAGTGGTGGCTCAGTGGTTTCTGGCCCGAGTTAACGAATTGCGGGTCGTGAGTTCGAATCCAGTCTTGCATATTATTTTGCCTTTTCAACCGACGACAAAAAAGGAGGAGGTTATCAAGTCGACGCGTATATTTTTTTTATGTATGATCACCGATTACTCGAAGACGGCTGAACCGATTTAGAAAATTCGTTTTTTGTTTGAATGGGTATACTTCGAAATTGGTCCCATTGTCACCAACTCAGGATCTGATGATGGGATCCTGGAGAAATCGAGGGAACTCTTCAAATATTATAGGCACACCTATAGTGATTTGAGTATTTTTATAGTAACTTGTGTAGTTGCATTCGAAAAGCACCATTTGTGAAGTGGACCTGATGATGAAGACCACAGATGGCCACTGGAACTACTCAATACATAAGTAGGAACAATAAGTATTTCATGTGTTCCGCTTCGATTACTTGAATGTGGTTATTACAATATGCTCGTTACAATGTATATGGTGAAGTGAAGCTGATGGTGAAGTACCAGGAGAACTCCTCAACAATTAACGGCCCAACATTGGGAAAAGCAATATTTTGTAAATGATTTTAAGTAGTTGACATTTAGGCTCTTGTCACTAGGTAAATTAAAAATCGACCAACTAAAAAGAGTGAAATAAAAACTTTTTACCAAAAAATTAAACCGACTCCCAAAAAACACTGCAAAGTGAAAAATAACTTTAATTTCGGAAGTCGGTGCCAAAAACGAAAATACAAAACTAAAGACACCGACTACCGAAATTAAAGTTATTTTACACTTTGCAGTGTTTTTTGGGAGTCGGTTTAATTTTTTGGTAAAAAGTTTTATACAGTCTATCATTTGATAGTAGGATGAGGTAGCAGCTGCATCCTCATCCTACTATCTTATGTTTTACATGTAGCGACTGCCTATCTGACTTCCACAACCCAGTAACTGGGTAACACGATACCCCTTGGCAAGACTAGTGTCAGATTTTCTGGCTTCTGACTCCCCGTAACCACGGGACAAACGGCTTAACGCGTTTTGCGAGGTACGGAGGTAACCTGGTCATCCACCGAAAAACAGACCTCGCAAGTGTTGCTTTACCTTGCAGATTGACCTGTCCGGCTGTTATTATTTAGTCACGAGCTCTTATATGCATCTACAATGTGTAACGGAAACCCCATGTCTATCCAAAAGGACTGAAGACAACATCTGCTATGGAGTCTCTGTGCAAAGTTTCAGCTCAAAATAAGTGACTCACAGAATTGACCCCAAATTATTGGTTTCATATGTTTCTTGAATACCAGTAATAACAAACGTATCACAGCACTATGAGGGTCATCAGTTTCCACGTCACTTGCCAATAACACGATAATTATCTGCGTTCTTCTTAATTTGGAAAATTCGGTCTCTGGTATCAATGTATTGAAATTTCTAATAAGTTCCATACATGTAGACACCGGATTACAAAACCCTTGCCATATCGTTTGTTATCATCCAAAGAAGCCGTGCACTTGGTATGTATATACCCTTTAAATTACACGTTGTATAGTACTTTGATTTAGATTTGCAAGTATGTCAATGACACACTGCTGCACATTTTACTAATTCATACACGTTGCATAAAACCGTGACATTTTGAACCGAAACCGGCTTGAATTCTTTTTAAAACCATGTCTATCTAACTACATCATCGCTCCGACGTAGCGTAGTCTATCGCTAGAAGTTACAGCAAGTCAATAATCCAATTTGTAATTGTGCTCCTTGACCTCAATAGTCAATGACTGTCTGTGCCATAGAACAGTAGTGGTCCACATGTTATGGCGGATAGACGTATCTGTGGGCGGTTGAGGGACGATACATAGATAGACAAAACATTTATTTGGTACAACACAAGACACAAAATATGATTTACATAGGACACGTAACAAAGAAGAAAATAAAACAAAAAAAAAAAGAATAAAGATCATGATTGAGGTATGTAGCATGGTCGCTGGTGTTTTGCGATAGGCAAAGGAGTAAGCTATGAGTATTGCGACTCTTATGAGTACTAAAGTCATCTAGGACTGTAGGTATTACGTAATAATAATTGTGTATGATGTAAATAAGTTGCTATGTTTCATGTTAGTTAAGGGCCTATGCACACGACGTTTTTTAAACGCGCCGTTACAGACGCGCCGGTGCCGCGCGTTTGCATCGATACAAACGACAACTAACTGCCCTGTAGGATAAAAGCGCGCCGTCGACGCGCGTTTCCAAAACGTGCTTCGAGGCGCGTTTAAAAAACGTGGTGTGCACAGGCCTTAAGAGCGAAAAAGAGGTCGGAGAGAAACTATTTTAGGTTTTCTATAGATACTGAAATGTCTTTCTTTTCTTTCCCATTCTTTCCCTCTGAATACAATGCGAGGACCACAAATAGATGTTACTACAACCTTTGTTTTCTCTCTTCGGCGGGAAAATCATGTAATGACTTCTCCCGCTGTGCAATTATAGTAGAAAACGGCACCTAAGACGATGAAATTTTGAACCCATACTTTGCTAGCATACATTAAAGGGTTTCTGTTAAATATCTCAGACATAAGCCTATATTACTTCACTGCTGAACCTCACTACCTAATACTACTACTCATTAGCACAACAAACTCGGTCCTTAGCTACACTCTTCCAAATATTACCATATATTCACCGTGAAACGTAAATAAAAGGTAACCATAGACATAATTAAAACTCTTTTCCGCGAATGGCGCGCATCGTACAGTATAGAGACTACAGGGCTGGGTCGGGTCATTGTCCTGTATGAAGTCTTGAGGTTATATTAATAATGAAACAGTTGACAACCTATGCAGTCATAGGTTGTCAAGTTGTTGGTCAGTACCAAGCGTGTAATTTTATTAGGGAAATGGGGACGACTAATAGGTGGGTGAGTTAGGGTGTTTAAAAATGATTATTAATATATTTTTTCCCATAGTAAGGTTTTCGAAAAATATTGTACAGGTTTTGTTTGTCTTTTCATATCAATTAACATTGAACAGGATCAAAAGCTTCGAAATTCAGGACTAAATTTTTTTCTAAAGTGCCAAGTGCGAGTTGGACTCGCTCATGAAGGGTTCCGTAGTAGCAAGCATAGATTAGCGAAAAATAACTTTGTTTTTCATTGTGTTTTATATAAAAGACAAAGTTAGAGTTGTGGATTTTTAAAATGTGCTATATCTCAAAAACTGCTGACTTTATCTCGTTCAAACCAATTTTATTTATTTAAACTTTATATACAATGGTGTTACATGGGCGGACTTAATGCAGCAAGACATTCTCTACCAGTCAACCTTTGGGTTAAAAAAAAAACACATTGTGGTAGTAATTTTCATTGAAAGTTTTCAAAATATAGTATCATTTTTTTTTTCACTCTTTTATTTTAAAAGTAAGAGGTAGAGAATGTGTCTCTCCGGACACACATTTTACCACTTTGGCAGTGTCTATCTTTCAGACGATTGTCTTTAAGAAAATATGGTTTTAGAAACCTCAATGTCATTTTTAAAGACCTATATCTATAAACACCGGCCAGCCGTTTTTGCCATTCGGCTAGGGAACCCTAAAAAACGTATAGACACGCTATCGTGCCTATACGTTTTTTTAGGGTTCCGTTACGCTATCGTAACGTCACGTGAATTTTAACTCACTATAAAGTCTTCGTAATAACAATGAGAAAAGACATATCTATAGACACCGTCCAGCCGTTTTTGCCATTCGGCTATGGAACCCTAAAAATTATATGAAAGCGTAACGTCACGTGAATTTCAACTCACTATAACGTCCTATCAATAGACACCGGTCAGCCATTTTTGCCATTCGCCTACGGAATCCTAAAAAGTAAATGATAGCGTCACATGAATTTGAACTCACTAATCATCTTCGTTTTTAGTTAGGTACGTGACAAAAGCAAAAATACTTGTCAAAATAACAATATGGAAGGATATGAATGATGGCGTACAAGAAGAAATACACTTTAGTGCGTTAATACCAAGCACTTTACCTACCAACATAAAAAAGCTGAGATATCTATTAACCTTAACGACACGAATGTCTATAGGTGACTAACAGAGCATCACCTTGACCCAATATTGTTGCGTTTGGATTCCAACGGCCTTGGAACAATCAAGTAGCTGTCAGCTATAATTTATTACACGTATTTTAATGGTGTATTTGTTGGAGAAAGTAGTTTAAAACGCGTTAATTATTATTTTATTTATTTATTCCGATATTATGTTAGTAATAAAGACACAGCCATGTTAGTATATAAATAAATCTACTTTTACTCATAAAACTACTTTAAAATACGCAAATCACCACTGCACTATCCCGTGAGAGATTGCACAGCAGCGATTGACGTAATTACTGGCAAACCTCTCCGCTATCATGTCTGGAGTGAGTTCACGGCAATAGTGTATTGGTATAATAATCTCGATCACAAGTCCGAACCCATAGATAAAATAAATAAGTAGATTTGGTCAACAAACGAAATTATATCGGAACCGTGTGTCTCCAGTTAGGCGCTGGGCGGGGCAACAACTACACATGCAGTTTAATAAAATCAATAGATACGCACTCGCGCACACACCCGCATTTCTTAAATCAGAACGTACTATACAATCAATAATAAACCTTATTCCGTCAAACACAGCGTGTATTTACCATGCACCGTAGAATTTACCCACACAAAAACATCGGTCGCTATCGTTGTGCTGTGCAAAAGCAATTTATTTTACATATACGCTAGTGATTGACTAAATCGGAAAGTTATCGATTCTTCCATTTATTATTGAACAATTTTTTTGGGCACCTGAAAATGAACCAAATAAAAAATGGCATGTCCAGAAAATATTACAATAACAATAAACATATTATTAAGAACATAACATTACATAATTATTATTAAGTACTACCTACTAAGTATTAAGGGCTACCCAGGCGCTTTCGACTTAAATCTTAATATTTAATTATCATAGTGATAGGTCAAATAGAAGTCGATGTTAACTTACATTACGCTCTTGATCGGAACATACCAGCCGTATAGGTTGTATAGAATCCTGAAAAGTTGAATGACTGATTTTATGAATACCCTAAATCATGAGAATAGCTTTCAGTAATAAAATAAAATTTAACACACTTCTGCAAATATCAGTTGTACTCTTAATTTTGGAATTGTACATTCAAAAAGCCTGCGACTTTTCTTTAGAGACTAGAACATTTCTGCGTTGAAGTGAACCGAGCATATGGTGCTATTTTTTGTAGGGTACCAGTTAGGTGGCATGCCTGTGGCATCAATCCATTCCTTTTTTATGTTACCATCTTTTGGGAAGCTGAAAAGTACGAAAAGCACTTATTTATCATTTACATAGATCCTAAGCTACTTCTAAACGTCACCACATAATAAGCATCGCAATAATTACGTAACACACTATAAATCAAGATCTGAATGATTTTGACGTATATTGCTAATCCATTGCTTTATATATTCGAAATATTGGTCTGCTCAACAACGTAAATACCGCAGTGAGTGTTGTTGATTTAGCATAATGAAACCGATTCCTACTGTAAGTGTGTTACGCAACTATTACCTGCGGGGTAACCGCAGGTAATAGTTTAGTAGGTTATAATAGGTTTTTGTTATAAGAAAAATCCTAGTTAGTAGAGAAATTGTTAAATATATGAAAACAAACACACATCCATGCATAACAAATAAATAGCATGAATATATTGACTTATTTTAAGCTCAATTCACAAATATATTATCTGAACCATGCCGATTATTATAACGCATTCGAAGCTTCAATGGAAGCAAAATACAAAAACCATAAAAAATAAAGAAACAGCATGAGGATAAGGCATAACATACGATAATTCTAAACCGAAAAACACCACCGATTATTAACCTAAAATTAAAGTAACTTACTTTACGAATATTGGTTACGCATTTCTCTACTACTCTGTAAAAAAATCAAAATAAGTAAAAAAACATTATTTACATCGATCTTCCAACCGGGCTAAAATGGTTGACAGATTGAAAAATAAACTATTGTAGCGACGGCGACGTCGGAACTCCTTACGCATGCTGCGGGCGTAAAATAAATTGTTTATTTTTTTTTACTTTTTTGTACACTTGACTTTTCAACGTATTTTTATTTCTGTCATCTCATGTAAAATAAAAGTTAAACATATTTTCTTAGAGGTTTCCGTATGTTATAAAAAACTTTTTACCAAAAAATTACACCAAGTCAGGATCTCCTCTTCTATCCTGTGATCCTGACTTGGTGACAATGGGACCAATTTCAAAGTATACCCTTTCAAACAAAAAAAGCATTTTTCAAATCGGTTCAGCCGTCTCCGAGTAATCGGTGATCATACATAAAAAAATAAAAATAATATACGCGTCGAATTGATAACCTCCTCTTTTTTATGTCATCGGTTGAAAAACCCCTAAACTATAATAGCAATATTTCATTCGTCAATCGACATTGCTGTCGATAGCCTACGTTAGTGGATCTGCACAAGCACATCACTAATTCGTCGCAAGAAGTGGCGGCCTCACTACGCGATGAATCCGCGTAATACAGTTTCGTATGTTATGTTTACATTGCTTGTCCAGTTACTTAGTGACGAACTCAGGTAGTGGTTAAGGAGCAATGTATTTATAGCAAAAGGAGTCGCTCTGATATTTGAAAACAAAAATAACATAGTAAAACCAAGAAATATTTTACGATTTATTGTTTTTCATGATTTTAAAGACAAATATTGTAAAATACTTGTACTTACATATGGTAAGTGATTCCATGATTCACATAGATTTGATTTTGGCTTTGGTTTTTACAAGATACCACAGAACAACTCGGCATTCATATATGTTATCACGATCGCCGTCGAAAGCGCACTAGTTCGCGGAGACGGCCACTTGCCTGTGACATGAGCCCTGTGGCCATGTCGCGCGGACACCGATACGCCCCCTTACCACTTCTCTGTATTTTTGATTTCTGTGTCCGAACCCTTAGCCGTCAGGCTATTGACGCTTCTCAAGCTGTTGGGGCTAGCCCTCGCACCAGGGAAGCACATTTTTTTTATAGTTGATAGGCTTGCGTTTGACCATAATCTCACCTGATGTTAAGCGATTATGTGGTGGAAGATGAAGCACGCTTGCCTAGAAGCAACCTATTCACTCTTGACTTAAAGACTCCCAGGCTATAACTATCAGGAAACACAGACTCCGGCAGGGAATTCCACTCCTTAGCCGTACGCACAATGAAAGTATTCCCAAAACGTTTCATGCGTATGGGTGGGATGTCCACCATGTAACGATGGCGCAACGCCGTTTGTCTTGTAGTCCGATGATTGAATAAGACTGTGCAATTCCATCGCACACTCCCCTAAATGTAGCCGATAGAAAACTGACAGGCTTGCAACACGTCGCCGATGTTCTAGGCTCTGGAGCCTTGTCTCGACCAGTTTCTCGTTGCCGATGAGCCTTTTGGTCCGTTTCTCTATAGACTCATGTGCATCAAGCTGGTATTTGGCAGATCCATCCCAGAGATGAGAGCAGTACTTCATACACGACCGAACTTGCGCTTGATAGAGGCTGAGCAGCTGTTCCGGTGTGAAGTACCGTCTCACCTTTGCTAGGATTCCCAACTTTTTGGCAGCCAATTGAGCCTTAGCCTCGATAAACGGACCAAAATTAAGGGTGGATGTCAACGTAACCCCAAGAAGCTCGATGCGATCAGTTATCGGCACGGTTACACCACGGAAAGAAGGAGCCGGTTGAAATAGGCTCCTTTTTGTGGAGAAAAGAACCCCCTTTGCGTTTGGCTTATGATACAGAGGTCGCAGGTTTGAACCCCACCCACTACACTATACCCGTGAACCAACTCCAGAGACATGCATAATTTAGTTGGAGGTGTTAACTATGTACCCACAATGCTAGCACTATTTTTAAAAGACATCATCTAGAATTATAATTTTCTAGCTTTATGAGTTAAAAACGATTAACAGAATTAGGTCCTCACATTTTGCACACTCAATTCCGTTCAGTGCCCAGTCTATAGCGGTCCGAAAGTTATAGAAATCAATCATACGAAGTGCAAACTAAATTGATTCATATTCTGTGTGCTATATGATTATTAAGAGGTGGTTCATATCACGATGTTAACCTTACACATTTAAACGTATTGGTTATTAACTGATGTAGTATTAGATTGTAAAACGCAAAAGAATAATCCCGTGTTTCTTAACAACGGCCGTTTGACCTATACGGTGCGCAGCTATTGTTTCGAGTTCAACCATTTTTTGAGTTATTTTGAAAAATAAAAACATTATAAAAATATGTTTATTTTTGTCCACCACATAATCATACTTCTTACTATCTTATCTTACTAATCTTACTTCTTACTATATCGTACTATCGTACTTCGTACTATCGTACTATCGTACTAATATTATAAATGCGAAAGTTTGTGAGGATGGATGGATGTTTGTTACTCTTTTCTCTTTCTTGCAAAAACTATATTACACATAATACTTAGAAACTTTGTAAGTTCAACCTACCTGCCGAATACGGGTCCAAAGGTTTGCCGCAATAAACATAATCTTGCCTTATTTGGGTTGTAAATGCAATACTAGTGCGGGGGCTCCACACTGGTATTACAAGATATGCCCCACCTCTTGTCATGCCCATCGTACACAGCCACCTGAACATTGCAGGATTTAAATTTGGCCAATATAAGAGCTGTGCAGGTAGCTGTATACTGGTTCATAATTGAGCATAGACTTAGACAGAAAATAAAGTTCAAAGTCTATATGTTATCTAACAAATGTTTGCACTGTTTGGACAGGCCCACTCAAATCTTTGCATCTTTCCTCAATAGATCGCTACGAACATTAACCCACATGGCTCTCATATGATTTGACCTGAACAGATTGTATGAACTTGTTTCTTCTCAGCGTAGTCAGCTAAGAAACACATGTCTCATCTAGTTTTAATACATGAAAAAAAAAAACGTATAAAAGTATTATTTAACAAAAGAAATATCATTTTATCGTAATTTTTTATGGACTTCTAAAAAAGGAGAAGGTTCTCAATTCGATGCGTATATTTTTTATATGTATGATCACAGATTACTCGAAGACGGCCGGAAACCGATTTGTAAAATTCTATTTTATATCTTAACCTGACGTTTTGCAGGATTTCATATGCTTTGCAAACTACTCTCAACATGTTTAATATTGTTTTCAGAATCAAAAAGCGATGCTAGAACGTCTCCAACAGATCCAAGCTGGTAGTCTACCGAACGGGCTGTCATTCAAAGATGTACTGGTCCAATTCGCCAATATGCAGCAAGCCAACACTGGCCTCATACCAAACCGACCACCAGAGACCATAACCAATAGACCTGAACACCATATAAGACCTGAAGGGAGAAGGAGACAGGAGAGAAACCATGAAGAAGCCCATGTTTCTGTGAAACAAACTGAAAGACTTGCCTCCCCAAGTCCTAGGCTACCACCACCTCCGCCATATCCCGAAATATCCTTACTACCCGTTACCACAAGCCAAGAATCAACACAACAAAACTCCCTACTCCACGGCATCCTCACAAAGGTATCTATTTTCTTCAAACGTATCATTTTTATGGCTTGTAGAAATACTCATGTCCCAGCTTCCATTAATATTTTCTTTTTTGTTTTGTATATGGCAATAATGCTTGCAAACTAGCTTGAAATGAGTGTTGCCAACCTTCCAGCAGGCGTTACCTGCGTCTCAGAGTTACTCCCCGACGTTGGCTAAACTCCTCATGTCGCCGGAACGGAAACAGAGTGCGCCAACGTTACCAACTTTCGGTCAGGCCAAGGTACCACTAATGTACGACATTATAACAATTGGTGTGCTGATTGGCCTTGATCATTCCAAATTCAAAATTTAGTTTTTAAGTTTTAATGTTATGGTTTTTAAACAGTTTGAGCTGTGGATTTTAGGGTTCTGGCACATTGTATTTTGTTTTAGACTCCAAATTATTTAGTGCAAATGGTAGATGTATAGAAAGATTTTGTGCCTCAATGGATCTATTTGAAGTGATAATGTGCCAAGATCTTAATGACTACTGTTTAATTTATTAAGGGCAAGTCTCATTATAAGCAAATAATGCCATAGAATTTTTATTCCAATCTGTTACCAAATACATTTTTTAGTACATTTGCTCTTAATATTTTACAAATGACGCTCCAACCGTTTATTATTAAAATTATTTGATCTGATTTTTGAGAGTCTGGCAATGCTCATTGAATAAATGCCACCTCATAATCATAAACCATAATATCAAATAAACATTAATATTATAATTGAGCAATATAATAAGTATTTATCAAAAACAAATCCTATATTCCTGTAGGCAAATATATATTTGGGACCCACATAATTATATTTAGAAAGATAAGATAGACAATACCTGTCATAATTGAAATTATATACTTAAATATTTAAAAAAACTATTTATTTACTTTGTAGGCTGTTTGATCTAGCTTTTTGGCATAAAAACACATTCTACAAAAACTGCTCTCAACATTATTTATATTTCTAAAAAGCATTGGGTAATTGGCTGTGTTTGTGCAACCAATGTTAAAACATTGATGACTATTCTCATTTGAACAGAGAGGCATAATTAGAAAACGATCACATAAAAAAATTCCCGAATCTTTTCAATCCTTTTGCATAAGGTCCATCATAACTTTAATGTCGAAAACAGAGTATTTTTATTTGTGGCTTGTCTGTGCAAATGTGTTTAGTCCCTAGCGCACTACGGAAGCGGCCTTATGATTGGCTAACGCGGCTGGCTCCGACCAAAAGTGCTCATTATCTATGAATTGAAAAAAAGTATATGCATTGGCTTAGGGTGCACAAATGTCATACATGTTCTATTAACTATACGGGTTATTATAAACTAACAAGTATTTAATGACATAATTACATATTCATAAGTATTTATTGGGTAAAAGTCTAGTTAATTGTTTTGTCCAATGTTCAGTCATTGATCGTGATAAAGAAAGCATGCTGTGGGTGTATGTATGTATAACATACCTTAAGGGTCAAAATTGCATGACGATCTAATACATTTGGGTTCTTAAATGGGGACATCAACGCCCATTTGCACGGCAAATCACTAAATGTGTCTAACGATAAACGAATTTAAATTATTGTTTTAATCAGGGCCGGATTCGGAGCTCTGCCCTGGGACAGCGAAGAAGTGGGGCCCCTTATTATTACCCGAATAAGCGGAACAATTTTTTATCTGTTTTTCGTCAAATAAAATATTACAACAAAGAGTGTATAATAGGATCATGTTAAATACAGTTAATTAAACCTAAATTACAGAGTTCACGACTGGAACTTCGCAGGATATTTTCGTTGAAAAGTTGTTGAGAACTGAATTATTTGTTATGTTTGCGCAAGTATTGTCTGTAAATTATGCAAAATAAAAAATTAGAAAAAATAACAAGTTGCTTTTCCGTCCAAATTTGGATAATTTTTATCTCAATACTGGGGGCCCTTCTCATGAGGAGACCCTGAGGGTAGTAGCCCCTCCACAAATCCGGCCCTGTTTTTTTTAGTTATACACATACAATATACATGTTGACAAATTAATGCCTTCAAATTTTTTATTGCTGAATTGATTAAGTGACTGTGGTGCTAATGGGCCTTATTGTCAAGTTTAATTCAATTTATCCAAATAGAAAAACTATAGAAAGCAAATATGCCTGTTTTACAAAATACTAAAATTCTGTGCCCCTTAAGCTTCTACATACGTAAAGAAAACTGTTTGATTTTAATCTTACATTGAAAAAAAATACAAAATTTAAACCTAATAAAATTATATTATTATTTATTGTTATAATTGTATTACTATGCTTGTTATTATGGTCATTTCTTACAAAAACAACTTCGGTTATCGTTGTAGAACTGCGGCGAGATCACGATAACCCCGGTACAACCGACCCCACCCCCGGATCCGCAACCAGAAAAACCTGAAGAGGTAGTGCAGCTGGTTAGTGCTCTTAAGATTTTTTAATCTTTTTTATTTTTAATAAGCTCGCGTTTAACCGGCATCTCACCTGATGTGCGATGATGTGGTCGAAGATGAAACACGCTTGCCTAGAAGTAATAAAAAGTATTCACTCTTGACTTAAAGACTCTTAAGGTTATAGCTATCGGGAAACACAGACTCCGACAAGGAATTACACTTTAGATGACCTTGATGTGTATATAATTAACTTAAAATAACGTTACTTAAGTTAACGTAAATCGATAGAGCCCAAAGGTGATTAAGTTGGTATCTACTTTGATGTCTAAACATGTAATTGACACCTTTATTATGTGTTCATTTTTAATGATCATTGAGAGGAACAGTAAAATGTTACAATATGAAACTCATAACACTGTCCAATCGACATTTCTGATATGAGTTATAAAGAATGCGAAATTAAGATATCCATGTACATTGTTTCTTAAAGCACTAGCTAGCATTGTGAGTAGAATTCACATTAATAGCAAACTTGTTAACCCCTCCAACTAAGCTAAATATGCTAGCCTGGAGTGGGTTCACGGCAATAATGACATTAACCTCTCAAGGACCGCCATTATTTACGTCAACCATCCGTCAAGCACCGCGGGCGGGCTCTTATCGTCAGCGTAATCTGATCCCGGTCACAAACGATTTTAAGACTTATCTTTACTACAAATACAGTTTTAAATCGGTCGGGGTTTGGTGGCACAAATTTGTGCCAGCGGGGTTCAACTAATACTTGTTTACTGGCACGTTTTTGTGCCGCTGGGGCTCTAGAGGTTAAAAACAGCTTGTATTTTATCAAGAGGTGTAAATCCTCATGATTGAATAAAACAACTGTGTATCCCTTCTTTTATTCGACTTTTAAGACAGTGGCTTGTGGAACAATACGCGACATCACTTCGGCTGTCGTGTTCTTAAAAAGAGCCTACTCTAATCGTGCCGTGATTCTTTAAAAGGCAGTCATCTGATAATTTACCGATTTTGAGTTTTTATAAATTTGGCACTGGTATCAAAACCACTTCACAACTTTTTATGAAAAAAATATCTCAAAAGCAAAAAGTTTCAGAAAAAGGGGTTAGATAGGTCGACGCGCCTTTTTTCCTGATGTAGCTCAATGTTTAACTCAAAATCGGTAAATTGTCAGACTGCCTTTTAAAGAATCACGGCCGAATCAACGTCCACCTTTTTCCAGGACGACGAAGAAAGTCCGGCCTCTGAGGGCGAAGCGTCCGGCTCCCCAGCGGGCTCCGGGTCAGGGCGGCTGGTGATCGACGAGGGCGGCAGCGAAGCCCCGGCGGAGGGCGGCGCCGAGCAGGCCGACAACAACGACGACGCGCCGCTGTGCCAGGGCTGCCGCCGGAGGGACGCGCAGTTCGTGTGTGCGGGCTGCGCCAACCAGTGGTACTGCAGCCGGGACTGTCAGGTGAGACCTGGGACACGAGCAATGTGCTTTATAATAATCCTTACTAAAGCTTTGGTTTCCTAGGATAGCGGTGCCGTCAAATAGCGGCCGTAATACAGCGGTGAATGACGTCACTAGAACGTTGTCTATGTAAACAAAATGGCGCGGTTTCCTAGAGAGCGGTAACTGACAGCGTAACGTCAAAAAGCGGTGCCGCCATTTGCATGACGGCCGTCTTGTCGGTGTCAGATGGTTTCTTGAACGTTTCCAAAGAGAATGTAATACACTAGATAGCGATGAAGCAGACAGTGTGTTAAAACGGCCGTGGAACCTTCCACATGTCGTCACCGTAAAGACGGCCGCCTTTTTGCGTCCGTAATATTACGGCTGCTATAAACGGCACCGCTTTCCTAGGAAAACAAAGCTTTATATTATAAATGCGAAAGTAACTCTGTCTGTCTGTGTGTTACGCAATCACGCCTAAACTATTGAACCAATCTTAATGAAATTTGGTACGAACATAGTCTAGAGCCTGAGAAATGACATAGGCTGCTTTTTAATGCGAAAAAAGGGCTGTAATGGGTTGTAATAGGGTATGAAATTTTGTATGGAAATTACGTCTGTTTTAAAATTAAACTTAATTAAACTATGTAAGTCTTACAATGTTACTTGTATCACGGGCGGAAGGAGCTCCAAAATATTTAACAAATTCATAATGGAAAAGTAATCTTATATTTTGTTACAATAAACCTAAATAACTTAAATACTATTACTTAAAAACTACATCATGAGCAAACGAATGCGTCAGCAGAAACAATATCAAACTAGGTCGACCTCAAAAAACAAACTCTTGCTTATTTTGATTATTGCAGCTAGTGAGTAACAAATATGTTGAGACAGCAACAAATCGATTAGTAGCACATAAACCAGTGATAGCTGTGTCAGCAACAGGTGTATCAACGCGGAAGTCTGACCTAGAGTATGATGCTCTACGTGCCCTCATAGTCGATAGTGTTGATGTATCTGTATTCTGCTATTTTCCTAGCAGGGCACTCAGTGTCTCCAGTTTTATAGTATTGGGCTTTTTCGCACATTTCGGGGTTTCTTCTTTTTTTCTGCACTCGGACATTGAGTGTCCCGCTTCTCCGCAGCGACAGCATGAAGAATTGACCTCTCGGCAAGTCTTTGCTGCATGACCGTATTGTTGGCATTTATAGCACCTGATAACAAGGGTGAAATCTCTGACGGGGCAAGATGTCCAGTTTATAAAAAGCCTTTCTTGACATATAAGGGCTTTACGTATCTTAGCTGGGACTTCGATGACATAGTTACAGGTCAATGCATCTCTCTTTCCTGATTTGTGACTAAACTTAACCACTTTTGAAAAGAACTCCATTGTCATCTCTGAAAACTTATCAGCTATGTTCTGCTCATAAATACACTTGAAGACATCAGTATCAGCCATACCAGTCGGCACTCCTACAATCGTGATCCGTGGTTGGCGTTTCTTTGGTTCATCGGCGATAACCAGAGACAGTTTGAGTGCTACCTTGATGCTATCAACATCCTCTTTAGTTTCAGTGCTTATTATAACGCTCCCATTTTTAATTTTGCGGACTCCACGTACGTGCAACTTCATTTCTTCAGGACATAATTTTTTGCACTAGAGTTTTTGTTTCGTCACTAGATTTTAATTTATCTCTAGGATAAATATCTACAGAGCTCAAGTTATTTGGTCGCACGAAATTATTGGACCCCTTCTTCACCATGTCAGCAAATGAAGTCAACTCAATCAAGTCATGAAAGAACTCAACAGACTCCTTAATAGTGTGCTTGAGCTCTGAAATTTGTTCCGCTAGGTTATGTTTTTCTTTCAATTCATCGATTATGTTGACGGTTGGTGGGCTTTTTGCTTCAGGGACTGATACAAAACTGCCATTTGTGAGTCACCAGATGCAATTTTACGGCACAGGGTGGAGATCTTCAATTTCTGCTCCGAGTTGAGTTTGCCATCCGTGGCAATAGAGCAAACCTCATTTAACAAACATGGAGCAGCACTCCATGTTTGCCATCCATTTTTGGATCTCGGGCGTGGTTGCAACTTCTATAGAAAAATCCGACACAAGCCTTTTTGCTGGCGAGGTATTGTGATCACTTGAATTAACGGGGCGGCTATCCATTTTTCAAACAATTCAATATGTTTCCATTATTTACTAAGGTTAAAAATAATAAAGAAGGTCACTGTTATTACGTTAATTAAATATTGCTAACAAGCACGTCTGTATACAAGAACGTATACACTACGTACGTTTGAAGTTCAGGAAGGTGTGTGGGGGGAGGGGTCGGTGATCGCATCAAAACTATGCTCAAGATTTCTATAATTAAAGCAAAGTTTGAAAGATGGAAATGGAAATTTTTGATTTTCTTAGTAATTAGACATGCTCTGCTGGCAATAAAACCTAAGTTCTGGTCTTGGATCTTCTTCCAGATTGCATTTCTTCTACCAAAGAATTCTATCATTTGAGCATAGTTTGAAGATTTCGAGGCTTGTGGGCGGCGAGCAGGGGTAGCTCATCTTTCGGTAAGGCCTGGGTCGACGGGCCATTACATGCCGGGGTGGCGGGAATGTTCCATCGAGACCCCGGTTCGGGGCTGCGGCACAAGGGTAACAGAAGGAACAGCGTGGGTTTTTAGTTAGTGGAAGTCTGACACTCCCTTAATCTGCTCCAGAGAGGGAGAAGTCATCCACAGCTCCGTGGCTGGGTAACACGATACTTGACTAGCGTCAAATTTTCTGGCTTATGACTACCGTAATATCTATAAAAAACTAGCTTTTTGCCCGCAACTTCGCTCGCGTGGTAGGTTATTCCCGCGTGAATCCCGATCCCGTGGGAATTTCTGGATAAAAAGTATCCTATGACCGTCTCCTGGTTCTAAGCTACCCCCCTACCAATTTTTAGCCAAATCGGTTCAGCTGTTCTTGAGTTATAAATAGTGTAACTAACACGACTTTCTTTTATATACATATACTAGCTGTGCCCGCGACTTCGTCCGCGCGGAATAGTGACTTTCAGGAGCATTTTTAATTTTTTAGACTAATTATTTTGAAAATAAAACTCATACATAATTTTAATGTCGTATGTATTAAACATCTAAAAAATAAGTTTCAAGCTTCTAGCTACGTAGTAATTGACATACAAACTTTCATCCCCTATTTCAACCCCTTACAGCCCTTTTTCGCATTAAAAAGCAGCCTATGTCCTTTCTAAGGCTCTAGACTATGTCCGTACCAAATTTCATTAAAATCAGTTCTGTAGTTTAGGCGTGATTGAGTAACACACAGACAGACAGAGTTACTTTCGCATTTATAATATTAGTAAGGATAGATAATACAAATTATATCCGAGTTATGGAGGATTATCGATATGTTTATAAAGTCACCGATCCACCGATCAACCTTGACAAGCGTTGCTGAACTTTAAAGATTTACCTGTTCGGCTCGGCGTTCAGTCTTATACTATTTCACAATTTCACGGGTTCAGTTCGATAGATGCATTGTACGGGTCATAATTTATCGATTATAGTCGATATCGAGATTATAATATAACGGTATTTGCAAATTTACGGTGACAGATACACCATTCAAATTGTTGTATATATTTATTTATTAATACTTTGTGCAACACAAAAGTATAATAAAAGACGGACTTAATGCCTCAGGCATTCTCTATAGTCTTCGGCACGTAAGTTGGCAAGGTTTCGGCGTAGTGGGGGTAAGTTCGCGCATCGTGTACTTAGTGGTACAAAAAAGTGATCACTTTAAAATGAAATTTGAATTTACTGCTTGCCATTATTCTATGGTTATTGCCATCATTTAATTTTAATCATGTCTGTTCAGAAGAATTTAAAAAAATGTATTTAAAAAAAAAACATTAAAAATAATATATTCTCGTCGTCACAATTAGTTAATAAAACTGCTACCCCTTTTATTCTTCTTTTTTTCCGGTGTCCTAAAGACAGTGACGAATTCGGAATTTCAAACTTCCTTAACTATAGTGTCTAACTGTTCTTTCTGACGTTTTAATAGTCTGCGTAAAACGGTATTTGGTCCTGGCATTGTAATTAACGTAACAAAAACTAAATTTAAAACAACAACTCGTAACAAACACAAAGGGTACAACTTTCGTGTACGCAAGTGTATTCGGGAGCAAATTGAACGAGAACTACTGACGCACCAATCGCGCGCTCGGAGCGGGGCTACGTCATACCCCGCGTCCCGCTGATAACCGCTGACACCTAAAAATCAACTTCTGCGCATTGAAAAACTCTTGCCAAGTTATTTGCCTATCACTATACCAGTCAACCATATATTTAATTTCATTCACTAAATCATTCTTCATTCAATGTTGTGTTTTTTGATAAGTAAGTTTTCTTACACCAATGACTACATTATTTTATTATCTTTTCAGGTGGCCGCATGGGACGAACACTCAGAGATGTGTTCGGGCTAACTGCGATAAGTATAAGTGTAATTATATTATATACAGTATATAACGCACGCTGACTATACCGTATATTATGAATATAACGTCAGAGAAATTCATTGTTTATCACTTAAAACTATAAAAAACCTAAACTTAACTGTGGTTGAAATCATTACCATCTGACCAAAACACATAAAGGAGCAAAAAGTTATAAAATAACAATATATTCTATTGGTAAAATTAGACCCAGCATTAACGTTCCCACGTTCCGGAAATGGGCCGTATTCCACCCCGCGGGTCCAGTATGGGTTGACGAAAAAATGAACAAGTAAAATTTAAACTTTTTTGTTGGTCGGAACGCTCCGTGAGTTTTTTAATGAGACATGTAAAATCATAAACAGTGTGTATAATAAGACTAAACGAACACATAGTATAAGGTTATGTTCAAAAAGCGTGATTTTTCAATAAGCGAATGCCACTTGGCTTTTTTTACTGACTCTAACTGATATACATCAATGAATGTAACTCCAAATTCATTGCTTTTTATGTCACATCAACCGCCTGATACATCATGAAAATCACGCAATGAATATAATTCCAATGTCAAAATGTAAGCATATGCGACAGGTAAGATTATTTTTATTGTTGGTGCGTTTGACCACCATCTCACCTGATAGTAAGTGATGATGTGGTCGAAGATGAAGCACGCTTACTTTGAAGGAACCTATTTAGAACCTAAATACCTCCAGATTAATCAGCTATTAGGAAACACAGACTCCAGTAGGAAATTCCGCTCCTTAGCTGTACGCACAACGAAAGTATTCTCAAAAAATTTTGGGCGTCTAGGTGGGATGGTCATTTTATGCCCGTACAAGCAAAATTCAATCTTAAGATGCTGAACAATTAGAACAACAAACAATTTCTCTGACCGTATTAGTATAGTTGTATGTACAGTGTAACGCGGCGCTTGCGAGTCTCAAACTTAAATAGACATTGCCTTAAATCGAATAGTGCATATATTATGTGAATCTGTCTGACGAGTCGATATGTATGGTGCGGTCATTTTAATGAAGATTTTTTCCATAAATAAATAAAATATATTCCTATCCACAAAAGTCGGTTTTAGGACTCTCAAGCCCACTTTCTTGAATTACATAATTAATGTGACAAATAGTCAAGCATGCCTTAATTGATTGGTTGAATTTCTTTTAGACAAACAATCGCGTCAATTGATTTTCAGTAACTGGGGTATGTGTAATGTGAGTTATCTAAACTAGATCGCGCTAACTTAAACATGGGCTATTTCAAATCGTATGGAAAACGAAGGTTTTCTGTTTTTACCACTAGATGGCACTTTTTCAGTTGCAGTGCAAATTGACTTTCTAGCCGATCTAGCATCTTAGAAAACTCATATAGTATTGTAAAAGGCCACAGGCTACTGATTAAAAATATCTTTGGCGACAGTATCTTAATTACTATCTTAAAAGCCTAATTAAAGTAAAATAATAGTTTTTATTCACTGCACTATAAATGTGTCATATTGAGATTTTTGCCACCACAAAAAAAATATAAAATTGTATATGGCAGCCTAGCTGATTAGGGAGACGACCGCACCTTAATTGTAAAGTTCTCGGCATCAGTATCATTAATAAGGGTTTTCTGAAATGACTCACTAGGTGGCAACATCTCGTCAGGTCCATAGAGGTATTAATGTATCATGAATAGACTAGAAGAGTTAGGCCTCACCAGCTATACATTGGTTAAAAAGACAAAGAAGCATCGTAGATTTCCACTTCCAGGCACAGCCGTATGTCATTTCTACTCTATTTAGATTACCTCTATGGTCAGATCCAGGCATCTTTCAAAACGCTTATGTCTTCTGACATCTGTCAAGTTGACATCAATGTCAAGCTTACGTCAAAGTTTCGTTTCTAAAGATCCTTTCGCGACTTTAATATTTTTCACCATCCAAAATATTTTACCGAACAACCTTCTGCGTTTGATGGTCTATCATTCTACACGTGAATTTAGCAAAACTGTGGTGGCTCCTCTACAAAGGCCACTTAACAAGAGTTGAAGTTTTGAAGATCCTTTCGCCTCAGTGTGCCACCTGGTGATGTGAATTTCCCTGAAAACCTTCGATTGTTGTTAAACAAGTCGTGTTTAGACCACGAGTCATCAAATGTAAAAATAAACTAATCCTTCTCGACTTTAAATATTGTAATGAAAATGTTGAGTAATGTTTAATTTAGTTTACAAAAACTGTCCATTTATTTGGCAGTAAAAAACTGGCAATTAAAAAGGTATATAAATTATTAACCTTAACTGTTTACTGCAGACATGATCAAATTAATAGCAAACAAATATTTCATTATGTTAGCTAGTTTACTTAGACCCTGTTTCAAAAACAAATATTAGCGAAATCAACATAATTTAATGATAATTTGTGACGCCTTGATAATGCATTTCAGGAAACCCATTGCTTTCAAATAGGCAGATTCTTGTGCTAAATTAAACGTTACTGAACACCATGTATAGTGTCCTAAAAAGATATTCCTAGTAGAGAGGCCGTTTTACCTGTGTCGTAAGCCTAATATTCGTTTGCTATGTAGACTTAGCATAGGATATACAAATATTTATGATTTCAATCATTACCTATAAAATTATTCCTTTTTTTGGGAGTACTGAATGGCTGCGTTACGGCGGCTGCGACTAAAATAGCAATGGCTGACAGTGATGACATTTGGCATTGCCGCCATCTTTAATTTGTGACATTTGACATTAACGTCAATAAGGAACTGTCAGACGGTTTGCTTGATTCCTAGAGTGCATCACCATTGATTTCTAAAATATTCCTGATTAGCCTTTGATGTATGCTAGGCTTTAAGCATGGCTGCTTAAAGCCTCTTCCAGTTAGTTTAAAATATTAAAAAAAAAATTAAAACATAATATTTTGTATATTTATCTGTCTTCGTGACGTCACTTTGTGTCAGTCATGTTTCTATTTGTTTTCCTACAAAGATAAGTGTTAAAATTACCACTATTGTATAGACCATAAGGTGCACATTAGTGTAATAATTTTGTTCCTATGAAACTGAAAACAATGAATGTTTGTCTCTGTTTATATAATTATATTGTCCAATCATTTTGACGAACACTTTTGTGCAAAAGAAAGCATAATAAAATTGACTGATTTTTCGAAACTAAAAATAAAACTTTTATTAGCTTTGGAGCTAAACTTATTTATTTGTATGTTAGGGTGGACTATAAAGACATTGCTGTTATGTAAATAGACCGTTCGCGTATGAAAGGTACTCAGACACATATAAGTGAATTGTTTCGGATGTCACTCTCGTTATTGAAAGCACCTAGATTTAAGTGCCCCTAAACGTTTACCGTTTGTCTCAAATTATTTTAATTATTCTTCAGGTTTAATTATAATGCGAAGCAATTCTCATTATGGGTCTGCGAATCAACGATTGTTTTTGCCTTGTCTCGTGCTAAACGGGAAACGCCACTTAAATATCGACACCTCCATGCAATAACATCGTAACTCACTTTTTGTGATTTTACAGGAGAGCGATTTTAAAGTTTGAAAAATTATAACAAACTCAAAACACCCCGTACAATTTTTGAAGCTGGCTCTATTTAATATAGTTTAGGCGGACTATAAATAGGTATGGTTAAGTTGTAAAAGGAAAATTGTTTTCATGGGTTTTCATGACTTACATGAAAAACAAAACAGTGAAATGACATATAAGTTACGAGGACAAACATTGTATGTCTGAGTTACAATTTAGTTTTTTTGTAGTTTAATTTATTTTTGTGGTCAGATAATTGTAACTCCAAGGTGTTAAGTTACATAAAATGTTTTTATATAGTAAAAATTAAGTCAATTCATGCAATCCAAAACAAATCTGTAAATACACATCCCATAATGCGATAATGTATTATTATTATACCTATTTTTGTGTTTGTTATTATGTTGTCTTATTAATTTGAAAGACAAAAGAAACATTTTGTAGTACTTAAATATTATTTAATGAGATCACAAAATCAGGATCAGAAATTACAAAATAGCAGAACTTAACTGAATACCTTCTTATATTATTCAACGTAAAATTAAGACACTAAATACGTATCTTTTAAAACGTAAGTAACAATCTTTTAAACATATTAAAAAAAAAAAAAAACTTATTAAAAATATTAATTTTAGCTAGCTAGCTGAGTGGAATGTGGAAGATTTAAATAAAAACTATGATAAATATCTGGTATTGCCTTACATTGACACAAGCTTACAAGGTCCTTATACTTTGCTGTTGATATTGGGAGCACTTTATTGTACAATAAAGGAATACTTTGTCCTTCGTTTAACTGTTCACACTGAACAGTCTCTTGTGCTCTTTTCGTTCGTGTGATTTGTGAAGTAGGTTTCATAGCAAGGTTAAGGTATAAGGGCTGATCACTGAGAAAATCGTATTGCAAATAAATTAAATCAGGGTTTTCCTTTTCTATTTTAATGTGTTGTATTTTAGTCCATGTCATCTTTTTTCCAGAACTATTCTAGTCCCAGTTTAGTTTTCTCTTTATAAAACATTTATAATCAAGAATCAGGTTTTGATCTAATTCAGTAACATCATAAGGAGTCCCCGTAGTTTTAGCACATCTGATCAGGGTGATCCATTGCTCTGGTACAAAAATAATCTGATTTTTCTTCCGGAGCTCTATCAACGCGTACATAGCATCCCCTTCAGATTGTGGGGGTCCTACTTCAAAATAGTTATGTGTAATTGTTATTCCAAATAGCTTACATGCATGCGAGTACATAGCTATTATTATTCGATTGCGGTTTTGTCCGCCACAGCAATCGGAAAAGAAATTAAATATACGGAATCCTTCTTTGTATTTCTTTTTAATAAAAAGAAACACAGCGCTACTAATTTCTGAGGACTAGTTTAATTTTTGAGGCCTTTCCTATATCATATATAGTAAAAATATATACCGCAAACTTCCTTTTGTAGTAAAAGAGCGAAACTTCAGATTGGGGTGTAGTCAATACTTTCTGTAAGTCATATGAGGCTGTAACAATTAAATCCGATTGTTTTGACTGAAACTTACAAGTGTCTTTCACCTCTCTTACCACTGTTTTGTTCGCAATATGCAAGGAATACTTTAGCTTCATGTCTTCTTTTTCGTTTTCAGTCCCAAAAATCTTAAAAACTCAACTTACAATGCAGTAACAGTACATTTTATGATCATAAACCATAATTTTATCATGTACATAGATTGTATCTAATGTTACAATTTTGTTGTACTTGATAAACAAGCTACTCATAATATTTTCTATAAATTGTAAATCAAGTTGCAATTATATTGTTGAAAAAAAATATTTTTTGGATTAGTTACAATACTTTGACGTTGGTTTATTTTAGAAACGAAAGGGAATAGAATCACAATGATAGTACAGAAAAAATGCATTTTTTTTTTACATAACAATGCCGTTGTAACTTAATTTTTGGAAAAAAGTGAGTTACGATGTTATTGCATGGAGGTGTCGATATACATAGGTCTGACCTATATCGAAAATACATTGCAAGAGTGCAAGCTAACTAGCCTCTTTAGTAAATCCCACGCTTTATTTGCAAAAAAGCGAAGGCCGCCTTAAAATATTGTAAATAAAGTTTTCAGCCAATCACGTACACCCACAACCCTAAAATTAGGCCATTCCTTAAAACGCTATGTATAGTAACACAGTGTTAGATATATTCATTATTTATGAGTGAAATACGGGATATGGATGTGTGTTCTGAATTATGCTAAAACTCCGAATAATTATTTTGGTATAGTTTTCATATCAGCCTAACTTTAATTTATTTATATAATAACATAAATAAGACGATTAAAAAAAAAACAGTATTAAACTTCATGCACCTCTTTGTACATAAATCCAATTCGGTTGTCTTCGGGCTTTTTCGCTTTCCGCGAACTATTGACCAATCAGCGTTGTGAATTCATATTTTTGTAACGGTAACTTTTTTTCTATAAACTTGGTATAATTCAGAACACAGCGTGCTTGAAGTGTGTATTATATAAAATAAAAAGCGAAATATTATAAGTTAGCAAATAGATCGTAAGGTTAATGTAATTATGTGAAAAAAATATGGTTCTTTTTGTTTTATTTAAATCAGAAATAAAAAACAAATTATTTTGTAATATACATGTATTGGACTGTTTGGAAACTCTGTGTGTTGTTTTTTATTATTATTGGAATTAGCGAGAGACAGCATTGTTTGGTGCTAGCGTAATATGGAGACATATTGCAAATGGCGCGAAAAAATAACGCTATGTGTCACTCTGCTTAAAGTTTTAGATAGCTGACTGTGCAAGCGCCGAATGGTATCATGCATATTTTTGACAGTTGACACCAACCTTTTTTTTCTTAAATATGTCTCTATATTTTAATAAACTAAGAACACTTCCACACGGTCCAGTAGCTAATAACAATTGAAAAATAAATAATAAGGGTTTATTTTCTACAATAAAGAACATTATTCGAGTATTATAATAATAATGTAATATAAAGAAGCGTTCTAATTTTCTACACTATGTGCAGTGCCAAAATATATACCTTGGGTAAAGTTGGAAATGCATTTGTTGACAATGACTGGGCAATGTTAGCACTTGTGTAGTAAGTTCCTCAATAATGGCTGAGAGGGATACATAGGCTTGCTTTTCATGCCTTGCATTACATTTAACGTCGTTAAAGGATTTGAACAGAAAAGAGGGTAGTGCTCAAATTTTTATTTGAATATCCAATTATTGTTTGCTGATAAAAAGTCGTAAAATATGGTATTTTAGTTTTGCCCGGGCAATGCTGGCAGCACATTGTCGACTTTACCCATTTATAACTAGTTTATTTTCAATCAAACCTGATTTTTATATTTATTTACAGTTTACTTTAAATTTAAGGTCTCAAAATCGTATTGTTCAAAAATACAAGCTGTAAAGGAAATTGTTTGTTTATTACTTAAATTTACAAGAATGTCAGTAAAATGGGACGTCTAGTGTCCAAATTCTTTTCTAAACTGTGGCGTTGAGAAAATCTTCAATATTTAACTCAAATCCTCGCATATTGTTTTTTTTTTTATAAAAAAAATCAATTTCAAATATGTAATTAGAACTATTTAATTTTCTAATATAATGGCCCTTTTGCTAAATCTAGGTGACATTTCAATGCATAACCTATATGAAAAGAGCACTGTTGGATTTTTATCGCACGGCTCTGCCCCAAAATTAGGCTTTTATTTAAAAGTGACGCTTAGTAATAGTGAAAAATGGTTTTACTAAAACCACGTGCACTAAATGCTTCGTAGATTGAGCGTTGGACCATTTTTACACAACCATGAACGTCGCCTTATCTATGCCGTTTTTTTGTGTTGGTGTGTTGTTAAGCCATACACTAACGTGTATGGCTTAACAACACACCAACACAAAAAAACGGCATAGAAGGCGAAGGCCATACGTTAACACGTATGGCCTTCGCAACCAGAGCGACAAGCGATTATACCGACTTACCATTCGGTGAGAACGCATTCAAGAACTGTTCTATAATCGACCCGGAGCTAAAAAAGTATTACTGTTTTATAGCAAACGAATACTACAGAAAAATATCTGGTGTTAATTAATAATCAGTGTTTAATCTGTTTTTTTTAAAGGGTGTGGGCAATGTGGGTAGAATTCACATTACTGGCAATCTTTTTAATCCCTACAACTAAGCTAAATATGCTCTCGATCACAAATCTGACCTTAGCCATTATCCTATTGATGTTAATCTGTAGTATTCGTTTGGTATGGATTGTCGCAAAGTAACGACCGATTCTAATCTGTATGCTTTGTTGAGGCCTGTTTATTTTTGTATTCGGGGTGAACCTTCAAAAGGCGACTCGATTTGGACAAGGACGAGGGTGTGTAGGAATATTACCTCGCTAAAACCATCCTGGTGATCACCATACAACACATAGAAAGAACTCCGTTACCTTTAAAACGACTCCAGAACTCTTTCTGTGCAATACTTGATAGAGCAGATCTCAGAAAGGACTGAAAAGGAGTGTCCCCTGAGTACAAACCTACTGTCAGATTTAATTGAGGCCATAAGACGAGTGTCTTACCATTTTCACTTTAAATCTGAGGCTACGGGAGTGCCCCACAAATTGAGCAAAAGAGGAAATCTTTTTCTCGAAACTCTTTTCCTCAAACACTAGTGGGTGTCAATAAATAAATCATTATCAAATTATTACTTAAAGAAATGTTGAACTAAATTTTTGGGCCTCTCACAGAGGCTAAGACTTACTGTAGAGCAGTTTTTTTTTCATACATAATCAGTATTGTAAAAATGGCACCACTTTGGGTCATGAGCCCATGAGGCCTCAATTGAAAGGTTTCTTTGTTCATTTATGCCTTAAGTTTAAAGGTACATATATCTAAGCAGGTGTCGCAAGGTTCTTCAGATCAAATTAGCGTAATGTATGGCTTTAGTAAGTTTTAGTTGGAACGCCACAGTTACACATGTCCCTCACATCGACTCGTATGCTCGTGTCTGTAACGCTAGTCACGTTTTTGTTACCTTATATAACTGTTTATGTATTTTGTAACTTATGTGTTATATAAGAATAAATCACTACTGTATTTGAAGTTTGTGTTTTTCATTTGAAGTTTTTTACTAACCTCTAAGTCGTCTGCTTTATCCCAACTATGTAACTGAACAGTGCTCTCACAGCTCCCGGCTCTAGTGTGTGACGGAAAACGGTGTGGTTTCTGTCACTGTGAGTTTGATAGACCCCTTTGCCCACCCCAGGGTGGAGGATCCTGCCGGGATTGTGGAATAGTTTGAAAGAGTTACCGCGGCCTCGGTACACGAAGGGCTTATGGTGGAACACGGATAGGTTTTAGTCGGTAAAAGTCTACACTCCCGCTTCGCCCATATCGGGAGGCAGTCATTGGATGTGTTCCCATCCTTAAAAAATGGGTGGAGGACATCTATGAGAATTACCACCTTGAGAAAAATAAAAGAAGTAACTGATTGCCGACATTTTGTAATGAGCGTTATTTCTCTTCTTTATGCTCCTAACCTATAAAAAAGAAAACATTAACAGACACAGTCCACAGAAAATGAATAACACATAAAATACAAACAAACAAAAGAGGTTTTATTTGTAAATAGTTACAAACAGGCAACACATACGTTGCTCCCACTCAAAGGCCCGCCGAACCCCTGTAGCATGGAGTTCTTCGAACCTACTAAGCAGGACACCGTCATTGTCACTTCTATCGCCCACGATCCTGAGCACACTGTTTCGACACTTACACTTCACACATAATCGCAAATAATTTTTCGACACCAGCGTCCGCAAATATGCCAGAAGCACTGCAGTATCGAGGAAGACGAAACAGTGCCCTGAACACGTTATTATATTGGACAAGCAAGGCATTGCATGCCCTTTGTGTAAAGGTCGCCCACAAGCCGTTTAATTATGTTAATTTCACCTGTGTGGCAACATGTTACCACCACACACCGACAACGCCATGCGCTCTGTTTCTGTACCTTGATCATCGCATAAACTGTCAGTTATTAAGTGCCTAAGATATTTAAATTTTGAAACACGGCCCAGCGGTACACCGCAAAAGTAGTGGTAGTAGCCCCCCCCCCCCCCCCCCCCGCCCCCCCTGGGAGCGGTACGCCCCGGGCTTCTGGTCCTGGGAGGCCTCTAAATGACTGCAAGTTCCCCTGATCAAATCGTAAATAAGCCTTTGAAAACATACTTAGTACCTACCTACTTGTTGTTGGAGGCCCCGTAGACAAATAAGTACTCGAAAATTTTCAAGATCCTTCACAAACAAATTTAAATACAAGATCAATTTTGGCTCTCGATACTGGAGGAAGTTAATTTGGTTCAAAAATATTTACAGTCTCCAAAAATGACTCTGGATACAGGACTTGCTAAAATAAAAGTCATAAATGAATATTTAGTGACCAAATAAACCTCAATTGTAGACTATGTAATTTTTGGCACTAAAAATGCAATGATATGGATATTAACATCGAGAAACGATGAAGAAGGAAGGTAAAAAAAACAATGGCGGGTGAACTAGCTCAGGATGATTATCGATTCAAGATGAAATACTTACGTCGGTCAATGTTTGAATGCATAGACCGATTTATACCGGAATTATCACAACGATACATGGTTATCAAACAAATAAACAATATTTCCTCCTGCTGTGGCAAATCCATCCAAAGGTTGTCTGTAAAAGATCGCTTTTAGCGATAAGATCGCCCATTGTAACAACCTTTGTAGTTTTTAAGTCCTCATTTAATTCTGTTATGGTGTACGATAATAGTACATTGTTCACCGAGAGGAGAAAGTGACCGATTACCGTCGAGGGTGTCGTTTGAAGCCCGAGCCTAAGGAGAGGGCTTTAAAACACCCGAGATCGGGAATCCCACTTTCTCTCGAGTGATACATAGTGCTTTATACTACACCTACGAGGAAAATAAATAGTACTTTTCAACATTGAGTACATATACCATAACGTACTTGGTTTGTATTTTTGCGCTTTTTCACTGAAATATAGCTAGCAAAACAGTTTCAGAAAAAGATGCCGCATTTTTTTCACTTTTCCATTGCAAAAAATCGTCATAAGTTTTACTATATTTTTTAATTGATTTCTGTGGTAAAAGGTTATCAATCAGTATTTTTGCTGTTTCCTTCAACTGCGGCGGAGTTAAAAAATCTTCATCATCACTATCACTACTTATCATTTTGATAGTTTTATTTTACTTTCTACGAAAACTGAATCCTCAAACAACACACAAATTGAAAATGGCGCCAATGGCGTCTGCAATTTTCACATGTTCTTTTTTCAAATTGTTTATCCTGCCGCCGCAGGGTCGCACTGCCAGCCCGACACCATCCAACACACAGCTAGTAGCCAGTGTCATTTTGCGAACTTGGAGATAAAAACTCACTGTAAAAACTTTTTGGCTTTTGATATTTAGGTTACCGGCGCAGTCTTACCCAAAATTAAAAAAGAAAAACCACGTAAGAAATGGATTTTCATACACTTTTCTCTCCCGCTCAGATGCGTTTTCTCCCCGCATATTTGTTCGATATGCAATGACGTACTTTCTACCGTAAATTTGATAAAGTATCAAGGTACTTTCCAAGCAGGTGTAGTATAAAGAATATATCTATCTATCTAACGAACATTCATCATAGTATACACATCCCCACCTCGCCAAATTCAACTGGTTGCTATACCAAAAACAAGATGTCCACGAGATAAGCAGATACAATTAGGTATAACAATTATATACGCACACCAAACACCTTACATCATCACCTATGTATTAACCTTTTGAAATCAGTAGATACCGTCTGGTACTGATTTAGACTCAGGGTAATAAGTTTGCGGGAATGTTGTAACGAGATTCGATAGAGTAATTGAAGAAACAGGGTGAGTTTTAAGTCACAAGAAGTCTGTCCTCATTAGATTATTTTCCTACAGCAATAAAAGGCTATGTTTAAGGATACAGGAAATTTTTATTCAAATCTGAATGCATTATGACTTTATTATTTTTGTATTTTATTATTGAAGAAAAATTTTCGGTACTTAGAAAAAGGTTCCTTTATTCCTATGTTCATGAAGTGAAAATAAAAAGTTAAAGGGTGATATTTGGATTGCCTACGGCTACAGGCCCCAATGTGATTCATCCGGTCCTGCTACATACCAATCTCCGTTCTACCAGTGCTGTCCAAGCTTTTGAAGAAAATCTTACACAAACATTTACTTGGTTATAGTGCCAAACACGTAAGTTGGCAAGAGTCGTTAGATGCGCAGAAGTCGATTTCTAGGTGTCGGCGGTTGTCAGCGGAACGCGGGGTATGAAGTAGAAGTAGTAAGTAGCACCGCTCCGAATGCGCGATTGGTGCGTCAGTTGATCCTTGCTTCCCACTTTGTGTCTACGTCCCGTTCGCTCCCGAATACACTTGCGTACACGAAAGTTGTACCTACCCTTTGTTTTTGTTACGAGTTGTTGTTTTAAATTTAGTTTATACTGCACAGAACTAAATACCGTTTTACGCAGACTAATTTTGAACGTCAGAAAGAACAGTTAGACACTATAGTTAAGGAAGGTTGAAATTCCGAATTCGTCACTGTCTTTAGGACACCGGGAAAAAAGAGGAATAAAAGGGGTAGCAGTTTTCGTTTACTTTTATTAACTAATTGTGACGACGAGAAAACATCATTTTTTTTTTATACTTTTAAATGCATTCATGTATTACATCTATTTTATTTATAATACCTAATTAACTAATGAATTCCTCTTCTTTCTTTAACTTTCTTCTGAAAAGACATGATTAAAAATAAATGATGGCAATAACCATAGAATAATGGTAAGCAGTAAAAGTGACCACTTTTTTGTTCCCCTAAGTGCACGATGCGCGGACTTACCCCCACTACGCCAAAACCTTGCCAACTTACGTGCCGGGGACTGTACCTTCGCGCAAATAACAATTTTTCAGCTAACCAGTATGGCTTTAGATAGCTTTAGAGCTGGTATTTCTACTGAAGACGCAGTTGTGGTTTACTCTGTAAAAGTGACTGAGCTCATGGTTAAGAGACAAAACTGTCTGGGCTTATTGTTAGATTTATACAAATCATTCGACACTGTCCCTGTGCATTGGCATACATGATGTTACCCTAGAATTTTTCAAGAGCTACCTCAATATTAGATATCGATATTAGATATATGAGGGAGGGTGCACATATCAGTACACATACTTGAAATAAAAAACGGATGTATAAAAATAACCAATTTTAATGAGTCCTATTTATATTATATAACATAAAAAAATACATTTACTTACGTCCTTACACATGTATCCAAAACTCAAACAATAATATTAATAAATTGAAGATTTAAATCCACATAATGTTGTTTAATTAGGTACACACATTGTCAAACATACCTAGATTCTTTGAAGGAAGGAAAGTGTGCGTTATAAACGCGCGGCAGTGATTGCCTCACATATAGTTAAAAAGCAAAATAATTGTAGAAAGCCAACTCTCGTACGTACTCAAAAAGTATTGAAATTAAATTAATGTCATCTCAGAGAAAATCAAAATCATTTGTCCAAAAGTGATTGGAGAAGTGATTTTTGGTTTGATTTCGGCTTTTTGGCCATTTGGCAATATCGAGAATTGTACCTACGCTCATGCGCTTTGCAAATTTCGTTTAAGAAACTGGGGGCTATACTCGAGCTATGTTTGACAATGTAAGAACTAAGAAAAATAGGTATAATTACAAATACACATAATTTTTCAACACTAATTAATCTTGAAATAAAACAAAATATTATGACAACAGCATATGGTGATAATTTCTTAAAAATAATGATGAATATACAATGTAAGCTAGCATTATGCATTGATTACAACATAGTTTCAAATATACAAGAAATAAGGCACAAAAGAATCCTGACTAGTTTGGCGTGTTCAGTTCAAGAAAATTTTAACAGAAAAGCTGTGCCTGCGTAAATCCCGATCCCGTGTGAATTCCGGGATAAAAAGTCACAAAAAACTTTGTTGCCCTTTAACCTCCTCTATTTTCCACTGAAAGTCCCATCAAAATCGTTTCATCAGTTCAAGATATTAACCGGGACAAACAGACAGACAAAATTTCTAAACAGTTTGTTTGTGTTTTAGTGGCGTGTCAATAACTTGAGAAAACAGTTATTTTATAATCACAGGCACAGAAAATTCAATTATATTTCAATGTAGGTATCGATATTCATTGCAAAAGTGGACCCCTTTTACGACGCATATTTTTTCGAGGTACGGAACCATGGTCTGTATTCCTTAACTATAGCTGTCGTTAAATATCAATATCCACTACGACTTAGGACTTCTTCTTCTTCTAAAACATATTCACTCAAATATATGAGTTGTAAGCCGGAACACGCCATAATAATTAACAAACGAAGAAAGCTAACGAGAAAATATGTTGATAATAATAAAAATAACCGGATAACACTGACTACAACCGGCCTAAAAGTTCACATTAATAATAGTTTAAACATACACTCTCCAAATATACAGATTACTTTACAAAACTCGACTAGACACCACATTGAAGAAATTCTTTACGTGAATTTTCATTTTTTTTTGTATTGTGCTCAGTACTTTGATGTCTTAGCGTTATTTAAGAAAGGTAATCAAACACGATCGGTGGGTTTTTAATTTAAAATATATATGCGTTTTAATAGTACCGGTATATGTACGTATAGCGCCAGCATACAATCTACGCCAATTTGTCAAATTTTTCCAATCGATTTTGAGCCTTATGAGGCTACTAATAATGTTGTAAATGTATTACATAATTTTGATATATTTTAGTAGGTTGCTGTGCTGTACAGCGTACAAACTATTTAAAAGTTTTTTTTTTTGTTTTAATTTTGAGCTTTTAAAAATTTAAAACAATATAGGTACATAATACGTAAAAAATTGTGTCCAACTATGAGAAAACGTGCTTATATTTTTTTCAACCACATCATACGTAATATTTTTCTTTGGTTTTTTCTTTAATAACAGAATTATTCTCTTGCATCCATGTTATACATTACAATAAAAATATTTAGCACCTTTACGGATTTACCGGTCAATATGTACATTTAGTAAATTCTTAAAAAAAAAACATTTATAAAAATATGTTAAAACTAAGAAGATTGAGCAGTTTTTGAACTTGCATAAGTTAGGCACGGCGCGTTCGCCTTAACTTTATAAGTAAGAATAGTAAAACCGTGTTACATAGTATAATTTAGTATACAGCGTGATTTTTTATCAATTTTCAAAAAAAAATATGGCATTACATTTCAGTCGAAGATACTATTACAAAGTGATTAAAGATTAAAACAGCCTTTTCTGCTGTTGATAATGAAAATGTACAAAATCTATTCTTTCTTCTTTGAGATGAAAAAAGTCAGCTTGTATACAAATCCAGTATAAAGATTACATTGAAGTCTCAAAATAGAATATCTAGCACTCTAAATTGGTAGGATAGTATTTATATGGCTTTTCAAAGAATATAAGTCATTATATAATTATTAAAATTGCATATTTTTATAGAAATATATTTTTTACACATTTATGTTGTTCGTTTCTTTACGTTCGACTTAAGAGTACAATCGAATATTATACAAACTATAACTACTTAGGTTATTTCAAAAGTTTCAATAAAAAATTCATCGGACATAGAATAATCCTTATATTAAAACTTAATCTTGCAATTCTGAAACACCAACAAAACAAATTACAATATTATTTACAAAAATACAAGAAACTATTATACAAATTCTTATATCGATGTACTAAAATGAAATCAAGTAGTAGAAAATTATATATAAATTGACATTGATTTTCTTTATTAAAAACATTAATTAATTCAAACTAAATTAGTTAGCGTAACTTCTCAACATTAATGACGATAATTAAACACAAAATAAAATAATAAAATGTCTGATATTCAAAACTCATAATTCAAATAAACTACATTAAATATATGCGGTCGTGTATCCACACCACAGACTAACTTTGGCAAACGTTGTTGTTGCCTTGAAAATCGACGGTGTCCTTCTCATACCTATAAAGACTGTATTATGGAAATATTGTAAGAATCAATCATGTTTTGAAAAGAATAATCATGAAGTTTCTTGCTGGCCTATGTGAAATAAAATATCTCTGACTTTATCTATGACTCATTATTATCATTGTAAATAAATATATAAAGTGACCAATAAAATGTAAATTTGGGTTTTCTTACTATGACTTTTATATCATTAAGATTCCGATATAGGAGCGAGAAAGCTATACGAGCCACATAGCTCTATCCTTTTTCCACAACGGAATAAGAACGCATGGCATAGTAGATGGGCCGCTCATTTTTATAATATTTAGATTTTGAAGTTTTGCTAAAACTAATTTAATTTGAAATTATACAAGGTACTTCAAAAAATTCATACTTAACACATTGTAGATACAATTTCGTTGTTTCCTAAGACTTTTTACAGTATAAACATCTTAATACTCTAATCTTCTTTCTTAGTCAAATTCAATTATGTTTTACCGCTTTTCCTGACCCTGTTTCTGAAAGCCAACCTCTTCTAATTGATTGATGTTTTGGCAATCAAAAAACATCATAGAACCAAAACCATAGGGTACCATAGACTGTAGATTGCTAGAAGAGTGTCCGTTCATAGTATTCATTATAAGATTTGACTGTACTTTGCTATGTAAGCGATAATATGAACCTTAAAGTTTTAGTTATAAAGTTCATATTCGTATAAGCAACTGTGAGTAGTTATATTACATACTATATTTAGATTAACATGTAAATATATAGTATGCAATTCATGTATTATAATCGAGTACGAAGTTCGAAATTATTTGGTGTGAGTCAAATTCGTGTATGGGGGTGTCATGATAGGACAAAGCAGACTGAGTTCCAAAAGGTCAAAAGTTGTGAAATCATGTCCGAATACATACTACCAGTTCATATTGTGCGTGGCATTTTGAACTTTAATACAGTGGCGATTGTGCTTAATATTGACTTTTATTATCAAATAATGAATAGGTAAAAAAAAAATATATTTCTATGTCTGCACTAATTTTTACAGTATACTACCTGCCTATATACAGTATGTTAACTAACAGAGGAGAGGACGTTCCCGTTAACCCGCAATAGCAACCATACATGCTAAAAAAAATATTACCATTCGAAAACAAAATGATTTTTTTTAATATTAAAATATTCACTAAAGATGTTAAATTGATACGTAAAAGAAACACTCTGTATGCGCGTACTTGAAGGACGGCAACGTCGCAATTTATTTATGAACGTCGGGCCGCGTGTGGGCGATCTAATTGATGTGGTTATACTATTGCGGGTTAACGGGAACGCCCTCTGTTAGTTAACATACTGTATAAGACATCCTTATTAAACTCCCTTTTTATTGATTCTACAATGTTTTTGGGTAGCACTACTATGTCACGGTACAAGCAGTCTAACAAAAATTCCAGGATAACTCTAGATTTATTTTAAAAAATACACTTTGAGAATAGCTTTCTCAAAGACAAAAGTTCCTCAATACTCTATGCATTCTCTTATTGAAGGTAATGAGAACCTCCTACATTTGGACCAGTGAAAAATTAAATCCATCAAGTAATCTTCTATGTCTTCTTTCCACAAAAATCATTACGAATATAACTTCGTCGTTTTTACGAAGAAAGTGATCATTATGAAAAGTACAACTTCGTCTTTTTTACGAAAAAAGTCACCGTTTACTTTAAGAGACCCCTCTTCAAACTCTTGCGCACCTGATGTTGCATCTCGCTCATTTGACGATGAACACGACATTGCTGTCTCGCTCTAGCTGTTCCTCTATCTGTAGGGCAGACAGTCCGCTCTGACAACACAGCTCGTCAAGACAGACCAGGCCGTTGTAGGTCCTCACGAGGGGCTGACTGTGGTCGCTCAGGATTGATGCGGTGTCGTCATTGTGCAGCGTTATTGGGAACTGGAAGAGACAAAATGGTTTAAGTATTTTTTTAGTGCTATGGAAGATTTTTACAGCTAAAGTAAACAGATGAAGAACAAAAGGGACAGACAATTTACAAGTCGTCACTTATACTTGATGATTTTTTAATAACAATTTTTTCGAGTTAATCATCAAATGGTCCCTAGGTGGAGTGAAAGGGAGTGTCAGACTTCTACTAACTACAAACACATCTTGTTCCTTTGGTTGCACTTGCATTCCAGATCCACGGTATCTCGTTAGAACATTGCCAAAAGGCTGGCAAGCAATTGTGATAAAGCTTCGTGAGTGACGTTGACTGTTCTTTGAGGCACACGTGGAACACGACGCGCTGTCGTCACTAACCTGATCCTTACCGGACGGTGAGCTACCCCTGCTTGCCGTCTGCAAGCCCGCGCCTACAGTGGCTGGAGATCGGCTAGATTACTCCTACTTATATAAACCTCTGCTCACCTTATAGACCCTTCTAATAAGCCCCTCCAATACTCCGAACAGCACCAGCTTCCTCTCATTGATGGCCAGCTCCTGAGGCTTCATTCTCCTGCACAGATCCCTGATGGTGCTCCCGTACGACATGCCAGCGTACATGCGGAATATATCGCTGACCTTGGGCAGTTGACGGGCTGGAAGGAGAAGTGAGCATATGTTAGGATCGAGATGTTCACTGATATAGCTGCTTACACAACCATAGCTAGTATTTTATATGTAGTGATCTGCCTATCTGACCGCCTCAACCTTGTAGCTAGGTATCACTACAACCCTTGGCCAGACAGTAGTCTTGTGCCTGCTCGGTCATTTTGGAGATCGTTCATTTCAGACAGTGAACTAGTTCATTCTATTAGTTCTAATAGCTCTATTCGGTCTTCGCTCTCGGCAGTCCTTAACTCCTTAGAGCGCAGCGCGGACCACAGAGCAAATACGCTCTTTAAGTAGGTACTATCAAAGACATCGTATTTATTTATCTCAGTATTACCACAGCGTAAACAGCTGACATAATATTAGGATTATGTATAATTTAAACAGAGATATTTTTTACCCTTCAAACGTGAATCTGAAACGGTTTTCATTCATTCAGACACAGAATGAACTCGTATGACGTTGCTGTCAACCAATCAGTGACTGTATTTCATTTCTCGTTCGCACATTACGATCGCACGGTTTAGAATGTACGAGTACGAAAAGAGCTATTAGACCTATTAGACCGATTATAAGCCAGCGTTCGGAAATGGTTCTTTTAGTACAGTGCAAAGATTCGGCTCCTATTCGTTCATCGTTCACGTACTACACAAGACTACCAAACAAGTGTCAGACTGTCAGTCAGATATATAAGTGACAGTCGGTGCCAACTGAACGTGCTTGCCGAGGCACGGAGGAAACTCCATATTTAAGATGGGCACCCATCTACAGACTCACCTAGCAAGAGTTGCTTAACCGATCGACCTGATCCCGTCCATCGAATGATAGTTATTTTGTAAATAGTTTAAAACACGTCAATCTTCTTGAAGATCAAGATGACACGTCAATCTTTTTGGTAGCTTCGAACTAGATGAGGTCGGTCTTTCCTATCTCACTACCCTAAACAAAAACACCGAAACAAACCTAGAGGTCAGTCTCTTTTAAAGTCCATACAATTCGTGCTGGTCAAATCATATCATAATCGCTTTTGAGAAAAGCATGTGTTAGGGAAATATACACACATCAAAAGTGTCTAGAGATCAAGCATTTTTATGCGGATTTCTTGAGATTGAGATGTGGCTTTGTAATAAATTTATGATTTTATAAATTTATATGGATCCTTTTTGGTGCATTTCATAATTTGAAACAGGAACTGTTAATCAAATTCGAGTAAAAGATGAAAATCAGCTGTCAATATTTTCCCTATAAAAACATACAACGCATTGAAGACATTATTAGTGCTACTGTTTCCCTACTACTGATTAAAACCAACGTTATTATGGAGCGGCGACGTCATTTAAGCAGGGAAGAAATGCTCAGAGCCGTGGGAATGATAGAAGCTGGTTCCCAGCAACGTACTGTGGCTTTAGCTCTGAATACAAGTCAGAGTGTTATCAGTCGACTTTGGACACGTTACCGAAGCACTGGTACCGTGGCTGAGCGCCATGGAGGACGGTATCGCTGCACCACACGGAGACAAGACCGATACATTCAAATCTTAACTCGAAGAGCTCCAACAATAACCGCCATGATGTTAGCCGTGAGGCTTCATCACTCTTCAGGGAACTTAATTAGCGACCAAACAGTCAGAAACCGCTTGCATGAAGTGAACCTTCATTCCCGAAGACCGCTACGGGTACCACCTATAGCAATGCACAATCGTAGGATTCGATATCAATGGGCTCTTGAACACAGAAATTGGGCAGAAGAACAATGGCGTTTCGTGTGCTTTTCTGATGAGTCTCGTTTTGGTATGAGACCGGATACAAGACGTATACGACACTGGAGAACCCCTGGACGCCAACAGCGATTAAAATCCTGCCAGGAAGTCCATCCTTATAGTGGTGGAACCATCATGGTATGGGCGGGTATTTGGATCGGCGGAAGAACTGAGTTGATTTGGATCAGAGGCAACCTCAACGCTCAAATTTATGCTGAGACGATTGTATCTGACGTCATCGTTCCTCTACAAGTGCAAATCGGTCCCTTATTTCAGTTAATGCATGATAATGCACGACCGCACACCGCAAGAGTTGTAAGACAGACTCTCGCCGCAGCTAACATCAATGTCCTGCTCTGGCCTGCTCAGTCGCCAGACTTGAACCCGATTGAGCATGCATGGGATATGCTACAGAGAAGAGCTCTGCCGAATATGGAGGGTATCCAGTCGCAAGAAGACCTTTTTTTGTTGTTGCAACGAACATGGGCGGCCATTCCACAGCGTGATTTGGATGAACTCATTTTGAGTATGCCAAACCGATGTTCTTGTGTTGTTAGTGTTCGCGGTAGAAACACGGATTATTAATTGTTTAAGTTACCCAATAAAATTTTTAAGAAAACTGTTATTTCAGTCTTTTTTTCGAACTTTAATGTTAGTGGTTCAAATGTCAAAAATCCCTTTATTAGGAAAATGGCAAATTTCTTTATTAATGCAAAGGTGACTTGGTTTATCGTTACTGTGACAAACGAAAACACTTTATTTGATGAATCCTTAAAGAAAATTTTAATTAATATCAATCAGGAGAAAAGTTATTGCAAAAATATATGTTGATCCCTAGACACTTTTGATGTGTGTATAACCTTTAAGGGAATTATTCTGGAGAAATCTATTGCAATGCTTGTCCTACAAAAATACAAAAGCTGACACTACTTAGAAATTTATTTATTCATATGTATTTACAAGCCCGCGATTACAATCCCAGGATAGAAAGTAGTCTTTTTGCTATTCCAGGCTATATAACTTATCTATCTATAATAACGAATCTATATGAGGAGATGAGGTTATTGGAATGGTATCATACTGTTTTGATGTTCGAGTGGTTACTCGCTACAACTCAGTTTAAGCTTAAATGTTGGCGTACTTCCACAGTATTTAATAGGTTGGGGAATATTGTTCCAACATTTAGTCACCGCGTACCGAAGTAGGTACTACTAAGTAATATTATTAGCATAGATAGCAACAGCAATTAAGGAATTATGTGACTTACGTGATCTTGCACAGAAGTCCACACATTGTCGCTGCAGCCCTGCACACCGCGTCAGCTGTCTTAACTTAGGTGTCGCACTGTACACCTGGAAATTAAGAGGAAATCAACATAAGATAAGATACTTTTTTATTTTGCAAATATGTGTAGTACAACAACATTGTGGGTACAATGTGAGTTCAGCCATATTTTACCAGAAGGCATACATAGGTACAAATAATCCAAACCAAAACATTTACACGTTCAAAATAAGCTGGGTTTGATTTAACAAACACAGCTATCTCCAAAATATAAATACAAGGCAAAGTTAAGATTTTGTGCTTGCTGAAATATGGATAACAGCTATCCGTGGTTTTCAGTTTGAACATCGAGCGAAGATACCGCTTCTGGGTCTTGAACGCATTTTCTTTATTCGTGGAATTTCCCCAAAATATAACCCCGTATCGAAGACTATGGGATTCGACCATACCGTAGTAGACAGTAAGAAGCGCATACGTGAAAACTCTCGCTGATAATGCGTGTATGGCATTATGCTGATTTGCTTAATTTTTTCAATCAATCATTCAGTTTATTGGTTACAGTCAACTTGGCTCATACAAATAATATACATCCTATTACAATAACGACAGATAAACTGAGACATATAACATAACCAAAAGGATTTATAACAATATACGAAGCGCTGGCTGGTATTGTGGCGCGGCTCAAACTTCTCTACAAAATGCAAAGTATTATTACTAGGCTTTCCAGAAATAAATTCTTCTGGCATTATAGAACATGTCCCTAAACTCAACGATAAGTCCTTCTGGTGGGCACCAGAGAGACATAACCAACATGCCATATAACAAACAAGGCAGTTGGCACGTTGCACATACGTCAATATTCCACATTTACGCGACCAAAATTGAATTTTAAAAAATTACGGTAAACACATAAAATGGTACATGCAGAGCTAGAAGACAGTTCCAAGAATCCTAACTGAGCCCCACCACCTACCTGCGATACACCCCGACCGCTTTCAGGTAGTCGGTACTTGACCGTCAACCCGTGCGCTTGTTTTTGCTGCTTAAAGTTACAAACACAACAAAAGTTACTATATTTTTTTTTCGGTGTCAGTTTTTGAAGTGAAAGTGATGGATTCTAATAACACAGGTATGAATCTTTATTTTTATTATTGTTTACTTACCCAAAATGCCCAATTCGAATAATTAGGGGGCTTCAAACACACGGGTTGTTTTAGACAAATTTTGAAGTAATTTTGAACTTTAAAGGTGAATTTGTTGTATTTCTCGATGAGATACGATCGTCATTCTTTTTTTATTTGAAACTACAATCCTTAGAATAAAAGAAAATATAAAAACTAGCTGCGGAAGAGTGCGGATGACGAAACGGGGGACCTTTTTAACCATTAAGATTTTATATAAAAATATAACCATTTTTTTATTAGTTAAGTAATCTTAGCTTTTCGTTGTTTTAGATACTTCAAGCACATCAGGTGTGAAAATTGTTACTCGGAAATACCTTTATCTGATTATGAAAAATGAAAATTTACCGAATTTCGATGCAAAAGTGAATTATTTAGAAAGTTATTTATTATTAAACTATGGCAATACAGATCACATAAAAGACCTAACACAAAGATTTTCTATATTTAAGTCGGTGTTAAAGGACAAAGGGGCCAAATGCCATAGAAAGGAAGAGATTTTCTTAAAAAAACAATTATTATTGGTTAAATGGAACATTTCAACTACCCATAAAATCATTGAATCGGCCGGGACGGCCTTCGAAATCATTTGAAGAATTAAGTGAACGAAGCAAGCGTCGAAAATCCGAAGAAATCTGAGCAACTGTGGGAGATGACGTCATTGTTCACGCTGCACAAACAACCTTAAGTGTACAAGGAAGAAGGGATGCTTCGAAAATCCTAAAAGAAATAACAAATTTCCCTAGTCGAGCACATGAATACAGAAAAGCAGTCGACGAAAAAGGAAATAAAGATAGTGTTACTCCTTTGACACCCCTACAAGCCTTAACTATGTTCGTTGAGGCTGATCTAACAAGACGTCAGTACGAAATCATTCGAAACACGAACAAGGTATTTTATCCCCCATATTATCTATTGTTACAAGCAAAACAAGAATGTTATCCACCAAAGGAATGTTTACGGGTCACAGGTACCTGCGCGGAAAGCAGCTTACAAAGCCTTATTGACAATACCGTTAAACGGTTATCAATTTTCTTGGAAGAATTGCTATTGACGCTTAACGAAGAACAAAGAAATTCACTGAACATAATTTGTAAATGGGGTTGCGATGGCTCCCAACAAGCTCAATACAAACAAAAATTTGATGGTGATGGTGAATCATATGCAAATATATTTTTGAGCTCGTTTGTGCCCCTTAGAATAGTATATGGAAAGGATAAAAAAAAAGTTATCTGGCAGAACCCCATGCCATCATCCCCACGATTTTGCCGCCCAATAAGATTTCAGTTTTTAAAAGAGTCTACTGACGTGATAGAGGAAGAAATAAGATACGTTGAAAGTTCTGTGAAAGCACTGAAACCCACTGAAATAAATTTGAACCAAACAAAATTTTCATTTGATCATTTTTTTGAAATGACTATGGTAGATGGAAAAGTATGCAATGCTGCAACCGGAACAAAGTCTACTAGTCGGTGCTATATTTGTGGTGTAACATCGAAAGACTTCAACAAAATTGAAGATAAAAAGGAAACATCAAGTTTTACAGGTGTTAATTTTGGGCTTTCTGTATTGCATGCCAGAATTAGATTATGTGAAAGTATAAATTACCAGTAAAAAAATATAGGGAAAGGAGGTCTGAGGAAGAAAAACAACTAGAAGAAAAAACAAAGAAGCACATCCAAGAAAGATTTCGGATTGAAACTGGATTATTGGTAGACATGCTCAAATCAAATTTCGGAAATACCAATGATGGTAACTTTGGCAGCAGATATAACCGGGATAAACTATGAACTGATTTATAGATTAAAAGTTATATTGGAGACAATTTCAAGTGGACATAAGATAGATTCACAGAAATACGATTCTTATGCCAAAGATACTGCAAAATTATATGTAAGCCTTTATGGATGGCACCCTATGACTCCGACCATGCATAAAATATTAACACATGGTGCCACTATAATAGAAAATGCTTTGCTGCCAATAGGTCAGCTATCCGAAGAAGCCGCAGAGGCCCGGAATAAACACTTCCGTGTATATCGCGAAAACTTCGCTAGGAAATTTTCTAGGGAAAATTGTAATATTGATGTGTACCATAGATTACTACTGAGTTCGGATCCACTTATTAGCAGCCTGAGGCCCAAGAAGAGATCAATCCCCAGAACATTTTGCCCGGAAACAATAAACATGCTAATGCCAGAATATCCCGACGAACCAGACTCAGATAGCGAGTAGCAAGATGAATCCGTGATAATATTTTTTTTTGTGTAAAATTCTTCTGTTGTATTAATTTGTTTGTAATATTGTACAAATTTTGTTTTATTTTGTGTGTATTTCTATGGATTGAATAAATAATTATGTGAAATAAGATTATTACCTTAATTTACAAAAAAACTTAACTAAATAAAAAAATACTCTTAAGAGATATGTAATATCATGCAGACGTGATATAAGCAAACAAATAATTATGGCCGCGTAAATGTAGAATATTGACGTATGTGCGTTGGCTGATGATACTTACAGCACAGTACTGGAAGATGGGCACGAGCGTCACCACTCCGTAGTAGACCAGGTTCTGGACACACGCGCGCACCAGACTGATCTCCACGTCCGTCAGTGCAGCGATCTTCGACACGTGGTTGAACCCGTCTATGTAGGGCAGGATCTGGAACAATGAGAGAATCTTGTTAGTCAGTGTTTATAATACAATCTATAGCTTCTGCCCGCAACTTCGCTCGCGTGAAAAGTTTTTTCAGCATAAATGATAACGTAGCTTTTTTTTTAAATACCGTATTGTAAAAGAAGAATTAAGAAACGGGGTATTGTTAATGTCCAAATGGTTTAATGGTTTTGCTTTATTCTAAGCTTGTATAGTACATATTATTATGTAATTGTTTGGTATTGTATATAAGTTGTCTCAATGATTACGCAGTAAAAATATTTAGTAAAAAATCCTAAAATAAAGATATTAATTAAAAAGGTGTGTGAAACATTCGCCTTTTTCGGGAACTGGCTTTGGGATTTTTGACTTAAACTAGTAGTACTCAGCTAAATTATATCTTTGATCAATTTCGGTATTTATAAAGCTTAGAAATATGCAAAAAAGAATACGAATAAAGACCGCAGTAATTTAGGACAGATTTCTAATGGATCTTCAAACAACCTTTCAATCAATATCAGTAAAGTGATCCAGCCGTCAGTCTATGTAAACTAATAAATCGGCATTCTAGTAAACATGATTACTTACACTGATTTCTAATAGCGCCTTAGGTTCCCTATCTAATTCTGCTAATGGTTCGTCCAGTCCACATCGAGAAAACTATAACACAACCCGCTTTTCTGGAAATTGCTTGTGTTATAAACAATAAAGAATTCTCTGAAGAGAATTGAATACATTGTCTATGCAGCTAAATAAGTAGATATGGAGGTTTATATAGTTAGTGTAATTCAGAACTTATTCATTCCAAAATTAATTCAAAATTACATTATATTAATATCATTCAGCAACGTTCCCACACACACACACACACACACACTTGGGACACAAGCCTCTTCTCTATGCGAGGGAATGTGCCGTGAACCACCAAACGGCCCCAGTTGTGTGTTGCTGGATAATAATAAAGTACAAAGTTTATTGGGATCAACTTAGGTTTACTATTTACAAATAAAACGAAGACACATAGCTACAGAAGTAAGCACTGAGGCGCAGCTACCAACGCCCAACTCAAAAACATTTGATCTACATAATTTCTAATGACAAAAATAACTTACAGGTAACTAAGAATTACGAAAAATAAAGAATAATAAAAAACTAAAAGTAAAATAAAAAAAAAAAAAATTAAAACATAAATTTAAATATGTACACTATGTTTGGGGGTGGGTGAGGAAGGGTTAGGAGTGTATGAGTATGAATAAGTGTGCGTATGTTCAACCGCGTGATTAGCATGAAACAAGTTGCTCAGTTTCATCATAAGACAAGGATTTAAGCCAGTTGGTTACTTTTTTCCAAGTCAAAGGGTAAATGTTAATTCTGGAATGTATATCATTATACATTCTAGAGCTGATATATTTGAAGTGGCGACTGACTAACGCTAACCTGCAGCCCTCAGTACTACATGTCACATGTCTTCGAATTCGGGTCCTAGGATGTCCCGGTTTCCTCACGATGCATCTAGAGAGCGGTGTTGATATAAACTACCCAAAGTAATGTGCCCGACTGTTTTCTCGTTTCTGATAAGCAGATGTTGATTAAGGAATCCTTGTGTTCAGCAAAGAAACTCCATTAATCCGTTGATTCTTAATAAATATAAAGAGTGCCCAGGAAGGGACGCCGCGTCCCAATTTAGCTGGCTGGCACAATAAATCATGGAATATCTCGCCACTATTTTTGTGGACTTGTCCTTGGTAGTCTTTTCTGATTACACGTGACAAACATTTATACACTACAACGAATGATATATGAATCAAACGATGTAATCGGCACCACTTAAAAATAATAAAGCAAAAGGTTTAGATATTTATTAACTATTTATATACCCACATAGGACTTAAAAGAGAAAAGAACAAATACACTAATAGAGATAAAAGAGCACGAAGGTTAATTATGCTTATTTCGTTTGGAATATATTTCAGCAGACCTGCGACAGAAGAGTTGATAAGAGATGATAGAGACAATATGTATAAATACTAATTACATAAACTAAAATAAAATAATAATGATATCATGCGATAGAGGACAGTAAAGAAAATATGTTTAAAATTATTCTAAAGTATAGAACAAAATTTCAAAAGAAAAAACGAATTGAGATTCAAGTGAGCTGTTACTGTTTTTTCCATCCGAATTGAGTGGAAGAACTGGTAAAATCACGCTCAATTTTTCACGGTATTTTTATACCGTATAGGGCTTCATTAGGTAACGTGGTTTACCAAGCTTTGGAGAGTTCCTAAACTAATAACTACCACCAGTTTCGGAAAGAATTATACTGGGAAAGATTAACTAAGAATTGTCTATTTTGTCATTTATTACTTTTTTTTTCAAATCTTGCTCAGTTAGATTTTATCATGATCTCCCAGTAATCGCAATAAATATCATATGAAGCCAAAGAATATGTAATAGTCTTCGATACAATAATTGATCGAAGGTACATATACTTATAAATTATTATATATATTGCAATTGCAATACAATTTTTGAAAATTTGTGACCACCACATTGGAAAGTTTTTATCTGCAAGAGCAAGCTGTTCAAGATATACTCGTAACTGAACGTCCAATCCTTAAAAGAGAAAATACACTTAGCTCACTCGTGTCTGTTTTTGTACTATTGAGATGTGTTTTAGTTTTAACCTCGATTATTGGGTTATTTATTTGTTTTCTATGTTGCCAGAGATGTGATGTCACCGTCTTAAATTAAACTGTTCGTTATTTAATTTAATTTTTTATTTTTATTACATGGAACAACAAACAGTTATTATATGAGAAGTCTTGGTATCGGCTGCCTGTTTTTTTTTTCGGTGTGAAAATCATCTAATGACTCCTCCCGTTCTGAGGGGAGTGGAAGGGAGTGTCAGACTTCTACTGACAAAAAACTCACCCTGTTCCTTCACTGCCCTTACGTGCAGAGGCCACGGTATCTCGTTTGACATTCTCGCAACTCCGGCAGAATTGTACAGTTTTAGATCTGTTTTGATTTGTTATAAGACTTCTATACATAAAACAAATAATGGGGTTGTTCCTATTTTCTAGAAGACAGGCTTTTTGCTAGGAACGGAATTAATGCGTTATCTCCATTATTAGTCTTAAAATGTACTAACCTATAAATCGTCATAAGAGTTACGTAAGCCTTACATTTGGCGAGGGCCCAGCCGTTTTTATAACAAATAGCTGAAATGTTTGTGTAACCCGCTTCGGATCGCAAGATGTAAAAATACAAACACTTGGTACAATGAGTGGTAAGAAATTGGGCCATGTTTTGATGAAATATGCAGTGTATCGTTGTGTAACGAGATACTTTTGTAATAAGTTTTGTGGGAGAGTATTTTAGAGATTACGAAAATAGAAAACAACTTACGCAAATTTGATTCTGGTGAAATGGATTGTTAATATGGGAAACCGAAATCTCTCTCGGTTCCCCAAAAAATGCAAAATCAATACCAAATTCGAATCCTTCTCCTCAGAAGGGTAAATTTGGTGTTAATTTTGCAATGCGTATTTTAAACTTTATGTAGGTACAATAGCGTTACATGGGCGGACTTAATGCAGCAAGGCGTTCTCTACCAGTCAACCTTTGGGTAAAAATGCGCGCTTCGAAATTTGTGCAATAGGGATGAATGAAGAATAAATTTTCGAAGTATATATCTATATACATATATAAAAACTAAATACCACTCACTGATTAATCACGAAATCTCAGAAACTATACTATATTATAAACTGCTAGTTAAAATATATAACTAATCTAAAAGCTTAATAACAAATTATTATGATTATTTATCTATCTATATAAACATCTGACATTGGTCTAGCCAATGGTTACCTATCATGTTAATCCGCTACGGGGTTGTGGAGGCAGTGGCTCCATGTAAAACGCTATTACTCTGCTGCACCTGGATAGACTGGAAGCCGACTCCAATAGAGCTGGGAAAACCAGATGATGATAACACATGAGAACCATATCTATAGGTTAATTTTTGAGGTGAGTTCTTGCTATTTGAGCATCGTTAAACTGGCCAAAATTAGGCATACTTAAATTATTCGTCACAGCTACCATTCATCCGGGTTTCCCCGGATTTGTCCTAGTTTGGAGAGCGTCCGGGAGCGTCCGGAGGGATTTTCTCTATTAGCGTCCGGGTCAAACCCGGACACATATTGGTCTTACGGTTACCAAAAAGTAAGGTACCAAATATACAGGAAGAGACTAATTACTTATTAAAAATTTAAAGCTCTATAATGTTATCATTAACTAAAACTATAAATAAACATGTATTTTTCTACGGTGTCCGAGGAAAAATTGCGATTTTACTGAAATGGGGTTTATGAAGTCGTCAGGGGCCATCAATTTTGGTGATGGCAGCCCTAGTCATAGCTCATAAATTATTACTTGAAAGTGTAACCACGACAAAGTCACGTACACCAATATCCCTGTCCATGTAAATCAGTTACCTGCGCGCACGCACGTAGCAACCGCAACAACATAATAACCCGCATAGTAATGAGACTAATAGTGCATCTAATTAGAGCGGCCCCGTTCGAGCATAGCAACAGTGCGCATCTGTGCAGCGTAGCGACGCACGCGCAGTTAAGGCTTGTATTCATGCCAATAACCTTGACCATTTGGGCGGAGCTAACGACCCCTCTCCGCGCGCCACTCCGCGCAGCTCTCCGCTACCCGCATGCAACAGAAAAGAGAGGCGCGCTCGGCCCGCTCCTGCGTCGCTTCGCCTAGTCTCGGCACAGAGTATCGAAATCACAGAAGGTCAAGTCATCGTGAAAGTTAAATTAATTTTTATTTGTACCGCATCAAAAGTGGTCAAATTTTGTTTTTATTTATTATCTATTGATATAGATGCACTTTAAGTATGTACTGTAGAAACTATACCTCTATTATAGATCAGCCTGGCTCGAAACATGAGGTAAATAACTTGATGTATCTTTTTAACTAAATTATATATAAATAAAAATTAATGGCTAAATGTGTTGCTAAGCGCAAAACTCAGGAATGGCTGGACCAATACGGATTTTTTTTTCGAATATTCGTTATAGCAAGTAACTTATTAGTAATCTGTGGTTATAGTCTGAGGAAGGTTTCTATTAAGAGAAAAATGGTAGGTAGGTAGGTAAGGTAGGTATGTAGGTAGGAACTTAGAGTAAGGTAGATAGGTAGTATAATTATTACGAGTGTATGTCATATTATTTGTTACATTTTTTATAAACAAATAGATTATAACTAAAATTCACTGAAATTTAACTTTCTTTCAGCAAGTATTTTTATTCTTTTGGTTGGTTGAACTTCTTCATCCTCATTTATTTCTCCGTGTTCACATATATTTATATTTAGAAATTTTGATAGCCATATAAAATCTTGTTCTATGTTTTCTTTTCGTCCTTCTTCGTTCTCGTTTTCTTCATTTTTCTCATCAATCTATTTTTCTTTCCTTAGTTTTATTTACCTTTTTTTACCTCTTTGTCGTTTTCTTCTTTCTCTTGTACATTATCTTAACTCTGTCTCTCTATCTCAACTGGCGACTTCGTCCGTACGAAGAGAAACCGGTGCATATCGGCTCAAGCCAGGCCTCGCTCAGACGAAGCGCACACACGCGCCTTGCTTGTAGTAGTGTACCTATCATAGCGCAGTTGTATGAAGCTTACCCTCTGTCCGTTTACTCTGTGCTATCTACTTTTATGCGAGGTAAGTAAAGCGATAGTTTATAATGAAATATGTAGATAAAACTTTAAACCTACCTTGATAATAAATGTATACCCTTTTGTTTGTAATATTTTTTTAGACCTCTCTTCATTCGTTTCTGCTTATTCCCATGTTTTACAAACTAAATTTAAACACTCCTAAAACTGTAAAATACTATGAGTTTATAACACTAACACTACTTATAGATACATAGAATACTCTTTAACTTATAAACAAGAATCAGAAATAAAACTTTTTGACGAATCGAAAGTCGGTTCTATTTTTTGATAATAAGTTTTATTTCACGCTTTTTAGTGGGTCAGTTTTTAATTTATCTAGTTACAAAAGCCAAAATGTCAACTACTTATCACTTTTTACAAAATATTGCTTTTCCCGGTGCAGAGCCGTTAATTTTTGAGGAGTTAGCTCCTGGTACATCACTATCAGCTCTACTTCACCATATGCATTGTGACGAGCATAAAGTGCTTAACATCTATATTCAAGTAATCTAATCGCAATCCACGAAATACTTATTATTGAGTGGCCATCTGGGGTCTTCGTCATCAGTTCTACTTCCTCAAATGGTGCTTTTCAAGAGAAACTAAACAAGGTACTATAAGAAATACCCAAAACGCTATAGGTGTGCCTATAATATTTGAAAAGTTCTCTCCATTACTCCAGGATCCCATCATCAGATCCTGATTTCATAACAATGGGACCAACTAGAAAGTACTTATACCATTTCAAATAAAAGAGAATTTTCTAAATTGGTCCATGCCTATAATATTCGAAGAGTTCCCTCGATTTCTCCATGATTCCATCATCAGATCCAAACGTGACGACAATGGAACTAACTAGAATGTATACTCTTTCAAACAAAAAAAGAATTTTCCAAATCGGTCCAGCCATCTGCGAGTAATGAAGTAACATCATAAAAAAAAAAGTTCAAGACGAATTGAGAACCTCCTCCTTTTTCTAAAGTCGGTTAAAAAGTTGTTCCACTATTTACAAAATTAATTTTTGCAGTAATATTTTACGATATCATTTCGTAGTGCTTGAGCTCTCGCAACGCGACGTAGGTCCACCTAGCAACACGATGCGCCCCGCACTGAATTTGTGGACGAGTGCGGGGGTGATGTAAACGCAGTCATTAATTGGACGCATTTTTAATTTATTGTAATAAAAATAATACATATTTGTAAAAAGTAACAAAACCAAATCATTTTCATTTGTATTGCAAAGCAGTAGTATATTTTTTTATACTCTTTTGATAAGAAATTAAGGAGTAAAATGGTTTCATCTCAATGATTTGGAGGTGATTTGGCATTTTTTTTCTTATTATGTGATACCGATAGAAAAATTGTGGCTAAACCAAATTACGGTTCATGTAGATTACTAACAATTTTTTTCAGATGTAATTTCTCTGTAATTGCCGACGAAAAGTTGCTTCATCTGAATGCTTTTTTCAAGCTTTTTTCGAGAGAGCAGCCTTAAGGTGAAGACAGAACTCTTACTATGAAAAGAAATGTTGGTTATTTCCGAAATAGTTTAAGTTATTTCACCTTACTCAGGAGATGTATTGGTTGGAAATTGTGTTGCGAACATGTATTGAATAAAAAAGCTAGATATATAGATAAGACTTTATTGTATACCATAACAGAAACAAATAAGGACTTATCAACTAAAACGGGTGATTAAACGGGCGGTATTATCGTTAAAAGCGATCTTTAACACCTTTGGATGGATTTGTTGAAACGGCAGGAGAAAATAAATACGCGGGTATGATGAAAATAAGGCAAGGAGTGTGCTTGTGTGCCTGTCTGGGTTCGACCTCACACGACCTATAAAATGCAAGTGATGTGTACTTTTAAAAAATCTGATTGTATTTGTAATTCTTTGTACTACGAAGCTAAGGTCAGCAAATTAGGCACCAAAATTACACCAAGGAACTAGTCTTAAAAAATACGAAATATTAGTACTGAATGCATACAATTTTATCACAGCCTCGGGTCGGTAGTGTCAGTTATCTCGGCCTTAACACCAATGTTTACATCTCATGTTTGACGTTTCTTGATAACGATCCCGTAGTTAATGATATATAGATTCACATTTGTATGTATATGCGCATGATTAGTTGCCGTCGAGATAGTGCGTAGCAACAGTAATGCTGCTGCGCCTGCGCAGTGAGTTATACGGTTGTTTATTTAGGAGATTTGTATGATTTGTTTTTTAAACCCTGACAATTTGATTTTTGGGTTCGACCATATTAAATGTATTTTCGAACTAAATTTGTATTATTAAAATATGTGTGTTAGTTTGTAAGGTAAGCTATACTGCCCACTACACTAACTAAAAAGCCGCTAACCTCAAAAAGTAATTTTCGAGTAAACGTAAAACTAAGTGGGAAATGATTTTCTCAAAACTACGCTATTTAGGACGATGGCTGTAAATTATTTTTGTGGTCATAGTTTCTGTGCACAATATATGACTATTTGTAAATATTAATTATTTTTGTTATATTTCAGTATTGTATATACATATAGTATTGTTGTTTAGTCGCTTTTTCACTAAGGAAGTGACTAAAATTATGTGGTTTAACTGCTCAGCAATATTGCTGTATCTCAAAAAGTATTAATCGTAGGAAAATGATTCTTAGACCAAAAGATAGATAATGGAAAGTAGTACAAGTTTACATTAAAAAGTGAAAAATGACATTTTGTGGCTTAACGGCCTTTTAATTAGTGCAGGGCAGTATAGGCGACAGATGCCTGAAAATATAGATTTATTATTATTAATAAATTGACCTTCTTATGTTAGCAAGAGAGGCTAGGTATCGAAGTCTTTAGATAGGTACTCAAAATTCGCAAGGTGAAGAGAAGGACAAACCTTTAGGATAAAGTTACGATTTGGATATGTTAAAAATATAACAACGAGTCCGATAAAATAAATATTTCCTTAGGTTTTTTAAAGTGGATAGTAAATATTACTCTTTTTGCTCGCACTATTTATTTGTTTTACCGACGAAAGCCACGACAGTCGTTAAGGCTCAAATTATCTGTCCATTCTGAAATATTATTCGCAAGCCCGCCTACAAACTGTAGCAAAACAAATCTATTAATCATATCAAGCAGTTTCCACTCGTATCAATCTAATTTATAACCGGTTAGTAGACAATAATATGAAACATGCATCTAACATGTGCATCCCGCTGGTTTCGTACAATGCTTTTAGTTGCAAATGAAACATTTCTATTAGGTACGTAGGCACCAACGTCACGCAGTTTAGGGTTACAATAGGTACTTAGTAATTGCTCACGTTGTGTGGGTAAACAGGGCAGGTTTGTTGGAAATTGGAATAGGTAGATCGAAAGTCACGTACTAATTTGTAGAGATGGGCCGAATGTGGTTTGAACCGAATCCGAACTTCGGCCGAACATTCGGTTAAAATGAAAGGTTCGGCCGAAGTTCGGCCGAATTTCGGTTCAATTTCGCGCGCTTTCTCGAGAGCGACACGTCGTGACTTGTTTACGCATTTACTTCAATCTCGAATATATTTATCGTCTCCCGGAAGCTCTGTATGTTCTGAGCAACTTTTATCGGAGGCAGGAAACGTATACGAAAAAAAAAATGTAAAAAACTTCTGCCAGATCTTCTGGCAGAGTTTTTGGTGTTTTTGCACCATAGGCTGCCTCTGGTAAATTTTAAATATGAGTGAGTAGATAGATGAGAAAAGTTGGTTAATTTGAAAATTAAATACCCTTTAGTTAATGAATGTTTAGTTTGTGAATCAAAAACGTGATTTTTTAATTCAATTTACGAATTGTAATCCAGATGTTTGTTAGAAGAATAATAAGTTTATTTAATTTTTGTAATAGTATGTCTAATTATTATGTCAAATTAATTAGGCAGAGATTATCAAGACTAATAAGAAGAACCGATTTAATTTAAGATTTACATTTACCATGTTCGTAACTAAAATAAATGACCATGAGTGAGTAAAAGACATAATTTTATAACAGTAATGCTATTCTAATTTTATAAAATGTTTTTTGTGCCGAATGTTCGGCATCTGAACCGAATTTCGGCCGAATGCCGAAGTTCGGTTCAAGCTGCCGAAATTCGGTTGAACCGAATGTGAGCCGAATTTCGGCCCATCCCTGCTAATTTGTTAAGCATGGTTGCTAATCTACTAGATAGATTAGCGAGACATTTAATCCAATCCTGCTTCCTACTATGTATTATTTATTATAAACCATTATAGTTGACTGTAAAAAAATATGATGTTGTTAACTTTTGTTAGATTAATAGTGTTATGATTTTAAACGCAGTGTATATTTAATTATTTTTATGTAAGCTTTATTTTCTATAATGTCTTAAATATTTGCTCGCCAGGTGTCTGATAAAAAGTGATGGAATCTTTCATTTAAACCTGTCTATACTGTACCTACTCGTATTCATGCAAAAAAATTTAAAAAAAGTTATAAGTATATTTATCTTGGAGTTGTGTGTGACAGACAGAAAAGAAAGATATTACACCGTATTGTTACACCATGTGTATGAAGTCCTACCAACGATACATCTATCCTATTTTTATAGCTTGTCCCCAAGTCCCAAGACTCATCGAGGCGTCTGGAAGACCAAATGTCAAGTGAAACTAAGTGATTGAAAGAAATCAATCACTTAAAAGCTATCGAATCAATCCCTCGGCGCCCCTAAATCACAATATACACTCTTAGCTCAAACAATACAGGGTGTGGGACACATTAATCTTTATCATCGGTTTAGCCTTCTCCCAACTATATTGCGGCCGGCTTCCAGTCTAACAGGATGTAGCTGGTGGTTCAGTAGCCTGGTAACATGATACCCTTGGCAAGGCTGGTGACAGATTTTCTGGCGTCTGACCCATAACGACTGTCGAAGATGCATAAATGACGCCTTAACGTTAGGGTTGCCAACCGTACTCTAAAATAGAGTATTGTACTTTATATCATGTAGGTGTACTCTATAATCTATAACACTAATAGAGCACGCTAAAATACTCTTTTACACAATGTTTACTATACTGGTGCCAGTCACGCATATTATACTTAAATGAAAACGAAATTTATTAAAAATGAGCTGATCTATGTAAACTTTAAATTTAGAATGTTTGGAGCCGTACAATTCTTTTAAACAATTAATTACAACAAATATACAAAATTATGTACTAAAATACAAACTACAATAAAGCATCAAAAAAAATGTTTAAATAGGTATGTCTATCCAAGTATTAAAAAAAAAATCTTTTAAAATCATTGAAAATTTGTTAGGTGCTGCAAAAAGTACCAAAATGCCTTTTTTATTAAATGGTTCTCTTTGTTATAAATCTGTACTCTTTATTTACCTCCTTTCAAATCAGATATACTCTATTTCTTCTAATAAAAGTTGGCAACCCTACTTAACGTGCTTTCCGATGGGCACGCCACAATAGCGGCAGTAAGTCCCCTCTTTGAGGAGTGGCTAACAAGGCATCATGGCGACTTCACCTTCCGCCTGATGCAGGTCCTCACCGAACACGTGGAGTTACCTATATCGGATTCGGCGGGAAGAAACGTCCGGGTGTCACCACTGCGAGGATCGCCTTGAGGACACAGTGGAGGTCTGCCCTGCTTGGGCAGAGCTCCGCCGTGTCCTCGTAGGGGCGATAGGCGGCGACCTCTCGCTCCCGGCTCTGGTTCAGTCCATGGTCCGGAGCGAGGAAGCATGGGAAGCAGTCACCTCTTTCTGCGAAGCAGTTATGCAAGCGAAGGAGGTGGCGGGACGCAGGTCTCAAGGCCCTCACAGTACTTGCGCCCCAGCCGCCGCAGAAGACGCTCTGTGCGTCGCGAATCACAGGGTGACTCCCAGCTACCATAGGCGTGGGCCTGCGGGCTGCGAGCAATGGGTAGCTCGCCGCCCGACTGAAACCAGGCCCGTGTAGACGGCGCCGAGTGTTCCACGCGCGCCTCAAAGATTGTCAGCAAAATTTTCGGGGCCTACAAGAGGGCCGTTGCCTGCCAGGGTTGCAGAATTGTTCGAAAGAGTTACCGTGGCCTCGGAACACGAAGGGCATATGATGGAACACGGATGGGTTTTAGTCAGTAAAAGTCTGACACACCCTCCCGCTTCACTCAGATCGGGAGGCAGTCATTGGATGATATCCCATCCTTAAACTTGATTCCTCGAAATTTGCACCAGGGGTTGCGGGGGACCCCTCTTTTTGCTATCGAGGGAACTTCTGTCAGGGCACCTCAACAGGGAACACCAAAAAAAGGTCTCCCCTGAGCCTCGCTGTATGCGATAACACTGGGTCACTAACCCCCTTTTTTTCTGAGTGGCAAAATCATCAAGTGACTCCCTTTGTTGATGGTGGAGCAGAAGGGAGTTTCAGACTTCTACTGACTAAAAACCTTCACCTTGACCTTCAGTTGCCCTTGCGTATCTGAGATATAACTAAAACCCTACAAATCTAGACGTCACGAGAAAACCAGGAGACCTGACTGGAGACTAACTCTTCACTGTACTTAAACCATATAAATATGTATATGTATATCCATATAACCAGTATCAAATAAGTCGATGTTTACACCCTGTATGGTCTATCCTTCTAGTCCCTAGTTTTATGAGCCCTGTTAACCTACCCAGTTTACTTGTACAATAGTAAAGGTCATATTTCGGCGTAGGCCAATTTTGTTTGCTCGATTTTCGGTGAGTGGGTAAGCATTTAGGGAAGGATTGGTTTGTTTGATATACAGGCGATTTAGTAACGTTACTGGATTGTGTACTCGTACGGTAAATGGGACACTATAGCCATGGTAAGGCGAATTGAGGTCAAAGTCAATTCATTTATTTCAATCAGTCCTTTTGGTGCCTCACGCATTGGTAACTCCTGTACCGTGGGTCCGTTTACACGTACACTCAGATCCGGGTCTACTATAGCTACAATAATCTAAACTAACATAAAAGTTTATGTCCTACATGATACACACATAAACTTACAGACATAAACTTTTATTTTAGTTAAGATGATTGTATTTCCTGTTCTGGTTAGTCTTTTTCCTTTATTTTATTTTACGTTATTGTTTGATAAAGCTTCAACATATTTTCTCCTTTAATTTGACTGTACTGAGGTTACATTAACTTATGTTTAATTGTGTTTAATTGGTACATTTTGTTTATGGAGGCGCGTTAAATATCTGAAATTACAACTTTTCTAGTTCAGAATTTCAGATACAGATTTTTCTCATCTGATCATTGTATAAATTTCAAGAAAGTATATTATATTCTTAGCTGTATTGTATCCAATTATATATTTAACAAATTTTAATTAAATAGGTAACATTTTTTAAATAGGTATTTCTTTGATATTTCTTTTACTTGATAAGATGGTTAAAAATATAGCTAGGTAGGTACATGATTAGCATGCAGACAAATAGTCAAGACCACACAATGTAATAGCGAATCTCGACTTTGTACGCAGTTTTGGGAAGACGGCCAAAATTACTCTCTCTAAAACACTTTCCTGATATAGCGGTGTACAATAAATAACACAGAACACTGTTCCACGGTTCCTTTCTCGATAAATAAAAAAGGTTTTTATTTATTATAGCTTTGCGTTCGAACACCATCTCCCCTGATGGTATGCGATGATGTGGTCGAAGATGAAGCACGTTTACCTAGAATTAACCTATTCACTCTTGACTTAAGAAACTCCATGTTATAGCTATCAGGAAACAGACTCCGGCAGATTCCAATCTAAAGCTGTAAGCATAATGAAAGTATTCCCAAAACGTTTTGTGCGTACTGGTGGGAACGCTCGATCCTTCGTAGACCTCATCTAACACTTCGCTTATCATCAGGTTATATCTCGGTCAAGAGCGAGCTCATTGGCTCATCCGTAATAATTAAAAAAATACAAAAATGATAAAAGTATAATTGTATAAAAAAATATTCAAATCAATTTCAATTTATCGAGAATATATAATCCCATGAAAAACATAAATGTGAAATGAGAGCCAAGTTCAATATTATCATAAATGCCTTGGTTGTTGACTTCAAAGACAAAAGAAGTGAAATCTAAATGGGTGCCAAGTTCAATGGTCAGTCCTGAAATTTATTTATAACAACATAAAATATCATTTATTCTTATAACTTAGGAGAATATATCGTAGCCTAAGGTTTGACCTGGCTAGTTCTTATATACGAATTATTATGTTCGATGGTTAGTTTCTACCAGCAAGCCAAATTTTAGGAATAATAAAATAAGAACCGACAAGTAACAGGTTTAGAACTTGCAAAGGCTATAGTCTAACTATTGTAAGACCTCTCTATTACTCAAAATTCCAAAATAACGTGATTCGTTTGTTTTCGGAGAAACTATGTCATACGAAATATTCCTAAATTTACAGCCGCCTATTATTTAAATATGACTTGTATGATATATACATTGCATAATTCAAAACATTTTCGCATCCTTCTATCAATATTGTACGTAAATTAACTATGTTTACTTAAATTCTGTAGACCTTGACTTCCATGACCTATGGTTCCAACAATAGATTGTGGCATACAATGGTCGACCTATCCGACCTATCCGAATGAGAACTGTGTAGGAACAGCCATTTAAATAAGGCCCTTTGTCATGTGTGGACCTAGCAACCATTAGATAGACTGTAGTCGATTTAATAATTCGATTCATTGAGGCCTTCGATCCATAAATTTATAATAATAATAAACTAATGAACCATTGAGTTGTTCGCTTCATGGTACATTAGTCTATTTAGGTACGTGTGTCTGAACACTTACCCACCTTCGTAAAAAAGGAGAGTCCCACCGATCTGCAAACACATTCAGGATGCCATTGGAGGTGGAGCACAAGCGCGCCATCATGGAAGTACATCGCTTCCGCCAAAAATCAACCTTGGCATTCATTTGTTTCGTTTATAAAGTTCCCTATCAGTGAATGAATTATCGTGATCCGATCAGTTCCAGAGGTTACAATAAAAACAAACTATTATTTTTACATCGGATCTTAAGCGAATCTAATTTTAACGGTAACTATTTTTTACAAGATCGATATAATTATGTAAATACTAGATGTCGGGCGGGACTTCGCTCCCGTGGAATTTATAACTATAAAGACATAACCCTCCTTCTTAGCAGCCTGGAATTTGGGGGGAGGGGGGGGGGGGTCACTAACAATAAAATATGTCGAGTAAATGAGTTTTCTTTACTGCACAATACAAATTTTATCGCACAAATTATAAAATAAATGAGTCTTCTATTTTTATTGGCAAATCGGGTGATAATATTTGAAACGTCTTACTTTGCAAAATTTTTGAAGATTTGCTATTTGGGCTGTAAGTTTGGGGGGGGGAGGTCAGGTACCCGCCCCCCCCCCTCGGATCGCGCCTGTGCAAACACTGGTTCTGCCCTGAAAACGCTCGAAGACAACACGATATGTTTCAGTACAGGGATTACCTATCTTATCTTCAATTTATGCTTGAAGTGGCAAGTTATAGTGAACTGTTCTATAATTTCCGAGAACTATTGATTGAACAGTAGTCTAAGTAGATAAGTTGTTTGTTTAGCGATAAACTGGAGATGTGGCAGCACAGTATAAAAATATGGACAGAAGCAAGCAGGATGACCTCATCAAAATATGAGACGGATAAAGAATTATTCCCATGCCATACCGATTACGTGTGGTCCAAGCGATAATCGCTTATAGTTGGTTCACGTTAAGAAAATAGTGACGTTATCGTTGTCTGCCGCCTTTCGACTAGTAGTCGGCATAACGTCGCAACAAATTAAAAAGCTAAGTTCACAGTGACCAGTTGACTGCAGATCTTTTGGCGAAACTGTTGTCTTTTATTTATTTATTTAATATATACTTTATTGTACACCTTACAATATTTCTATGGATACAAAAAAATTAAACTAGTGTACAATGGGCGGTCTTATCGCACAGGGCGATCTCTTACAGACAACCTTTGGATGGACAAACTTAAAGGAGACAGATTAAGGGCTGTCAGTGTACAAACATCATAATATTCATTGAACATAATAATATAAAATACATACAATACCAAAATCATATACTAATAAATATTACATGTATAATTGAGAAAGAAGGGAAAAGTTATAGTGAGAGGTAATGCTCCTTCACCATTCTTTTGAACGCTGGTAGCGTTTGAGCACGCCTCACTTCTATGGGTAACGCATTCCACAAACGAGCTGCCTGTATAGTAAAAGATTTGTCAAAGAAAGAAGTTGAATGCATACGAATACTCAACTCTAGATTTTCCGATGATCTCAAGGATCTAGAATGTGTGTCACAGAGGAACTGAAAACGTTCCTTAAGATAAAAAGGAGTGAAAGGATTAAATAGCACATTATAAAGTAGAGAAAGTAAGTGAAGATTCCGGCGAAATCTAATAGGAAGCCATTTGAGCCTGCATAAAAATTCAAACCTATTTAATTGGTGTGGGCCCAAATAAAAATTATGTTAATGCCAATAACTCAACATTCAAGATGAGTAGTGTAAAAACGTGAAAGTGATGTAAAAATAATATTTTTGACGCAATAACTTTAATAGATGCTAATCGATGGAAGAAATGCTGCGACCACGTGATACAAGAAGAAAATAAATTTGGATGACGACATAAAGAACGCAGAACAAAATTCTTTCATAATAAATACAAATTAAGATTCTAGTGACACTGAAAAATATTAATTTGATTTTTGAAAAATAAATTTAATTTTGAATTTTTACTCCATTTTGAAAACACCTTTACCCTATTTTTAAACGTGAACTAACTATAGTTATGAGTATTTATGTATGATAATAATAATTACCTTACGCAATTGGTCGTGGAGTTGCGGATATCTACCCGATATACATACATAGAATAATAATCTTCAAATATTCAGCCTACTACGTTTCCACTGCTGGGTCACATGCCTCCTGTCTATGAGAGGGGATGGCCCATAAACCACCACGCTGGCTCAGTGCGGATTGGTGGATGTCACATATCTTCGAATTTTTGATCTTAGGATATACTACTTTCGTCGCGATGTTTTGCTTCACCGATTTGAGATCAATTATATGATATAAAGCAGGGCTTCCCTAACTGTGCGTCGCGACGCCCTGAGTCGCCGCGGTATGATCCCAGGGGCGTCGTGAGGCGATCTAAATGTTTTGTTTTTATGCTTGGTTCTTTTTTTTTGACAAATTGTTATTAAGCTAGAACTACAACTAGTAGGTAAATGTATGGCAAGATGGCTAGGGCATCGCAAAACTGGCAACTACTCAAGGGCGTCACACTTAAAATAAATTTGGGAAACCCTGATATAAAGGATACAAATGATGAATGATAATATAAAGTTATGTCCCTGATTGGGTTGGAACCCACGACCAGCAATTCGCAAATCGGGCTCGCAACCACTGGGCCACGAAAATCGCTAACTGCGATATTTTCTATTGATTGCGATATTATCTCTTCTCATTATCACCTTACTCCTAAACCACATTATACAAAAACAATTGATTAGTTACAAACTTTTCTACAATGCATTTTTACGACACAAATAAATATGACAGAATTCTAACAATACTTTTTTTTGTTCGTCGGCTCACGTTTGACCACTATCTCACCTGATGGTAAGCAATGATGTGGTCGAAGATGAAGCACGCTCGCCTAGAAGTAACCTATTCATTCTTGCCTTGATCTCAAGTCTTTTATATTTGAAAACTCTTTGATTCACCCGTCAGCCTTTAAAGCAAGAGTGAACAGGCACCTTTTGAGCTCGCTCATTCCATCAAATACCAAATCGTATAAAATGACTGAAAAATTTATTTTCCCAGTTCAATTTTCTAAAACTAAACAATAAAACACTACCTACTTTTCTATTTCAGTGCTCATTGTGCGATACTTGAATCAACTTTCACTTTTCCTTATTAAGATTTATGATATCTGAAAAATCGCTTCCTCTTATGGCGACCCGCTGCCGCTCACATCTTACACCACACTCTCTACACGTGGAGCGGTCAACACGCCATCGCCATGACTATGTATGCGCGTGCGCCGAATGCAATTAGCAGCATTATTTGTTTATTATCGTATTGTTATCATTAGTATTTATAAACTACTCTATATAAATCAGTCTTCAGAGGAACGTGTGGGTGGTAGATAGAAACTAATCGGCTGGCGAGATAATGTGAAAATAATAGGATCTTATTAATTTAGCAAATGGTTTTTAAACAGACTTTTGAGTTTACTTAAATCTACGAATTACTAACCGTTGTAGCATTTTATCCGTTGTATAGTAAATAAAAATTATTTGTTTTGATACAATTAGCTCAAAAAGTTTGCAAAAGGAATAATATACAATAATAATATTTTTCACTTTGCAGTGTTTTTTTGGGAAGTCGGTTTTATTTTTTGTTAAAAAGTTTTTTTTTAACTACTTTAATACTGTCTCCAAGATAAAAACAAAACATTATTGACAAGAACGACCAGGTATAAGTAGGTACTCTTGTAATTGAATTACATGCACGAGCAAACAAACTTATTGTTGTTTACTTAATAAAAACACACCACCTGAAAACTGAAACGAAACAGTTGTTGATCACACCACACCTACTCGGAAACGAAATGCGAAACCGACAACAAATTCCACTCTTGCACACATCATTGGCCAACACTGGCCATTGGCCATGGAACAGCGTCCATTGACAGCTCTACACGAGCGTACAGCAAGCTTCTTTCGTATTAAGAAGGTAATGGATACCGCAGTGTAGCCAACATAATAATCTCTGTTTGTGAAATACAATAATCATATAATATTTCCTTGACCTTGAGTATGCATCCACGTGTAAACTTCAGATCCAGTGCATCTATTTATGCATTCAAAACAGTGTAGTAATTATTTACAAGTTTAAATGAATTCAAGCTAATTGTTTAGTCTATTGGATTTGCATTTAGATTGTTTATAGTAAGAATAAAAATGAATCTGAGTTGTTAGTGGAGAATAGCAGACTTATTACATGATTAGTAGGAGATTTTAGGTACAATCTTTACTTGCTGCGATTAGACTTGAGCATAGAAATAAGAAATATGCATGTAAATTTCTGTTTGCTTATTAAAATTTTACTAAACAGCTCTAGTAAGCGATACCAACATTTTTTTAATAACCTTTAGCAGTGGTGAAGTTATAAAATTAGAGCGAGAAGTCCAACATAGACTGTGACGTCAATGTCTAGTGGGCTTAGTATGAGTCTGAAATATTTTTTTGGTTTTCGAAAACTATCGCTTTGCTTCTTTCACTTGCACCAAACTTGTAGATACGTGTGAAAGAGAAAAAGCAATAGTTTTCGAAAAAGATTAAAATATTAAATATTATTTTTAATTTTTTTTATTACGAATGAGCCCGCTCTTGACCTCGATCACACCTGATGGTACTTTGTAAGCTGAGGTCTACGATCGAACGAGCGAGCCCAGAAAATGCCTATTCACTCTTGCTTTAAAGGCTGACGGATCATATGTGGCAAGGAACACAGAAGCCGGCAGAGAGTTCCACACCTTGGCTGTGCGCACAATGAATGTTGAAGAAAAGCGCTTAGTACGACAAGACGGTATATCGACCAAGTGTGGATGGTATCCTGCGGTACGTCTAGTAGACCGGTAGTAAAAGGGGGATGAAGGAATTAGGTCGTGGAGCTCCTGCGCACACTCTCCGAAGTACAATCTGTAGAAGATAGACAAGCAAGCAACGTTTCGCCGGGGAGCCAGGCTGTGAAGCTTGCCTGCCAGAACCTCGTCACTTATGAGCCTTTTAGCTCTGCGTTCGATCGAGTCAAGTGCAGCTAGCTGGTATTTGGCTGAGCCATCCCACAAGTGACTGCAATACTCCATACAGGAACCTGTGCTTTATATAAATTCAAAGGCTGTCCAGGTGTGAAGTATTGCCTCACTTTCTGTAGGATGCCCAGCTTTTTGGCTGCAGTATAAATATAATATTAAATATAATATAATATTCGTTTAAAATTGTTAAACTGGTAGGTTTTTCTATGAATTTCCATTCTGTTTTAACTATAAGTATTATGTTTATGTTTATTTTTTGGGAAACTGGTTGCGTAAGTATTATTTTTATTACCCTTGACCCACCTACATTAATTCTTTGATATATCGCTCGTACAAGTGTCGTAAGGTAAGGTAAGTAAGGTAAAATGTTGAATATCTTGTGATGCTCGACATTTTTACGCTTGAAAAACGATACCCAGTTTATGATAATTCAAGATGCTACAGAGATATTAGACAAGGCAAAAAAAGATATTGTCATGCTACACCGAAACAATTTTTTTCTATTACACGAGAAAGTGAGGAAATTTTCTCGTAAATACTTCAACAAATCAATCGATCAACGTTCGTATACGACTTAGGTGACCATCGAACGGAGTAGTATCAGAATTTCAACGTGTTGAAAATACGACACGAGGCAGTGAACTACTCTAAATATTACTATTTGTACTATGATAAAGCAAGTGGCAGTACATAGATCTCATCATGATTGTTTACAAAAAGCCTCAACCCTACTAAAATTATAAGTGCGAAAGTTTTGTGAGGATGTATGTATGTTTGTTACTCTTTCACGCAAAAACTACTGAACAGATCGGAATGAAATTTGGTAAGTAGATAGTTGACATCCTGGATTAATACATAGGCTACTTTTTATACCGGGATTCTCACAAGATCAGGATTTATGCGGGAACAACCTCCTACGATGTATATGTCTGTGAATTCCAAATACATAACTGTGCTTTCTCAAGTCCATTAAGTTATACACTTCTTTTTTTTTTTAAAGGGCACTAGCAATTTATCACCAGTTGTTTTTGTCTGTCTGCCTTTCAATATTCAGAATGGCTGACCCAATTGGAATGGGACTTACATGGGAAGATAGGGGAGGCTATAGAACAGCTTTATTTTAAGCTACTTTTTATCCCCGAATCTCCACGGGGGATTTACGCGGAAAAAACTTCCCACGCAAATGAAGTCGCCGGTACAGTTAGTTTCAAATAAAAGTTTTGAGTTTCTGATAGAGTACCATCCTGATCATTGTACTTCCCGGTTCCTGGTGACGTAACCGCTCGTTAACTCACACGACAACGTCCTGCCGGCTACGACCGTGACCCTGATGTGTAACCGTCAGCCACGTGGGGACATAGTATGTAAGTATAATATGTATAATTGTATATGTATACGAATCTTTCCCGCTTTATAGGTAATTTTAATATGGATAACTTTTTTTTTCTGGATGAGAAATCATCAATCGACACCTCGTGGTTGGAGCGGAAGGGAGTGTCATTATTCTCCTGACTCCCACCCGCAAACCCACCCGGCTCTTTCAGATGCCTTGCGTTCCCGGGTCGTGGTATCTCTCAATCGGTAAACATTCCCGCAACCCCGGCATAGAATATAACCCTAGTTACGGGATATAAAAAAAAACACGTTGTATATGTAGATTATACTGCCATCTATTGCACAGGGAATCCTCTTTTAGATGAAAGTATTGTTTTATCTTTCGGTAAAAGAATACAAAATGTATTTGTATTGTATTGTAGAGGTACCAATATGTCAGTATCCTTTTTTTAAGGAAGGGAAATATCCAATGACTGCCTTCCGATCTGGGCGAAGCGGGAGGGGTGTCAGACTTTTACTGACTAAAACACATCCGTGTTTCGTCATTTGCTCTTCGGGTTCCGAGGCCGCGGTAACTCTTTCGATCCTGGTGGGCGTTATTTGTATTGAAATCAATAGGTGATAGTAAGAAATGAAACATGTCGGTAAGAGGACATTGTAATTTGGAATCATCCATTGATTACGTGAGGCTCGAAATGGGGGATTACGAACCTTCGTAAGGGGGGAGAGAGGAGTAGTGAGATATAAGTCTATTAAATATGTTTTATTATTTTTATACCTTACCTTTATTAGGGTTCCGTAGCCGAATGGCAAAAAACGGAACCCTTATATTTTCATCATGTCTGTCTGTCCGTCCGTCCTTATGTCACAGCCGTTTTATTCCGAAACTATTAGTACTATACATGGGAAACATGGTAGGTAGATGTATTCCGTGAACCGCTTTCCGATTTTAAGAAAAATATGGGCTCCTCATACATGGAACTGAAACTGAAAATATTTTTTCATGAAACCTATGCATGTGTGGTATCTATAGACAGGTCTTTAAAATGACATTGAGGTTTCTAAAACCACTTTTTCATAAAGTCAATAGTTTAAAAGATATACGCTTCCAAAGTGGTAAAATGTTTCCTCTCCCTCTAACTTCTATAATAATAGAGTGAAAAATCTAAAAAACATATATGTTGTAGATCTTAATGTAAACTTTCAACGAAAATTAGTTTGAACGACATCGGGTCAGCAGTTTTTGAGATATAGCATATTTTCTCAAACCGTAAATATAACTTTGTAATTCATACAAATACTATGAAAAACAAAGTTATTTGGCGAGTCAGACTCGCACATGAAGGGTTCCGTAGTGGAACCCTTCATGGGCGAGTCTGACTTGCACTTGGCCAATATTTTATTTTTATGTCAGTCAGAAATAACTTTATTTATGTAGTTGGGAAAAGAGCTGATGTGGTTGAAATTGTAGGTGACCGAGAAGTGAAGAATGAGAATTATGTTATAAAAAAGAGCTGTTCCCATGAAAATATTATGTACGGTCATAAGTTCATAACACTTAAAAACAGAAAAGAACACACATACCTACAGACAAAACACAAAGATTCTGCTTATGTCATAAGAAATTTCTTTCAGCAGACCTGCTACAGTAAAGTCTCTTTGTCTCAGCAGGGTAAACATCCTAGGGTAGCGGGTTCTAATGAGATACCGAGACCAAGGAACACGATAGGTTTTTTAGTCAATAGGCGTCTTGCAGAGAGGGTACTCCCTCTCTGCTGCTGTTTCTGTCAAATGACTATTTTTGACAAGAATAAATACATTTAAGGCGCAAATCGCAAACATGTTGAAAGTATCATTGTAACCAGAGATAAATTTAGGATCACCAAACTCGAGAAGCCCCAGAACTTTTCCACTTAAAAGTTTCTTCGATACATATTTAAGATACTTATTGTAGCAAAAAGGGTACAGTAATACACAGAAAGATCTACAGGGGGATGCTCGCAGTCGATCTTTTTTTTCTGTATAATTCCACTAGCTTCTTCCCGCGACTTAGCCCGCGTGGGATCCATCAATTTCGCACAAACTTCCGCCTTTAATATTAAGTAAGATAGTGAGATCTGCCATGGGTCGCCAGACCATAAGCAATTTTTTATGGGTTCCATCACAATATGGTGGAGCTGACATTGCTTCGCCTCCCACTAAGAGAAAGTGGTTTCTCTTCAGCCTGTTTACCACCGCAGCCGGGTTCAACAATTCGGTCATTAGGGAATTTGGATGCAAAGTTAGGCGTGACTTGTGCAGTCGTTTGAACCGCTCAATTTAAGAGTTCACAGATGAAACTTGTGGGTTAACGTGGAATGTTCCCTAGCAAACCATGGTGTATTCGCTTAAACGCTGAAGCATAAAACAGGATAACACATTGCACTTTCTATATTTGACATTACATGCTATATGCTATACGTAATGTCAAATATAGAAAGTGCAATGTGTTATCCTGTTTTATGAAATAAATATTTTTATTTATTTATTTATTTATCAATAGCCTAACGGTTAAGGTGTCGGACTTGTGATCGAGAGGTCGTAGGTTCAAACCCCACCCCCCACACTATTGCCAATTGTGAACCCATTTGTGACACAAGCTTAGTTGGAGGGGTTAACAAGATTGGTAGTAATTTGAATTCAACTATGAACAACAAATCAGCAACATTTTCTCATCTACTCCTTGACAATTCAAAAGCATGAACGGTTTCATTGAATAAAATAATTTTAGGTTAAGGAAAGTGGACTTCGTAAAGGCTATGGACGTTCGGAAATCAGAATGCAGTAGGGCATTGAGCCTGCATAACCTGCCCAACCGGTTGAAAGATAAACAAGGAATCGAAGAGCTTACCTCCTTAACGGCACCGAATCTGACGATGTGGGGCTTGGGTAAGTGGGTTGCGATATTGCAAATGAACTTTTAAAGTAAATTTAACCTCTAAAGCTGTAGCAAAAAGACATCTTCTGAGCGTGGTTGTTTCATGGTAGATCTCATTCAAATTACACAAAGTTTTGTGCCTCCATAAATTTACAACCTACAATAATATTATAATTGCGAAAGTTTTGTGCCTCCATAAATAAATGAATGGATGAATGTTTGTTACTGGATGTAATTTGTTAGCTGAAATCTTGGAATTAACACGTAGGCTATCTTTTATCCCGGAATCCCCATGGGATTGGGATTTCGCGGAAAAAACATCCCACGCATCCCAACTAGCAAAAAATAATCTTACAAATATCCCAAGACCATATTTTTTCCAGTCTTATATCACACTTAGTGTGGATTTGGGCGCACTTAATAGGTATATTTACCCTTATAATTGCCTTGTAATGGTCTCGCAAAGTGTATTTTTAAACTTACAAAACTCTTGCTGATACTTTTATAAGGAAAAACAAACTTAGAAGTGACTTACAAGGGCATGCTTTAAGGGCAAATAACCTTAAAGTCCTCTTACTAATCCTATTTTAAGTGTAATATCGCTTGTAGTCCTCTTTGTGATCTCCTAATAAGAGTGTAAACACAAACCGCCGTGAGCTAAAGATAAACTTTACGAAAATATTAAAAAGTCGCGTAAAAACTTAAGTATTATATTATTTTATTTTCCTACAATATGCTAGTATGTAAGCTTAGTTTGTCACGCACTTTATGTGATTATTAGGTTGCGAAATAGTTTTTAACGATTATTTTGAAATTTGAATAACAGTATTTTCACAGGGCTTTTCAACAATGTGTCTTTTATTATATACTAGCTTTTGCCCGCGACTTCGTCCGCGTGGAATAGTTACTTTGGGCTAACGTTAAATTTAACCCCGATTTTGAAGCATTCTTCATTGGCGCTCCGCTCCTATTGGCCTTAGCGTAATGATACAATATAGCTGTGCCCGCGACTCCGTCAGCGTAAGTTAATGTATTGGTAATATTGTTTAGATCACGTTCACATGAGGCTTAAGTACCTAGAGAACGCTTCGACCGCGAGACGCGTCGAGCGCGGCGACCGATTCTCAAAAATAATCCTTATAGCATGATTCAGTATTCACGCGCGATGGCTTATTATTATAAGCATATTTCATGTATAACTTTGGTGTTTCTATACCGATTTATATGATTCTTTTTACGGTTTCGTAGCCGAATGGCAAAAAACGGAATCGTTATAGTTTCGACATGTCTGTCCGTCTGTCTGTCTGTCCGTCCGTCCGTCTGTCACAGCAATTTTATTCCGAAACTATTAGGACTATACATGTGAAACTTGATAGGTAGATGTATTCTGTAAACCGCTTTCCGATTTTGAGAAAAAAATTAAAAAATATTTAAAATAAAGGGGGGCTCCCCATACATGGAACTAAACCTGAAAATATTTTTTTTCATGAAATCGATGCATGTGTGGTATCTATAGACAGTTCTTTAAAAACGACATCGGGGTTTCTAAAACCACTTTTCTATAAAGTCAATCGTTTAAAAGATATAAGCTTCCAAAGTGGTAAAATGTGTGTGGCGGACACAACCTCTAACTTCTATAATAATGGAGTGAAAAATCTAAAAAAATATGTCTCTAGATCTTAATATAAACTTTCAACCAAAATTAGTTTGAACGAAATCAGTTCAGCAGTTTTTGAGATACAGCATATTTTCTGAAACCGCAAATATAACTTTGTAATTCATACAAACACTATGAAAAACAAATTTATTCGGCGCAGTTGTAAAAAATGTAAAAAAGCCACTTTTAAGAAATTTGTAAGGTTTTTTTTTTTTCAAAACAAATTTATTTGGTGCAGTTGTAAAAAATGTAAATAAGCTAGTTTTAAGAAATTTGTAAGGTTTTTTTTTCGTCAAATAAATTTGCATATTATATTATAGTTACTACGGAACCCTTCATGGGCGAGTCTGACTTGGACTTGGCCAATTTTTTTATGGAATAGTTAATAATGTTAACTTTTTCAATTAGGGGTGACTGAGAGTGTTATAAACGTAAGAGTAGACAAATATTATAATCAGAAAGCTTCGAACTGCTAAGCTATCGGGAGTTACACGTGTTATTGTGAGTCAACCATAAAAGTTAGACATATGCTGTCGTGGGATATATTTTATATAATTTTAAGGAGAACATTTCCGTCATGAAATGATTTGTGTAGCTTTAACCATTAAGGTTGCACACGCGACGGAAGCTTAAAAAATGGAGTAACTTCTCCCGTTTTCCCAACATTTCCCTTCACTGCTCTGCTCCTATTGATTGTAGCGTGATGAAAAGTATACTATAACCCGCTCAGGAGTATGAAAAATAATTGTACCAAGTTTCGTTAAAATCCGTCGAGTAGTTTTTGTTTCTATAACGGTTATACAGACAGACAGACAGACAGACAGACAGACAGACAAAAATTTTACTGATTGCATTTTTGGCATGAGTATCGATCCTTAATCACCCCCTGATAGTTATTTTGGAAATATATTTCATGTACAGAATTGACCTCTCTACAGATTTATTATAAGTATAGATTATTTTAATTATTTGTGAAATAATATGGAAATGTCCATTACGATCAACCACGACTCATAAGTAATGTAATAAGTGATTTATCAGAACAATATAAGTCCAGTATTCTTTAACAGATTTATTTATTGCCCAGAAGAAATGTGTGCGTATTATATTTAATGTTAAACCTAGAGATAGCTGTAAACCTCACTTTATACAAGGAAAATTGTTAACTTTACCCTCCATTTATATATTAGAATTAGCCACTTTTGTGAAGAAAAATATAAAAATGTTTAATTTTGATAAAAACGAGCGTCGCAAAAATAAGTTGTTACTACCAGCCCCTAGACTACAAATGTATAAAAATAGCCCAGAATACCGCAGCATCCAAGTTTATAATAAACTACCTAAATGTATAAGGACCACCAAAACACTATGTATATTTAAGGCTAAATTAAAATCATTACTAATAGAAAAATGTTATTATAGTATTCTAGAATTTATGGAAGATAAAAACCTCTAAATTAATATTACTTATAATATATACTCTTATTCTATATAAAATTTAGCATTGTCAAACTAGCCATAGGATTAATTTTAATAATATATAAATTGTATGTACCTTATTTTGCAACATGTTAGTTTTAAGTTAATTTGCTGCGCCCTCTAACAGGGTAATGTATACATTAGTTATAAGCCATGCCTGTAACTGCGTGTACATTGTGCAATGAATAAATAAATAAATATCGCACTCGTAAAAGTCAAATAAAACCTAGAACCATTAAGTCTACACGGCCATACTGCTAATAATTTTAGGGTTCCTTAATAAGCAAAAGCAAGCCAAACAACGAAGTCATTATAGGTACAAGTAAATAATTAATCCATAACTATAATTCAATGTACCTGATTTTACAATAATTTCTCGTGTCAGACACAACAAGGAAAATAAATAACCCTTAATAGAGAATTGTTTAAGACACTTGTAAGACTTACTCTTTAATATGTCTTAGGTGAGATAAATCACACTTAAAACACTAGTTTAAGAGAAGTCTAATAATACACTTAGTATAGTCACTTCTAAGATTGAATGTACTTATAAAATGTATTAATAAGTATTAATTAAGAATCAAAGGCAACTAGACTTGTAAAAGGTGCTTATAATACCTCTGCTCTTATTAATATTATATAACGTTTTCTTATATACGTCTATAAGAATTATGTTAAAGTATGAATGCTCTTTAAACTTAAATAGGCTTATAAAATAACACTATAAGAGTTTATGGCTTAATCAGAACATATAAACCTTATATGAAACCACAGCTCTTACAAGCTTTTGTTTGTAAGGGTATTAAGGGTTTCTGGCTTAATCAGAACATGTATAAACCTTTTATGAAACCAGAGCTCTTACAAGCTTTTGTTTGTAAGGGTATTTTGCTAGTTGGGGTTGCCATTACCAAATTTGCCGGCCCCAGACAAAGACTTATAATCCCCGGACATTTGGGTAAAATCACAGTTTTTCCCCGGACAACGTAGAAAAATACATTTTTGAACTTGAAACTAAAAACACATAGTTGTTTTTAGTTTCAAGTTTTTTAATTATGGTTTTTATTTACTGATAAAGTGATAACATTGTAGAGCTTTAGAACTTTTTAACAAGAGTCTCTTCGTTTTCATTTAATCAACGTAACATAAACAATGAGATGAAATACCACAGGAAAATCATAATACAGATCGTGCTTTTTGGTATTCGTAAGACCAATGTTTGTCCGGGTTTTACCCGGACGTTTATTGGGAAAATCCCCCTGGACACCCCCAGACGCTCTCCAAACTAGGACAAATCCGGGAAAACCCGAACGGATGGCAGCCTACACGCGAGGAAAGTCGCGGGCAACAGCTAGTTAGTTTATATTGTTACTATACGGAACCCTTCATGGGCGAGTCCGACTCGCACTTGGCCAATTTTTATTTTTTATAGACAACGGTATTTTTATAGAAACTAGCTTTTGCCCGCGACTTCGTTCGCGTGGGAGGTTTTTCCCGCGTAAATCCCGATCCCGTGGGAATTTCGGGATAAAAACTATCCTATGTCCTTCCCAGGGTCCTAAAATATTCCCATTTTTTGCCATTCATTCCAAATTTCATCTAAATCGGTTCAGCGGTTTAGGCGTGAAAAGGTAACACACAGACAAACAGAGTTACTTTCAAATTTATAATATTAGTATGGATGGAACGGAACCCTTCGTGCGCGAGTCCGATTCTGGCCCGTTTTTTTTTTAAATGAGAACTAGTAATGTGAGTAGTATTCCTATTACTGGCAATATTGTTAACCCCTCCAACTAAGCTAAATGTGTTTGTGTCTGGAGTGGGTTCACGGCGATAGAGTAAGTGGTTTGGGTTCGAACCCTCAACTCTCAAGTCCGACACCTTAGGTTATTGACAGTTAAAGATTTTATAACTCAACCCCAATAATGCAATTTTTTGTTAGGAAAATATCATTCCAAAAGTGCGAAGATTTGAAGTTGAAATGTAGCCGCAAATGGGCCGAATTGCCAAGTATGTATAGTCGCAAGTGTAATAATGACACTCACTGTTCTCGCAGTACTAATGACAGGGTACTAACAGGACCAAAGATTGCGAGAATGTTCTAACGAAATACTATAGCCCCGGAATATAAGGGCAACTGAAGGTTCACGTCGGATTTTTAATCAGTAGAAGTCTATCATTCCGTTCCGCTCCACCAAAAGACACTCGTCTCGAAGAAGAGATAGTGCTATTGGTGTTGTGTAGCCCCGTCTCATCTTCAAGCCATCGTTTTAGGCTTCTATCTTTCTCCATAATTCTAGTTACCTGGCTATAATCTGTTAAAAAGCAAAACTCCTGAAGTAATCTTTAAAAACCAATTAGTTTCTTTTTAAAAAACAATAGGTACCAATTGCAACATTGATAAAAAAAAAACAATCTCCGCTATCGATATCACCAATACTTCGAACACGTTTATAATAAAAGTGCCAATAACCAAATATGAAAGACACATGTGGTATATGACATTGATTTCTGACAGGTGTCAGAAAAATCTGGTTTTCCATAAAAGTACAAATGACTCGCTTGCGCAGTTGGTGCAGTATTTTATTTAGTTACTTGAGAATTTTGTTTTCTATGTACGAATATTTATTAAAAAAAATAAACCATGTATTTTTACCTCAATTTCAAATTCGATTCGCAGATTCTAAAGGTCATTGTTCCGGCTCCATACATGTCACGCCTAAGAATCGTTTGAATTGAAAATGACTTAGATAGACTCTAAATATTTTATGGAATCATAGTAAATCAATTTTTACTAACGGACACTTGGAAGATACAAAAATAGTCAATTCATCGAAATTAAGTCCGAAAATAGCCAGGTAGTAAGATTCACAGAGCCCTTTATACACAGCCGAGTCTACCAAGTACGCAATCTGATCAGAGTCCGTTATCAAGCCAAAGTTGTTAGAATAAAACCATAAAACGCATAGAAAATCGCAAAGAAAAGAACTTTGCAATAAAAATTTGCAAAGAAATGAATTATAAGGACACCAGTGTTGCTAATTACGAAAAGCTATAATACCCGAATGCCACGCCAGAAATTCCCGATTTCAAATAAAAAAATATGGAATACATTTCTTCTCCAGCTAATGCAATGTAAAGTAGCTAATTCAGGTATTTAAATGAATAAAGTGTTAAATAAATATTTTATTTATTTATTTCAAGTGTCCGTGGAATACTAAAATATGTTTCAAGCAGTATAAAAAGAAAAGAAAATTATCATGTAATTTATATTCACATCGGTTATATAGGCCAAAATCGAACAATGTCTTTTAAACGCTCCAAAGATATTATAAATAAAGAATCTGGTACTCAGTATTTCAACAAACAATAAAAGGTTTTTTTTTTTTTTTTTTAACGTGGTAAAATTATCAAATAAGTCCTCCCACTCCGGGCAGGGTGGGAGGGACTGTCAGACTTTTACTGACTAAAATCCACGGTGTTCCTTCAATAACCCTTTACATACCGGGGCCACGGTAACGGGATGAGTCCCACGACCCCGGCGGGCTTCGGCCCTCTGCAGAGGGGGCCTCGTCATGTTGCTGACGCTCTTTGAGGCGCGCGTGGAACAGGACGCGCCGTCGACCCGGGCATGGTCCATGGTCGGACAGCGAGTTGCCCTTTACTCGCTGTCCGCATGCCCGCGCCTACGGTGGCCGGAGATCGTCGGCCGACGTCCGACGCCGTGGGCGTCTACCACTGCGGCTGGACTGGAGGGAGGACGCCATCCTCTCCCTCACGCGGCCCGCCTCCTCCTTCGAAAGCATGACTGCTTCGCAGAAGGAGGCGACCGCTTCCCACTCCCTCTCGCCCCGCAGCATGGCCTCGACCAAGGCCGGGCGCGAGAGGTCTCCGCCTATCGCCGCCGTGAGGTCACGTCGGTGCTCTGCCCAGGCGGGGCAGTCTTGCACCGTGTGCTCTACGGTGTCCTCAGGGCGATCCTCGCAGTGGTGACACCCAGGCGTTTCCTCCTTTCCCATCAGACACAGGTACCTCCCGAAACTTCCGTGTCCGGTGAGGACCTGCGTCATGCGGTAGGTCAGGACGCCGTGACGCCGATCTAGCCACTCCTCAAAGAGGGGTCTTACCGCCGCAATTGCGGCGTGCCCGAAACAATAAAAAAAAAAAAAAGATTTTATTTATGAATAAGTCTATTTATGTTCAGCTTTTATAATAGTGGTTCTGTAGTCATCCGTCCTGTATTTCTTTTACTGTAAATAAGCTCTCGTTTGACCACCATCTCACCTGATGGTAAGTGATGACGTGGTCGAAGATAGAGCACGCTTACTTTAATCTTTCATTGTCCGTACAGCTAAGGAGTGGAATTTCGCTGTCAGTCTGTCTGGTGATAGCTATAACCTCAAGCGAATAGGTTACTTCTACGGTAAGCTTAAAAAAATTGGCCAAGTGCGAGTCGGACTCGCCCATGAAGGGTTCCGTAGTAACTATAATAAATATATATAACATACTTAATATATTTATTTAAAAAAAAAACCTTACAAATTTCTTAAAACTAGCTTATTTACAATTTTTACAACTACGCCAAATAACTTTGTTTTTCTCAGTATTTGTATGAATTACAAAGTTATATTTGCGTTTTTCGAAAATATACTGTATCTCAAAAACTGCTGACTCGATGTCGTTCAAACCAATTTTGGTTGAAAGTTTACATAAAGATCTACAACATATGGTTTGTTTAGATTTTTCACTACATTATTATAGAAGTTAGAGGGGGAGGGACACACATTTTACCACTTCGGAAGCGTATATCTTTTAAACGATTAACTTTATGAAAAAGTCATTTTAGAAACCATAATGTCATTTTTAAAGACCTGTCTATAGATACCACACACGTATAGGTTTCATGAAAAAAAATATTTTCAGTTTCAGTTCCATGTATGGGCCCCCTTTATTTTAAATATTTTTTAAATTTTCTCTTAAAACCGGAGAGCGGTTTACAGAATACATCTACTTACCAAGTTTTACATGTATAGTCCTAATAGTTTCAGAATAAAATGGCTGGGACATACGGACGGACGGACAGACAGACAGACGGATAGACATATCGAAACTATAAGGGTTCCGTTTTTTTGCCATTCGGCTACGGAACCCTAAAAAGATACTTCAGATTATATTTTACAACTTTGTGGTCGTGATTAATATCTATACGACCTAACTGCGAAATTTCTATCAGAAAAACTCAATAGCACTTATTGCCCGACTCGAGAATCGAACCCGAGAGTGCGCCTGTACCTGCGCATATACTTGTGCACTATTAATAATATCTATAACCACGACAAATTACATATTCGCTATAACTATCACGACATGGCGAAACGTTTCCTTCTCTTACTACGTGACCCTAAAAAAGGATTTAAAAGGATCGTATGTCTACTTTTCATGCCCATTGTTTGAATCTTTGATATGCAGCTTTAAAAAAAAAACGTGACGTCAAATTGTCGCTAAGTAGTATTTTTTAACATAATATGTTATTTTATATTTAGAATAAAGAACATGTTTTTTGTTCAGATAATTTATGTTTAATTTTATAAGTGACGACGCAGATATTTGTCCCAGAAAATACCAAGTATATTTAACCACAGTATTTTTATTTTATTCGAAAATTGGGTTTAAGGTTGAATCCCGATTTATCGCTTCCCACTCGTGTGACGCTTGTTCGCGGAGCACCTACGGATAAAGGGCTACTGAAAGATTAATAACAATCAGTTTTAATTAAACCGCGATGCTTTATAAAGGCTCAAATGCTCTTTGAAGTCGTTACCATAAAGTTAACAATGGGTCTAATGAAACCTCGTCAATGTTAGTAAGAAGAATATTAATTTAAAAGAAATAAATATATTTTTCGGTTATGCCTTAAATACAAAATAAAAAAACTTAGTACAGTGGATATCATTTATTACGACTTTGGTTGTAGCGACCATTTATCTTTAAAGAAGTTAAATCTTAGTCCCTTGAATTTAAAACACACTTTAGTACAAAATATATCGCTACAGCGACTTTGGATATAACGCCGAGTTCTGGTGTAGCGACTGTTTTAATGAATAATTTGTAACAAATTCTTAGAAATCCCATGCAGATATTGCGACCGGAGTCGGTCGCCAAACATACAAAGAGCTTTGTTATCTTTGATTTACATCCACACAGATGGTCAGCAACTGTGATGACCTTTAATTTTTAGCGTAAGCGTATACGTTTCGGACTTGAATTTATGGTTCAGTTACAAATTGATATTATAAAACCATAAACATGTCTGTATCTCTTTACCTGTGCTTGTAACGACTTCCGGATATAACGTCGAAATTACAGTGGTCCCTTCATCGTCGTTATATCCGAAATCCACTGTATATATAAACAGAGACAAAATATAATGTCGTACGCCTCACGATTCAGAAAAATTCTAGAGCGTCTGACGCTGGTTTTCAACTGAACTTAGCGTTGGAGTGAAAACCGATGTCAATCAGCTGATAAGTGCATATTTGACTACAGTCGTGCACAACATCATCATTATCTGTTTAGCCCATAGAAATATAAAATACAGGAGAAGTGGCAAGGGGGTGTATTGGTGTCCGCGCGACATGGCCACAGGGCTCATGTCACAGGCAAGTAGCCGTCTCCGCGAACTAGTGCGCTTTCGACGGCGATCGTGATAACTTATAAGAATGCCGAGTTGTTCAGTGGTATCTTGTAAAAACCGAAGCCAAAACCAAAACTTTGTGAATCATGGAATCACTTACCATAATTATGTAAGTACAAGTATTTTACAATATTTGTCTTTATAACCATGAAAAACAATAAATCGTAAAATATTTCTTGCTTTTACTATGTTATTTTTGTTCTCAAATATCACAGCTACTGTACTACTTTTGCTAAAATAAATTGCTCCTTAACCATTACCTGAGATCGTCACTAAGTAACTGGACAAGCAATGTAAATATAACAAAATGATACTGTATTACGCGGATTAAAAAATATATATACGGATACAAAAAAAATGTACAATAATAAATGGAAGAATCTATAACTTTCCGATTTAATCAATCACTAGCGTATATGTAAAATAAATTGCTTTTGCACAGCACAACGATAGCGACCGATGTTTTTGTGTGGGTAAGTTCTGATTAGGCTGGTGGCTGTATAGACAAAAAATAAATAGTGTGTTTATCACAGCAGTGATAAATAGGTTCTTTTCGGCATAGTTGCTAGTAGGTATGTGGGTTTCAATTTGATTCAAAACATTTATTTCAGACTTATTCAGTCCATAAAGTGTTAGTATTACGAGTATTACATTGAATGAACTTAAAACTATGTCAGTAAATTATACACACGAACACACAGACACACACACAAGTAACAATAAGAAATAAAAAAAAATTGCTAATCTTTAAGAAATTGTTACTCTATCATAAGATACTTGTAAAACATTTTTATTCATTTAAATTATTAAGTGATAACATTTATTGGCTGGTCAAATAAAAAAAAAACAAGTAGTAATAGATTGTTGGTTACTTAACTACACCAAGTTCAAAAGCAACATTTCTCCAAAACAAAGAGTATTTATTCTAAACTACCATGTTTTGTGGGAAATTTATAAGTTGGCAACACTGAACGCAATCTTTAGGCGCGAACTTGGCGCGAACTAAGTATTTTTCCCCTCATAAAACTTAGTAGAGCTCGACGGAACTATAAAATACCGTACTCCATGGAGGTCATTCGAGCGTAAAATTAACCTTGTAAGGTTTATTATGGTAACCGAATGTGAAAGTTACATCATAACCTTTATTCAATTTCCTGTTGTTTTTATGGATAATAACAATCAATTCAATATCAAGGTATTTGGCCCATACGCTAATATGCGTATACGATAATTACCACGTTTCGAGGAGTCGTGAAATTGAAACAAAAAGTAAAAAAAGAAAGTATTATTATACTGCGTTAATGCCATTGAGGAGTTGCTTTATCTGGAAGCTATCTTAGGGAATCATATCTTAGTAATTCATTTCTTGTAGCCCCCAAAGTATACACATATATTAAAATCATATCATCATCATCGCTATATTGTCCCGACCCGCACTTCGTCGTGTTTTTATGTCTACAAATTAAGATGTCTAAATGCTTTGAGCTATCGCGATTACTAACCTCTGATAGTGATTAACAAGGCTTAGTCATCTGCAGAAATCATCGAAATAGCATCGAAAATCCCGAGCCAATATTTAGTGATTTATCGGAATACTAGTTGATGTCCGCTACTTCTTTCGCACGATTTTTCATACACACTTTCATCCCCTAGTTCAGAAAGAGCCTATATTTGATCCCAAGTCTTTCATCACCTCCGGGGTTGCCGGAATGGTCTAACGAGATGCTGTGTACCCGGAACGTAAGGGCAATTGAAGGAACAAGGTGGGTTTTTAGTCAGTAGAAGTCTGACACTAACTTCCACTCACCATTGTTAACCTAGATATACTTACGGGAAGATGCGAGACAGTCCCAACACAAGTACTCTTGTAACTTACTGGGACTGCCTCAATTATTACATGAAAACAATGTATGAAATGCGAATAAAGATTTTTTTTTAAACTTCTACTTCACCCGGAGCGGAGTCATTAGATGTTTTTCCCACAGAAAAAAAGAAGTCTTGAACTACCTCCATGACAAATTTAATCCAAATCAGTTCAACATTTTAGTCGTGAAATCGCAATAGGCAGACAGACTCGCATTTATAGGTACTATTAGTATGGACTTGATTGAATCGAATACCGCAGGGATATGAAGATACCGATCCGACTGTGGGACAAGTTAACCTTCACGGCACTAATTATTATCATAGATATGCATATCCATTGTTTATTAATTCCATGACAGAATATTGATGTGCAGGGGACCTCAACATTTGCGAACTTTTTCCGCGGGAAACATCACTAAATACACGACTCGTCCCACTCTGGGTGGAGCGTACTGTCAGAACTTATTTTGACTGAAAACCCAATCTGTTCCTTCAGCTGTTGTCACGTCTAGAGTCGCGGTATCTCGTTAGAACATTCTCGCAACCCTGACAGGCAATGGCCTTATTGGGCCCCGTCAATCCTGCTGACTACTCTCTGTGAAAAACGCGTGGAACACGATGCACCGCCAACCCGGATCCATCCATCTTTTCTTTGGCCTTCCTCTACCTCTTCATCAATCAACATTCGAACCCATCACACTGTTACTTTCATGCGTGTCGGCCCTTCTCATCATATTTACTATCGACCAATCTTCCGCATGCTCACCTTTGAGGCTATAATCGCATAGCACGGCTCACAACTCGTTCGCCTAATGCATGTCTTTTGACCAATAGGATGCACGAAGCGTATTTTAGTAGTGTTCGTAATAGTAAGTATTAATATAATGTTACACGCCCTGTACTCACAAAATGTATATTGTCTCTAATTGTGCGAAACCAGGAAGGGATGTGGTTTGTCACTAGCTGCGCTTCAACAGAAATATTTTCTTAAGTGAGCATGCGTATCTTTGGCCGATAGTACATACCAAGTTTACTCAAGTTTATAAATAAGTAGGTAATCTTATTAGAGTAAAACTCTTGTTAAGTTTTCATTTAATTTCCTAAAGCCTATTGCCTAAATCATTTTAACAATTAAGGCACGTTTCGCGTTGTTAGCTAAGCTTGATTGTAAAGAGGGCTTTACCTTTGACGACCGATTTCAAATCTAATCTAAATCTATTAAAGTTTAATTTCAAATGGTAAGCCCTATTTAGACCCTCAGAGCCCTGCCAGTAATTTTTAATGCGATGATGTTGTCAAGCGTGACTTTGTGAAGTCCGAAGTCATGTCAAACGATGGGTAGCTTGATTATTTATTTGTTAAGATAATTTAAATACACAGGATATTACAACGGGAATGTTGTATTACTACTTAATTCACATTTAAAGAATTTTGTTTCTATACGGGTCATATCATGCTTAGACTTTTCCCAAAACTGAAATAAAATCATTTATGTATTCAAAATTTCTTTTCTTTTTCTTTTCTTTTCTATACTTCACTGTTGTTTAGCTTATGGTACTTAAATCTGTATATTTGCCTAAATTAGGTAATCCTGTGTTTTAGGCGATTAGAGCTAACAGATTCTTAAATAATTACCTTTTAAAGTCCTAATAATACACCAGACATTTTTTTTTAATGCGTAGTTTAAATCCGTAAAGATCATATTATAAAAAGGAAAACAAATAGTCAATACAAAAAACTTATTACTCTGATATAGATACGTGCTAATAGAACACGAATACTACTAACACGAATAACTAGTCTACTCTGGGATAAAAAAAATTGAATATGAAATAACTAGCAAAGAACAAAGACTGAAACAACATGTAATTATATTAGTGACAAGATGAGATAATATTATTTCATACATATTAAACTTAGGTAGATAAGTAGGCACTCAGATACCTGGGAATCAAAACTAGACGTGATCTGAACTGACTCATCATCATATCTGCTTAGCCTTTCCCCGACTCTGTTGGGGGGGGGGTGGGCGACTTCCAGTCTAACAAAATGCACTTGAGTACTTGTGTTTAACATGGAGCGACTGGCGAGAGTAGTGTCAGATTTTCTGGCTTCTGACAGAGATGTACAGTGGCCGGCAGATCAACCTACCCCAATCTGTCAAAATAATTTTATAGATTTACAACCTTATTACAACATGATAAGGTTCAAACTCAATTGGGTAAATTTGACAGATTCCAAGATAAATTGGACCAAATACTTAGCGGGTTTTCCGAAGTACGTAGGAATTACGATATATTAAGATGCTCACCCATCCACGAACTGACTCCGGCAAGGATTGCTTAACCTTGAGAGAGATCGAACCATGCGGCTGTTATTATTTATCCAGAAGCTCCTCATACAAAAAATAATAATAGAATGTCATTCATGAAAGGTAACCTACATAACATGGCGATAAGACCGCCCATTGTGTTGCCAGTGTTGCCAGACGTCCCGTATTTCAGGCATAAATTCAAATGTCGGGACCAACTCTGTCCCGTATATTAGATGGAATAAATAAAAGGCGATTTTCTACAATTTTACAATAATTTCCTAAGCTATTTGGTACAACAATACGATTTCTCAGAAAGTAACATCCTCTCTAAGGTGCTGTTTATAAACTTTAAATCGCCAGTAAATTACAACCATTTCCAAGAAGCTGCGGAACTTTTAAGGATGAGATGAGTTGAATATGGACTACTTATACGAAGAATTTCTGATAATTAAAAAGAGTCTGGATATTGCTGCTACATCTTCTGTTGACAAAACAATAGGTGTGATTGAAAAGTGGAAGAAAGTCTTAAAATGTTTCTTTTTCAGTATCCCTAGTTTAACTAGGTGTTAAAGTGGACTGATGTCCGAAATTGTACCCCTAACTTAATAAAAAATTTCGAATTAATGACCATATTTAACTATGATTATAATTGTATTGATTTTAATATGTCAAATTTATCAAAAATACGTTAAAACATGCGCGTAGTAAATAATTTGGATTCTTATTTGTCCCGGAAAAAAATTGAAGTCCCGTATTTTTTGCCTATTTAATTATTAAACATTTATTATTAATTATTATTAAACATTTGTCCCTTACAGGCTGAAAAAAATCTGGCAACCCTAATTGTAACACCCTTTAGTTTTTAAGTCCTCATTTAATTATGTTATGGTGTACAATAAAGAGTATATCTATCTATCTATGTAATTCTAAATTATGTAATTTATATTGTTGTTTTGAAGTTACACGTTCCGAATAGTTGTCTAGGTCAGTAATAGCCGACCAAGATGTTTTTTTTTTCGGCGTAAGCAAAAAATGTGTGTAGATAGATATCGCTTCAAAAACATGACTTGCTATTAGCAAAAGCATTAAGGAAACAGGAAGTATCGAAGTTAAATGGTGTAACGAATAATAACAATAGTACAAATTACGATTATAAACAATATTTTTTTAGAGGTTACATTAATATTTGAATGATATTTTGAGCTTTTGTAAATGATAAAATATTCTTTAATTAGGTTCATATAACAGTTTTGTAAGTGACTCAACAAGACAAACGGCGATGCGACATCGTTACATGGTGGACATCCCACCCATACGCACAAAACGTTTTGGGAATACTTTCATTGTGCGTACAGCTAAGGAGTGGAATTCTCTGCCGGAGTCTGTGTTTCCTGATAGCTATTACCTGGGACTTGGGAGTCTTTAAGTCAAGAGTGAATAGGTTACTTCTAGGCAAGCGTGCTTCATCTTCGACCACATCACCGCTTAACATCAGGTGAGATTGTGGTCAAACGTAAGTATGAACAATAAAAAAACCTACCCCACAACCAAACGACATATCCCTTTGCAATTATTTTTAATGGCTTTCGAGTAAACCACAAACAATGTCTTCAACCATTTTCGTACCACGAATTTTTCCGTTACCTTCGTTTGATTGACAAAATACGTCATCATGAATATGTAAACAAAAATAACAATGGAACACCTACGGAAATATTAATGATGTACATATTTGGATAAAACAATTGACGAATACGGAACAAATAACAATGTTTTTTTGACAATAATAATTGATTAGCTCGCGTTTGACCACAATATAATACAACGTGATTAGACGATGTGGTCGAATGCGATGGGTCCTAGGGTTGCCAGATCAAAAAATCGAAAATCCGGAGTAAATTCTGGACATTTGATGAAAATTCCAGACTTTCCTTAATTTGAAATAAAAACATTTTTTTTTATGTTTCACTCTTTCATTCAATTGTAGAAATTCCGGACCGGAAAATTCCGGTCGTATGGCAACCCAAGTCCTACATATGTAAGGACTATAGTTGCAAAACTTCTGAATAATTCCGAATAATTCCGGAATACTTCGGGGAAAGTTTCTTTAAATGGGAATTATTCAAAATGATAAATTCATTTTGAATCATTCTGATTTAAAGAAACTTTTAATTATTTATTAAGATTTCAACTTTTTTTGCTGAAAATCGTATTTTGCATCGATCGTCGATCTCTGTGCGCCGCACGGTGGGCTGAAAAACGGCTTTCATAGACTTAGGCATTTTATTTTGCAAGTGCCAGTTTTTGTGCCGGATATCACTTCTATTTGTTATAACAATATACAAAAATGACACCAGAATTGATTCTGCACAAAAACGAAGGAATTATAATTTTTTTACGAAAATTTTGTATGGAGCTAGTATGAAAAATCGAAATATCTCTGAAACGGCAGCGATAACCGTAATATCCTTATAGGAGGTTTTAGTACTAATTATTTATGATTTTTTGACATACGTTACATAATGGTTGTAGATGCCTTTTTTTTTAAAAAAATCGTCAAAATATTTTTATTTATTTTTACATATTAAACGTTCCTTTTAGTGTTTAAGTTGAAGAATTCAGAGCTTTAACAACTCTTAACATAAAATAGCATCACCCCTATAGACCTGAAGGACTAGACAGAGGTGTGTAGTATCTTGTTGATCTTGTAAGATTTCCAACAATACCAAATAGTTGAATATCAGTGTCAAAGTGCCCATGCTGTCGCTTCTTTTAGAAAGATAGGGGAATGAAATTGTTAATTGATCATACCCTAAAAGTATGATTACAACATAACCGGACACATAATAATATCGACACAAAAGGAATTTTAAAACCTTGCATACGTTCAAAATACAAAATAACATATTGTGTAGTCATCTAATGAGTCTGATGACAAGTAATTAAGTAATTAGAATGATGGTTGTAGTCTTCTGATTCTAATGAGCCTATTAAGTGATTAAATGATTTGAAATATCTCGCAACAATACCAACTAAGAACTGCATTCACCTTTTTATAATTAGTGAGCTAATGTGATTTGCTAATGTTGATTAGTTCTACTATGAGTTCTACGAAATGTTTTTGACGATTATAAATTTTTATTATCATATCTTTTATAACTTTAATGAGGGTAGTTAACTAATTATTGACTTTATACAATAAAAGGGCTATAATTTTGTTCCATAATTTAGATTGTTCACAACCGTGTAACTGCTAACACTAAAACTATTTGCTTTGCGACTACAAAATCTTAGAATGGAAAGTTTAATCACCAACTTAGATTTGTTTGTTCTTCTAAAAAGTGAGTGTCCGTCATTTAATCATGAAGTATTGTTTAGTGCAATTGTGTCCCGCATAGGCGATTGCCTTTCTGCCGAAGATCAAGTAACTCTCAAAGAATTTTGCCGGAGATTCACGCGAGCTGCTTTAAACAGGTGGCAGAAATCTAAACGATTCTTTGATAAGTTTAGAAATACGTACGGAGAGTGGTTGCAAGCAAATATTGATTGGCCGAGTTGCGTGCAAACTTTAATAAATCAAGAACCAACTGTTGATGAGATACCAAGAGCACGCTCAGTCTCTCCAGAACCTTCGACATCATCGACTGTTGTAACAATGACAAAAAGGTCCCGAAAACCATTCAAAGATCTGGGAAGCAAACAGAAAAAGAGAAGATCTAGTGAGCACATAGGCGAGGATTCCTGTGAATTGACATATGCAGCTGCAGCACGTTTAAAAGAAGAAGGTTATGAAGATATCGCATCTGTAATCAATTATATGATCAAAAATCCAGAAGCTGCCGTTAAAATCAAGGAAAGCATTAAGAAAACAGTAATATTTACACCAGAGAAAGCACTTGGATTGCTTCTTTCACTTAAGCTTTCAAAGTGGCAATATATTACGTTGCGAGAGACTGCCATTCGGGAAGGTGCTAAGGATATTTACCCATCCTACTATAAACTGCAACAAACTAAGCTTGCATGCTACCCTCCTAATCAATCAGTATCAGTTACGGATTCATCAGCTAGAATTACACTTCAAGCTTTACTTGACATCACGGTGAAGCGGATTCTTCAAAGTCTTTCTGATAATGTGGAAAATAAGCAGTTAAAGCTGATATCGAAGTGGAGATTTGATGGTGCTTCCAATCAAAGCCGATACAAGCAGAAAATGGACGGCGAGCATGATGATTCAAGCATTTTCATGACCTCCTTGGTGCCACTGAAACTGACAGATGGAGATAATACTATATGGACAAACCCGAAACCATGCTCAACTTTTTATTGTCGTCCGGTTCAGTTCACTTTTGTAAAAGAAAGCCATGCAGTTGTCATTGATAACAAAAGAAAAATGGATGAGGAAATTGAGGCCCTTAACCCCACAGAGTGCATTAATAGTAACAGGGTGACTCATAAACTAATGATGACAATGATCGACGCAAAAGTCTGCACGTACCTTTCTGAAGCTAGATCAAATGCATCATGCTACCTGTGCTTAGCAAAACCAACAGAAATGAACCACTTAGATGCTGTAACATCAAAAACTGTGTGTTCTGACATATATGAATTTGGCCTATCATCCCTACATGCCCGTATAAATTGCATGGAATGTCTGTTACACATTGCGTACAGACTTGACTTCAAACAGTGGGCAGCAAGAAGTAATGAGCATAAAGATATGTTACAAAACAGAAAAAAAAACATTCAAAATAAATTTAAAGAGGAGCTCAATCTGTTAATTGATATAGTAAAACAAGGCTCGGGAACTACCAATGACTCCCGTCATCCCATACCGCAAGGAAGTTTTTCGAGTTTCCCAATAAAACTGCAGCTATTACTGGGTTGGATCAAAACCTGATAAAAAGATTTGCTGTTATTTTGCAAGCAATAACATCTGGTGAGAAGATCGATGTCATCAAATTTAAAGATTTTGCTCGCAAAACAGCAGAAAAGTACGTGGAATTATACGACTGGTACTACATGTCATCAACCGTACATAAACTATTAATACACGGAGCTGACATAATCGAAAAAAATGATATTGTCCCGATTGGGACTCTCTCGGAAGAAGCCTCAGAGTCTCGAAACAAAGATTTTAGGAGGTTCCGGGAACATCATTCGCGGAAAAGAAGCAGGCAAGATTCTAATCAAGATATCCTAAATATGCTTGTTGTTTCTTCGGATCCTTTTCTAAGTGCACAAAGGCCGAAGTTAGATGCCAAAAGGAAGACAACCTTTTTTGCTGAAACTCTCGACCTAATACAGTTTCCGGAAACTGAGTTCGAGTTTGTAGGTATATCCGATCTGGATTCTGACTCGGAATTGGAGTCCGACAACGAAAGTTGTAAAGAAAATTTGTAAAATTTAATTATTTTTCTTTATGTTCTTTTGTTATTTATGTTATTAGTTAGTTAGTTATTGTACCAATATGTTTAGTTAATAATTTCATAAATTATAGTTTCAAATATGTATTTTGTATAATTGAATTTATTAGATATTATTTTTGTTACTTCTGTTTTATTTAAATTACCTATCTAAAAAAGTTTATATACAGTCTTTTTTTTTCACATATTCTTAATATTTGGGGAAAAAGCATGCTTCCTAACGATGTTCTTAACTTTGACACAGTTCATGGATCGTTTTGAACAGTTTCATATGTTAAAATAAATAATGTTAGTACTATAATCCCCTATAAGGATATTATTATAATTATGTGTCCGGTTATGTTGTAATCATACTTTTAGGGTATGATCAATTAACAATTTCATTCCCCTATCTTTCAAAAATGCTGTCGGCATGGGCACTTTGACACTGATATTCAACTATTTGGTATTGTTGGAAATCTTACAAGATCAACAAGACACTACACACCTCTGTCTAGTCCTTCAGGTCTATAGGGGTGATGCTATTTTATGATAAGAGTTGTTAAAGCTCTGAATTCTTCAACTTAAACACTAAAAGGAACGTTTAAATATGTAAAAATAAATAGAAATATTTTGACGATTTTTTAAAAAAAAAGGCATCTACAACCATTATGTAACGTATGTCAAAAAATCATAAATAATTAGTACTATAACCCCCTATAAGGATATTACGGTTATCGCTGCCGTTTTAGAGATATTTCGATTTTTCATACTAGCTCCATACAAAATTTTCGTAAAAAAATTATAATTCCTTGGTTTCTGTGCAGAATCAATTCTGGTGTCATTTTTGTATATTGTTATAACTAATAGAAGTGATATCCGGCAAAAAAACTCGCACTTGCAAAATAAAATGCCTAAGTCTATGAAAGCCGATTTTCAGCCCACCGTGCACCGGCCGCTGCCGCCGCGCTGGCACCGCGACGCGCGCACCCTACTGCCACCGGGCACGAGTCGTGCGTGCAGGCGATGGCGGTGCGGGGTGCGGTAAGAGGGAGGGGATGCTGCTCCCCGGAGAAGTTTTCACCCGCGCGAGAAAGATTCGTACCCCGCAATCGAATGTTTCCGAATATTTCGCCCGAATAATTCAATGGGAATAAATGTGTTTGCTTGTTGTGTGGTGGGTGAGTTAATTATTGTTCACTGCGAAAGTACGTATGTACGCTACGAGAGTAAAATATAAATGTTTATTTTATTATAAATGGGATTGATTAAGTATATGTTGATATTTTTATAGGTAGATTTATTAGCCTGCGATTAACAGGATTTTTATTCTTTTGTTTTTAGGTAGGTACTATCGGCCAAAGATACGCATGCTCACTTAAGTAAATATTTCTGCGGAAGCGCAGCTAGTGACAAACCACATCCCTTCCTGTTTTCGCCCAATTAGAAATAATATGCATTTTGTGAGTACAGGGCGTGTAACATTATATTAAGAGCGCGCCTAAAGCCAGCAAAATTTTAGAATTCACCCGCACTGTCCTACCCGCTCCTCACATCGAATACGATCGCGCGTGTACCTACGCGCTCGCTCGACGCGTATCTTCTGTAATAAGTATACGTATAATATTCAGATGAAACAACTGTATTCAAAGTATGACTGCGTTATACAATATTACGAAATGTTATTATGTGTACGCGAATAATACGTAAATAGTAAGTTAGTAGGAGGTGACTATACCACTGATACTGAACACGAATCAATATAAAATCAATACCAAAAGGTAATATTATATTATGTATAATATAATATTATTTTGGCGCGTGATTTTGGTGTGGCGTAAATAATGGATAACTCTGAAACTGTCGATTGGCCAGATAATATCTATCATTTACCCCACTTATATCGTCATATGCCCATGGATGACCAAATTATTGATATTTTTAATATTTTAAATAAAAATCGTACTTACTCTTACAAAATTAGGTACCATTTCTAAAATTGGTGATATTTTTTTCATTTTGTTTTTTTTTTTTATATCAGTCCTGAATATTTGTATTATCAGATCAGTATCAAGATTTTTTATTACATTCTAAATCAATATTGCAAAAAATAGTTATTCTTAAATTTTAACATTTTTTTCTACGGAATTACGCAATTTTGGGCCCCTGTATCTATAGTTGCAAAACTTCTGAAAAATTCGGAATAATTCCGGAATACTTCTGGGAAAGTTTCTTTAAATCAGAATTATTCAAAATGAATTTAAATAAAGCCCTCTGTGCGCCGGCCGCTGCCGCCGCGCTGCGATGGCGGTGCGGGGTGCGGTAAGAGGGGAGATGCTCCCCGGAGAAGTTTTCCCCCCGCGAGAAAGATTCGTACCCCGCAATCGAATGTTTCCGAATATTTCGCCCGAATAATTCAATCGAAATTAACGTGTTTGTTTGTTGTGTGGTGGGTGGGTTAATTATTGTTCAGTGCGAGACTACGTACGATACAAGAGTAAAATATAAATGTATATCTATACTAATATTATAAAGCGGAAAAGTTTGTTTGTTTGTTTGCTTGAACGCGCTAATCTTCGAAAGTACTGGGTGGAAAAGGAGAGTTATGTTTTTACCGTGATAGAATCCACGGGAGCGAAGCCCCGCGTGAGTACTAGTTTTATTATAAACTAGACTCCGCCCGCGACTTCGTCCGCGTGGAAAAAAAAATCCCCCGATTTTGAAACATTCTTCATTAGTGCTCCGCTCCTATTTGTCTTAGCGTGATGATATATAGCCTATAGCCTTCCTCGATAAATGGGCTATCTAACACTGAAAGAATTTTTCAAATCAGAACCGTAGTTCCTGAGATTAGCACGTTCAAGCAAACAAACAAACAAACAAACAAACAAACAAACAAACTCTTCAGCTTTATAATATTAGTATAGATGGGATTGATTAAGTATATGTTGATATTTTTATAGGTAGATATGTTAGCCTGCGATTAACAGGATTTTTATTCTTTTGTTTCTAGGTAGGTACTCTACTTATTTCGAAATTGAATGCTATTTTTATAAATGTCAGTAGTTGAATAAAAAACCAGGCCTAGCATATTTTATTTGTTTTTTGAAAAAGGTTTACCTATGTTTTTGGTTAGTTTGTATGTAGCTCTGTACGCATCGCGAGTATTCGCGAGTCGCATAGGTAGGTATTAATCATTACCTACCTACTTAACGCGTTTAATAGCCCAGCCAATAAAAACAATTAAAGGCAAACCTTGCAAGCAAACACGTTTTGATGCGGTTTTCAGAAAAGTATTTGTTATACTTAGGTAGGAGCAGGTTTTGGTATATTAACCGACTTCAAAGGTCGATTTTCCTGGTTTCTTTTGGCAGTTGAAATATTCCCAAAGTTTCGGAATATTTCGGAATACTTCCGAAGTATACGACGGGAATGATTCGGAATTATTCCCGCCAGACTATATCGAAAAAAATGTACTACACTGTGGTGGCTCGTTATTTTAGACTAGCTTTTGCCCGCGACTTCGTCCGCGTGGAATAGTTACTTTGGGCTAACGTTAAATTTAAGCCCGATTTTGAAGCATTCTTCATTGGTGCTCCGCTCCTATTGGCCTTAGCGTAATGATATATATAGCCTATAGCCTTTCTCTATAAATTGAGTATTTAATTTAAAATATTTTTTTCAATTCGAACCAGTAGTTCCTGAGATTATCGCGTTCAAACAAACAAACAAACTCTTCAGCCTTATATATTAGCATAGATAGCTGTTGCCCGCGACTTCGTCCACGTTTCCGTCGTTTTTCGTAAAAAAAAGTAGCCTATGTCCTTCCTCACGGTTCAGTGATTTAGATGTAACACACAGATTAACTTTCGTAATTTAGTAGGGAAATATAATATGTCAATCTATAATACTGTTGAAAAATATATTTCATGTACAGAATTGACCTCTCTACAGATTTATTATAAGTATAGATAATTGCCTATTTAATGCAAATTCTAAAATGGTATAATAATAACCAGTATCTTGATAAAGTACAAAGTTATTGCTGTTCGATTTTTATACAAATTTGATTTATTACTTTAACACTGCTGTAACTAATTTTAGACTCAAAGAGAATGAGAATTTCCTTAAAATTTGATCACTATGGGTTTGTTGACACCATAAAAGACATTAGTAATTAAACAAATTTATTGAAAAAGAAAATATACAAGATGTTCGAAGTGGGCTCCTTCAGCTGCTATACACGCTCTACACCTTCTTATGAAGGACCGTCTCAATCGGCGCGCAAATCCTGCCGACGATATTTCGTCAGCAGCCGAACGTATGCGTTGTCGCAGCTGTTCAACTGAAGTGATTTCTTCTTTATAAACTACCTCCTTTAAACAGCCCCAGTAAAAAAGTCCAATGGGTTCAAATCTGGCGAGCGAGGTGGCCACATTCTGAAAATAAAATATTATTTCAAAACAAATTCCTTGTTATACAATCACGTCCACAATAAATTGATCTACAAAAATAGGGTTTAAATACCTAATGGGCATACTTAAATAGGTTCGTAATCGATATAAATATATTTCATCGAACAAACACGGATACCAACTAAAAGCTTGTGTTTATTTTGCATATACTATTCTGCCCGCGTTACCTACGACTACGAGTGACCATAGAAATATTAAATAAGAAGTGGTATAGGTAGATATTTTTTTTTTATATATAGGATACTCGCAAGATCATTATTGTTGTCCATCCGTGTATCTAGATTTTTAGAAGATCTCATAACTACCTACATTATGGGAAAATGATCATAAAATTGTATCGTGAAGAATAACATAACAAAATAGCAAAAGTAAATAGCTACCTATTATGAATGTAATTTATTACCTATTATCCTAATAATCTAATAAAGTACCTACCACGAATTTTTGATATCGTCGTGTCTGGGTGTTGTTTATCTATATATGTATGTATTTAAAAATATATTTGTCTATGTATATCAGCTGTCTGACACCCATAGTACAGGGTCTTCCTAGTTTGGGGTCAGACAGCCGTGTGTGAAATGTCCCCACATATTATTATGTCTAGTTACCTACTCGGCCCACGAAAGTGCGTAGGTAAACGAATTTAGATCTTGTGTCTCTCAAAATAAAATCTAAAATCACCTGCATAAACTTTCTCGAAAGTATAAAATGTATTTTTATTTTTTCAGTATATAACAAACAAGTAACTCACAAACTTACCTTCGACAATTAGCCATCCTGTCAATTTGTAACTTTTTTAGTTCTCTTTCAATGTTTTTTTTGGTTTCCCATTTCACTATTTAGTTCGAACAACAACAACAATTACGATTGAAATGATTATAACTCGGCGCAGCTAAAACACTTGAGCGTAGTCCTCTCGTCTCAACAGAGCGGTAGCGACTGATGTGTGAAATAGAAATATGCTTGAAGCTCCCGCAACGTGCGACGGAAGATGACTTCTTGCGCGGAATAAAAACGTAGTATGCGCCAAAAGTGTTTTATCGTAATAAATCCAAAACTAAAAGGAATTACATAAAATGCCTAAGCAAAGCCTTTACTCTTGTTTAAATATAATTATTTATCAAATTTTTGTCGCAATAGGCATTACCATATCGAGTACAAAACGGAAAAAACATGAGAATTAGAGGTTATTTCGTGATTTTTTTCTACCAAGGAAATGTTATTATTTTATGTTTTTGATCAGAGAGAGCCCTTGAAAATATGATGTAGTTATTCATATATTTTTATTTTAAGATTTGGTCTGGAATTTTTCATGTAAAATCAAATAGAAAATTGGTAATTTTGCTTTATACGCGCTCTTAATACTTACTATTACAAACACTACTAAAATACGCTTCGTGCATTCTATTGGTCAAAATACATGCATTAGGCGATCGAGTTGTAAGTCGTGCTATGCGATTATAGCCTTAAATGTCAGTTGTGAAATAAAAAAACCAGGCCAAGCATTTTTCAAGATTTGCTATTTGAAATAGGGTTACCTATGTTTTTGGTTAGTTGGTATGTAGCTCTGTACGCATCGCGAGTATTCGCGAGTCGCATAGGTAGGTATTAATCATTACCTACCTACTTAACGCGTATAATAGCCCAGTCAATAAAAGCAAATAAAGGCAAACCTTGCAAGCAAACACGGTTTGATGCGGTTTTCAGAAAAGTATTTGTTCTTACCTACTTAGGAGCAGGTTTTGGTATATTAACAGACTTCAAAGGTCGATTTTCCTGTTTTTTTTTGACAGTTGAAATATTCCCAAAGTTTCGGAATATTTCAGAATACTTCCGAAGTATTCGACGGGAATGATTCGGAATGTTTCCCGCCAGCATCTATAGTAAGGACCATGCAACAATTTGAACATTTTCACTTTTTCTGAGACATGGTCCTGTTACTCTAATCATCAGATTTAGCCTTTTCGCAACTGTGATGGGTTCGGCTTCCAGTCTAACCAGATACAGCTGACTATTAGTGTTTTACATAGAGTGACTGCCTATCTGACCGCCACAACCCAGTAACTGGGTGACACGATACCCCTTAGCTAGATCAGTGTCAGATTTACTGGCTTCTGACTACCCGTAACGACTGCCAAAGACGTCCAATTGACAGCCGGGACCAATGACTTAATGTGCTTTCCGAGGCACAGGGTTACCACACCGACAACTTCCAAACTCCGCGTTACTGAGAAATTACAGCAAAACCCAATAACACTTTTTGCCCGACCCGGGAGTCGCGCATGCCACCACTCGACAAACGAGGCAGTTTTTAACCGACTTCAAAAAAGGAGTAAGCCTGAAGTCGGTGCCAAGATAAATGAATAGGTTCCATCACCTCGGGTGTGCCCGAGAATGCGGCGTTCTTTGCCTATCAAAACTATTCATTGGCTTGGCACCGACTTCAGCCATGTGAGTAGATACCTAGCGAATTAGACATCCAATAAAACAATGTTTAAGGTTATTTCTCTCTTTGTAGTGCAAGTCTAAAAAGTTTTTGTAAGTTTTGAAGTCGGTTCAATTTTTTGTAAAAAAAAGTTTTTTCTGGTTACTCTAATGCCCTAAAAATACACAATAGCTGTAAGGTGTGAAGCTACCTTTCATAAATAAAATAAAATTACAGTCGAAAATGGATCTGCGAATACGCGAATATATAGAATAGAGAATAGTGTTGTTACTTCCGTGGATTCGTGCTATCAGGGAGGCACATGTTTTGCGAATAATGGCACCGAAGCCATTATACACTACTAATTTTTAATTAGTACAAATACTTAAAGGGCTTATTAGAAAAGGTCTTGTTATTATATATGTAAAGTCTCACTATATAATATTGATAAATAGCAAAGTTATTAGCGTTTGTTTATATCCCAAAATGTCACTCAATTTACGGACATATTGTACAGGCCATTCATGTATTCATTAATCGTGATGTCGAGGTCACGCGGTCTCGCTCAAACTTGCCCCGCCTCCAACAGCTGTTATCGTAATTGTAGGTAGCTTAGACGCATCTTTAAGCTTTACGAATTAAAAAAAAGTAAAATAAAAGGTTCACGAAAAATAATAGGCACTTATTAAATTCAAACTTTACCTACATACTTTAATTGGGCCATTTGCTTGTGTTGTTCAGTATCCACCTGCAGAACTCCATCCTTGGTTCATTATCCACAGTAGTCAATTCTTGACCCTTTCTTTAGTGGTATGGGTGAAATCCAGACGAACTAATGATCGTCTATGCACAGTACTGGCTGATATTAAAATGACGAGCTGCGTCATTCGTACTTCGCCGGGGATCTTCTTCAAAGTAGTCCACTACATCGTCGTAAAGGTTTTGGGCCAGTCTTCCATGTCCTTGGCGATGGGCCGTTGCGCGGAATGATCAATGGTCGAGTAAACGTTGGTAAACATTTACCACAGTCCGAACCTTTGGCTAGCGAGCATTTGGGTACTCTTCCCTGTACATACGAACAGCGGCCACCAGACCAAAAGTACACACGCAACATAGCCACGTACTCCCGAGATGAAAACTGGTAAGCCATCGCGACATTAAAAACGTAACAACTTATGTTTAAAAAGCACGCGCACACTTCCGCTAACAAATTGGCACTGTTTGTTCGTTCACTCGTTGTAAAAAGGACCGCTGGCCAGAGGGGGCGTGGCTTGAGCTTAGACGCGAGTTTGCCGGGATTTATGAATGACGATCGAACTGGACTAGCACTGCGCGTAATATTTTCTAGTAGCAATTGTTATGAATGATTGATTCAATTATGAGTTTACCAGTTATGACAAATTTTCGTAGACAATTTTGGGGTTTCGTTTTTTTTACTTTTGACTACATAAATATGATCAGTAAAGGGTACGGATAGAGCCCCATTTTTTTTTGTACTAATTACAAATTAGTAGTGTATATATTATTTGCATCTGCAAAAATCACTGACGCACTACACTACAACGCCACGGCATCATCTCAGCTCATTATTATATTGGACCCGCGGTAGGTAGTTCACTGTACGCTGAGTATATAATAGTAATCAGGAAATACGAGTTTATGGCCTAATTTATAGGAACGGAGCATATTTGTAATATCACTATTATACCGTGTAAACGGTGCATTTTTGTAAACGGATACTCCATGAATAAAATTTTACAGATATTTATACAAATAGCTTTTATATACCCGCGGTTCCGCTCGCATAAAAAGGTTTATATTTATCTATGTAAGTATGTATGCTTATATCACTCAGTGATAACTGATAACGTAGACATCTATGACAATCATGCGACTTGATCGCGCGCGAGATCGTTATACAAAACTTAAAATACTTTAATTGTAATACCGCAAATTACTTTTAGTTTTCGAACTTGTAATATTAGTTCACGACATGTTGAGTACCTCTGTTACGCTTCGCGACTCCACTGTCGTCAAGCAATGTTTAGACGACTCGAGTGCAAGCGATCACACTACCGCGTTATATTTAGAGACTACCACTCTGTTTAGCAGGGTCATACCGAACGGTTGTTAACTGGCTTGTTTTGATAGGGGCTATATTGGCTAACGTGGACATTTGGTCCGATTGTTGAAGTAGTTTCCAATCGGTACAACACTTAAATGAATTGTTGAAGCGGTTTTGTGAACTATACAAGTTTGCTCATAGTCATAACTCAATGGATACTGATATTATACAATTACAATATTTGATTACTAGTCAGTAATCCTAATCACCTATGTCATCCTAATTGTTATTGTGACTTTGTCACGTCAGATATTTTTGTTTGGAATAAATATTTTAATTTTTTTGTTAACGCAACTCCAGTCTCCAAGATACAGGCACCCGCCGCCTAGTTTGATGACCATTGATATCCTTGTTACCTAAATATTGTTATAAGTTATTTGGAAAATAAACATATTATACCTATTATATTATTATTGTTTTGTTACAGACTACAATGTGTGTGTACAATGTACCCGTAACTTAATTATTTAGGTTAAGAAATTCTGTAACTAAGGTTCAATAAATTTATTCGTATTCTTATATGTATTTTGTTTTAGTGATACTAACATAGTTTTACGTTTTATTTATTAACACAGTTTTTATTATCTATTTATTAATACGAGAAGTAAAAACTTTGAATTTTACTAAAATTACGCGGATGGATGCCTACGAAATTTCGACACGTGCTGAACAATTGTATTAATTTAAATGTAAAATTAAGATCTGACACTTTCTGCCTGTTTCTTAACAAACTTCTTCTAAACTACGTAATAGATTTTGATAATGGCTAAAACTAGCAAGGTTTGTGTTTATATCCACCGTAGGCGCGGGCTTAATGGCGCTCTATAGGGCCTTAGCATACCAGGATTATGGCAATGATCTATCGAGTTACCGTGGCCATGGAGCGCAAAGGCAACTGCAAAAACAGGGCAGGATTTAGACTGTAGAATACTCTCATCCCCTTTACCCGGGAGGAGTCATTTTATGATTCTTTTTCCCAAAAACAAAAAAAAAAAACTCATAGATATAAAATTACATTGCCACCTAAACATTTTTTTTTTTGTTAATTGAGAACTAGCAACGTGGGTAGCAATCACATTACTAACAATTTGAGTCCGGAGTGGGTTCAACCTACGTAACGAAATAACATGATATGTGGGTAACAAAGGAATGAGACTTAAATATGTCAAAACCATTCATATAAAGCGGAAAAAGCCACCCAGACAGCTTGGCGATACCAAGGCACACAAGACTACCGAATGATATGCTTATCAAAATAGTATGCAATTCGGTACATTTCCACCTTGTATCTAATCTATCCTATATCTATGTAGAAGGCTGACACGATAAAGATTCGGTGCCAAATAAATATTCATTATCGGCGTAGATACCGGATTTCTGAATAGGGTCAATGACCCTTTGACATGTAACGGGTCGGTGATAGTAAACGTGAGATAGTTGCTATGCTCCTCTTAGATACGTATGTACCTATATTGTATATAGAGGTACATAATTAAATTGAAATATCTTTGAGTACGTCTGGTAGACTAGTAGTAACAGGGAGATTGAGGGATCAAATCGTGGAGCTCCTGCACACTATTAAGTATATCATAATAAACTATGATACAAATAAATTTCCCTGCTTCTTTGATATATTGGATAATATTTATATGATTGTCGTGTATGACCAATCTTTATTGCCAACATCAACAAGCCCAACGCAAGAGACCGCAAATAACATCATCTCATCATCAATAAAACTGGCTATGTAGTGCTTTAGTACGTAAATATAACAAGTTTGATGCACCATCACAACGACCAAATATCTGCTTTCTATAATTATAAAAAATACTTCAAATACTTGGACACATTGTTCGAACTTAAAGTCTGACGACCAAATATCTGCTTTCTATAATTACAAAAAATACTTCAAATACTTGGACACATTGTTCGAACTTAAAGTCTGTCTCGTTTAAATAAAAAGATATTCGATTGTTCTATTAGAAATTTCTCAGTAAAAGCCCGGAGTTTGGCAGTTGGCGGTGTAATACCTCCATGCCTCGGAGCGCACGTTATCCGTTGGTCTCGGCTGTCAATTGTACGTTTTTGACTGCCGTCACAGGTAGTCAGAAGCCAGAAAATATGACACTGTGGTAGTGTGGTACAGCCCTAAATCTGTCTCCTTTAGTTTTGTCCGTCCAAAAGTTGTCTGTAAAGCCGGGTCCGCTGCGACGTGTTTTCGTGTTTGCAAACAGTATAACATTGTTTGCTAACAGAATATAGGCGTGGTCTAACAGTTTTGTTAGCAAAAACACAATAACATGTTTGCCGCGACGAATGGATAACATCCCCCGCGTTGGCCTGAGGGGAGGGGGAAAGTGACGCATTTTGTGTTCGCGCTCACTATTCCTTATTTTTTAATCTCAGAGACAGAATTTGCCACACCTAATTTCATGTCAGGACTTCAGGAGCAATCACATCGTTCCTCCACGTTGTTTTCTTCTCTATATCTGGTAAAATTATTGATACCAGCTCTTGATAATCACTTTCTGAACATCTAAAACTAAACAAAAACATTACAACAATAGGCGCAGCGGACGGGCGGTATTGCTAACATATTTTGCTAACATGTTTTGATAACATGTTTTGTTAGAAAATTGGCGCAGCGGACCCGGCTTAAGAGATCGATCGCCCTGAGCGATAAGATCGCCCATTGTACAAAAGCTTTAATTTTTGTATCCAATGAAATATTGTAAGGTGTACAATAAAGTATATAATAAATAATAAATCGTGTTACCCATCTACCAGTTTGTGAAGGTCAGATGGCAGTCGTTCCGAATAAAACACTAGTACACAGGTCTTACCAACATAGTCGGTAAGAGGCATGACACATGATACTTGCTTTATCTAGACAGGTCCACTCAAATCCTTGTGCTCGTTTCCTGAAAAGTCCATCTCAAACATTTAAACTACACGGTTCTCATATGATTAGATAAATGAGTGCGAATGGAGTATTTTTAATTTGTTTCAACATAAATATAATTTTATAACCGAATTTCAGTAAAATGTATCCCAAAAAATGTACAATTTCTCAGGAATGAATTCACGGTAATAGATCATCATCCATACATATATAAATTGAATTATCAGTCCGTGGTTACAAAACAGTAAAAAACAATAAAAAAAAATTAACCGATTTCAAAACAGGAGGGTTCTGTATTCAACCAGTATGTATGTATGTATGTTTGTATATCCGCGATTTTCTCAGAAACTATTGATCCGATTTCAATCGCTTTATCGTTGTTTGAAAGCATATTTTACAAGAAGGGTTTTAGTACCTATAGAACATTATTGACGCTTCTAATCGTCACTCAAGTCACAGCAACAAACATCTGCTTCCTATTTCGTAATAATCAGTTAAACACACGACCTTCAGCGAACTAGTGTAGGGCCTCAACCGTCATTCATACTAATATTATTAATGCGTAGGTGTGTTCGTTTGTTTGACCTCCTTTACTACAACACAGGATCTATGTAACTTTTGGTGTGAAGATAATTGAAATAAATTAGTAAAAATGAATATTTCGTTTAGTTGTTAGTTCTCTTTAAAAGAAACTCATTCAATACTAGCTGTGCACGCGTCTTCGCTCGCGTGGGAGGTTTTTCACGACGCGAGAATCCCGGGATAACAACTATAATGTGCATCCATAGATGCGTTTCCCATCTTCATATATTATCCTTATAATGTTGTATTCTGTTTTACCGTGATAATTTAAAAAAAAAACTTTTTTTTACAAAAAAAATTGCCGACTTTAAAAAAAAAAAACACTGCAAGATGAAAAATTACTTTAATTTCGGAAGTCCTTGTCATAAAAAAAATTACAAAACCAAAGACACCGGCATCCGAAATTATAATTACAATTTTGTACAATTCGTATACTACTACATGTTCTAAGCTATAAAGCCCGATTTACACTTCAATAAGTACAGTAGCCAGTTAAGGCGATACCAAAATAAATTAGGGGTTTTTTCGTCAACATTTATTTCACTATTCCAGCAAGTATGGATTTTATTTTTGGTAATATGTTTATTGACTATTTCATTAATACTTTGACCGAAGGAAAACGCAATTGGGTTAAATTTGCTCCGTCGAATTTGATTCCGAAAAGACCTCTATTCTTTTTTATTGTTCACTATAATTCTAAAATCCTAAGGAATTTCATTTCAAAATTGCATTCAAAATGTGCATAATAGGTAATTGAAAACTCTGTCTGAAAATATTTTTTGATACATAGCTTAATTTATTTTTAAACAATTTTTATTTGGTTTGGCGCTTACGTTGTTTTATTTTGGTTCCAGCGTATTGTTGCGCTCTCTTTTTTTCGCACGTGGAAGTAATAGACTCTGTCACTTTCTTATGCCCGCCCAGTTCGCCTGCGGCCTTTGTCAGTGATAGACCTGTGTCGATTCCTCCCGCAACCGTGATTATAATTTTTTATCGAAATAGTTATTGTTTAGTCTTGTTTTCTGATTTTATTTATCTATATTTGACAAGTGAACAATGTTTATATATAACATTAGTTTACCGATATGGGGAATAAGTATAAAAGACAACGAAAGGTGAAAAAATTGGCCAAGTGCGAGTTGGACTCGCCCATGAAGGGTTCCGTAGTAACTATAATAAATATAATATAATTAATATATTTATTTGAAAAAAAAAAAACCAAAAACCTTACAAATTTCTTAAAAGTAGCTTATTTACAATTTTTACAACTACGCCAAATAACTTTGTTTTTCATAGTGTTTGTATGAATTACAAAGTTATATTTGCGGTTTTAGAAAATATACTGTATCTCAAAAAATGTTGACTCGATCTCGTTCAAACTAATTTTGGTTGAAAGTTTACATTAAGATCTACAACATATGGTTTTTTTAGATTTTTCACTTCATTATTATAGAAGTTAGAGGGGGGACACACATTTTACCACTTTGGAAGCGTATATCTTTTAAACGAATAACTTTATGAAAAAGTAATTTTAGAAACCTTAATGTCATTTTTAAAGACCTGTCTATAGATACCACACACGTATAGGTTTCATGAAAAAAAATATTTTCAGTTTCAGTTCCATGTATGAGGAGCCCCCTTTATTTTAAATATTTTTTAAATTTTCTCTTAAAATCGGAAAGCGGTTCACAGAATACATCTATCTATCAAGTTTTACATGTATAGTCTTAATAGTTTCGGAATAAAATGGCTGTGACATACGGACGGACGGACAGACAGACAGACGGACAGACATGTCGAAACTATAAGGGTTCCGTTTTTTGCCATTCGGCTACGGAACCCTAAAAACCGACATTTGGAACGCCTGAGGGATCATGCTCGTAAAATGACGGAAAATAATTGGCCAAGTGCGAGTCAGACTCGCCCATGAAGGGTTTCGTAGTAACTATTATAATATAATATGTATATTTATTTGACGAAAAACAAAACCTTACAAATTTCTTAAAACTAAGTTATTTACATTTTTTACAACTACGCCAAATAACTTTGTTTTTCATAGTGTTTGTATGAATTACAAAGTTATATTTGCGGTTTTAGAAAATATGTTGTATCACAAAAAATGCTGACCCGATCTAGTTCAAACCAATTTTGGTTGAAAGTATACATTAAGATCTACAGACATATATTTTTTTAGATTTTCATTCCATTATTACAGAAGTTAGAGGGGGGGGGGGAGGTACACATTTTACCACTTTGGGAGCGTATATCTTTTAAACGATTGACTTTATAAAAAGTAGTTTCAGAAACCCCTATGTCATTTTTATAGACCTGTCTATAGATACCACACACAGATAGGTTTCATGAAAAAAAAAATTTTTCAGTTTCAGTTCCATGTATGGTGAGCCCCCCTTTATTTTAAATATTTTTTTTTATAAAATCTGAAAGCGGTTTACAGAATACATCTACCTACCAAGTTTCACATGTATAGTCCTAATAGCTTCGGAATAAAATGGCTGTGACATACGAACGGACACACGGACAGACATGACGAACTATGAGGGTTCCCTATTTTTTAATATTTACATACCAGTTTTATTTTACAGAGACAAAATCACAGCGCCGGAGCAGACCTCGGATATTATATGTGATTCGGAAAACAGAAGATTAGAGTCGCCATTATAATTTTTAAATTTGGATGATCAACAGTGTCTAACTACTAACTTCTTGGAAAAAAATTAGTCAGTAAACTGTTTATTTCCTATTAAGATAAAAAGAAATACATTGGCACGGATTGTCTTGTTCACAAACTAAACTAAAGTTCAGTGCATCTTTTTCTTACTATTTCATTATAAAAGGACAGAAAATATTAGTTTATTTCTGTCAAATTAGTCAGCGTCTGACGTAAATTGACGTATTTTTAGTAACCAATTTTTTAATCGAGTCTAAAATTGTCTATGGAATATCTTAATTTGACAGGACTAAACTAATATTTTTCTTCTGCTTTTTTCTTAATGAAATAGAAAGAAAGTGCGTTGCCAGGGCCAAAATTCGTGGTGGCAAGGCATCTGCCGGAGATTTTTCACTCTTACTTTAAAGGTGGCAGACGGGTCATATGTGGAAAAGAACACAGAAGCCGACAGAGAGCTCCAAACCGATTCGAAGACCGGTCGAAGTCCGACCGAAGTCCGACCGAAGTCCGACCGACAAAGTGCGCACAATAAATGTAGAGGAGAATTACATAGTATGACAAAGTGGTACATTGACCAAGTGAGGATGGTGCCCTGTAGTACGTCTGGTATATTAATACTGAAAGCCATTACCAATGATATTGCCGTTATTCATGAAATCAGTCATCGTGTTTTTTTCTATATATTTTATTTCTATTTATCAAAGTAATCAACCATGCAATCGATGCATCTTTTCCAACGCACTGGTAGCTTATTGATACCCTTCTTGAAGAAATCAGTTGGACGGGAGGCAACAAATTCTGCAAAGGCATTTTTACTGCCTCTATGATGTTGATTTTTTTCCGAGAAGTTTAGAATTCAGGAAAAAGTAGAAGTCTGTAGGTGCAAGGTCTAGTGAGTACGACAGATGGCGGAGAACTTCCAACACCAGCTCTTGTAACTTGTAGACCGTCTGCTGTGTAGTATGAGGACGCGCGTTGTCGTGCAAGAGCAGCGGAGCCGAGCGATTGACCAAAGCTGGTTGGAGATGTGCGAGCTTCTCCATAATTGTGTTCAGTTCTGCAGTAATGCTCATCCTGTTTGGTAGATAACTCATTACACCAGGGTTAGACCACCAAACAGGGACCAACACTTTTCTAGGGGTCAGTTTTCGTTTAGGAAAACGTTTAGATGCTAATCCAGGATCTAATCAATTTCGCTTACGATTGTCGAACAGGATCCATTTTTCACCGCAGGCAACAAGATTATTTCGTTTGTGTGCCTGTTAAGCAGTGCAAGGTACGTCTCGATGCGTTCTTCGCGGTGATGATCACTGAATTCGTGGGGCAGACGTCAAGCTTTTTTACCTTGCCAATTTGACGCAAGTAAACCAATATTGTTTTGATACTAGCGTTGAAAGCTGCTTCTAATTCAGCCGCAGATTGGGTGTCATCAGCTCCCACAATCGCCTTTAATTCGTCATCAACAACCAAAGGGTTCATTTTTCAAGTCGAAATTTCCAGATCGGACACGAGCAAACTAATAACGGGTGGTGCATTCATTTTTAGAGTTCGTTTTGTAAACGTCGTTAAGGTTGTGGGCCGTAGGTACAAGGGGCACGGTTATGCCAAACTTTGAAACAAGAATTCCAAATTATAAAATAAAATTAATTTGAAATTATAATTATTAGCCAAAACAATATGATTATCGAACTCAAACTCAACATATTTATTTCAGATAGGCCCACATGGGCACTTACAATACGTCAGAAGTTAGTGCATGGTTTGAAATTGGTCGTTTTCTAGGGAGAAAAACCGGCAAAAAAACTCCACAGTATCCATGATACAGATTAAGAGGACAGTATATGATTTAATATTATAATTTGAAATTGCCAGTACGGCAAAACAGCGAATTCATAGGTAAAGCCCTGTTATTAAATATCAAATATTTATAAATTATTTAAAAATTAAACATAACTGACAACGAGCAGTACTGAAAGTGATGCTCTTTAAACCAAGAGACTTCTCTACTGACCATGGGACCGCCGGAGCCCTGCAGCACCGGAGCCGTGACAGAAACTAGAGGCATAGTTTCTGTCACGGCTCCGGTGCTGCAGGGCTCCGGCGGTCCCATGCAAGCTTATCCTCGCAGATGTGTTTCACGCTCACCACCGCGGCTGCGGCTTGCTGGCTGGCTTCGCCGACTAGCCTCAGCCGCGGCGGCGAGTGTTAAAACCACCTGCTCCTCACCTCGCGGGCCGCCTCGCCCCTCCGCGCCTACGCGTTTTTAAATAACACTCTAGGGGTAGGACAGACATGGAACAGACGTGGAATCGGTTTCGCAGCAATTCGTTTCTGTCACGCCGCTTCCGCAGCACGCTCAATCAAATTACTCGCAATATTATATATTTTAAACGATAGGCTTAATGATTTTCGATTAAATAAACGTTATATCCAATAACGTTATACGAAATAAGTTTTAGAGTATATAAATGTTATGTCTAAAGAAATTACATCAACAGTTGGTATAACTCACTATCTTGTGAACGTTATTGAAATGAAAATATACCAAATAACTTTTTATGATATGAGACGCACCCCGCTAAATCAGTACGGATTTGTTTCGAACAGACCAGTTAAAAAACCGTGTTCAATTCAATTGCACACTATTTTGTAAAACCTCTTTTAACGTTGCTTGACCGCAAAAACGTACTCATTTGACGCGAGTTGAGCACGGGTTGGTTGAATTGTGTAGTAATACAAAAGCGTGTGTATTTCGCGAGACCGATGTCGCCAGTTGGACACGGAAAGGGAAATACGCGACGATGATTTAGTGCATTCACTAGAGGTCAGTGAAGATGATATGAAATAGAGATTGAAAATAATGATATGACTGGTAGATCCTCGGTACATGAGAGATCCGTGATCCAGAATATGTAATTAATAAAAATAGGGGCAAGGATACAAACAAAGAAAATAAAACACGCGGGGGAAATGTCTCTGATGAAATATTAAATGAAGGCGACAGACATGTATTCCAAGAAAATAGTGTAGTTATAGATTTTAGTAATTTTTAATTAAATCTCTGACTTTTATTCGTGAGAAAATATCCATCAAAAAATTTAATTGGATGAATAATCTTTAATTAATTAATAATAAATTAATAGTTTAAAAATCACTAGAAAAACACGCTTTTATAAGTGCACGTAAAAACAAAAAAATTGTTCGCGCTTTTCCTTTTTTTTTTGTAGCCTCCGTTTTCTTTGTGTTGCTGTTTCTGTTTTTTTTATTATTCCCACGAGTAGTGAACAATTAAACGGTCAATCACCCCAGAGGATTTGAAAGTGACATCACAAAAAGTTGACAAAAAGGTTAAGAAAACCGATAACGGATTTTCTTTAGGTTTGTTATCCTCAAACCTGATCCTGTTTGAAACCTGATCGTGTTCAAAGTCCATTACGTGGCTTTTCTCACAAGTACAAACACGACAATGATACGATATTCCATCATGGAATGCCACTGCCTATCTTCCGGCTTCATCATCAGACCTTGAAACCTAATCGTGGTCAAAGTTCATTACAAGACTTTTCTAAGAAATTCAAAACAGCTATGATACGATTTTCCATCATGAAGTTCCAGTTCATATCTTCCGGCTTCATCATCAGATCAGTTCGACAGTACCATATTATTGTATTGTCATCAGAACTACATACAGTTGCTAATTTTCATTACGCTACGACCCTTGGAAGATGGTTAAAGTAGTTGCCTTAGATTCCATTACATAGTTAGTTACATACAGGTCGACCTAATAAAAGCGTGTTAAAAAGCGTAGTTTCGAAGCAACTTTTTGTTACTACTCATTTTAAGTAAATTAATTAAATAAAATCATAGTAAGAATTTGTTTACTACACTAGTAGTTCTTTTTCTTAGGTCAATATGATCATTTACTGTTACGGTCTGTGCATTTACACACGTTATATTATTTTTTGTCATTCTTAAATAAAGTAAAACACTAAATACCTAACAATATAATGAATAAGTTAGTTTAATTCAGATTAAAAAGAAATGTATTTGATTTTGGCGACTCCGTGCCTTCTCTATTCTAAAACATCAAAACACACAAACTACATCGCAAACTCACCGCGAGCGTGCGCTCGAGTTTGCAATGTATTCTAGCGGGGGTGCTCCCCGCGTCTTCCGTTAAGCTACGCCCCTCGAGCTATGTCTTATTTTTTACGTATCACCTTAAGAACTCAAACAGTTAAGTAATAAGTAGTAAGTTGTAAGTAGCGTCCAAACGTAGGCGAGTGAGTAGTCATAAGTTGCCCGAGAAGAAGAAAAGAAAAAAACACGTGTACGCGGCTGCAACCTAGAAATTTATGGACTGTACTAGGGATGTGAAATAATAATCGATTATGGAAATAATCGATTAAAAATCGATTTTAATCAAAAGAAAAATCGATTAATATAACAAAATCGATTATTTTCTTAATAAAAATCGATTATTTATTAATCGATTTTTCATGCTAAATATATAATCGATTAATTAAAAATCGATTTTTTTATGTACAATGTCACATCCCTAGACTGTACTAAACTCGCCCGTCTACATGCCAGCCAGTTAAGTTGGAGGGGTGCGGGAGACGCGAGAAAGGGGGCTACTTCGCACTGGACTCGCCGAAAAATAGGATCGCGATCTATTTAACTCAACTTAATCAACAACTTACTACTTAACTCGCTTTTGCCGTTCAAACTAAAATAACAACTTAACTCGCCGATGACGCAAGTTAACTCGCTACTGTACTTATTGAAGTGTAAATCGGGCTTTACTTTACACGCGAGTGAGGCCACGCTTGTTGGTCATACTTGCCATACCGACCTTGGAAAGGGACTGGCAATCGAATTAAATCACTCGAAGGGAACGCATCTAAGCGAGATATTTTGTTGGTGAGCGTTTTCAAAATAAAGTGTACCCTGTCCGAATTTATTGTCAGATTTTAAATGTAATATTTTCGGTGGTTTTTTGATTAGAATATAAGTTACATGTATTGCAATTTATGAAATTATATTTATTTCCTTGAATAGGAAGCTATTTTACGAGAAATCATAAAATTAAACTGGCTTTGTGGAAAAAAATGTCAGTTTTGCGACTATCTTAAAAGCTAAATATCTTACAACTTTGAAGAAACACACAAATTATTTTAATTCTATTTTGAAGATAATAATATTTTTTTTAAAAACCACGGCATTATAGTGAAAAGATTTATAAGATGTGAATTATATGCTAATTTTAAGTTCGGTTTTGTCACAACTGATGTTAGTAACGTTACTTTTTTGATATTATGTAATGGTTAAGTAGTTTCACCGAGAAACTACATCATTGCTTTCGAAACATATATTACTATTTTAAATATTGAAATTAAGTAATTTGTACCCTTTCATATTAAAAAATGACAAAAACTAAGAATTCCCTCGTCGCAAAACACAGGACAATCGCAAAACCGACAGTCCATTTTTTATAAGTCTGGGCTTACATGAATAAATTTTTGAGAGAAATCTCATGCGATAGAATAAAATAAAAGAGAAATATATTTTAAATGTATAATATTATAGGGGAAAGTCAGCCATAAAGTATAATAAATTTCAAGTATCAAAATAATCACAAATTTAAATTAGTTGTTACTTTTACAACTCGAGTAATACCTAAAATATTTTCACAACCTTTGCTTAAGGCATTTCTTAATTCCTATAAAATTAACAAATCTCAGCAGTACAAATTGTGTTATTCTATGATCAGTTATTCTTTTAATAAACATTATATTATTATTAAAAATCAACATTGGTCTCAGTTAAAGTGTACCTACTAGGTGTTACATAATATCACAACATTTTTGGCACTATTTTCTCTTATCAAAAATTAAATAACGCTTAGTATACTTTTATTTTAATATTAATAATATTAATTACTCTAAAAAATTGAGATCAAGGTTAAATCTGAGATCTACATAATTTGTCAGTCGTAAACATTATTCTTGTAATCAAAAATAATATAAAAATAGGTAGAGGTGACAGTTATTAAATAATCAAGTAAATAATAAAGGATATAAATGAAAACCTACTATAAATGAAACCACAATTAAGTAACAACAAACAACAGGTAGGTATTTTGCACCTACTAAAATAATACTTAAAGTTATCATTACAGCATTTGCTAACAATAAATCAAAACTGGCACTCATCATGGGCACCATGTATTATTAGGCGGAAACAAAGAAATAACATGCTTACGATTCTTAAACCAAATTATAAATCTGAAAACTAAAAAATGAAAAAAAAACGAGTCAATAATTCCAACAAATTACACATTCTTCAGCAGGAAAATGATCGTAAATACATAGTTGACAATCATTGCACCAAAAACATGAAGTTTTCAATAAGTTAAAAATATCAGTTCTAGTCATGGCTAGCACTAAATGCGTCGGTCTTTGTGCATTATTTGTATGTAGCTCCTGTCGACATCCATAGCAATATTCAGTTATGATAAAGTGAGTCACAGGCCAAGGCCATTTAATATGATTGTAGTAACACTGTTCAAAATCATATCTTGCTAGAATTCTATCAATATCGTAATAAATAACCATGGTGTAGCTCTTATGAAGGAGATCAATCTGAAAAAAAAAGAAAACAAAGTAAGTAAAGGTGCAACAAATATTACACTATCAAACTATCTAGCAAATACTTACACTTAATTACATAAGAATACATTAATATAGGCAATTGCGTAGCTACTTAAAAAAAAAATTCAATGGATTTCTTTAGAATTGAGAAAAAAATTATGATCGAAGTAATTTCATACTAGGTACTGAAGAAATTAATACCTACATTATTTTTTTAGCTTTCTAGACATGGATCGCATATGAAATCAGGATATATTTGCTGACCAATGCATTCACTGCAATACATTTTTTTGCAAACCATACATGTCCGTTTTTGTCCCGAGATGGTCGTCAGACATTTCTGACATTGGACACCCTTTATTGATGGAATTTTAAATTTGCAACGTTGAGTGCTTGGAACGTTATTGTCAACAGAATTACGATGAATTTCAGTTAAGACCTTTTTTGATTTTGGAAAGAACCTCCTCTCTTCTAATATCTTTATTTTAGGTTCATTTGTGGAACTAATCTCATTTGTAGGTAAATATTCTTCCAATTGCTGTACGCTAATTATTGGAAGCTCCTCCGTATCAATTATTTCAACAGTATCAATTATTTCATTGATGGATAAAGAGAAGTTAGATCCAATTTCTGCTGTCGTTTGATCGTCATAAATATCTACAGGTTGATCAAAGGGTAGATTCATCACAGCTGAAGACAATAAAAAGGAATCAACTGGATCCATACCATCCATACTATCAAAAGCTATTCTAGGATCTATCACATAATGAGGTTTTGGAGAAAAACACTCACACTGTCCTCTTTGTTCTCCACAAAAGCAGCTTACATCTCTATATGCTATTTTGGATTTGTCATTTTTGTCTGTTATTATCTGATGCAATTGCATAGTTCCTTTGAGAACTGGTAGTTTAGCTGGCAATATTTTTGATATGTTGTCAATATCGCTTTTTAAGATGAGGAACACTTTGGTTTTTTTCAAACAATCTTTGCACACTTTATAAGCATCTTTTGCATCTACTATATCGGTTCCAAGACATACTTTTTTATCTAGACTTCGTTTCACGCTGCCACCGATTCCGTCAGCTACACTTTTGCCATGATGCGCTTCATAAAATGACCAAGTCGAATACTTGAACCCATAAGTCTTTGTGAAGTGAGCAAGTAAGTAGAAATTGTTCTTCTGACGGTACTGCGAAGAGGGGCCATCAGTGTAAAAATGAAATATCTCTACATTCGGTGTTCTTGTTTTTACCATTTCGATTATAGGAGATAGGTGAGCCCAAATCGCGGGTGGCTGGTGGCTGCTCTCGTCTGACATCGTACAAAAAGACTGCGCTTCAGTTTTTAGATATACCATGCCTGTGTGCAAAGATATTTGACGTTTGGAGGCGCCAAAGTGCATGCTTTGAACTTCATTTGGCATTTTCACTTCGTAAGATTCCGAGAAGTCACACACAATTAGACATTCGTTGTCTTTCAGCTCGGACACAGCCTTTTGATATTGTTTCTGCATATGGATATTGTTAAAATGGTGTTTTTTAAATAGGATCATATCATTTTCGTATTTAGATTTTAACTCCCTTATGCTTCCCTTTTTAATCACTTTTTCGGTTCTCATGGTCTTAACTTCTTTCGTTGACACTAAGTCTTTCTTTTCATATGTATGTTCTTTCCTATCCCATTGCAGCCATTCTACTTCCTGGTTTAATTTCTCCTCTGTAGCCAGATTAAACTGTACCTTTCTATCTTTGCATTGGCGACATGTATGGTACATGCAGTCGTAGTTGTTTGTGTCACAACATATATTCTCTAAGGCGTCTTTTCTCGTGCCACTGATGATCCCGTGTTTTACCAGCGCTGTATGTAAATAGTCTATATTACTATGCTTGGGACACAAACAAGTATTTCTCGAATTTATTCCTGGCGAAAGAATAAAAAATGGTTTGCTCCTGTAAAACGTTGTAAAACCGTAGCGGCCTCCCTCACTTTTGTATTTATTAAAAGTGTTCACTAGTGTATCACATAAGTATCGAATCTGTATTTTGGTTTTATCTTTGGTTCTTGTTTCCTTTTTTCCTGCTGTATTGCGGCTGATGTCATCTCTCATATAAAATTTTCTTATTTCTGCGATCTCTGTAGGTTTTGTGCGTTTCTTTTTTTCTCTTACTTTGCCTTGTAAACCTAGCATTTTTGTAATAATCTTTTTGTTTTGGGAAGTTTTCACGAGCCTTTTTAAAGTCTGTTTTTCTGTTCGCTTAGTGCAACTTTGATACGTTTTTTTTAATGTATGTTCTAAAATTTCATTCCTTACTTTTATTTTTAATAACTCTGTTTCCAAATAATTTACTTCGTCTTTTTTCTGTTTCAAAAGCCTTTGGTTACGTTTTTTATAAGCTTCTTTCTGTCTTTTTAGTTTTAAATTGTATGCCATGAAACATCTGCATTTATTCGTCAGGTATGTATTTTTCTTTTTAAGGTATTGAATAGTTTTTATACAATGAGTTTGAGATGCTGATGCTATATCTTCTGATTGCAAATTGTCGTTAGGTGCCACGTTGACACTATCCTGAACACTTTCCTTTTTTTTCTGTCTACTAGCTTGTTTTTCTTTTCGCCAAACTTTTCTCCTGTTCTCAGCTTCTTCTAGAGTCATTTCTGTAATTTTTATTTTCTTTTGTTTAATTCTTTGTAAATTTTTTATTCTTTGTGCCTCAAGCTTGTCAGGATTTTCCTTTTTCATTTTTTCTCTATACCTCCTAGACCTTTCTGCACTAGTAAGTGGCATCGTGGATCCTAAAATGTATTTAACGATTTAAAAATAACAAGAATTTTAAAGAATAGTGATATAAAAACTTTTAAAAAGTTCTACGTACGTAATACTTAATAAACCTATGTAAGTAAACGATACTTATTTAAAAAAATAACCCACTACTATTGAAACAGACCGATAGACATAATACAAAAAGTAAATAAATAAACAACTCTAAATCTTAATGTAAACCTTGCTTTATGGTGTCGGTTTTGCGACTTTGCTGGTCAGCCTTGTAGGTCACGGGATAAAAGTCGCAAAACTGACGTGACGCTCTCTTCCCTTATAATATTCTGAACTGTATTCTAACGAAAACATTTACACTAAATTTGTTATTAACTATATTATGATTACATTATAAAATTGTTAATCTTTTATATATTGTGAAATGATGTAAACTTACCGGAATCAGCAGTTATTGTGTCTCAAATCCGACACAAGAAATCTTGACGTTCGTGGCACAACAAAATAGACGTGTTATTTACTAGGTTTCGTGATCACAACTAGTTTTTATTAATTTCGAACGGTGGACTGTAAGGTTAATGTTTCCAGTTCAGAAATAAAAAAATCCTTTTTTATTATTTAAATACCAGTTTTAGCCGTGACAAACCTGTCATGTCCGGTCGGTACCACTTTTTACATGTTTTTTGGATATTGAATTATGTTTCTGTGTGTTTTAGGTTTTAATTAAAAAGTATCGGAGACGATAGACGAGTCAGAGTACTTTCAAGCCGTACCAAAAAGTCAATGTATCACGTACAAAAATTTTTCAGAATAGCTTTTAACATCGAGAAATTCGAGTGGGGGACACGTTAAAAACTGACTTCCTGCTGATTAAAATTTGTCATTATTTTAATTGCTCTCTTGTTTTCCATATTTGTGGCATTTCAATTACTAGTTTAAAAGTTGTTTAATGCTTAGTCATCAAAATATTCACCAGATCATATCATATTACTTGTTAGTAATACTTCAAACACAAGGGACAACCGAAAACGGAGGGGTACACTTTTTTTTGAAAACGCTCTGGTACGTGGTTGGGACATTGTTACTTTAGTTCGGTTTGATTCTAGCGCACACAAGCACAACAGCTTCAAGGCAAATGGATTTAGGATACTTTAGGCACGCTTAGAGTATGTTTCGGTGTTTCTTCTCAGAGTAGTCAGTTAGGAAACACCGGCCTAATCTAGTTTAAATTTACGAAAATGATCTAACAATATTTTTGCACGTAAATGCGGCTATTATTAAGTGTAACTAAATAAAATAATAGATTAATTTATTGTGCCAAAAAGACATGTTTTAAAGTAAGTTAAAATCCTAGACCCATATTAGGATTTTCTGTATCGTGGAGTCAAGTCTATTTCATTAAAGGGAACACATAAGACATTATTTACATAAACAAAAAATAAGAAGAGTTATTAAAACAAAACAAAAGGTTTGTTCGAAGAAATTTCTTATGAAATTAGCAGCACCTTTGTGTACTTTTCTCTGTATGTGCTCTTTTATCATGCAAGTGTCATGTGTGCACATCTTAGAATATATCACTACAATGTAATTATATACTCTATGGTGCACATGAATAAATACAATAATAGGTAGAGTTGTCTTAAAACTTACATAAAAGTAAAAAAATAAAAGTTAGTGTAAGAGAATGTGTTGTGTAGCTGTATTGTGTGTAAGAATATGTGGAGTGAGTGTGTGGGTGAGAATATTGTGTTTTATTGTGGTATGAATAGGTACAATACAACAACTTTTTAAATATATGCATTGAGAAAATAAAAGAACCAGACTGCATACCATCTAGTTTGGACGTAAGCGAACCCCATAAACCTAAATATGTCTAATTTTACCCGAATGCGTCCTATAGGCTCTCATCACTATGAGTGCCTATAGGGTAACAACGAATTGACCTTGTATAGAGAGTTCAATGACCAATTTTTTTTCAGGTATTAGGTACAAAAAAGCTGTTACAGTTTTGATAAGACAGCTCGGTAAAATGTAGGGAATAGGTAACTAGTTGTTTCTATAAAGTTTTCCTGAGTAAATCTCGTCTTTGATTGACATCAATGATATCATCGTAGTAAAATAACCCTCTATTTCTATTCAAAATTAGAAGACGTACAAGTAGAAACAAAAGCACCTGTTTCTACAATTTACAAAATAAATACCTATTTCATTTCATTTCATTTCTTAGTATAGTTGTATTTTCTTTATTGTAAACAAGTATTTTATATTCTCTATCAAAGTAGCACATTAAAACCATCTGCCATCTTTGATTTAACGAGGCCGTAAAATTTTCACGCCGCGCCACGACAAACCAATGGCCACTGAATGCCATAAAAAATAAAAATTATTATCAAAATAATGTTCCCGTGTAGAAAAATTTAAATGTTTATGAATTTATATTTCACTTCATTAGATTAAATTAAATTAGCCGTGAGAGAATAGATTTTCATCTCTATTTTAATTTTATGTACGTAACTATTTTTGTAAATAGCTACCAGGTCTATTGGTGTTCTTAATTTGAACTTTAATTTGCTGCCCATCGACAATCGCTCTATTTTTTTTTCTTAAATAATATAAAATTATTCTTATTTCTTAAATCTTAAACATTTTTACTTTTATGTTTTACAACATTTTTTTCTCCACATTTTTTAATTTGTTGGGTAAAATCGGTCGTTTATTATTTAATTTAATAACTATTTTACTACCCAAACTCATCTTTAGAAACCTTAATTTATGTCTCTGTACTTTGTGTTTTAGATTATGATAGATAGTGTTACCCAAACGAGAGTCTCGCAAGAGTCTTGCAATTAGCGATTACCCTATTGCTATTTATTAAACGGTGGTTCTGAGATGTCAACTACCGTTTAATAAATAGCAATAGGATAATCGCTAATTGCAAGACTCTTGCGAGACTCTCGTTTGGGCAACACTAATGATAGACGAGTTGTACCAGTTTTTTATTTATCAGTCAATTATTATTTATTATAATTGACAGGTGTAGCCCTGATCGAAGGGTGTGGCGTAAACAAACTGCTTCAAAAGTGTATTTTTTTGGTGTGGGTTTTTAGACAACTGCTTTTTGTTTGTTTAGAAGTCCTCAAATATGAAGGATCGATCTTCTAAAAAACTTTTTACCAAAAAATTAAACCGACTCCCAAAAAAAACTGCAAAGTGAAAAATAACTTTAATTTCGGAAGTCGGTGCCAAAAACGAAAATACAAAACTAAAGCCACCGACTACCGAAATTAAAGTTATTTATTTTTATTTTTATATAAGTCGGTTTAATTTTTTGGTAAAAAGTTTTTATTTCACTCTTTTTAGTTGGTCTATTTTTAATTTACCTAGTTACAAGAGCCTAAATGTCAACTACTTATAACCTTTTACAAAATATTGCTTTTCCCAATGCTGGGCCGTTAATTGTTGAGGAGTTCTCGTGGTACTTCACCATCAGCTCTACATCACCATATGCATTGTGACGAGCATAATGAAAAGTGCTTAACATCCATATTCAAGTAATCGAATCGCAATCCACTCAATACTTATTATTGAGTAGTTTCGGCAGCCATCTGTGGTCTTCATCATCAGTTCCACTTCCTCAAATGGTACTTTTTGACAGCAACTGCACAAGTTACTATAATAAATACCCAAAACGTCATAGGTGTGCCTATAATATTTGAAGAGTTCCCTCGATTTCTCCAGGTTCCCATCATCAGATCCTGACGTTTATGAAAATTGGGACCAATTTCGAAGTATACCCTTTCAATCAAAAAAAGAATTTTCCAAATCGGTTCAGCCGTCTTCGAGTAATCGATGATCATACATAAAAAAAAATATATACGCGTTGAATTGATAACCTCCTCTTTTGGTCGTCGGTTGCAAATACCCGGTATAGCTTTAGGCCTTAGGAATTAAATCTTTTGTACAGACCACATACCTACACATGCAATACGAGCCTGGTATATAAAAACACTATTAGATTAAATTGGAGAAACTAGGTTGTTCTGTAAATTGTTATAATAAGCTGCCAACTTTAATACTATGATTTAAGACTTCCTGCTATGTAACATTTAGCTAATAAAGTTTCGTATTGGCAAACAACTCAGCTCAATATTTTTAATTACATCAAAAACGAAGATTTTAGAAAAAGAAAAATAACATTATCGTCGTCTGCTTAGCCTTTTCCAACTATGTTGGAATCGGATACCAGTCTAACCAGATACAGCTGCGAATAATTGTTTTACATGGGGCGACTGCCTGACCTAGGTACGGTCGCAGCCTGGAATTTTGGGGGCTCACTAAGGCTGACCCCACATTAGGCGTGCGCGATCCTCGGGCGTGTGAGTAGCGCGGGCGTCGCGTTTTGCTGCCCTGCGGCGTGTGTGGAGAGTGCACACGGCGCTCGAGTCGTGTTCTTACCCTTCGCCCGATACTGTTTCGGCTTTCGGTCAGTTACAGTACGGACGTTCTAACTTGGCGAGTGTGAAGTTAGGCTCTGCGAACTTTAGCGCTTGTGCACTCGTACAAAAATAAATGTTTAAAAAAAAATGCCATTAGCAGTTGTTATTCCTATTTACAACTGTTATTGGCATTAATTTTTTTAAAACTTTATTTTTGTACAAGTGCACAAGCGCTAAAGCCCGATTTACACTTCAACAAGTACAGTAGCGAGTTAACTTGCGTCATCGGCGAGTTAAGTTGTTATTGTAGTTTGAACGGCAAAAGCGAGTTAAGTAGTAGTACATTAACAACTTAACCGCCAATGACGCAAGTTAACTCGCTACTGTACTTGTTGAAGTGTAAATCGGGCTTAAAGTTCGCAGAGCCTAACTTCACGCTGGCCAAGTTAGAACGCCCGCATTGTACATGGCGGACAGTGTTGTGTTGACACGCGTTAAACGCCAAGGCGAGCGCGGACGCGGCGCCCGCGTCGCTCACACGCCCGACGAATGCGCGCGCCTAATGTGGCCTAAAACCTAACAATCAAATATGTCGAGTAAATGAGTTTTGCACAATACAAATTTTATCGCACACATTATAAAAAATGGAAGTCTTCTATTTTTATAGACAAATCGGGTGATAATATTTGGAAAAAATCTTCTAAAATTTTGCAAAATAAGACGTATTTTGCAAACTTTTAGAAGATTTTCTATTTGGGGTGTACGATTTGGAGGGGGGGGGGGTTATAACCCCCTTTTTTTGGTGTATGAGGTTGTCTAGGAAGAAGCTGGAGAGTGACATAAGCTATTTATTTTTTAGTTCACAGCAATAAGTACTTATTATGCGTACGCGTGCTGTTATGATGAAACAGACATGCAAATTATACAAACGTGGGATATTTGCTATTAGGTATAAATATATTCCATACTCCATTTCCATTCCATTCATTCCGAGCCATCAGATCATCACTAAATTAAAACGAAGAAAAAATGCTAATCGATTGACAATGGGCAAAAATATAGCAGAACAAACATATTTAAATAGCAAAAAAAAAAAATTAAATTGAGAACAACTTCCTTTTTGGAAGTCTTAAAAACTAATTCTAAAATGGACGTTTACATTTTGGGTAATTTCATATTAAGGGGCAGATATTCGATTTTCGATGATTTTTAATCCAAGATCACGTCTAAACGGCTAGTCGGTATGCTTTGAAAAAAAATAATGATAAACTAGACTATTTCCTTAATAATTTGATATATGAATATTTTAATATTTTTTTGTAAAATATTGTGTAATTTATTTTTAAAAGTACGTCTAACGCGGGCATAAAAGCGAAGATCAGGCAACAACCATTGGGTGTATTTTTATGAAACTTTCACAGTCTAAAAGATAATTTAATTGCCAATCTTTTAGTATACGGCTTTTCTTCATATTGTGTTTGGTAAAGTCATGGTGTATTATTATTCGAATAATCTAGGTGCGCAATGAATCGGGGGCTCTTGCGGGCGACGGGCGGCAGTGCATCGCTGACCACTGTCACGAGTAGACGCTAACGCTCCGCGCGAAAAATACAACATGATTTTATTCGCATAGAAGTTTAACGCCAAAATGGTTGTTAAACCCAAAACACTAAAAAAAAACGCCTTACAATGTTAAAAATAGATTAATGAAGTAACGAATTTTAATTATTTATATAATTTACTGCCGCTATGGTCGAGTGGTTTAGGGGTTTAACTTGTGTGTGGTCGTGGGTTCGATTCCCGCGGAATGCATACTTTGTAAATTTGTTTCCACTTTGGCTAGGACATTGCAGGCCTGAATCACCTGATTGTCTGATAAAAAGATGGTTCCGTGCTTCGGAAGACACATATAAGCCGGTAGTCCCGGTCGCCAAATGGCGGTCGTCAGAATAGACCACGTCAGAGGCTCTTGAGGCAGTCTAGAAACTCTGACACTAGGGTGTATGGGGTCATTAGACATTACTACCCACACGATAAGAAGAAGATTATTTATATAATCTCTATCAATAGTTTAAATTAGCATATTGGAATAAAATAAATGTGATTTAAATGTAGTAAACAAACTTTTATTTTATTGAAATAATTATGTTATTTCCTTTTAGGAGAACAACAAATAGTAAAGATTCTTGAGTCAAAAATGTAGAGACAGGGTGAATATTGAAATGTAATTTACGAGTAGGTAACCATATTGGAGCGTAGTAAGGACAGTTCGATTAGAGTTTCCAAAATTACTTGAGTGTTGCTGATATTGGAATAGTTGTAGGTATAGCTCTTGATACGTAAGTAGCATGACCTTGAATGCGGAGATCTAATATTTAGTAGGTGCTTACTTAAAATTATTTTTATTTTATTCAAATTATGTTTTTTTTTTTGGAGTATATCAAATAACTTAGATTCTCGCCGCGAAAATGCAGAGACGAGGTAAATATTGCAATGTAATAGCACCATACTACAGCGTAGGTACTAAGGGCAGTCCGGATTAGAGTATCAAAAAATACTTGAGAGCTGATATTGACACGAGTTGTAGGTATAGGTCTAGGGTAGGTACTTATGTAGCATGACCTTGAATGCGGAGATCTAATGTTTAGTAATTTTTTATTTCATTGAAATAATAGTGTTTTTTTGTGGTGAGTACGAGGTGAGTATTTAACTATAATGTAACCATACTACAGCGTAGTAAGGACAGTCCAGATTAGTTTAAAAAATACTTGAGTGCGGTTTTTGACTTAGTTGTAGGTACTTATAGCTAGCTATGGTACGAAAGTACCTTGAATGCGGAGATCTAATGTTTTGTTTACGCACAACTCTCCAATATTCCAACTTTCGCCCATATGGTCAATCCTACTTTCGCGCCCGTGCCTATACTTACCTAAATTTAATTTATATTATATAACTCGCTTTATATTATATAGATCGCATCGAACTTCCTGAGGTTACGTTGACATCCACCCTTAATTTTGGTCCGTTTATCGAGGCTAAGGCTCAATTGGCTGCCAAAAAGTTGGGAATCCTAGTAATAACACCCTAACTATTGATGATAATATAATAACATTAGATTCACAAGTCGCCACAGAATTTGAAAATTTTTTCACTGACATACCCGTATCGACAATCAAGTCGCTAAAATCATCTGCTATTGCTGCAGACACATTACTCAAAAAAAGTGTTCCAGTTTGTAGTTCAGAGTTTAAATTCCAATATGTTACTTCTAATGACATCATCAAAACTTTTAATTCTTTGAATGTTAAAAAGGCTGCAGATCTGTGGGGTAATTCTGTTCATGTTACTAAGTCCATTATACACATTATAGCTCCTACATTAGGAATCCTAGTAAAATTTACGTTACCTCATGTTAGACAAGTGAATACAAGTGTATCAATAAAGGGCGAAATATTGAAACCCGAAGATACCACAGTTTTCTTGGGCATAACTTTGGGTGCGAAGCTTCAGTGGGGCCCCCATATAAATTGTCAAAATAGCCAAGTTCTGCAGCATATGCCGTTAGAAAAATACGTGGATTAACTGATACCGAAACAGCACGTTTAGTCTACTTTAGTTACTTTCACAGAGTGATCTCATACGGCATTATACTTTGGGGAAACGCCGCCGACATTCATATAATATTTGTATTACAAAAATGGGCCATTCGTGCAATTTATAAATTAAGTCCTAAGCACTCCTTAAGAGACAAATTTAAAGAGATTAATATTATGACTCTGAATGACTCTGACTATGAATATTAATCTCAGTATATTTATGAGAATCTCTTGTATGCACACAAAAATATTAATCTTTTTAAAAAATACAGTGATATTCATAGTGTAAATACAAGGAACAAAGACACATATGTCATTCCTAAAACAAGGAAAAAAGATTGGTGGATCGTTTAGATGCCAATGTATACGTTTTTATAATAAAATTCCTAGCCATATTCAAGAACTAAGTATTAATAAATTCAAATTATTTATAAAACGTAAGCTATGTCAGAAAGCTTTTTACACAGTTACAGATTATATTGAGGACAAGAAGGCCTGGGAATGAGATGCTCCAGTGATATACGTGTGCCTTTTCTATTTAGTTTTAAAATTTTGACTGATGATTTATTTTCGATTGATTAGAATATTTGCATTCTCAAGTATTGTATATCCTTATAATCAATAAAGAGAAAAAAAAAAGTATTGTATATACCTATTAATTTTGTTTTTGTTTATTGTTTTTTTTTTTATATACAACGTGTAACGGAAACCCCATATCTATCCAAAAGGGCTGAAGACAACATCTGGTATGGAGTCTCTATGCACAGTTTCAGCACAAAATAACTGACTCAAAGAATTGATACCAAATTATTGGTTTCATATATTTCTTGGATACCAATCATAAAAAACGTGTCACAGCACTACGAGGGTCAATAACTTTCCACGTCACTTGCCAATAACACGATAATTCTTTTCGTTCTTCTTAATTTGAAAAATTCGGTCTCTGGTATCAGTGTATTGTAATTTATAATAAGTTCTACACACGTAGACTTAGGATTACTAAACCCTTGCCATATCGTTTGTTATCATCCAAAGAAGCCATGCACTTGGTATGTATATACCCTTTAAATTACACGTTGTATATAAATATAATTATTTCATTATTGTACTTGTGAGGACAATGTAGGTTATTTATTCTACCTTCGTAGTTTTTACTTTCACTATAATTTCTTTAATGATGTCAAGCAGTTTGAGTACTTGTGTGGCCTACCCAAATGGCCTACTTTGGTATTGTTCGTCAAATTGTTGAGCTCCTTAAATTCTAAGTTGAGCTACACGATAACTGACAAATGCTTGCACTGACTGGACAGGTCCGCTCAAATTTGCTTGGTTATTTCCTCAAAAAAATACCACAGACATGAACTTACATGCTTCTCATATACAAATACAAATTGTCTGGACTTTGGAGACTTTGACTTTGACAAAGAGACTTTGACCTCTGATTTTGTTTCGGTGTTTCTTCTCAGGGTAGTCAGCTAAGAAATACCGGCCTCATCTACCTAAACTAAACACGCAAAAAAACATGACGTGTAAAAGTGTTATTTATAACCAATTTACAAAATAAATATTTAATTTCATTTCATTTCAAAAGTGAGACGGTACTTCACACCGGAACAGCTGCTCAACCTCTATCAAGCGCAAGTTCGGTCGTGTATGGAGTGCTGCTCTCATCTCTGGGACGGATCTGCCAAATACCAGCTTAATGCACTTGAGTCTATAGAGAAACGGGCCAAAAGGCTCATCGGCAACGAGAAACTGGTCGAGACAAAGGACCAGAGCCTAGAGCATCGGCGACGTGTTGCAAGCCTATCAGTTTTCTATCGGTTACATTTCGGGGAGTGTGCGATGGAATTGCAGTCTTATTCCACCAAGCCCGTTCCATCATAGGACTACAAGACAAACGGTGATGCGCCATCGTTACATGGTGGACATCCCACCCATACGCATGAAACGTTTTGAGATTACTTTAATTATGGGTACGGGTAAGGAGTGGAATTCCCTGCCGGAGTATGTTTCCTGATAGTTATAACCTGGAAGTCTTTAAGTCAAGAGTGAATAGATTACTTCTAGGCAAGCGTGCTTCATCTTCGACCACATCATCGCTTAACATCAGGTTAGATTATGGTCAAACGCAAGCCTATAAACTATTAAAAAAAAATTTCTCTCTCTCTGCTCTGGCTGTATACAAAAGGGAAAAACTCAACTCAGCATGTCGAAAATGAGGACATGATTGCTGACAAGTAAATTCATACTTATTTCAATATTCCGATTTCAATGTTATTAAAACTTTATTATTTACGAGTATCAAATGAGTCTAAGTAGCGTAGCCACATAGTCATTTTTATATATATAGATAGATAGAATTACTTGTCTAAATACACATAGTAGTTTTCAATGACCAGACAATTAAAGTCCAGAAAAAATTTGGATGGTGATAATAAATCAGGCAGTACAGTCTTTACTATTTGAAACGTATGGTTACCTTACGAAATTTCGAACTTGCGTTGCGGGGGTGCATTGCGCGGTCGCGGGGAGTGACGCAAGCTTCTCCCCAGTCGCTCAAGGTCGCTGCCATGTAATGTCGCCTTAAATTACTCGTCTCAAACCCGTTCAGAATAATCCTGTTATGTCTACTAATACCAAGACCAGTCAAAATTTGGAGGGCGTGGCCTGCGCTTTTTTTAATAGGCAATCTAAATCAAACATAGTGTTTGAAAGTAACTATTCGAATTTCAAACCGCTCCGGCCCTAGTGATGCACCTGCACCATTAACATAATCGACTAAATTAACCGCTACCGTTTATTAGTCGATTATCAAGCAATTAATAACAATGAATCGTAATTACAGGTTGTATGTATTCTTTGTATAGATTTCCATGATTAAAAATACCGGTTACATGTTTAATAGGCGTGTATTTTGTTGAATCACTTGAGTCACTAAAATCATATGACTCATTTTAAATTATTTTTGTTATTTAGAGAGCCCAAATAGGACCTAACAACCGGCGTCTCCTAAAGACATTAAGGTCATTACGCTACAGTTAAATAATGTCTAAAAAGCTATCTTGTACGTGGGAACATTTTATTAAGAGCATGTGCCCAATAGCAAACCCTTGATCTAGAATTCAGATAAATGAAAAAAAAAATAACAATTCAAGTGATTAGAGCGCAAACGCAAAGGAATTTATTTCGCGACGACTTCTGGTGCTTGTAAATTTTTAATTTTACGGTTTTTTTATAGCACATTTATATCGTTTTATCGGTCTTTAACGTTATTTTTAACCAGTTCTTGCAATTAAAGTACATAATTATGTAGGCATTTTTGCGCGGGTGATGATCTCATATATTGTTCTGAGCCAGCGTTTATTAACTCTGAATGTATTTACTTTTAAAAGTGTTGTTATATATGTATTCGGTACATTATGTATATTTTTAAATTACAGCCTTGAGACTGTATAAATAAATGTTATTGGCTGAAACTCATTCCTTTATTTCACGTAATAAAGTCGGTAATAAATAAGTTTAAAAATAAATTGTTATCCAAGTTTTATCTATCAGCTTGATCTAAAAAATCAATTATAACGTGTCCATAAAGAATACAACGCGTGACTGAGATTGAACGCATCTACATACTAATAGGAAAAAAACCGTTTATGAACTATTAGAGTAACGCTCAGAGCGTAAGAATTTTTAATTACTTGTAGTTAATATTCATTATTACAAGCATATTTACAAAAACAGACGAAGCTTCATGTTATTATTATAGCTTTGACTTTTTTTGGCGGGAATATCGTCTAATGACTCCCGCTCTGGGTCGAGCGGAAGGGTATGTTAGACTTCTATTGACTAAAAACCCACCCTGTTCCTGCGATTCCGTCCGTCCGGAATTCCGGGTAAATACGAAGCCTTTATTTATGTTGCCCTATAACCCCTCTATCTTTCAGTGAAATCAGTCCACCTGTTTCAGAGATAAGCGACATCTTTTTTTAAATGTCGATCTGTTTTGCTCTTTGTAGCAAAGAGGAGAACAGACCAATATTTAAAAAATAGTTTGTGTATTTCTTAGTCTCGTGTAAATCCATAAGCAGTTGAGAAAACATCTTAATTTTAAAATCACAGACAGACGCTTTATTCATATGTTAAGAAGACATAATAAAAATTGACAATATTGTAGTTTTCTTATGATATATTATTAAGTAATTTGGGTACACTACCCAAATTACTTAAGTTAGGCTTATTACTTAGTAAGGCTAAGGGGCAAGAATTTCACGATCTTCATTTCCTTTTTAGGGTTCCGAAGCCGAATGGAAAAAACGGAACCCTTATAGTTTCGTAATATCTGTCTGTCTGTCTGTGTGTCTTTCTGTCTGTCCGTCCATATGTCACAGCCATTTAAAATAAAGGGGGGCTCCCCATACATGGAACTGAAACTGAAAATAAAACCTTTGGTTGGTTTCTAAAACCACTTTTTCATAAAGTTAATCGTTTAAAAGATATACGTTCCCAAAGTGGTAAAATGTGTAACTCTAACTTCTATAATAATGGAGTGAAAATTAAAAAAAAATGCTGTAGATCTTAATGTAAACTTTCAACCAAAATTGGTTTGTTTGAACGAGATCGGGTCAGCAGTTTTTGAGATGCAGCATATTTTCTAATTACTGCAAATATAACTGGATCGTCGACGCTGATTATTGAACTGTAAATACATGTTACGGTTTCTATTACCAGAAATTGCTGATGACCGTCACTAAAGGGGACTCTAAAGGACCAAAACCATTTTATTTAGTGTTGTTCCTACTTAGAAGTTTTTACCGTAAACAATTTTGTGTAGCCTCAGCCTTTATGCACACAATAGCCAGTCTAAACCAAACGCCATATCGTTGCGTAGGCGAGGAATAAAACTAGACCAATTTAGGAACGATCTGGCTAACGCCACTGCTTTACATACATGTTCAAATTAGACTATCAACGCAAACTAGCTCCTAATAAACACGTATCATGATGTCATTTCACAGACGAGAATATAGCATCCTAAATGGTCAACTGGGTGCATACGGGCCATTTCGAGCAACAGTTGCGCCGCTACAATCAGACGCCACCAAAACTTGCGTTGCACAACTATGTTTTATTTAAAAAAATATACTGTTGGACCCACTCTTGACCTTAATCTCACCTGATGTTAAGCGATAGATGAGGTCTACGATGCGACGAGCGAGCCCAGAAGATGCCTATTTACTCTTGCTTTAAAGGCTGGAAGGTCCTAACTGGCAGGGAACACAGAAGCCGGCAGAGAATTCCACAGTTTGGCTGTGCACACAATAAATGTGGAGGACAAGCGTTTGGTACGACAAGACGGTATATCAACCAAGTATAGATGGTACCCAGCAGTGCGTCTGGTGGACCGATAGTAAAAAGGAGATGGAGGGATCATGTCATAACAGTAAGCTGGTGTGGTAAGGTTCAACACGATGCTAACCTAGTAGATAAATTATCAAGGCACGTGGCGGCATGAGTCACTGTTAAGTTGTTAACATTCATAGAGAATAACTTTTAAATGCATGGAAATACTCAATTGAAATTCCGTATTGTATACGCTTCTAGATAAAGAAATGTAAAATATGGATACAGCTTACATTGATAAGATATCAGATAAATATATACAAGTCAGTCTAGACTACACAGCGTATGTATAATACGAAGGTCATGCTACTGTTTTATATATGAGTTTTTATTAAGTATAATCATATATTAAGTAGGTCTAGACATGCAAGGACAATGAGCGAAAAAAAAGACAAAAATAAGAGTAACCATTGTTTCTTGCCCTTTCTTCTTCTTAGGAAACGACCAATTCGAACCGTGCACTAGTTTCTTACGTTTATAAGTAATTAAGTACCCATGTACGCCTAAGTAAAATATATTTTTTCTAATTTTTATTTTTTTAGAATCAATTTTGAATTTCATCAAATTTGAGCTAATTTAAAAAAAACGGAAATAGGGAAATCACGCCTGTCAAAGCAGATTCAACTCACAAATGAGCAACGATTATGTTGCCTCTATTGCCGTTTAAAAGTTGCTTGTTTGCACTGAAACAATTTTAAATTTAGGTTAAGCACGAGCAACGGCTCATTACGACACATAGCAACAACCATATTTATCTTGCGGGACACGCTCGACATACAAATTATCTTTTTATATCTTACATTATAAACCGGCCGTGTTTAGGACATTATTTCGTATCGTTTCAACGTTTTGCGTTGCCATGTGTTCTGTTTTTTGTTGACAGGTGCATTTTGAGCTGTGATTCCTAGCTTTGTATGTTTTTGTGCCAGTTCGATAACGTAAAACTCTAGTAAAATAGGAAATAAAAAACAAAAAAATATATATTTTAGCGTTATACAGACAAAACTAAACAGACACAAAAAAGTTCCTTTTATCTAGCTAAATTACATAATATTCTTATTTCAAATAAATTAATACTTAAAAAACTAAAAACACGCTTTTATTTGCTACACTATAAGCCAAAAATTTGTAGGCAGTCCAAAGTTCCATCAGCCACCTTCCCCTATTCCATCATCAGACCAGCTTGATGGTACCATAATATTGTATTGTTATCTAATCTACATATGATTGCCAAGTTTCATGATGATACAACAATTAGAAGTGCGTGTAATTTAGATGCTTAGATTTTATTACAAATTTACTTAGTTTGTTACAACTCGACCTAATAAAAGCGTGTTAAAATGGATCTAAGATTCCATTTATGAAATAAGAATACTTATTTTGAATCCGAAATCGGCAATCACATTCGAATAAAGCCAGAATGGCGGCACAACAATATAAAAATAAACTAAAAAGTTTTGTCAAGGATCTAGTTGTTTTATTTTTATCCATATTTACCTCTTCGTGGGTGATAAAAACAGTTCAGTCGTCATCGACAATCTTGTTCCAAATATTGGACAAACATTTTGACGTGACATGGAATAAGTAAGATTTCAATATTGATGGAGCAAAATAGATTACAAGAGATACGGTAAAGCCTTCTATGACATGACAGTAAATTTTGTTAAAAGCTTGTGTTAAATTTTCAATTGGAGCGTATCTTGACAGGGATTTAAGTACCTAATATGTAAACAAACTGTACCTACTAGTGATGTGCTAATACTCAAAGTTTGTCGATTTCTACTTCCATAAACAAAATATTATTAAATAGAGGTTTCCATATTTAGAAGAACCGCTCCAAACAGTAAAACCGACTAGACTTGTTCGTGTATATTATGCGCCGGCGCCTGTTGACCTCGATATTCCACAGGGTCATTAATTTGACGAGATATGGCCCCGGGCCATGTAGTGGTAACTACAGTTTATCGGGTGCCCACTTCATTTAGAATTCGTATTACAAACAATGGGCCATGTAAACGTGAAGTGCAGATATTAATGGATTCGTTAGAATTATTTATTGATCAGTTGAACATGATTAATGATGGTGATGATGAATTTTGCATTAAATATGTTGAGAAAGGCACACATGCCCAAAAAATAGTGACAGATTGACAGGGCCAATGTCTGCCAGGGTTGTAGAAATGTTTGGCGGCACCAATACAACAGGTCAGGAAAGAATAGGGTGAGTTTTTAGTCAGTAGAAGTCTGACACTCCCTCTCCAACCAGAGCGGGGGGAGTCATTTGATGATTTTCCCACCGAAAAAAAGAAACGACCATTTCACTTTCTATTTATCTTGTTGATTGTTACTGACATCCTTTAAGGTTGCATGACATCGAATCAATTCCATTTATAGTTAAATTACTATAATGTATTAATTATGCTATCGCAAACCAGTTTCTCCACATTATCAAGATAATCATATTTGACAACCTGTTTTAATTCTCATCAATATACGAAACTAAACCTCAAAACAAACAAATTAATTTAGAAAACCGTAGTCAGTGTTTTGTTTTATTTACAGTTCGTTAATTCACAGTTATTTCTATAATCTGCCGTCGTAAAATTTAACAAGGCTGTTCCGTCCAGGGAATCTTGATATTATGTTGTTTTCCTGTCGTACTTCAGAAATTCGGACTAATATGTAGTACTTTCTTTTCTGGGGAACTCAATAATACAACATAACTAGAACTAATGTATAGCTGTGTAAGCACGTACAAACACAACATCAAACTTGAACGAACACTTGTACGAACACAAACATCAAACTTGAACCTTTGGTTCGTACGTATGGACGGCATTTTCGAACATGAACGTATTGAACAAAGAACTGAAGTTGTAAGATTAGCTACCCCTCTGTCACCCCGCCAGTGGGGAACAGGCTAAGTTCTATGTGAATAGTTTTGTTTCGTAACATTTATTAAAATTCTTCAAACACCGTCCATACAGAACATACTATAAGGATCGCCGCAAAAATGTTCGACGAACAGAGTGTTCGATGTTTGTTAGTGGTACGCACGCACGCGCGAACCAAGGTGTTGCGTATCATCCAACGCAACAAAAGACAATGTTCGAGTTTGGCCTATATAACCGATGTGAATATAAATTACATGATAGGTAATTTTCATTTCTTTTTATACTGCTTGAAACATATTTTAGTATTCCACGGATACTTGAAATAAATAAATTCAAAATAAAAAGTTGGGTCACGATTAACGAATGCGTGGTGCCATAAAAATGTCTCTTGGCCAGATAGTGTTGCCGATTTACGCGATTTTTCCCCGATTTCAGGAAATACGGACTGTTGTCTGGATTAAATCAGAAATTGATAAAATTCGGACTATTTCGGGTATTTTCAACGTATAGATAGAAATAAAAATAATAATAAAATATTGAATGGGTTACGTTATTAATTTAACCCTAGTAAATAATATATAATCGTCAACTAATTGAGGACGAGAAATCCCCCACCCATCTTCAGTCTGACGCTTTGTCTATTCACTTAGTGAAGCTCACATTCGTTTGTTCAATTGGCTGATTATTTCTGAAATTGAGTTGATCACATATAGGTACGTAATAATATGAATTCAATAAATCAAATAGGCACTGTATCCTATTATTGACAATAAATAAATCAATATCTAAAAAAAATATTTATTTAACACTTTATTCATTTAAATACCTGAATTGACTAGCTGGAGAAGAAAAAGTATTCCATAATTTTTTATCTGAAATCGGGAATTTCTGACGTGGCATTCGGGTATTATAGCAACGGTATAATTGGCAACACTGGTGTGCTTATATTTCATTTCGTTTCAATTTTTATTGCAAAGTTCTTGTCTTTGCTATTTTCTATGCGTTTTATGGTTTTATTCTAACAACTTTGGCTTGATAACGGACTCTGATCAGATTGCATACTTGGTAGACTTGGCTGTGTATAAAGGACTCTGTGAATCTTACTACCTGGCTATTTTCGGACTTGATTTCGATGAATTGATTATTTTTGTATCTTCAAGTGTCCGTTAGTAAAAATTAATTTACTATGATTCTATAAAATATTTAGAGTCTATCTAAGTCATTTTCGATTCAAACGATTCTTAGGCGTGACATGTATGGAGCCGGAACAATGTCCTTTGTTCGTACGTGCGGACACGGCTTTACATTCCCGCAGCTGGGACACAGTCCTTGTCTCTATGAGTGAGAATGGTCCGTAATCCACCACGCACTGGGCCCGTGGCCTGTGGATGTCACATATGTCTTCGGATTTTCGTTCCTAGGACTTTTTAGATTTTCTCAAGATGTTTACCTTCAACGATTGGAGACACCACTGCTCTCCTTGACCTTAAACACTAGGTACACTAAAACTCAAGTAGTAATAAGGCTCTTAATACGAGTGATTAAGGAAAAACCTACACATCGAAACGAGAGCTATATGTTCATTTAAAACACAACACTGCTTTATGAAATCTTTTTATCGTTCCCAAAATTAGCAATTTTTCGCTAAGAGTGAACATCGAACCTGCCATTATTCCCGTTTTATGGGATCTGGCAACATTCAATCTATAAAACAGAAATATCAATGAAATCACCACTACATCCAGTGTTGTTTTAACAAATCTTCTATCCATCGACGTTATACGTTAACACAAAACTTAGTATACAAATTAACAGCTGTATCGTAGATTAATTTAAAACTAGTTGAATTTCGTAACGCGCTGAAAATAAAATGCATAGACTGACAACTGGTTTTGTTTTATTTACGTGGCATAGGGCTGCCGGCAACGCCGTTGTCATGGCTTTTTTGTCTATTGCCTGAGTTTTATGTAGTTCGATTTTTAAACAGTTCTGTTAAATAAAAAAGATTAAAAAGAAAGAATTTGTATTATTTTTAATATTGTATTTCTATAATTTGATATTTTGGATACTTATTAATTAACGTCGATTAAAAACGGCTTCTATAAAGAAGCTTGTTGATAGATAACCTAAGAATAAGCGAAAGGTAGGCCTATCGCTTGAAAGAGGATGACACCAATCAGAAAAATAATAAAAAAAAACAAAAAGGCCTAAGAAAAGGTCTTCAGATTTAAAAAAATACAAATAACCCGACTGCGTGAGTTGATATTTTTTTGGGTGATTATGGTTGACAGTTTTCGCAAACGCAGTGTGTGTCTTCTGAAATATAGTTAGTTCGTATAAGCTGAATCAGCTACCATATTAAGGTTTCCCACGGCATAGATAAATTATTCCGTGAAGTTTCCCGATGACTGTAACCTAAAATTGAGGATAGCAGTGAATACGTTACATTTAAGCAAGCTCCATAAACAAAACAACACCGCTGACCACTATACCGAGATGAGGACAAACGCGCGCCAAAAATAGATACCAAATAAAAAATAAAACAGATTCAAAATCTGTTTTGACTTCGCTATACATATAATAAAACTAAAATAAATAAAAATGTCCTTTATTCTACCACATGCATAAATCAATATTTATCATTATTATTAAAATACAATTAAAGTCTTTATTAATGAACGAATTATATAGATTCATGTATTACCTCGCTTATGTAATCGTCACATAAGTGCCCACATGTGATAGTCTAGTGTTTTCATAGCTATTTTTTCCTTTAAACACAAAGTTTGGCATCCCTAGCGAACGGCACACGTCCCAAAATATTCTGTGTACAATATCAGCGAGTTCGACGTACTCTTTATCTCCACGCTACGTTTATAACACTACATTTACACTGACTTCTTCTAACTTTTTTATTGATAATAGGCTCGCGTTTGACCACCATCTCACCTGATGGTAAGTGATGATGTGGTCGAAAATGGAGCACGCTTACCTAGAAGTAAGCTATTCACTCTTGACTTAACGACCCCCAGGTTGAGGTATCAGTTTACTGTATCACTGTCCATAAAAATCCACCATGAAGTATCTTTCCATCAAAGAAGCAAATCATACAAAAATACAATTTAAAAAAAAATGTAAAAAAATCCCTAGAAACAGAATATTTCTAAAAAAAATCAAGATACAACAAAAAAAAAATACTAGTTATCTTTTTAAAAAGGCTACTAGCAATGTGGATATCGGTACTAGCAATCTTGATTCTTGTTAACCCCTCCAACTAAGCTAAATATGCTTGTGTCTGGAGTGGGTTCACGACTATAGTGTAATGGGTGGGATTCGAACCTGCAACCTCTCGATCACAAGTCCGACGCCTTAGCCATTATGCTATTGACGTATAAATTTAATTAAGACGACAAATAAAAATATCGCAAATAAAACTGCGTGGGGTAACCCGCAACACTATAGCATCCATACATACAAAAAAATATTACCATTCGAAAACAAAATGTTTTTTTTTTAATATTAATATGTTCACTAAAAATGTTAAATTGATACGTAAAAGAAATACTCTGTACAGTCGGCCAAGAAAGTGGTGTACCACCCTAAGGTTGAATATCGCTTGCAGATTCATAGGTGATAAAGATTAGTTTCGCTTGCAGATCGATCTGACAACTTCTATTGCTGTCTTTATCTGATTATTGATAACGACTATTACTGTTTGTAACGTGACAGCTGTTCTTAGTTTGAACTTGATGGAACCAATGACGTCGTAAAATCAACGGCGGGGGGCTGTAGATTTTGATGACAAAATTGTATCTACAAATTCAGAATTGTAATCAACAAGTTACATAAAATTGTAAAGGCACAAGGCGAGTCCACAAACCTACAATTTCTGTAAACTTGTAATTACAATATCAATAAAAAACAAGCTAAAAATAGATTTATCCTTTTATTAAATTTCTACAATCAATTTTAAAATACTTATAACAAACAAAAACATAGCATATATAGTAATATTTAGAAGATATTGAAAATTTTTAAAAATTAGAAACGGGTGTAACCGCCGTTGGCCTCTATAACCTCTAAAAGACGAGACCTCATTGAACCAACAAGCCGTGAGCAAATATCGGTTCCCCGCATTTCCTCCCAGATATAATTACAGTGACTAATAAGAGCTTGTTTGGTTCTTTCATTTTGATGCGACCATCGTTGGACCATAAGGCCCCAAAGATTTTCTATCGGGTTGAGGTCCGGCGATCTTGAGGGCCACTGAATTACCCTTACGTCAGTGTGTGAACGAAACCAGGCTCTTACGATCCTCGCATTATGAATTGAACAATTATCTTGAACAAAATCAAATTGTGGCACTTCGTTCTCCGGGTAAACATTACGGACTGTCGGTAGCATTGCATTCTGAAGCACGTCGATATAATTTACAGCCGTCGCTCGAGGAGGTAGAGAACACAATTCTCCTACACCATCCGTACTCATCCAGCCCCAAATATTTACGGAAATTCGACCTGATTCTCTATTTGGGATTACATGATCATCTTTATACCGTGTTGAATTATATCGCCAAAGGTGAAGACGTCCATGCTGACTGGATTTAAACGTTTTTTCATCACAAAACACTGTATTAGACCAATCAAACTCTAAGTGCTCTCTGGCGAAGTTCAGACGAGCAAGTCTGTGAGCATCCGTCAAATATATTTTCTTGGCGTAATGCCTGTGGTGCAACCCCATGTAATGTAGATGATTCCTTATTGTTTGGGCACTCACATCGAACATCTCCGCAAAATGTTTTGTGGGCTTAAAACCATTGATTTCATATTCCCGTCTCATGAATTCTCTATCGTTATTGGAGAGTGCAGGCCGGCGACCACTTCTTCTGTGATCCAACAAACTTCCCTCCTCTCCTTCACGACGAATCCAAAAGCGGACAGAACGCCTCGATATATTCAAATTCCGGGATATCGCACTGATACTGCTTCCCTCATTAAATTGGGCAATTATTTGTGCTCTTTCGGCAATGGTCAAGTTGGCAGGCATTGAGATGATTTTATATGCAGTTGATTGAAAAATAACACGGAAAATATATCGATTTTTTGCATATATTTGACAAAATGTCAATTGTCAGTTTTCTTTTTCAAATGGAATTCGGTTGTCTAAATAGTTTTTATTACTTTTGTTTGGAAACATTTCAATTGCTTTGTAGAAACTAATGTCCTTTTCATTTATACTAAAGGTTAAAATGTCATGTACTTATATGTGACATATGACGTATGAATACTAAATACATAGGTTTACGTCATGATAATGTTGTCTCTTTCAGTAATATCTTTTTATAACGAACCTTGTTGTAATTTTCGATGACCGGGAAACTAAATCAAAACTGGTACACCACTTTCTTGGCCGACCGTACACGCGTACTTAAAGGACGGCAACGTCACAATTTTTTATGAATGTTCCTTCTTCTTTCTAGCTCCTGACTACACATAACGACTGTCAAAGATGTATAAATGACAGCCGTGACCAACGCGCTTTCTGAATCACGAAGGAGTCTCAATATGTTAAGATGAACACCGATCCAGGGTCCAACCTCGGCTTGTTGCTTAACCGTGAAGATAAGATGCAGCTGTTTTTATTTGGCCACGAAGTTCCTAATGTCGCATCTGCTACTAAATGGTCTTTACATCTAATAATTTATCGCATGACCCAGTTAGAGCGTCAAAGTTAATAATAAAGGCAATTTTCAGTAAAATAATGGTGACAGTGTTCTGTTTTCTGGACATATTTACAACTAGCTGTGGACGCGACTTCGCTCGCGTGGGAGTAGATATTGCTTTGCGGTTTTTCCTGCGTAAATCCTGATCCCGTAGGAATTTTGGGTCAAAATATATGTTGCTATATAACCTTTGTGCATATCGCTCGAAGACAACCCGACAGCTTGGACAAGTTGGTAATTGTGGGGATCACAGATGGAAAGCGTCGACGGGTTTGTTCACCTACCGGATGGTCTGACTTAATAAAAACCATCACCGGTCATAGCGTATCGACAGCCCCACGGAAAGCCGAAGACAGAGTGGTATGGAGGAATATTGTTGCATCTGCATCAGCTATATCGACACAGCACTCATAAGAGACACGACCTTCAGCAAAGAAGAATACGAAGAAGAAGAAGATATAACGTACACTATCATCCAGTAAAAGTCCCATTAAAAAAGATATAAAAGATAGACAGAAAGACAAAAGTTGAGAAAACACAGTTATATTGAAATCGCAGACTGACTGCTATTTTATTTATATGTATAGAAAAAGAAATAGTAGCAAAATAACAATGTCTACCGCGTGCAAGTTTTACGGCTTCTTATTTTAGAAACCCATTTCGCCTGGAAACCAGACCATCAGCATTACGTACTCCAGAATCATGAAATCACCAGATGTAATGTACTGAATATACTTAGAACGGGCCAGTTATATGTAGTTTAAATTCCACCAAGCTCGTTCCATCATCGGACTACAAGACAAACGTAGGCGCCATCGTTACATGGTGGACATCCTACACAAACGCACAAAAAGTTTTAGAAGTACTTTCATTGTGCGTACAGCTAAGGAGTGGAATTCCCTGCCGGAGTCTGTTTCCTGATGGCTACAATCTGGAGTTCTTTAAGTCAAGGATGATTAGGTTACTACTAGGTAAGCGTGCTTCATCTTCAACAACATCATCGCTGATGGTAATCAGGTGAAACGGCGGTCAAACGGGAGCATATTAAAAATAAAAAATAAAATACGGTAAAAATTTACAAAGGTATTATTACATCTGTGTTATTTTGAATTACTAAATGATATTTATTTTGCAAATTGTTTATAACATAACACTTTTATCACTGTCATTAATTTAAACTACTTAGATGAGACCAGTGTTTCCTAACTGACTACCTTGAGACGAAACACCGAAACAAACTCAGAGCTCTAAGTTTATTTTGAACAGCGACAATAGCCAAATGGCTAAGTGTCGGACTTGTGATCGAGAGGTCGCAGGTTCGAACCCTACCCATTACACTATGGTCGTGAACCCACTCCAGACACAAGCATATTTAGCTTAGTTGGAGGGGCTAACAAGATTACTAGTTACGTGAATTCTACCCATAATGCTAGTACTAATTTACAAAACATTGTTTTTTGGCCAAAAATATCTGCATTATGTATGCTATGTACATATACCACAATCATAATTACAATATCTCATTAAGTAACGGTTATTGAACTGAGCAGGCGAGCATATTGTATGTGCGTTCAACTGATACCGTGTATGTACGTACCTACCACACATTAGATTTACATACAAAATTATTAAAATCAAAGCAATGGTATGTATGCTAAGCAAACCACTGCACTGTGAAGTATCGTTGAACATTAAATATTAAATTCAAGAGACACTGTTTCGATAACCAACTGTATAATATTTTGAACAAATCTATTCTAAATACCACACCATTATTTGCCGGAGTCTGTGTTTCCCGATAGATATAACCTGGGGTTATTTAAGTCAAGAGTCAATAGGTTACCTCTAGGTAAGCGTGCTCCATCTTCGACCACATCGTCACTTACGATCAGGTGAGATGGTGGTCAAACGCGAGCCTATTATCAATTTAAAGAATACCAAAATACGTCAACATTTTTAGCCTTGAACTGTCCTAGTGCTGGGACACATGCCTCCTTTCTAAAAGAGGGAAAGACGTAATCCACCACGCGGTACCAGTGCTGTTTGGTGGACATCGCATGTCGGTTTCCTAACGATGGTTTCTTCCACCGTTTTGAGAACACTGGTGATGAAAATGACTGAAAGTAATGTTTTGGTTTCGAACTAACGACGTACGTAAATAGTTGACATTCTGGAATAACACATAGGCTACTTTTTATCCCGAAATTCCCAAGGGATCGGGATTTGCGCGGGAAAACCTTCCCACGCGGAACGAAGTCGCGGACAGAAGCTAGTAATATTATAAATACGAAAGTTTGTGAGGACAGATGGATGTATGTTTGTTACTCTTTCATGCAAAAACTACTAAACGGATCTAAATGAAATTTGGTAAGTAGAAAGTTGACATCCTGTAATAACACAGGCTATTTTTTATCCCGGAATTCTCGCAGGATCGGGATTTACGCGGGAAAAGCTTCCCTCGCGAACGAAGTCGCCGGCGGAAGCTAGTTAACTATAATTTATAATATAAAGGTTGATGTACATCTGCTGACAATATACGAACCCTGCCTCTTAAACTAGGGTATAGGTACCTGTATTTTTAGAAACGTTGGTCGGCCATTAAGTAAATGAGCGTTTTCACAAAAAAGTGTACCCCCTATTTTTCGGTTGTCCCTTGTGTTTGAAGTATTACGAACAAGTAATATGATATGATGTGGTGAATATTTTAATGACTAAGCATTAAACACATTTTAAACTAGTAAATGAAATGCCACAAATATGAAAAAAATGATTGCAATTAAAATAATGACCAATTTTAGTCAGCAGGAAGTCAGTTTTTGACGTGTCCCCCACTCGAATTTCTCGATGTTAAAAGCTATTCTGAAAAATTTTTGTACGCGGTACATTAAGTTTTTGGTACGGTTTGAAAGTACTCTGACTGGTCTATCGTCTCCGATACTTTTTAATTTAAACCCAAAACACACAGAAACACAATTCAATTTCCAAAAAACACGTAAAAAGTGGTACCGACCGGACATGACAGGTTTGTCACGGCTAAAACAGCTATTTAAATAATAAATAAGGACTTTTTCATTTTTGAACTGGCAAAATTAACCTTACAGTCCACCGTTCGAAATAAAATAAAAACTAGTTGTGATAAGAAACCGAGTAAACAATACGTGTAATTTGTTATGCCACGAACGTCAAGATTTCTTGTGTCCGATTTGAGACACAATAATTGCTGATTCCGGTAAGTTAACATCATTTCACAATATATAAAAGATTAACAATTTTATAATGTAATCATAATATAGTTAATAACAAATTTAGTGTAATTTTTTTCATTAGAATACAGTTCAGAATATTATAAAGGAAGAGAGCGTCACGTCAGTTTTGCGACATTTTATCCCGTGACCTACCAGGCTGACTAGCAAAGTCGCAAAACCGACACCATAAAGCAAGGTTTACATTAGGATTTAGAGTTCTTTATTTATCTACTTTTTTGTATGATGTCTATCGGTCTGTTTGAATAGCGGGTTATTTTTTAAAACAAGTATCGTTTACTAACTTAGGTTTATTAAGTAGTACGTACGTAGAACTTTTTCTAAAGTCTTTATGTCACTATTCTTTAAAATTCCTGTTATTTATAAATCATTAAATACATTTTAGGATCTACGATGCCACTCACTAGGCCAGAAAGGTCTAGGAGGGCTAGAGACAAGATGAAAAAGGAAAATCCTGATAAGCTAGAAGAATAAAAAATTTACAAAGAATAACAAAAGAAAAAAAATCAGAAATAACTCTGGAAGAAGCTGAGAACAGGAGAAAAGTGACAGTCACTTTAACCGAGACCAATGATGATTTTTAATAATAATATAATGTTTATTAAAAGAATAACTGATTATAGAATAACACAATTTGTACTGCTTAGATTTGTAAATTTTATAGGATTTTTTTTTTTATTTTTTTATTACGGATGAGCCCGCTCTTGACCTCGATCTCGCCTGTTGGTAAGCGATAGATGAGGTCTACGATGTGACGAGCGAGCCCAGAAGATGCCTATTTACTCTTGCTTTAAAGGCTGAAAGGTCATAAGTGGCAGGGAATACAGAAGCCGGCAGAGAATTCCACAACTTGGCTGTGCGCACAATAAATGTGGAGGAGAAGCGCTTGGTACGACAAGACGGTATATCAACCAAGTGTGGATGGTACCCAGCCGTGCGTCTGGTAGACCGGTAGTGAAATGGAGATGGAGGAATCAGGTCATGGAGCTCCTGCGCACACTCCCCGAAGTACAATCTATAGAAAACCGACAGGCAAGCAACGGTTCGCCGATGAGCCAGACTATAAAGCTTGCCAGATAGCACCTCGTCGCCTATAAGCCTTTTAGACCTGCGTTCGATCGAGTCCAGTGCAGCAAATTGGTATTTTGCAGAGCCATCCTACTAGCGGCTGCAATACTCCACGCAGGAACGGACCTGTGCTTTATATAGATTCAGAAGCTGTCCAGGCGTAAAGTACCGCCTCATCTTGTGTAGGATTCCCAGCTTTTTTGCTGCAGTCTGAGCTCTGGACTCGATGGTTGAGCCGAAGTTGAGGTCTGATGTCAACTCCATGACCAAAAGCTCCAGGCGGTCGGTAACTGGCACAGATGTACTTCGGAAAGTAGGGGATAGTTGAAATGGGCTCCTTTTAGCGCTGAAAAGGCAAGCCTGTGTTTTCAGAGCGTTGAATTTGACCAGATTGTCGTCACCCCATTTGGAAACAAGATTTAAGGTCGAATTCATGCGCTCTACCATGGCCTTTCTGAGAGTGGCAATTCCGTCCCTGTCAGCTCTAGAACTGGATAAGTATCTTTCTGAGACTGTGCTGTCATCCGCGTACCCAACTGCTCCCAGCTGAAGTAGGTCATTGATATGCAGCAGAAAAAGAGTCACATAAAGAACAGACCCTTGAGGAACACCGGCATTAATTGCCATAAGATGCGATGAACAGCCATCGATGACCTCTCAGATCAACCGCTCACTCAAGAAGTCGGAAATCCAGTTACATAAGCCAGTGGGAACATCGAATGCGGGAAGCTTGCTCAGCACACTAGCATGCCAGACCCTGTCAAAGGCCTTTGAGATGTCGAGAGATACCGCAAGGGCTTCTCCGTGTTTCTCAATGGCCTCGCCCCAACAGTGTGTGACATACACAAGATCTCCGGTGGACCGGCCACAGCGGAAGCCATACTGGCGGTTCCTGAGGAGCTCATTGTATTCAAGGTATGCCAGCAACTTGTTGTTGAGTACCCTTTCCATTACTTTACACAGTATGGAGGTTAATGCGATTAGTCTATAATTGGCAGGATCGGCACGGCTACCCTTTTTGGGTACTGGTTGCACATTAGCAAGCTTCCAGGACACTGGCACCACTCCGGTTTTGAGGGAAAGGCGATACAGGCGAGTCAATACAGGTGACAACTCTGGAGCACAACTTTTTAAGACTCTGGCAGGTATTCCGTCCGGTCCACTGGCCTTGTTCACGTCTAGACTACAAAGGGCTTTACGAACCTCTTTAACGTGTATTGCGATTTCCGGCATTACGGAGTCCCAGTGAGGTTGTTAGGAGTTAGGTGGTAAGTTAGACCCTGTGTCAAGACGCGAATTTTCCGCAAAGAGAGAGGCAAATAAATTTGCTTTCTCTTGCGCGGTATGGGCCAGTGTTCCATCCGGTTTTACCATGGGAGGTAGTGAAGGACGACAGAAGTTCGACTCGACCGATTTGGCGAGGGACCAAAACTGCTTACTACCCGAAGGGTAGGTTGCCAATTTGGTCCCAATTCATTCAACAAGGTCAAACCGAGCTTTCCGTAACACCCGTTTGCAGACCTTAGCGGCAGAGTTAAGCGCTGTCTTCAATGCGTGAACACCGATACTTGCACTGCCGCAACTGCGGACCGAGGCCCAGGCCTGGTAAGCCTGCTGCTTGCGAAATTCGGCTTGTGCACAAGCTGCATTATACCAAGGCCGAGCCTCATAGCCAAGTGGTACGTCAGAAAATGGGATAAACTATTCCATAGCCTGACGTACCACGTCGACAATTGCATCAGCGCAGATCGATGGGTTGCACGATGAGAAACAAACTTGCCGCCATGGGTAGGATTCAATTATATGTATCATCTTTGGGTAGGATGCAAAAGTGCCGCATCTCATCCCAATCTGCTGACTTGTACTTCCATACTCGCCTCGTGCCCCTAGAGCTTTTATCCAGAGGAGAGTAGGATGACACAGTTTTCACCAGACAGTGGTCAGACGATTCGAGTGGGGCCCCGATCGAAACAGAGTGCCTGTCTGGATCGGTTGTCAGCAGAAGGTCCAAGCAATTGGGTGTGTGGCCACTGACATCCGGAATGCGTGTAGCTTGATTAACCAGCTGGCCGAGATCTAGCGATAAAGCAAACCTGCGCGCCTCTCTGCCAGCATGGTCTGTTTTCTGGTACGGCAACAAACATTCTTTGTGATGGGCATTAAAATCCCCCAGAAAAACAAGCTCCGCCATTGGGTATTTGAGCAGGGCCAGTTCAGCTGCCTCCGTAAGATGGTCGAAGAGTCTAGTTGTCTCCTGATCACCGCTATGCCTCCTGTAGACACCGACATATTATACGGTTTTAAAAGTAACTAAGAGCCACAGAGTAGAAAACCCTGCGACCTCGCAGCAGCGAAGACGCTGACAGCAAATGTCATCGCGGACGTACACACAGACCCCAGCTTGCTTCTTAAACTTATGCTCAAGTGAGTATCCTGGGTAGTTGAGGTACGCCACATCTGCGGGAGTCGCTATCTTTGTCTCCGTCAAAAAGAGTAAGTGTGGCTTATCAGTCTCGAGATGGTGATGGACCGGATCGATATTTGAGTGCAATCCACGGATATAGGTGAATTGCACTTTGAGTGGGAGGAGGTGCAGCAGTTGGTTAAACTTACTACTTCTTGATTTTTGCTTCATTTTAGAGATTGGGAGGGGAATTTAGAGAGAAAGGGAGGCGAGTCCAATTGACTTCACGGCTCTCGTGAGCTTACTTCAGCATGATGGACAACTCACCTGAAGACTGCGGGGACGCCCAAACCCCCCCGAAAATGTCCACCGGGTCCTCCCTTCCAGTCGCCGACTGGGACGGTGGTCCATATCGGGATTTTTCGCGAGGTGGCGGGGCAGCCTTTTGCACGTGGCTGGCGTGCTACTTGGGCCCCCAACTTCCTGCGTTCGGCCAACGGCAAGACCGTGCTTTGGATCCCGCTACCCTCCAGTGAGTCGCCATGCCGAAGCTCGCTTCGAGGCCGAGATCAGCATAGAACAACGCATTTGCTTTCTCTCTAAAACCCAAAAAGACACTGGCACTCCCACGCGTCGACGAAACACAGTGAACTTGACGTCGAACTCCGGTGGGAGGGTGGTCGCGAGCCAGGCGGGCGTGAGCCCCACCCGCGAACGAAGAATTGGTCAGTCACTAAAGGTCATGGGTGTAAGTGTCCAGGATGCGCCGAGCGCTAGGTTCAAATGAGTGACTAATGGAACTAGTTGCGCTACACGTGGAGGCTTCTTCGTGCATCCAAATTAAGAAATGCCTTAAGCAAAGGTTGCAAAATACTTTAGGTATTACTCGAGTTGTAAAAGTAACAACTATATTAAATTTGTGATTATTTTGATACTTGAAATTTATGATACTTTATGGCTGATTTGTGAAATAAGTATTTTTTTATTAGCCTATACTCTCCCCTATAATATTATAAATTTAAAATATATTTCTGTTTTATTTTATTCTATCGCATTAGATTTCTCTCAAAAATGTATTCATGTAAGCCCAGCCTTATGAAAAATGGACTGTCGGTTTTGCGATTGTCCTTTGTTTTGCGACGAGGGAATTCTTAGTTTTTGTCTTTTTGTAATATGAAATGGTACAAATTATTTAATTTCAATATTTAGCAGAGTAATATATGTTTCGAAAGCAATAATGTAGTTTGCCGGTGAAACTACTTAACCATTACATAATATCAAAAAAGTAACGGTTACTAACATCAGTTGTGACAAAACCGAACTTAAAATTAGCATATAATTCACATGTTATAAATTTTTCACTATAATGCCGTGGTTTCTAAAAAAAATATTATTATCTTCAAAATAGAATTAAAATAATTTGTGTATTTCTTCAAAGTTGTAAGATATTTAGCTTTTAAGATAGTCGCAAAACTGACATTCTTTTTCCACAGGGCCCGTTTAATTTTATGATTTCTCGTAAAATAGCTTACTATTCAAGGAAATAAATATAATTTCATAAATTGCAATACATCTAACTTATATTCTAATCAAAAAACCATCGAAAATATTACATTTAAAATCTGACAATAAATTCGGACAGGGTACACTTTATTTTGAAAACGCTCAAATACCAAAATATTATGCAAAAATGTAGCAAGAATAACGGTTTGCGGTAAATACCTACCTACACTATCTTATCGATAATAAATAATCGATTCATAAATATTCCAACCGAGAATCGACTCAAATATCTTTATAACGGAATAACAACCATACAGAAATGTATTGCCAGTACCAAAAATAAATTCCAGTGGACTCGTTTTAAATGTCACGCGCCATCTCACGAAAAAGTTTATTGTACGTATCCAATTTATGATCTGCGGTACTAGGTAGGTACTTATGTATTTCAATTCACAGAAGATTAAGTGAACGATCCATCCAACCTTACTTACTGACCGGTTTTTATTTAATAAATGACATGAAAATTATCAATAATTGTCAAATATTTTTTTCTTATATAAATGTCAACTGGAATTATTTTATGAAATTAGAATACTCAATGTAGGTTACATAGGTAGGTATAACATACAAACCATATGTTACATAAAAATCAATTGCTGTTCGTTAGTATCGCTAAAACTTGAGAACGGCAGGCAGGACCGATGTAGCTAATTTTGAAATAAAAATATTTGTGGAACTCCAGAAAGATGAATTTACTGTTTTTAAATTTTATGTGAGAAAATAAATAATTGAAACCGATATGGTCTGCGCGTAATAACTGTATTAAAAACATGCAACAACGCTACAAAAATCTATAATATTAGTAATCAATAAATATAATTATTTTCCTGATCAAATTAGTTCGGATTCGGAATGCAAATACGCAACGAGTGCAATGACCTCCCGCGCAACATATTTGTAGAAGTGTCGGCCATAGATATAACACTTTATTTAACATAACGTATTGTTCCACTACACTAAAATTAAACTTTACAGCGATACGACGCGAATAACTGGCGCGTATGATAATTATTGTATTGTGAACAAAACACATCTGTTTTAACTCAAAACAATTTAACATGATTGTGTTGGAATTTAAAAAATGAGATAGCATTGTTTTAGTTATTAAATTAACAAGCTAGCATAGAGTACCAGTACGTTAATTTAAAACAATCTTGAAATAAGATTGGACACAAAGAGGGGACATTATGGGCCTATTTTTTATTATTGTCTTCTTTGTAGGATGCTAGGCATAAGGGCTTTTAGGAATTAAAATCATGTAAATTCATTTATTTAAAATCGTGTTAAATAAAGGCCGCCAATTGCATACCTACATGTGTTTTAGTGTTAGCTTTCCTTTTATGTGTAATAATTTTATAATACAAATTAATACAAAATTTGTATGTCTAGTAAAATTAACAAGGAAAATGAACAGAAAACTGAAAACAATTACCTACATATTTTCTTCTTCGTCATAACATGATTTTGTTACCATTTTATTTAATTATATTATGTGCTTGTCAAATAAAATAATTAAACATAAAAACCCGAAACCACAGAGGCAATCCGAGTATGCTCGTAATACCAATACTTAGTCATACTTCAGTATTTTTTCAGAGAAAATATAATTAAAACGTTGCCAATACGGAGTGCGTAGATAAATGTGGCATCTATTTATTACATTAAAGAATTGGAATAGTACGCAAATGTTGACAGATGTGGTCGGGCCCGCCACGATGACCAAAACAACTTGTTTTACTAAAACTTGCGCAAGATTGTACGCAGTGAATGTTCGTGGGTAGTACCTACTACGATTTTATTTTATACTAGCTTTTGCCCACGACTTCGTTCGCGTAGGAAGGCTTTCCTGCGTAAATACCGATCCCGTGGGAATTCCGGGATTAAAAGAAGCCTATGTGTTATTCCAGGATGTCAACTATATGCTTACCAAATTTCATTCAGGTACGTTCAGTAGTTCTTACGTGAAAGTCACAATCATCAATACATCTATACAATTATATCCTCACAAACTTTCACATTTATAATATTAACAAGAAAGATATTCCATAATACTAGCCGTGTCCGCGACTTCGTGTGAGAGTTTTCTCGCGTAAATCCGTGTTCCGTGGGTATTTCGAGATAAAACCTAGCCCAACCTTATAAGGCCATGAGAGCCAGAGTGGCCTAACTGTAATTTTTTCAATACTGATTTTAATTGATAAAACTGCTCTAAACGGTAAAAGTCATAGGACCACAGTGGCCTAAAATTTTGTTCAACATTTTGACCGTATTTAGACAGTTGAAATTTTTGAGGCCATGAGAGCCAAAGTGACCAAACTGCCAATTTTTTAATAAGTCAATTTTACAGTTAGGCCACTCTGGCTCTCATGGCCTTATTATATTGCCCTATAACTTCGTCTATGTTCTAGTGAAATCGGTTCAGCCATTTCAGACATTAGCCCGAACAAACATACCGGGCAGACAACATTTTTAAAATATTTCTTTGTGTTTAAGTATAGCGTACAAAACCTAAGCTCTTGAGACAACACTGTTATTTTGAAGCCACAGACACATACTTAAATTTTATTTATATGTATGTACAAGTGGGATATAGATGTACCTATAGATAGATACATATTAAAACATCACGATATGGCCTTTGTCTCAGCAGTAGGAAGGTTACAGGTTGGTTATGGTATTGTTAACATATCAAGGTCCTTAAAAGTATTTACAAATACTACGTAAAAAAAATTGGACTTGAAAAGTGACACAATGGTTTTTTTTTTTTTTTTTCATGATAAGCTCGCGTTAGACCATTATCTCACCAGATGGTAAGCGATGTTGTAGTCGAAGATGAAGCACGCTAACATTTTTTTTTTTCGGTGGGAAAATCATCTGACTTCTACCGCTCTGGGTGGAGCGGAAAGGAGCCCTAAGTCGACCCACTGACCCAAACTTCTACTGTCTAAAAACCTACCCTATTCCTTCAACTGCCCTTACGTCCTGAGTCACGGTATCTCGTTAGAAAATTCCCGCAACCCGGCAGAAGCACGCTTATCTAGAAGTAACGTATTTACTCTTGACTTAAAGATGCCTGAAGATCGACAATGGCAGTGCGTCCGACCCCGAAAGTAGTGGACACCTTTTTTTTCGGCGGCAATATCATCTCCTCCCACTCTAGGCAGGGCCGGATTAACCATTAGGCGGAGTAGGCACCTGCCTAGGGGCCCAGCATCAACTAGGGGCCCAGGCCCAGTGCACGCACCAAGAAAACATGTTTCTTCGAACGAGAATTTGATATGCATGTGAACTTAGGGACCTCACTGTTATCTCACAAAATACAAATCGTTAGATTTAGTAGTAGAATTAAAACAATTTTAGAACGAATCTGGGAACAAGTAAACAAATATATTAAAAACCACAGCCCTTAATGTGCGTTTCCTCAGTTCACACACGATTTGGTCAGTCAAAGTAAGAAACGGGGCCTCTAGAATGCCATTGCCTTAGGGCCTCTGACAGGGTTAATTCGGCTCTTACTCTAGGTGAAGCGAAAGGGACGTCAGACTTCTACTGACTAAAACCCACCCTGTTAAGGAGCAGGGTAGGTTTTTAGTCAGTTGCCCTTGTGGTCAGGGGCCGCGGTACCTATCTCGTTGGAACATTCCCGCAATCGTGGCTTTTCACCCTTCGCGGTACTCATCTAGGTGTCATACCTAGACGAGTACCGCGAAGGGTGAAAAGCTGAGAAGACTTTCTAGATAGACTATCTACCTACATAAATAATATATAGGTAAGTCAAATGTACAGAGCGGATACTTAGTGTGCTGAAATTCAGGCCACAAGCCTAATTTCGGGACCAGTCTCCCTGCAATATTTACCATAATCAATTTAAGTCACTTGTTGTAACTAATGTAATATCGTGGCGAGAAATCAAATAAATATTATTATTAGCTTGAGGAACTTAGAATTTATCCCAGTAGGTAGTGAAGTAGTATAGGCTAGACAAAATAGCAATACTGATTACAAAACCTGGCGCAAGCGCAAATAAACGATGTTGAGTAACAAAAACAACCATTAATTAACGAGTACGGATCATATTTTAAGGAAGCATTAATTATCGTGAACAGTAATGGACACTAATTGGTGAGAGATAAAAGATTTTGTTTATTTTTTTTTACAGTAAATATTTTGACTTTAGCAAGATATTGTTTCATACCCGTTGTTTCCTCACCCTAATAAAATAGACTACTTATTAGTGAACTAGGTACTTTATATCTTTCATGTATAAATGATTTATAATAAAAGTCGTCCTGACGTATTTCGGGCACGACTGGCAATCTCATGGAGATTAGCCAGCGGCGCAGAAGATATAGTGCACTAATATACAACATGTAATGGAAAGGGTATATACATACATACCAAGGGCACGGCTTCTTTGAGATCCTACCTCTACATGTTCGGAAGTAATGAAGTCACCGCCTGGACGGTAGGCTACTACAGTACTAGGCGCACAGAATTACGGAAGAGATGTATCGTGATATTTGCAAGTAACGTGGAAAGTTATTGACCTACGTAGTGCGGTGACATGATTGTTATGATTTCAATTTAAGAAACTTGCGAAACCGAAAATTTGGTATCAATTTGGAAGCCATGCCCTTGGTATGTATATACCCTTTCCGTTACACGTTGTATACACAGGTATACATGCACTCTGTTCCTTTACTCTCATAGTCCGATGGGCCGGCAACCTGACACGAACGGAGCGGGATCAGGCGCTGGATCAACGGCTTAACGTGCTATCCTAGGCAGGAGGGGTATCACACCGCCAACTTCCAAATTCCGGGCTACTACCGAGAACCAGAGGCATATTGACGAAATAATAGCATATACCTGTAGCGACATCTATCTCGCGAAATACAAACTAAACTATAGAAATCCTGTATCGCGCAAGCAGAGTTTACCGCACAACTAGCATACATACAAATCACCCGATCACAAACATCGGGCAGTTGCCCACCAGACAAAACACCTGTCTGGTCGGAGGATCCTCCCTTTTCAATGGGATTGCGGGACTTTACACCCTGTTCCGCAAATCCCCATATACCTATTACGACGACGGTTAAATGTGAAAAATGATAAGGCTCAGCGTTGCCAGACGTCCCGATTTTAAACTAAAATTAAATGTCCCGCGCGGGACAGGTTTAGTTCCGCTTTCGGGGATAACTCGACCGTGCGTGCAGCGTGCTGAGGAAGCGCGGCCCGGGGTCCTGTTTATTAAAGCTGACAATCCAACATATGTCAAAAAGTGACATTTCGACAATTTTTCTGTTCAATAAAACCCAAATAAAACTTAGAAGTGACAAAATTGTCTTGGTGGACATGGTGACTTTTATAATAATAGAGTGAAATATAAAAAAATGCTGTAGATTTTAATGAAAACTATTAACGTAAATTGGTTTGAACGAGATAGAGTCTTTGAGATATACAATATAGCGCATTTTCAAAAACCGCAAATATTACTTTGTATTTCCTACAAACATTAAGAAAAACAAAGTTATTTTGCGTAGTTACTGCGGAACCCTTCATGGGCGAGTCTGACCCGCACTTGGCCAATTGTTTTACTTTGTCCCGCTTTCGACGAAAGAGTCCCGTGTTTTTCACTCAAAAAGTTTCAAAATCCCGACTAGGCAAACAAAAAATCTGGCAACACTGACAAGGCTAGAAAAAATTCTTACTATGTATACGTATATACTTTTTTCACTCAGTACATTCCTCGTATCGTTTACATTGCTCACATTTAATTACCTTGTTTATGCCAAGCCATTCCACACTCGAATAAATAGTGTAGGTAGTTTTATTGAGTACTTTTTAACCAACACTAACCTACGTTAATTACTGACCTACAAACTTTAATACCGTCATGCCTAGTTAAATCCCTTGTAGATAGTAAAGTTGATTTATTTGTTGACAAGCCCTGCCCGCTCGCTTGCGTAAAATGTATTTTGCAGCGAAGTTATTTCACTTTTTTTTCTTTAAAAGAGAATTAGCAATGTGGGTAGAATTCACATTACTAGCAATCTTGTTAACCTCTCCAACTAAGCTTAATATGTTTGTATCTGGAGTGGGTTCACGGCAATCACAAGTCTGAATTGGCCAATGTTTTCCACCAGAGAAATCACACGTAAATCCTTAAAGCTATGGACTTTGACTGCTGTTTGTCACCGTTGCATTTAGAAGTTGAGAACAATTTTTAGAACAAATAGTGATCAAATGATTGTTAATACAATAAATAATTTTGTCATAAATAGGTACGCCTGATTCTACCTTCACTATCCTATCGTATCATCTTCCTCTAATACCTGGATGTATATAATTTCTCCAAATAAAAATGTTTTCAATCCCTGGAAGTTGGATTACTGCTTCTTGTTTGCCGTACTTTAAATCATATGAGCCGTAAAAATATTATTTTATTAAATATTATTATTATTTAGAATAAAATTGATGGTGCGTGAAAAAAAATATGTGACTGTGTGCTCATTAGATACTGGTTCCGATGAGTACGCAAGTATATGTTGTGTCATTTTCAAACCTATCTCTTATGGTACCTACTTCTTCTTACCTGATTTGTTGTCAGGTCCCACTGATCAGCAACGAAGGATTGTCTGCTGTAAAGGAACACAGGCACCTGATGGTCCTTGACCGGAGTAGGGTCGCTGTTCACCCTCACTACTGTTAGATGGGTAGTTGTGGTTCCAACTGTGACAAAAGAAAGAAGATGTTGAGAAGAGAATATGGTTTTGAGTGAGGGTTAAGGAGCTTCGCTATATCAATCAAAACTTATTCGAACTAAGCTGAAATTCGGCACATATTGAAAGTAAAAATTTGAAGTTTGAGATATGTTTATTCTCGTATACAATAATTCACTGACATGATAATATTGAACCTTAAAATAAGTAATTCTAATAATGTTGGTGGCTGTCGAATTAAAACATTTTTATATCTTGTTATTATCAGAGCCTATATAGGATGGCTAAATATTAGGTACAGAAATAGGAGACTTTTTTTATTATTTCTGGTAAAACTAAAAGCGACTTACATCGCCCGTCATTGCTGACTTTTTTTTAAGAAGACTTAGTGATTTTATGTTTTGTATATTCTCAATTTAATAATAAACAAATTATATACTTGAAACCAAAATTAACATTTTGGGCTTTTGTATATATTGAAGCGGTCGTGAATTTAAACATTTACACCGGGGAAAAGAATATAATCAAAATGTTGCCATAAAATATCGTCATTATTTAGTCTCGGTAGCTAGGCGAATTTGATTACCTACAATTATTAAACTATAATAATGAAATGATAGAATTTAACATTAATCGATAAAGCAATAAGTATGTGTACATTTTACTCAACTTATGATAGCGTGTAAAGTATTTTTTAGCGACAAAAAATGGACTATCTCTTTCTTTAATGTCTAAATATCACTATAGCTAGCTACCAAATTTTATCCAAATCAATTCAGTGGTATACACGTCAAAGTGTAACAGACAAATAGACAGTCGCAGAATAACTTTAATTTAGTTACTTTAGCACTTATAATATTAAGTAGGGATTTTCCTAATATTCTAAACATAATAACAATCGTAAGGTTCAAAATGTAATACTTAACTTTTATATTGGTAACTAATTACTATTTTATGTACACAAAAAATACTCAACTAACAGCTATATGCAAGGCAATAAATAATTGTCGTAATAGGCTATTTATTTATCTAAGTGCACTTAACCACTAATTGTAAGGTGTACTCAAAGAATATGTAGCTAATGTATAAATTAATTGACTTATAAAAATACTACTCCGTCTTAAAAATATTAACCGGCAAACCATGATACATTTAAACACTATTCTATAATTCAAAATGATATTGTGTTCCCATCGTGTGCCACACAATGTGGTGGAAAAAATATTAATCGCGCGTTGCTAAGTGAACTCGAAGTAGTGACGGGAATGTGCGTGCAATCGATTAAAACCATCGATAAAATTATTCAGAACTATTTTGTTTGCATTAAAAAAAAACAATTTGTCGTGTACAAAATTGATTACATTGTGTACTGCTATTTTGTTAACCTGATCGTGAAAACATAGGTAAAGTTAGATGTTAATCTCCTTGGATTATATGTAATGGTAACTTAATGTTTTTGGGGGAGTCTAACATCTCACCAGCTTTACCAGACGAAGACCGTTATTAAAAGTTTAAATACGTTCTGCACACATCTCCCGACATAAGTGTGTATATTTGATATAACAATCTGTATATATTTGATATTTATGAGGTTATAATATTAGTTCAGCTATATACCCAGTTTATACGTAGGTAGGTACTATCTGATTGAGTACATTGAATATCACGGGATGCTTAAATTAATATTAGTGACGGCCCGCCTAAATAGGATCCGGTCTAAACGTTCTTTTATATTTGGTATAGGTATATCATCATTTGTAGACTCCTCAGATTCCAGTTTCACTACTATATGAATAACTGGTCAGGATGTTACAGTCAAGTAGGAATCTATCCGCTAAAATAGGTATCTTTTAACAAAATACTGCGGACCCGGAACGCAAAGGTAACTGAAGGAACAGGATGGGTTTTTAGTCAGTAGAAGTCTGACACTCTCTTCCGCTCCACTCAGAGCGAGAGGAGTAATAATTTCGGAGGAGGATCATGGATGGATGGATGGATGGATATCTGTCACTTTATCACGCCTAAATGGCTGAATGGATTCGGATGATATTTGGCTATAAAAAAATTCAAGTTTTATAGACAACAGCGCATAAATTAGACTGCATAACTAAAAGTTATTCTGAAATTAATCATTGTGACACGAATGTCCCATCACTATTCCCAGCGTATCGACTATCGATAAAAAACAGTTAGTAACAGTAAAAGTGTATTGAGAAACTTCTTTCCCGCCAACAATGACAGCGATGCGTCTAGACGGTTTTGCTCGATGGTCGCTTTTCACACAGAAAATAGATCGTCCATTGTTTGAGTAACATGCACTTCTATTTATAGACGAAGACTAGTCATGTCTTGCGGCAGGGCTTGGCTTGACTTATTTGAAACAAAGAAAATAACAAATCGGGCATTTTCCAATATTTTTATATCCAACTAGCGTCTGCCAGCGACTTCGTTCGCGTGGAGGGTTTTCCCGCGTAAATCCTGATCCCGTGGGAATTCCGGGAAAAAGAGTAGCCTATGTGTTATGCACATCGTAGTACATGATTTTTACATAGCATCAATAATTTTCTCAACGCAAGCCAAATAATGATTTTTTATAGGCAATTTTTGCTGCTTGGGTTACATTATTCTTAAGGATCTCTATTGTTTTTTTTTTAATAAATTATAGCCTATGTTTCATCGCCATAAATTAGCTTTCTATTTGTGAAAAAAACTTTTTACCAAAAAATTAAACCGACTCCCAAAAAACACTGCAAAGTGAAAAATAACTTTAATTTCGGTAGTCGGTGTCTTTAGTTTTGTATTTTCGTTTTTGGCACCGACTTCCGAAATTAAAGTTATTTTTCACTTTGCAGTGTTTTTTGGGAGTCGGTTTAATTTTTTGGTAAAAAGTTTTTATTTCACTCTTTTTAGTTGGTCTATTTTTAATTTACCTAGTTACAAGAGCCTAATTATCAACTACTTATAACCTTTTACAAAATATTGCTTTTCCCAATGCTGGGCCGTTAATTGTTGAGGAGTTCTCCTGGTACTTCACGATCAGCTCTACATCACCATATGCATTGTGACGAGCATAAAGTGCGTAACATCCATATTCAAGTAATCAAATCGCAATCCACTCAATACTTATTATTGAGTAGTTTCGGCGGCCATCTGTGGTCTTCATCATCAGTTCCACTTCCTCAAATGGTACTTTTTGAGAGCAACTGCACAAGTTACTATAATAAATACCCAAAACGACATAGGTGTGCCTATAATATTTGAAGAGTTCCCTCGATTTCTCCAGGATCCTATCATCAGATCCTGACGTTTATGAAAGTGCGACCAATATCGAAGTATACCCTTTCAATCAAAAAAAGAATTTTCCAAATCGGTTCAGCCGTATTCGAGTAATCGATGATCATACATAAAAAAAAAATAAAAAAAAATATATACGCTTCGAATTGATAACCTCCTCTTTTTGTCGTCGGTTGAAAATGGTTTAAATCGGTTCAGTACTTTCGGAGCCTATTGAGTACAAACAAACAAAAAAAATATTTCCTATTAATAATATTAGTATAAGTATAATAAGTATAGTATTATAGACTAAAAGGTTACTAAGGCTTATTTGTCATGACTTTTCCGCTCTTGTAAGCTGACTGTTTGAGTACGTTGGCGGACATGGCTACAGGAATGTGTTACACAGGGCTTGATATTCCTTACTAATATTATAAATGCAAAAGTAACTTTACTATACTAACTGTGTTTTCACGTGTAAATCATTTATTTAACCGATTTTGATGGAATTACGTATAAAAAAACTTTTCATGCGAGCGAAGCCACAGGTAAAAAGCTACTTTACACTTGGAATACCAAATACTTTTTAATTCCGTAGACAATAGAAAACCTGTCCAGTTTATTATCCATAGGAATATACAAAAACTACTGCAGACGAATTAGTTAATATTGTAAAGAAGGAAACGTCACCGCCAAACACGCGATTTAGAAGTTCGAAATTTTCCTATATAAACAATGAAATCTAAGAGAATATAAATAGAGACATAGTAAATTATAGTGTTACAATTTATGTGACATCGTAAATAATAGTCATGGCCATAAATAACTAAAAAAATCATTTAGCATCTAAAAATCACTTTTAATTCCATTTCATTACCGCTGAGAAAGAAAAGAAATTCCGCGTATCAATTTTACATGACTTTCTTTTAGTAAGACGATACTTACTTTTTTATTTGTCATGGCACATTCCTGAAAACGAAGATGAACTATAGCGATCAGTTCAAGTCCCAAGCAGAACGTTGTAAACACTAGGGCCAAACTAAATTAGCTGGTGAAAATTAACGGACATAAGTAATGGATGGTAGTAAATTATCGGTACGCTATGGTATCTATTTAGGCAGTTGTACCACCGGCAAAGAGGAAACGATTAACTGTCGGCTTATTTCTCGCTCAAGAAACGTACAATAGGTATACTTTTTTTGTAAACAAAAGAGATATTAATAGCCGATCGCTAACTGTTCACACTGCCGGCGAGTAATCGCTCCACCAGTTGGTCGCAGAGCGACAACAGCTATCAAGGATGATACTCGCTCAGCGATGCTCGCTTGGCGGTCAGAACTCACGCCCAGAGACCAACTAGCGATAATTTATCTGTAGTGCGGCTTTGAAAGTACACGTATTGTTCATAGCCGCGAGCGAGTGGCACGAGTAATGCCTTGATCACACGTACCGAGCACGGGCGAAACAGTAAAATGTTTCTCGGCCGAGACAGTGACATAAGCGAGTAGCTGTTCACACATCATTTGAAATTAGTACAGTCAGTTCAGTTCTAATGAGACGACAATTCGGACACGATGGATCGTAAAAAGATTTGAACGAAGCGAAGTGACAACAATCATGTCGGCCGAGTGGGGAGACACGGAGAGAGTGGAGTGCACGTTCAGACCTGCCGAGTGAGCGAGAGAGATAGTGCGGGGAAGTGGAGGGTGGACACTCGGGCTATTATGCTACTGTCTCGCCGCTTCGTTCGGCCGAGCGCTCGGCCGAGCACTCGGCGCCATGTATATTCCTACCGAGTACTCGGCCGAGAGCACTGTCTCGCCCGTTTGCTCGATACGTGTGATCAAGGCAGTTTCCAGCTCTCCTCGCTACTCGTTCAACATCGGAGGTGGGACAACTGCCAATATGCACACTGCTCAACATTTGCTGCCACACTGAAATTCGGTATGGTATATATGTGTACCTACCTATACGGATCAACGATACAAAATTTATAGATACCTAAAAGTTTTATAGATCAGTATAAAAGTGGGTCTGATATGAGCCTTTGTGGAAACCACAACACGGATTGGAGAGAACCTCTTAGAAAGTTGATGCATTTGTCAGTTGTCTCAACTTAAAATGTTATGCAGCTCAATGATTGGTGACCTGAATACAAGTTCTCATAGAAATCATATTCAGGCAACAGTCAAACCCCTAGTTAAATCTACTCTCATATCTAAGTTACTTCGTGTGGAGATAATTAAGTCTTATATTATAAATTATTATTATTATTAGACGAGCAATATAAAGCAAAGTAATGACATGTGGGTAGGGCACATAAAATATTCGAACTGCCAGACATTCATGGAACCTCCCTCTAGTACCACCCCTCCCCCACCCGAATATGCAGAATTCATTCAAATTCAAGGAATTCTCATTTTTGTATTTTTTTTCTTTCGTTCTATAATGGCAGTGCTAAACAGTCTCCACATTTTTAATGGTAGCCCGCTATTGTCATACAAACTTAAGCCTCACTACATAGCTAAGAGAGTAAGTAACTACTCCACTTAAAGTGGTCTACTTTATGGTCTTTATCAAATATAATTTTATTATACTTCATTTAAATACTCTTATGTTAAGCCACAGAGCACGGAGATACTTAAATAGGCGAAGCGAGTGGTCGCTTCGCCTATTTACGTATCTCTGTGCTCTGTGGCAAAAGTTAATCAAAAGTTTTAATTTAAGGTATTTAGAAGTGGTTCTAAACACTTAAGTTAAAACTTTTGATTCTACTAACCAAACGGGTTTCTGTCAGTTCTGACTATGACTATTAATATTATGATTAATTTGAGGACATACAGATACAGCACACAATATAACTAAGTCTCACAAAAACGTGTTATTGGTTCGATCGGTTGAATTTTACATATAAATATAACTATGAATACGCAATACTCGTATATATTGAATATTAGCTGTCCCGGCGAATTTTGTACGGCCATATTTTAATTGTATTTACCATATTTTTTCAGCTTTTAAACCGGCCCTGGACTCCACAAATATTTTAAAACCAAATTAGCCCAATCGGTTCAGCCGTTCTCGAGTTTTAGGGAGACTAACGAACAGCAATCGTCTTTTATATATATAAAGATTAATGGCGATCCTCGCAGTGATGACACCCGGGCGTTTCCTCCCGCCGAATCCAACACAGGTAACTCCCGAAACAACCGTGTTCGGTGAGGATCTGCGTCAGGCGGAACTAAATTAAACTAAACTAAACTATCTTGGAACCCACACAAACAAGTCACAAACGCACAAAATTTCATCAAAATCGGTTAAACTGTTTATGAGAAGTTCAGTGCCATACACATGTATAGAAGAATCTATTTTATTATAATAAAACAAAAAATCTTCGAAAGTACTAGGCAGATTTGGATTAAATTTGGAATGAAAGTAGCTTGAAGCTTGATAAAAGGTTATGGCAATTTTTTACTGAATTTTTGCATTTTTTGTTTTTATTGCGACATCACTCGTGACTGAGAGTTATAATATATTATACAGAAAAGACATAAATGTGAGTGCTCAATATTATTAACAACCTTTACCATGGGATCAACCCTGACATCGCAGACTAACTTATTAAGTTACTTTTGTCTAGCTATGCAAAAATAAATGTATGGTGCGGTTAATATTTTTTACGCGATATGATTGTTGATCTCACAGTAAAATTGATATTAATCAGTGAGTACAATAACCCCTTTTCCAAGTTTTCTGTCATGCGTTGTATAAATGATAAAATAATTATCTTTATTTTGCAAATTGGTTATTAATATAACACTTTTACACGTAATTTTTTGCGTAGGTAAATTTTAACTAGATGAGGCCGGTGTTTCCTAACTGACTACCCTGAGAAGAAACACCGAAACAAACTCAGGGGTCAGTCTCTTTTAAAGAATCTATACAGTTGGTTAAATTATATGGGAACCTTGTAGATAACCGTCTGAGGCGATCTATTGAGGAAAGATGCTCACAGATTTGAGTGGGCCTGTCCATACTGGTCCATACAGTGCAAGCATTGGTCAGATGACGTATAGCTCAACTTAGAACAAGGAGCTTAATGATTTGACGAACATTCCAAGTATAAATTACACATACATAGAAAATTGGCATCTCTAATCACTGCGGCCCGAGTTGTTTTGTGCTCTGTGGAAGACACACATGCCTACGTATATGTATACAGTGTAGATGGTACAAGAATAAAACGGGCAGATTAATTCAGACATAGCACTTAGTAACTATGCTACTGATACAACTAGTTTAACTCGAGTACCACTATCAATCTGGCCTGAATATTTAGATAAGCTAGTAGACAGTTGTAGGTAGGTATAGGCAGCATGCTTTCGTATAATGTTATTCCATTATAGATTATTAAATTTAACAGCCAAGAGCTATCATCCGATTAGACTGGAAGCAGATTATTGGGAAGTTGGTTAATCTTAGTAAATAAAAAATATTATAAGGAGAAGAAAGAATAATTTATTGCCAATGCGAAACTGTAAAAATAATGCCATGAATTCGGCAATCATTGTACCGATAGTCATCTAGCCAATGAAGAGCCTCGACCAATACCTTAGGAGGCTCTCTTTAGGCGGCTGGATCAAGGGCTTGCTTCAGAAAGCGGTACTCCTGGAAACGGTGCGTATCGTTAGGTTTCTCTCTTTAGAGAGAAACGACGGCAGCCGGTCACGACTTTAGAGTCCTGACCGGCCGCTGGCAGTTTGGACCCTGTTCCCGATACAGGTCGGCTACTATTTTTTTTATTTTTACTTGTGGACCAACGGCTTAACACGCTTTCAAATTCTGGGCTGTGAAATGTTTTATAAAAACACCCAATTTTTATTTTTGCTCGAACCGAGAATCGACCCCGAGACCTCATGCTCCGCAGTCGCGCTTGCGACCACTAGACCCACGAAACGCATCCATAGCATAGTTGGTGGAAGAGCTCTATAAATATGAGCTTTAAAGAACACTTAAGACCGTTCACCTTCAGTTCTTAGCTCCAATCTTTAAAAAACATCTCACATTTTGGCATATTTTTGACATTGATTGTCAGTCAGTTGAGGAAGAAAAACGCATTTTTGTTTTTTAAGCACGAGAATTGGCTTTCCGGTGTCACACACAGTCACTAACCTGAGCAAAAATAGCGAAATAACAGAAGTGTATTTTTTTAAATTTAATTTTAAGTGTATGGAAATAGTGAGCAGTGAGTTCGTTTTGATTTCGTCGAAGAAATCATCATCGCTATGAGACCGAACTAATATGATTTTGTATACAATTTTCCTCCATATTTCCTTTAAATCTTCTTTTGAAGGAAATATGGATGAACTTATTGTCTACACACCCCTCACATATAACCATACAATCCCACGCAGTCATCACACGCAAGTACGCCTCTTTCTCCTTTGAGTTTTCTTTATGTTTTAGACTTAAGACTTCTTCAAAAATTAATCAAACTTGAATGTTTTATACACCACAGGATACAGGGTGGCAGGGATATCGACGCACAACCGCTTACCGTAAATTCAGTACATGATTCTGGAACTGCTCTCAACGCAGGGGTTGAAATATATTCATTGGCTTTTTCTAAATTTTTCAAGCTTTTTCTGCAACTGCTCTTCCATAAGTTTATTATATACAAATAAACTTATGGAAGAGCAGTTTCACCTATCACAAGCAATTCCTTGCTTAAAATGTGACTCGAAACGCACAAAATGTTAACAAAAAATATAAAAAAAGTATTATTTTTCTTACGAGATGAATTTTCATATATAAATTCGATAGAAAGCATCAAAGCTTTCAAAGCTTTCACTACGTCTCAAATTAGATAGTACGCTGGAAACTTATCTGCTCTATCTGAGTGGTGTGTATGCCACTGCACCAGGAAGCGAATGGTTTTACAATAATTATATCCACTGATAATGATAACATATAATCACTATAATTTTCCCCGTGCACCTGTTGGTTGGAACGCTAGATAAGTATAAATAAGCCGGTCAGTTCTTACTTACAAATATACCTGAAGAGAAAAGCCTGTTTCATACGATATTATTAAGATAAACCATTCTTATCGCCAGTCCTCTAAAAATGGTAAACGTACAAGGTAAGTAATACGTTCATAAGTAGGTGTCAGATAAATACTTATTTACTTTAGCCTCTAGCAGTCTTATTACAAAAAACTAAATAAACCTTGGTTTAAACCTGGACTATTAAGTCCAGGCTTATCTGCAGAACCATGGTTTAAATTTGTTCGTATTACAAAACTTAAAAAAACCATGGACTTCTTAGTCCCTTCATTTGAACCATTGTTCAAATATCAACCACAGATTAATGCAAATATCATTCGTTCACCATGATGTCATTCTATTGCAACGTTCCGTATGCCCAGAAAAGAAAACGTTTTGATAATACGCTAATGATTAGATGATGTTTAGGAGTGTTAAAAATATTGAGACCTGGTTATTTTGCATGGATATAAACATTATTTAGTTATTTCGTCAATTGCAGTTTTGAGCACATTACTTAATGTCGTATTAATTTCTAAAAACACATCCAAGTACGTGTATCGAAACGTAACATTCTCGCGCGATATATGAAACCATAACATTAAACAAAACCATCGCAAGTTGAACAAAGTTCATTTAGCTTTGGAATTTAAAGTCTTTATTAGTTCAAGTGCCTCTTTGTTTAACTTCATAATTTTAATAATTTATTGTGCTGGGCCAACAAAAAAAAACGCGATCTGAGAATTGGCGACGTAAAAGTAAGCAAACATACATTACTTAGATTAACTTGTAATCCGTCTATAGTTTATTGATTTTAAGCTTACCTACCCAAATTTTAAATATTATAATACTACGATGGGATTGACTCGAACACGATTTCTGTTGTGTCGGCGTTGCATTTCCAACAACTCAGCGGCTTCAATATCCTCAATATCAATTAAATCGACCATGTTAATGTCCATTTTCGAGTTAAAACAACACAACACAATGAAAAATATGATTTAGCCTAAAGGAGAAACTTTGAAAGATCCGATTTAGTGATATAAACCATCGTTAAACTAGGGGTCGCCGAGGTTTAGCGTTAGACCATGATATTCCATGGTTTATCGCAAAACCACGATTTGTAATACCATTTTTGTTTAGACCGTAGTTTAAAGAAGTTTAAACCAGGTTTATTAGTTAAACCGCTTTTTGTAATAAGACTGTTTACGTTTCCTTGTCGAATCTCTAAAGTGATGCAAATGACCTTAAGTTTTGCAAAGATAGTAAACACCATTATAATAAAATTGTTATCAGGATGGTGTAATTTTGATGTTACTAAGCAGAAGTTAAGTTAAGGTTACGACTAAATTACAATTTTTTATCAATACTTTGTGATAATCTTGCCCAGAGTCGGATTAACCCTGTCAGAGGCCCTAAGGCAATGGCATTCTCGGGGCCCCTTTTCTTACTTTTACTTTTAATTCTACTACTAAATCTAACGATTTGTATTTTGTGAGATAACAGTGAGGACCCTAAGTTCACACGCACATCAAATTCTCGTTCGAAGAAACAGTTTTCTTGGTGCGTGGACTGGGCCTGGGCCCCTAGTTGATGCGGGGCCTCTAGGCAGTTGCCTACTCCGCCTAATGGTTAATCCGGCCCTGATCTTGCTAGTTGTATTACAAGATTGTGATCAAACAACACAACAGAAGGATATTTTCAAATAAAAAATGAATGTTGAAATATAAAAGAATGTTATGGGTGTCTGAAAATCAAGCGTTATATCGAGACAGCGCAGAACGCAAGGGAGACGAAAGAAATAGGGTGGGTAGTTAGGACGAGTCTGAATCGCAATTGATTATTACCCCTACGAAAAAAATTTAGTGTTTAGTATCTAAATTGAAATGAAGATTAGAAGAATTTATGTCAAGTTCGTACCTACATAATATAAAAACTTAAGCGTTGTCTAAAATCTAAATGGTTAGTATTTTTGCTTTTCATACACTCCTACCGCACAACTTTTCACAATACATGCATTACATACCACATACATAAACATGCACTACACACAAAAACACACACGAATACACAACACACACATACATTTAAGACGCATACAAATTAAGAATACGATTTTATTTTATTAATTGTAAAAGATATTAAAAGATAGATAGATATTAATCCTTAATTTAAATGCAAAAAACTCAATTATCCTTACTAATATTATAAATGCGAAAGTAACTCTGTCAGTCTGTGTGTTACGCAATCACGCCTAAACTACTGAACCGATTTTAATGAAATTTGGTACAGACATAGTCTAGAGCCTGAGAAAGGACATAGGCTGCTTTTTAATGCGAAAAAGGGCTGTAAGGGGTTGAAATAGGGGATGAAAGTTTGTATGGAAATTACGTCATTTTTAAAGCTAGAAGCTTGAAACTTATTTTATAAGTACGACATTCAAATAATGTATGAGTTATATTTTCAAAATAATTTGCCTAAAAAATTAAAAATGCTGCCGAAAGTCACTATTCCGCGCGGACGAAGTCGCGGGCACAGCTAGTGTTCAATAATGGCGCGGGCACTCCTTCTCTTAAACACATGCTGTATCGCAGCTTACCTAGGAGAGCAGAACCACACCCACAGATTTGTCGTGTTGTAAGTACTACTAGTTCACATTTTAGATTTAGTACCCATTAATGTATTACAAATATCTTTTTTAGAATAAATTATTATTATTATTTCTGACACCAATATGCAGGTCGTCAATTGATGAATCGTAATTCCAACCCCTGTTACCACGAGGTAAGAGCAGTTGTGGCCCAGTGGTTACCCCAACTTGCTAGTTTCAGGTCGTGGATTCGAACAGACAGACAGTCAGGCAAATTATTTTGTGTAATGTATCATCACCACTGCTTTCAAACCAGTGAAAAAATATCGAGAGGAAAGCGGCATGGCCAAAGACCAAAAATCTAAGACTTCCACCAGCTAGTACTGAACCCGCGTGGTGGATAACTGACTTATTCCATGTCATAGAGAAGAGGTCTGTATCCCAGCAATGGGGACTTTTGTTGAATTATTATTACCACGGGATTAATCAGAATTTAAAGGACTCTTAGAATGAATGTGCCAACTCTAAATTCCTGTAACTTCTAATAAACCCCGTCAAACATTTCATTAATTGACAGGCCCGTTGGTATAGTGGTCAGTGGCCCTGACTGCTATGCGCAAGGTCGTGGGTTCGATTCCCACCTAGGACAAATGTTTGTGTGATGAGCACGGTCATTTGTTCTTTGTCTGGGTGTAATTTATCTATAATATGTATGTGTTTAGAAATATATATGTATGTTTATCAGTTGTCTAGTACCCATACCACAAGCTCTGCTTAGTTTGGGACTAGATGGCGTTGTGTGGAAAGTTGTGTAATATTATTATTATTATTAATTATTTAAAGATATCCTTTTGTTGTGTTGTTTGATCAAAATCTTGTTATTTGATAATGTTAATAGTTATATTAACTAGCAAGATTATCACTAAATATTGTTTTTTTTTAACTTAATCGTAACCTTAACCACCTTAACTTAACTAGGGCTTAGTAACATCATAATTACATCATCGTGATAAAAATCATAATGATCTTTACTATCTTTGTAAGACTTAAGGCCAGTTGCATCAGTTTAAAGATTCGACACGGAAACGTAAAGTGAGGAGGGAGAGCTATATTATTTGAGCAGTGAGAACGTTATAAGCTGAATTATTAATAGCACGGGGTTAATCAAAAGTACCAGGAATTTAGAGTTGGCACAATTAATCTAAGAGTCCAATTAACACGCCTGTGAGGAAGTCATATTAATTCCGACGCAAGATACAAGGTTATAACCAAATTGACAACTGTCGCTCAAAACATTCGCAATTTGATAAATGTTACAGGTCCATCGAAATTTTTCGTAGCAACACTGGATAACAGCCAGCAGAGTGATTACACTGTGTAATCGCAAAATAAAAACTTATAGAACATATGTGTACTTATGTACTTCATAAAATTGATGATAAGAAGTTTATGAATGTAGTATTATTCATAGAACGAATAATAAATAGATAGATTGTACTGGGTATGCCAAAATTGTAACACGAAGTAATCGGTGATCATACATAAAAAAAAAATTAGGCGTCGAATTGACAACCTCCTCCTTTTTTTGTCGTCGGTTGAAAAGAACGACCATTGTCTCACAGCGATAAAGCAGTTCTAGAATCACAAATGAAGGCTGATCAACTCACTACGAATGCTCGGTTTTAGTAATTGCGAATTTAAATTTTAGCATTACTTGCAGTGTTACTCTCCTCACATTTATCAAGCTATTCTTTCTTATCAAACTCCGTGTGATAGATACTGTATTTATATGTTTTATGATTACAATATTATGATACAAAATAATAAAAAAGTGTTATCTCGTGCCAGATTACGGGTTATCACTACACTTTTTATGATGATGATTACGATGTTTCATTAGTAATTATCTCTGTCAGATTTTTTCTGTTATCTTTAATAAGTTCAGTAAAGAGTTTTTGACTTACTTCCTGTGTTATTATATCAAATACAGTGCAATAGTAAATAGAATCGACGAATAAAGTAAAATTATTCGCAGGATCGCGTAGATCTGATGGTTTTCTTTGTATTTTCCCAACTGTTGGACTCGGCTTCCAGTCTAACGAGACGCAGTTGATTAGTACTGTCTAGTGTCTATATGTGGCGACGGCTTTTCTGACCTCCACAAGCCAATAAATTGGTGACACAATACCCCTTGGCAAAATTGCTGTCAAATTTTTTGACTTCTGACCCGTAACGACTGTCAAATATGTACTGTTACGCCAGAGACAGAAATCTAGAATGTTCGAGATACTAACGCCATCTAGCGGCGAGTAGCAGTACTGAGTATCTCGAGTAGCTTCAGGAATATTCTTGGCAGTGTAGGCGGTGAGTCGATTTTACAAGAATGTTCTAGAACTCACAGACCAGGGTATAAATAAATCGCAGAGGAACGCAGACAGCAGTCTTGTTACAAGATACGAGGCGATATAATCGAAACTCTATAAGTGAATTTCAGTGCGATTTAAGTGCTAAGTGACAAGTATTGTGGTGCGAATAATTGTGTTATTTTTTTTTATTTTGTGTTTATTAAATTGAATTGTTAATTTTGGTCTAATTGGCGTAATTATTTTTATTCCAAACCCCAGCTCGTAACAGTACAAATGCCAGCCGTGACCAACGGCTTAACGTGCTTTCATAGGCACATAAGTATTATTATTATTTATTTATTTATTATATACTTTATTGTACATCTCACAATATTTCTTTGTAATATAATTATGTTACACTAGCTTGTGCCAGCGGCTTCGCCCGCGTGGGAAGTTTTTCCCGTTTAAATCCCGATCCCGTGGGAATTTCGCAAAATCCTTTCTTAGCGGATGCCTACGTCATAACATCTACCTGCATGCCAAATTTCAGCCCGATCCGTCCAGTGGTTTGGGCTGTGCGTTGATAGATCACTATGTCAGTCAGTCAGTCAGTCAGTCAGTCAGTCAGTCACCTTTGAGTTATATATATATAGATGTATATAATTTTTTAACACACTTTTATTAGGTCGACCTGTATGTAACTAACTATGTAATGAAATCTAAGGTAGCTAATTTAACCATCTTCCAAGGGTCGTAGCGTAATAAAAATTGGCAGCTGTATGTAGTTCTGATGACAATACAATAATATGGTACTGTTAAACTGATCTGATGATGGAACCGGAAGATATGAACTGGAACTTCATGATGGAAAATCGTATCATAGCTGTTTTGGATTTCTTAGAAAAGTATTGTAATGAACTTTGACCACGATTAAATTTCAAGGTCTGATGATGAAGCCGAAAGATAGGCACCGGCATTCCATGATGGAATATCGTATCATAGTCGTGTTTGCACTTGTGAGAAAGGCCACGAATGGACTTTGAACACGATCTTTTTTGTTTTTACGTGCATTTATAAAAGCGTGTTTTTCTAGTGTTTTTTAAACTATTAATTTATTTTATTTATATTTTATATTTCACACCCACGGACCAACTATTAGCTACGAGCAGTTCAGCATAGATCTACTAGACGTCAAAAAATGCGGGTTTTCTTTTCGCCTCTGTTTTACCCTCCTGAGATTATACCTCAGACGTGATATAATTATCTTTAAGTGCACAGGTCTTCATAGATGACAAGTATTCCTGTGTGACAAGACTTTACATAATAGACAAAGACATAAGCATACAAATGATACATAATATATCGTTTGTATTAAAGTATGCAAATGTTGAAGCTTGAAGGTATCTATGAATTAATTAACAAGCGCCTTTGTCAATATATTTTCATTGTTTAGACAAATTAACGAGACTGGAACGAGTCAATTTGTACAAAATAAATTAAGTAAAGGTTACTCGTCATTAAAACCCATTTTGTAATGGGCCCAGTACAGTTCCTGAAGGGACACCAATTACTTCGTAGGATAATTATTACTGTCAGTGTTGGTAGATAATTAAGAGATAACTTAAAATATTTTCCTATTTATACTTAATAAGGACACTTCTAATTGCTGAAGAAAGTATATTTGAAGATGCTAGTGTTCTAATCAAATACTAATATTGATTAAAAAGCAAAATCTGCGTGATTTGGTTATATTTCTATCTACAACCTATTTTTATAAGTTAAATAATACAAAAGCATCAATAAAAATCGCGTTTTAAAGTTTCCACCTATTCCTACATAAAACCAGAATGTAATATATAAGCTATGAGTACAAAATAGCAATATTATCATCAGGCAAATTATTTATATAAATAATAGTCCAATCTAAAACAAAGACAGTAAGTAATATGAGGCGTAAATAAGGACAAAGATAAAGTAAAAACACGTGTTGTTATACCCACGCCCGTAACATTTAACAATAAACTTACTTTAGCATACAAATGCGAATTAAATTTATACCAGGATGAACTATTGCGTGCTGGCATTTAATTTATTATCATTTATGTACACGTGGTGGTAGCAACACTTAGTTGTTGATATATATTTAGGTAGAATTCACACTACTAGCAATTTTGTTAACCCCTCCAACTAAGCTAAATATTCTCATTCTATTCTCAGTGGGTTCACGTTACATAGCGTAATGGGTGGGGTTCGAACCTGCGACCTCTCGATCACAAGTACGACATCTAAAGCCTGCAATACATGTTGGCCGAGCGTAGGCAAACGCGAGCGTTGGCAAATAGGTACAAGGCAAGAAATAATGTCCACACGTTCGACAAGTTCGTCGAACGCCAATGCAGACGACCAATGTAGAAGAGGGTCTGTAGAGCTGCCCACACATTGGCCGAGCGCAGGCGAGCGCCTTTGATTTGTGACCAAAAACTGACACCGATCCGAAGTGAGGCAAGTGATCACGAGCAACGGCAAGCGAAGACAAGTTACACCAAATGAGCTCTATACACGTTGGCGCTGGCCTTCACTCGGCCAACTAGGCAAGTGACACCGAGCGATAGCAAGATAAGGCAAATATACCGTCTACATGTTGGTATTGGCCTTCACTCGACAACACTCGGCCAACATGTATTGCAGGCTTTAGCCATTAGGCAATTGACGCTTAAATCCGCAGTTGTTCCACCGCCGACAATGAACGAGTAGCGTGTAGATCTAGCATCTGAAAACGAGTTGGCGGGCAGCGAACAGCGAGCGTGTAGTTTACGATAGTTTTGTCGCTGGGCGATAAGCGAGTGTGCGAGTGACAGGCGATTACTTGCGTCACTCGCTAGTTGATCCGCTGGACCGCTAGTTGGTCTGTGAGCGTGAGTTCTGACCGGCATCGGCATGAAGAGGAGAATTGTCTCGCAGTCACGCTTTCAGCCTCATCCTTCGCTAGAGTCACTGCCTCGCAGAAGGAGAGAATGCGCTGGGCCGAATGAGTATCTCTCGAAAAAAATCTCGGTATAAATATGAACATCTGTGTCCTCAAAACACGAATGCGTAACGTAAGTATTATTACTACATTGTGATATGATGAACTTATCAAATTGTCATGGCCTCAAATATATGTTTTACGTAAATTAAAATTAAAGTTAGCAGTCCGTACGTAATTATGAATCGAGCGTAGCGTATGAACGGTTAATATACATAATTATATAAAATAGTTCTTTACCAATAAATTAGGACTACAATAAAAAATCTATGGGTACAAATGTAAATGTTTTAAGTAAACTGATGTTATCGCGAGCTTCTTAGTTTTTTGTTTATTTTTTATTCAGAATTAGTCCACTCTAGTACTCGATCTCGCCTGATGGTAAGCGGTAGATGAGGTCTACGATGGAATAAGCGAGCTCAGAAGATGCCTGCTCACTCTTGCTTTAAATGTTGAAAGGTCATAAGTGGCAAGGAACATAGAAGCCGGCAGAGAATTCCACAGCTTGGAAATGCGCACAAGGAATGTGTAAGTTTATGATCATAAGGAAGTTACTTGTCACCGTAACAAACATGTAGGTTTACCCAATTAGTAGTAGGTCATTTACCCACTTATATAATTCATTTCACACCAGAACAGTTGTTCAACCTTTATCAAGCACAAGTTCGGTCGTGTATGCTGCTCTCATCTTTGGGCGATGGAATTGCAGTCTAATTCCACCAAGCCCGTTCCATCATCGGACTACAAGACAAACAGCGTTGCGCCATCGCTACACAGTAGACATCCCACCCTACGCACAAAACGTTTGGGGAATAGTTTCCTTGTGCGTACAGCTAAGGAGTGGAATTCTGTGCCGGAGTCTGTGTTTCCTGACAGCTATAACCTGGGAGTCTTTAAGTCAAGAGTGAATAGGTTACTTCTAGGCAAGCGTGCTTCATCTTCGACCACATCATCGCTTAACATCAGATGGTGGTCAAACGCAAACCTATAAAAAAAAATAACGTCTGATATAATGATGATATAATAATACGTCATTGCTGATAACCATCTCATCTCTACTCGTCTTTGCATTACACACCAAAATTCATCATGATGTTAATAGCCCGCCAATCAAACAAATTAATTGAACTCTAGTTGGATTACTTAAGTGACATTTTGAACACAAAACATTGCTGAAATTAAAGCATTAATTCCTATACTTTCTATCTTACTAATGTTATAAATGCAAAAGTTTGTGAGAATGGATGGATGGATGTTTGTTACTCTTTCAAGCAAAAACGATCTGAATTACCTTGGTACCTAAGTGGATAGTTGACATCCTGGAATAACACGTAGGCTACTTTTTATCCCGGAATTCCCGGGATCTGAATTTACGCGGGAAAACCATCGCACGCGAACGCAGTGGCAGGCAAAAGCAAGTTTTAGTGATAGTCTGTATTGCTAAAATTGTGGATGTTAACAAGCCCATGTTAATCACGCTAATAAACCGCTCAAATATATAAAACGCAAGTTTCGGCACTTGTGTCAGCACCAAAATCGGAATATCTATCTGTCCGTCTGTCTGTCTGTCCGTCCGTCCGTATGTCACAGCTATTTTATTCCGAAACTATTAGGACTATACATGTAAAACTTGGTAGGTAGATGTATTCTGTGAACCGCTTTCCGATTTTAAGAGAAAATTTAATAAATATTTAAAATAAAGGGGGCTCCCCATACATGGAACTGAAACTGAAAATATTTTCTTTCATGAAACCTATACGTGTGTGGTATCTTTAGACAGGTCTTTAAAAACGACATTAATGTTTCAAAGATGACTTTTTCATAAAGTTAATCGTTTAAAAGATATACGCTTCCAAAGTGGTAAAATGTGTGTCCCCCCCCTCTAACTTCTATAATAATGAAGTGAAAAATCTAAAAAAATCCATATGTTGTAGATCTTAATGTAAACTTTCAATCAAAAGTGGTTTGAACGAGATCGAGTCAGCAGTTTTTGAGATACACTATATTTTCTAAAACCGCAAATATAACTTTGGAATTCATACCAATACTATGAAAAACAAAGTTATTTGGCGTAGTTGTAAAAATTGTAAATAAGCTAGTTTTAAGAAATTTCTATTTTTTTCAAATAAATATATTAAGTATATTATATTTATTATAGTTACTACGGAACCCTTCACGGGCGAGTCCGACTCGCACTTGGCCAATTTTTTTATAACACATAGACAAAAATCGTATATACCTCCTCAATAAATATTGAATTATCTAGGTTTAATAGAGTGGTGGCCCCAGGTGGCGCACTAGCTATAGGCAAGATTTACGTGATCTAGGTCGTGGGTTTGAATCCAGGTCCTTTTATTTTTTTTTAACTTGATAAAATCATCAAATAAGTCCTCCCACCCCGGGCAGGGCTGGAGGGACTGTCAGACTTGTACTGACTAAAATCCACGGTGTTCCTTCAATAGCCCTTTACGATCCGGGGTCACGGTAATGGGATAAGTCCCACGACCCCAGCAGGCTTCGGCCCTCTACAACAACAACAACACAACGCGCCGTCGACCCGGGCATGGTCCATGGTCGGACAGTGAGTTGCCCTTTACTCGCTGTCCGCATGCCCGCGCCTACGGTGGCCGGAGATCGTCGGCCGACGTCCGACGCCGTGGGCGTCTACCACTGCGGCTGGGCTGGAGGGAGGACGCCATCCTCTCCCTCACACGACCCGCCTCCTCCTTCGGTAGCATGACTGCTTCGTAGAAGGAGGCGACCGCTTCCCACTCTCCTCACTCCTCACTCTGTATGTAATATTCTTTATTACCTCATATCTCCAGAACCACTGAGCGGATTAACATAATTGAGGTATCATTAGATTTGTCTTAGCAGCTCAAGTGTTCAAGTATTCAAGTATTTATTTGCAATGCATAATGTACACATACAGGTGGAATAAAATTATAGGAAACAATTATGGACCCTGTCGGGCACAGCAAAATTTAAAAATAGGTAGGAGAGAGGAAGAGCGCTTTGTTTGATTTTCCACAACAGGAAATATTTATTTAAAATTTGATAATGTTATGTCTTTGCTATATATTGTATTTATAAATTATTATATGGAGTTATTTTTATCATTCATTGATTTTTATATATTTTTATTGTAACATCTAATTTTGGTTTAATATTGCATGTTTTACAATATCGATAATATTTTTCAATTTATATTTATTATATTCATATTTAATTATATATAATAATAATTATATGAATTATATATTATGTTCTTAGATAGATGACATTAGAAAAAACAAACATGGCGGCTGTGCTAAGCCATTAAACATAGCGAAAAAAAGATTTTTTTTTCGAATACTACAATATGGGTATCAAATTAAAGGGCTTAACACAAGAATTTCAAAAAGTTATATCATGTTTATCATTAGTGTAATACTAGCAAAAGTAATACAATGAGACAGTTTAAAAATATGGACTTTATTTAAGTAGCTCTTTCACTTTCTGAATCCGGTGGGGTGCCAATGTGACACGACCGGAAAAACTAAAAAAATGTTACTTAATTAATGTCTAAACTAAAATGCTGAAAAAAAAAATTATTTAGAAAGTCTAAAAAAACTTGTCACTTTTGAAAATAAAAATGTGCTTGTTTCTTGAGTTTCAGTTGAGCAGTCGGGTTTTTTAGACTTTTTTTTACTATCACAACTGCTTAAAAACGTTGAAGGAAAACATCGTGAAGAAAATGGCATATCCTAGAACCAAACATCCGAAGACTTCCACCAACCCACAGTGGGCCAGTGTGGTGAATTACAAGCCATTCCCTCTCATAGAGATAAGGCTAGGGTTACCATCACCAAATTTGCCGGCCCCAGACAAAGACTTACAAAGCCCGGACATTTGGGTAAAATCACAGTTTTTCCCCGGACACCGTAGAAAAATACATTTTTGAACTTGAAACACTAAAAACAACGATGTTTAATTATGATTTTTATTTCCTGATAAAGTGGTTACATTGTAGAGCTTTAGATTTTTTTTAATAACGGTCCTCTTCCTTTTCATTTAATCAACGTAACATAAACAATGAGATGAAATACCATAGGAAAATAATAATAGAGATCGTGCTTTTTGGTACTCGTAAGACCAATGTGTGTCCGGGTTTTATCCGGATGCTTATTGGGAAAATCTCCCCGGACGCTCTCCAAACTAGGACAAATCCGGGAAAACCCGGACGGATGGCAACCCTAGATAAGACCTGTGGCCTGTGTCCAGCACTGGGAACGTTATAGTCTGATAATTTTATATCTCGAATGGAAGTGGAATAGTTACTTTGGGCTAACGTTAAATTTAACCCCGATTTTGAAGCATTCTTCATTGGCGCTCCGCTCCTATTGGCCTTAGCGTAATGATACAATATAGCTATGCCCGCGACTCCGTCAGCGTAAGTTAATGTATTGGTAATATTGTTTAGATCACGTTCACATGAGGCTTAAGTACCTAAGGAACGCTTCGACCGCGAGACGCGTCGAGCGCGGCGACCGACTCTCAAAAATAATCCTTTTAGCATGATTCAGTATTCACGCGCGATGGCTTATTATTATAAGCGTATTTCATATATAACTTTGGTGTTTCTATACCGATTTATATGATTCTTTTTACGGTTTCGTAGCCAAATGGCAAAAAACGGAATCTTTATAGTTTCGACATGTCTGTCCGTCTGTCTGTCTGTCTGTCTGTCTGTCAGTCCGTCCGTCTGTCACAGCAATTTTATTCCGAAACTATTAGGACTATACATGTGAAACTTGATAGGTAGATGTATTCTGTGAACCGCTTTCCGATTTTGAGAAAAAAAATAAAAAATATTTAAAATAAAGGGGGGCTCCCCATACATGGAACTAAACCTGAAAATAATTTTTTTCATGAAATCGATGCTGTGTGGTATCTATAGACAGTTCTTTAAAAACGACATCGGGGTTTCTAAAACCACTTTTCCATAAAGTCAATCGTTTAAAAGATATAAGCTTCCAAAGTGGTAAAATGTGTGTGTGGCGGACACAACCTCTAACTTCTATAATAATGGAGTGAAAAATCTAAAAAAAATATATGTCTGTAGATCTTAATATAAACTTTCAACCAAAATTAGTTTGAACGAAATCAGTTCAGCAGTTTTTGAGATACAGCATATTTTCTAAAACCGCAAATATAACTTTGTAATTCATACAAACACTATGAAAAACAAATTTATTCGGCGCAGTTGTAAAAAATGTAAAAAAGCCAGTTTTAAGAAATTTGTAAGGTTTTTTTTCGTCAAATAAATTTGCATATTATATTATAGTTACTACGGAACCCTTCATGGGCGAGTCTGACTCGCACTTGGCCAATTTTTTATGGAATAGTTAATAATGTTAACTTTTTCAATTAGGGGTGACTGAGAGTGTTATAAACGTAAGAGTAGACAAATATTATAATCAGAAAGCTTCGAACTGCTAAGCTATCGGGAGTTACACGTGTTATTGTGAGTCAACCATAAAAGTTAGACATATGCTGTCGTGGGATATTTTATATATAATTTTAAGGAGAACATTTTAGTCATGAAATGATTTGTGTAGCTTTAACCATTAAGGTTGCACACGCGACGGAAGCTTAAAAAATGGAGTAACTTCTCCCGTTTTCCTAACATTTCCCTTCACTGCTCTGCTCCTATTGATTGTAGCGTGATGAAAAGTATACTATAACCCGCTCAGGAGTATGAAAAATAATTGTACTAAGTTTCGTTAAAATCCGTCGAGTAGTTTTTGTTTCTATAACGGCTATACAGACAGACAGACAGACAGACAGACAGACAGACAGACAGACAGACAGACAGACAAAAATTTAACTGATTGCATTTTTGGCATGAGTATCGATCCTTAAAGTTCCAGCATTTAAATAACACGATTTCATCATATTTTTAGGGAATCACTGAAAAAACAGCGCAGTGCTGTTGATACGCCTATGGCATAGCATAATGTTAAGTACGAGCCTTGTTGCCACGCCACGGCCATGACCTGCCTTGTTTTTTCAAGCTTTCGTTACGTTACTAACATAATGTAAGTGCACACTTGGTTGATATACCGTCTTTTCGTACCAAGCGCTTCTCCTCCACATTTATTGTGCGCACGGAAAAGTTGTGGAATTCTCTGCCAGCTTCTGTGTTCCCTGCCACTTATGACCTTTCAGCCTTTAAAGCAAGAGTAAATAGGCATCTTCTGGGCTCGCTGGATTAAGGGCTTGATCCAGAAAGCAGTACTTCTGGAAACAGCGCGTATTGTGAAGAATTTCCTCTCTATGGAGACCTGACCTTGGACCCTGTTCCTGATACCGGTGGGCTACCATTTTTTATATTTTTAAATGTTTATATTATTTTTGTTAATATTTAAAAATGTAATTAATAAGATCGAAATAAATGAAATAAAAATACTTATACTATTTTTACTTAAGGGGATCTTGGGAAGTTCATATGCATGTGGTTTTCTGCGACAGTAAATCCTTTTCTTTCTTGTATTTACATAATTCCAACACAGGCTTGTGTGCTTATTTATAACTCTTTCTTTATTAATGATGGGTACTAGGTACGAATAGATCTAAATCCACACATACTACATAGAACCTAGTATCTATATATAAAAGAAAGTCGTGTTAGTTA